>CM064499.1:7845150-8445150 GCA_032716605.1 Paralithodes platypus | reverse complement strand
TCGGCCCCTACACCATCATACAAGTCCCAAATGCCTATCAAGTCACCATTGATTATCACGGCGTGACTCGCACGTTCCGAACTAGATTCGTCCGAGCGTTTAAACCTCTAAAACCACAAGACATTACCCCACCTCACACGTCCGACCCTGAATTAAACACCCCTACTACCCCTCCCACTCAGGCTATGAATATTCCCCTAAGGGCCTAAACCCTCCAGCACCGAACCGGCCGATCATTCCTCAACATACCCCCCAAACTAACCTCCACAAACCCCAAGCCCCCACTATCACACCTTCCTCCACCATGACCCCTTCTTTCACTTCTGATAGTCAAGTACCTCCCCAACTTATCCAAGTACGAAAACCTCCACCCACAACGGAAACCCTCCCGTCTAGCTCTGACGTACCTCCACCAGGCACCACAGTGAGAAAACCACCACCCCCACCCAAAACCAAGTACACACCCAACCGCACCACACAATCTACCTCAGTAACCTCACGCTACAACTTACGCCCACGACTAAAATCTTTTAAAACCTCCAGAAAATACACCCTGCTAACCAAGTTCCGTAGGGCTGCCAGACCACTATCCTCCTCCTCCTCTTCTTCTTCGTCGAATTCTCCTCCCCAAAGGGAAAGAAGACGAATAATCACAAGTAAACACCATAACCCCTCTAACTATATTCCAAAAATAACAACCCCCACCCTCCCACGAAAGAACATACCTTCCCCTTCAACCTCCTCCCCTCTCAACCCCCACCTCATCACCCCGACTGACCTGCTAGATCTATCCCCCCACCAAACTCCCATAAAACCGCCTAATTCCACCACCATCAAATCACCGACCCCACCAAAGAACACACCCAACACATGTTCCTACCCCCAACCCTCCAAATTAAATCTCCACTCCCTACCCACCCGTCTAACCCCCCCGCATCCACCCCTTTCCCCTCCACTATCCCTGCGACCCCACCCACGCATCAACCAACCTCCTCATCTCATCAAACCCCCAACCAACCAACCCCTAAAAAGTACACTATGCCAACGACCAACCCCTCCTCTCACACCACGTCTAACACACAACTAACTCCTAACCAAAGCCCCTCCAAACTGACGTACCCGACCTCCACACCCCCACTTGAATCCCCCCACAAAGTCGCCCCTGAGAGAACCCCCATACATACCCCCACCAAATCCTCTCCCATTCCGCCTACCACCCTCACTCGACAAAAACCTCCACACGCATCTACCTCTCAAATGACCCCATACCTCACCCCCACTACATGCCCTCCACCTGTAAAGCGTTCTTCCCCTCAATATAAAACATCGTCGAGCAACTCAAGTCCCACTACAAACATCTACCTTCCCACCAGGACCTCCAAAGGTAGAATAATCAACAGACCCATCAGATTTGAAGACAGTTATGTAAAAACAAGACCCCGTTCTTACACTAAAGACCCAAGCCACACACCCCCTCTTTCTCACACACCTCCATCACGCACCTTGCCTAAACCGATATTGCACATTGCCTCCATATATTTTCCCAGCCTGCAACACCACCCAAGAAAACCCCAAAAACCCCAGACTCATATCCCCCCTTCACCCCCAGCTCCGTTTTCACGCGTTAGTCCCTCCCCTTCAGTTATTAACCCATTCACCACACTGAAGAGGCCTCCTGTCAGTCCCACACACCTCACTCGATACATGACCTCCACCATGAACAAATCCACACCATTCGTCGCCCCCGTCCCTACCCCCACGGGGGAAGACTACACACCGTTCATACGAAAGGTTAAAGTAAAAACGTCCACAGGACGCTTAGCCCGTCTACAGCGCCCACATCAAGCCCGGGCAACCGCCCTCCACAACACCGAGGACACATTCCTACAGGTCTACATAGACCTGCAAAAGAAACCTGACCCTTGCTCTCTTGCTTGGTGGGACCTTCTCAATACACTCAAAATGACCCACCATGACTATGCTTCTTTTTACTTCACCCTTGAGGCTCGGGGACGAGCCTACAATGAAGGAGAGGGAAGTAAAATGCCCCAGAATGAGAAGCCCACCACGGAAGCCACGAGCGAACACCACCAGGAAACGGGAACAGAAACACCCGAAAGAAAGGCCCACAGAACGAAAGGACCAAGTGACCGAGCCAACCAGTTCAGACAGGCCTAAATCTATGTATGTTTTTCCCATCCAAGAAGTAATATGTTAACCCCCTGTCTTGCCAGACTAAGTTTCTGAAGACCAACCGCCCCCATAAATCTATGTATGTTCTTCCATCCGAGAAGTAGTATGTTAAAACCCCATGTCCTAATTGATAAGAAACTATGATACCCACAGGTACACTAGTGTATATATAACCATTGTTCCTGTAAGACCTAGACAGAAATGACTGAAGATGTTAGCCACCATGAAGTAACTTTAATTCTTACCCCAACCAGAGATTGTATATACAACCCTCTTTTACCATTGTCGCGACGCATTTTCACCACGAAACAATACCGAAGCTACCCCTACGAACTGCCGTTTTCTTTGGTGTATATGTCATAGAAAACGCAGTTCCCAGGAACAACTAGATCAGCAAGAAATAGTGTCAGATTAACAGTGTCCATAACCATCGTATTGACGAGTAATAATACACCATGTTTTTCCCTACTTTTATCCACAGTCAAGCACACACCTACAGTTAACCTCCTCTTCCCCACAGCCCCACAGTCCACATGATTCTATCCTTTCCAGACTCATATACCACCCCATATTGCTCATCCCCCGGTAGCGTTTGGCTAACATACTTTCCCTGTCATTAACCCCCAAGCTCCGATACCAACTGTAGTCTAATGCCACCCCTACGTCCAGAGACCTTAGGGTCAAACTTCCACGTAGCCCCCCCTTAACCCTCTCCCTCTCGTTAACCCCCCACGCGCCTCGACTCCTTTCCGACCTAGCCTCTCCACCATACCTCCTGAATATCCTTAATTTTTCCGTTGCTAACATTCTCAAACCTTTTATATATATACTCCTATCCAGCCTACCTTCCCTCAGTAGGAAGGAACACCATTAGAACTTTACTAACCCTTTGCATGCCATCTATTCCCTCACAACCCTTTCACAACCCTGTACCAAATGATCGTCAGTGCGAGGCTAGCCGCCTCGCCAGTGACTAACTTCTATTGCCATACTTCCAGATAAATGTGGCAGAGTTAGCAACCCAGTCTCCACCACATCCAGCAAACCATGCAATTAACAACCCAACCGATTAAACCAGCTAGTCAAGGCACCTTCGGTTTTGGTATTATGAACACCCACATCTGTCTCATAAACAGAGGGTTATTACAAACACTTGTGATATGGCAAGCCCCTAGCCACAGCCGCCGGACGACCATCACAGAGAGAGGGCGCGCACCTACCCTTCTTTACCCACCCGAGGAGGGAGACCCCCACCCCTGCGGAGGTATACCTGACCCCTGTTTTGACTTCCGGGTCATTGCCAGGTAGCACAGGAATTCTTCCTATCAATGAACTAACCATGCATGACTAACACCTTTACTAACCTCTATTAACCCACAATAACCCATTAATCTTTCTTGCATACTCTGATAACCAAATTAGCACCTCAGCTATACCAGAGAATGAAGACTGAGCAATCTAAGAGAGACGCTCCTATCACAGCTGTCCCAGTCCTCTTCGCAAAGTAGATCCAGTCTCTCCCCTAAATACTTCCAGTATAGCCAAAATAGTACCTCTTACTAAGGCTCAGTTATATCACATTATGAAGGCTCCATATAGCCATGTGCCACAACAGTAATCACCACCTTACCTAGTTCCCATATCCATTGAGAGCTCAAATAAATCCATAAGACTCGAGATCCCTATGGCCTACAGGGTCCAAAAACCGAGCCTATAAACCAAGCTCCAGCCCCCAGTAAAATCAGTTGAAAGATAGACACCAACCAGTGGCTGGCCCTCTTAAGTTGACCTCTAGCTCTGCCCTTGTGTTGTTCCTGAGAATTGAGTTCCAGAGCCGGCAGACTCCGTGGCAGATTGAGATAGAAGCATCTGTCCACGTACAAGAAATCTATGTGCACCTTATAAACCTTCACAAACCAGTGGGTATATAAGCGTGTAGCCAGCAACGATCGCCAAGAGATCCATCTTGAGAACTTACTACATATGGACTACCTGGACGGCCGCGGAACCAGTCGTTAGCCCCCAACATCACGGACGCAAGATAACCAGGACCAGACCAACCAAATACTACCCAAGATTCACTTTATTAGTACTACAGTGTTACAGTACTATTTAGAGACTCACTTATTAATATTTCTATGAAGTGGCTATATCTTTGCCCCAGTATAATTCATATATAACCATTCCATTAGGAAGTGCTAAGCGTATCAGTGTTTATTAATTAACAGGCGATATTAACTCTCGTAATTACCCATATCCAGATATTATTACATAGAAGTAAAACCCTAGTGATATCTAACATTCGCCCACTGATTTGCATTCTACGTATTTCTGCTATAAGAATATAAAACTTAGATCAGTACCCCCTGAGGTTACTAGAATTCCTGTGCTCTAAAATACGCGTGTCTAATCTAGTCTGTGAACTACTACTTGTGCACCAGAGCTACCAGTAATAAATCTAAATAGTGAAATTGAATCATTAAGTAACATTGATGGTCTCCAGTATATAAACTTGCGAACAAAGCCAGTGATCAGAAGATTAATACCTGAACGTTGGAAGTGGGAGACTAGGCTCCATCCAGATCCACTTAATGCTAGTTGTTCAATTCTATCATTTGTCTTGTACGAGTGTTCATACCTTCTTATGCTTCCTATTAATTATCCTCAATAAACGTGATCGTGTGTCTTGTTACCGTGTGTTTATTTTGTGTTCTCTATTCCTCACACCTTGTTTTGTGCATGCAGCCTTATATACCCAGTCAGTTAGAACTCACATTACCCAAGTTAATCCTGTAGAAAAACAGGGCATAACAGATATATATTTTATAAAGTACATTTCTATTTTTTCATTGTAGAGTAGAATATTGTATACAGAAGATGCTGATTGGTTGTTGATTGATTTGTGTTGATGAAGTTGTGATAGCTTCATTATTCCATATATATTTTTGAAACTAAACTTGTAAGCAATTTTAATGATAATGTGATAATCTAAAGTGATATACGAACCCTGAGAGCTAAAATATATCACATATAACACATTAATAACATAGATATTATTAAGTGAACACAAGTGAAATACAAATTGCTAAAGCCAACAAGTAAGCGAGATTTGTAGACTGACTGAGCCTCGGCTTACATTTCACCTGCCTTAGCCAATCACAAGCCTCTGTATTTTTAACATATGCACTGGCTTCCTTAACACCAGAGTAAGTCAACATGGTGGTGGTAAGTTAGAATACCAGCCCCCGATTGGCTGATAGCCTCGAGAACTCCGCTCTCTCGTCAGGCAGTCTACTCTCTCGCTTAGCGATGTTTCTCATACCTTTTTATTTTGTCTGAGTTCACTTTATAATATTTACGTTAATAGTGTATTTTATGTGACATATTTTATACCACGGTGTTCGGATATCAGTCTAGAACATGACTCAATTGTTGAAATTGCTTGTAATTACAGTATTTAAAAATTATATATGAAATAATGAAGATATCTTGATTTACTACTCATACTCTTATCCATTAGCCAATCAACAGCCTCTATACAAAATGAGCTGCTTCTCAAGTCCGGCAGTCCTGTTCAGAGAAAAATAAGTAACTGAATGAAATGTCAATTTAATTATAAAAGTGTTGTTTAATTTAGATACCACTATTATATATATACAGTATATATCATTAGCATACAAAAGAAGGTATATCATATACTATTTATTTTTTGCAACTAGTATTTACCATTTTGTAATGGATTTATTTCACAACACAATATTTTTTCTTGCTCTCTTATTTTAAGTAGACGATATAGTAGTGAGCTAAAATATATAAGAGATTATTATAATATATATGAAGAATATATGAGATTAAAACCGCTTGTCATAAGACTCTATTAACTACAGGAAAAATCGACAAATAATTTAGAAACTGACACCCTTCTTAGTCTTGTTCACATTTTATTACAATAATTGGAGAATCTGGTGACATCTGGCAAGCTTGTCTACAGATTGAACACTCCTATTGTTTCTACATCCTTCAACCATAGGAACAATTCTTCAACCGAGCCCTCAATCTTCGAAACTGTCCTCACGTCCTTCAACCATAAGAAACAGCTCTAAATTGAGATATCAATCTTAGAATTTCCTGCTGAGGTCACCTCTTTTCTCAGTGTCTTGGCGGTGGTGTGGCTGCGCATCAGAAAGGCGCCTAGGGGTAGGGTGTTGTATGGCGGTTGTGTCCGTGTGGCCTGGAGGTGGGTGATATCTGGTAACTGTATATCTCGGCTTCCCTGGTCATGGCGGCAATGCGGCTGCGCTCTAGAGTGGCGTGGGGATGTCTGCGTGTTTATGGTGCCATTTCTTGTGTTATAATTTCTTTCTCTTTTCCTCATTTCTCGGTACTGCAGGATTGTTCATGTTGGTGGATAACTTCTTTCCTGTGGTTGGAGAATGTGTTATTTCGATGCTAATGACTTCTTGTACTTCTTGATAGATCGGCGGTTGTTCCCTTTTTATCTTGGTGTGGTGGGCAGAGAAAGAACACAGATAATGGCTGGCCTTCTGGTTTGCTCTGGGGGCTGTTTATGTGGTTTGCAGGCTGGAGGTAGATGGAGTGGACAGTGGTTGCAAATTTGTAGATTTTGGGATGTTGCAGGGGAAGTGTAATCGGCGAGAAACTGATCACATGTTTTTCTCTCTTGCGGGGATATATTATAGGTTTGACTCCTGTAAGGAGATAAAGAAAACCTAATATTTAGTAGTGGCCCCGTAATCATTGACGAACATGCCTATTACGTAAGGCATCCTCTTCAAACACTAATCCGCCGTAGTTTGAATCTACCGCGCAGAGCATTTAAAAACTGAGGAGCCTTCATCATGAGCGCACGCGACCTCACTCATGGCTTCAGTCATTATGAATTGGGTTCTCACTACGAAAAAAACTTCGTAAAAAATAAAAACAAAAAGAAAATAAGAATAACTATCCAATAAGCTTTCCATCATATCGTGGATGTACTTGTGTGGATTTCTGACCAGACGCTGATTCAGGCGTCATTCCTCCTTCACTGACATATCAAGTAAACTAAAATCCTTAATACATCAACGAATGGGAAGGGGACGGTCGGGAGGGCCCCAGTCGTCAATGATTACGGGGCCACTACTAAATATTATTTTTATTAATCTCACCACCACACCCCCAATGAAATTAATTAAAGTATATATGATCCACCGGGATTCGAACCCGGGTTATCACACACATATTTTTGCCACCTTAACCATTACACCACCAGGACGGTTAAAGGTTTATGCACACGCCTACGACTTATTATCCATTCTCGAATACTGGATATTAATCTAATCATGTTCATATTCCCAACCGCACTATGGTAGCCTACTGTTTAAGTGAGAGGAAAGAATATTCATGGGGCACAGATCATATAGACCGGCCTCTCGAAGAAATATCCCTAAACCTACTAATAATATTATTTTTATTAATCTCACCACCACACCCCCAATGAAATTAATTAAAGTATATATGATCCACCGGGATTCGAACCCGGGTTATCACACACATATTTTGCCACCTTAACCATTACACCACCAGGACGGTTAAAGGTTTATGCACACGCCTACGACTTATTATCCATTCTCGAATACTGGATATTAATCTAATCATGTTCATATTCCCAACCGCACTATGGTAGCCTACTGTTTAAGTGAGAGGAAAGAATATTCATGGGGCACAGATCATATAGACCGGCCTCTCGAAGAAATATCCCTAAACCTACTAATAATATTATTTTTATTAATCTCACCACCACACCCCCAATGAAATTAATTAAAGTATATATGATCCACCGGGATTCGAACCCGGGTTATCACACACATATTTTTGCCACCTTAACCATTACACCACCAGGACGGTTAAAGGTTTATGCACACGCCTACGACTTATTATCCATTCTCGAATACTGGATATTAATCTAATCATGTTCATATTCCCAACCGCACTATGGTAGCCTACTGTTTAAGTGAGAGGAAAGAATATTCATGGGGCACAGATCATATAGACCGGCCTCTCGAAGAAATATCCCTAAACCTACTAATAATATTATTTTTATTAATCTCACCACCACACCCCCAATGAAATTAATTAAAGTATATATGATCCACCGGGATTCGAACCCGGGTTATCACACACATATTTTTGCCACCTTAACCATTACACCACCAGGACGGTTAAAGGTTTATGCACACGCCTACGACTTATTATCCATTCTCGAATACTGGATATTAATCTAATCATGTTCATATTCCCAACCGCACTATGGTAGCCTACTGTTTAAGTGAGAGGAAAGAATATTCATGGGGCACAGATCATATAGACCGGCCTCTCGAAGAAATATCCCTAAACCTACTAATAATATTATTTTTATTAATCTCACCACCACACCCCCAATGAAATTAATTAAAGTATATATGATCCACCGGGATTCGAACCCGGGTTATCACACACATATTTTTGCCACCTTAACCATTACACCACCAGGACGGTTAAAGGTTTATGCACACGCCTACGACTTATTATCCATTCTCGAATACTGGATATTAATCTAATCATGTTCATATTCCCAACCGCACTATGGTAGCCTACTGTTTAAGTGAGAGGAAAGAATATTCATGGGGCACAGATCATATAGACCGGCCTCTCGAAGAAATATCCCTAAACCTACTAATAATATTATTTTTATTAATCTCACCACCACACCCCCAATGAAATTAATTAAAGTATATATGATCCACCGGGATTCGAACCCGGGTTATCACACACATATTTTTGCCACCTTAACCATTACACCACCAGGACGGTTAAAGGTTTATGCACACGCCTACGACTTATTATCCATTCTCGAATACTGGATATTAATCTAATCATGTTCATATTCCCAACCGCACTATGGTAGCCTACTGTTTAAGTGAGAGGAAAGAATATTCATGGGGCACAGATCATATAGACCGGCCTCTCGAAGAAATATCCCTAAACCTACTAATAATATTATTTTTATTAATCTCACCACCACACCCCCAATGAAATTAATTAAAGTATATATGATCCACCGGGATTCGAACCCGGGTTATCACACACATATTTTTGCCACCTTAACCATTACACCACCAGGACGGTTAAAGGTTTATGCACACGCCTACGACTTATTATCCATTCTCGAATACTGGATATTAATCTAATCATGTTCATATTCCCAACCGCACTATGGTAGCCTACTGTTTAAGTGAGAGGAAAGAATATTCATGGGGCACAGATCATATAGACCGGCCTCTCGAAGAAATATCCCTAAACCTACTAATAATATTATTTTTATTAATCTCACCACCACACCCCCAATGAAATTAATTAAAGTATATATGATCCACCGGGATTCGAACCCGGGTTATCACACACATATTTTTGCCACCTTAACCATTACACTACCAGGACGGTTAAAGGTTTATGCACACGCCTACGACTTATTATCCATTCTCGAATACTGGATATTAATCTAATCATGTTCATATTCCCAACCGCACTATGGTAGCCTACTGTTTAAGTGAGAGGAAAGAATATTCATGGGGCACAGATCATATAGACCGGCCTCTCGAAGAAATATCCCTAAACCTACTAATAATATTATTTTTATTAATCTCACCACCACACCCCCAATGAAATTAATTAAAGTATATATGATCCACCGGGATTCGAACCCGGGTTATCACACACATATTTTGCCACCTTAACCATTACACCACCAGGATGGTTAAAGGTTTATGCACACGCCTACGACTTATTATCCATTCTCGAATACTGGATATTAATCTAATCATGTTCATATTCCCAACCGCACTATGGTAGCCTACTGTTTAAGTGAGAGGAAAGAATATTCATGGGGCACAGATCATATAGACCGGCCTCTCGAAGAAATATCCCTAAACCTACTAATAATATTATTTTTATTAATCTCACCACCACACCCCCAATGAAATTAATTAAAGTATATATGATCCACCGGGATTCGAACCCGGGTTATCACACACATATTTTTGCCACCTTAACCATTATACCACCAGGACGGTTAAAGGTTTATGCACACGCCTACGACTTATTATCCATTCTCGAATACTGGATATTAATCTAATCATGTTCATATTCCCAACCGCACTATGGTAGCCTACTGTTTAAGTGAGAGGAAAGAATATTCATGGGGCACAGATCATATAGACCGGCCTCTCGAAGAAATATCCCTAAACCTACTAATAATATTATTTTTATTAATCTCACCACCACACCCCCAATGAAATTAATTAAAGTATATATGATCCACCGGGATTCGAACCCGGGTTATCACACACATATTTTTGCCACCTTAACCATTACACCACCAGGACGGTTAAAGGTTTATGCACACGCCTACGACTTATTATCCATTCTCGAATACTGGATATTAATCTAATCATGTTCATATTCCCAACCGCACTATGGTAGCCTACTGTTTAAGTGAGAGGAAAGAATATTCATGGGGCACAGATCATATAGACCGGCCTCTCGAAGAAATATCCCTAAACCTACTAATAATATTATTTTTATTATCTCACCACCACACCCCCAATGAAATTAATTAAAGTATATATGATCCACCGACCAGGGATTCGAACCCGGTTATCACACACTATATTTTTGGGCCACCTTAAATACCATTACACCACCAGGGACGGTTAAAGGTTTATGCACACCCTACGACTTATTATTATCCATTCTCGAATACTGGATATTAATCTAATCATGTTCAATTCCCACCGCACTATGGTAGCCTACTGTTTAAGTGATAGGAAAGAATATTTCATGGGCACAGATCAATATACCGGACCCTCTCGAAGAAATATCCCTAAACCTACTAATAATATTATTTTTATTAATCTCACCACCACCACCCCCAATGAAATTAATTAAAGTATATATGATCCACCGGATTCGAACCCCGGTTTATCACACACATTTTTTTTGCCACCTTAACCATTACACCACCACCATGGACGGTTAAAGGTTTATGCACACCGCCTACGACTTATTATCCCATTCTCGAATACTGGATATTAATCTAATCATGTTTCATATTCCCAACCGCACTATGGTAGCCTACTGTTTAAGTGAGAGGAAAGAATATTCATGGGGGGCACAGATCATATAGACCGGCCTCTCGAAGAAATATCCCTAAACCTACTAATAATATTATTTTTATTAATCTCACCACCACACCCCCATGAAATTAATTAAGTTATATGTGACCCACCGGGATTCGAACCCGGGTTATCATACGCATATTTTTGGCCACCTTAACCATTACACCACCAGGACGGTTAAAGGTTTTATGCACACGCCTACGACTTATTATCCATTCTCGAATACTGGATATTAATCTAATCATGTTCATATTCCCAACCGCACTATGTAGCCTACTGTTTAAGTGGAGAGGAAAGAATATTCATGGGGACAGACTCATATAGACCGGCCCTCTCGAAGAAATATCCCTAAACCTACTATAATATTATTTTTATTAATCTCACCACCACACCCCCAATGAAATTAATTAAAGTATATATGATCCACCGGATTCGAACCCGGTGTTATCACACACATATTTTTTGGCCACCGTTACCATTACACCACCAGGACGTTAAAGGTTTAATGCACACGCCTACAGACTTATTATCCATTCTCGAATACTGGATATACTCAATCATGTTTTCATATTCCCCAACCGCACTATGGTGCCTACTGTTTAAGTGAGAGAGTAAAGAATTTCATGGGGCACAGATCATATAGACCGGCCCTCTCGAAGAAATATCCCCTAAACCTACTAATAATATTATTTTTTTATTAATCTCACCACCAACACCCACACCTCCCCCCAATGAAATTATTAATTTAAAGCATTATATACCGGGGAAAAAAAAAAAAAAAAAAAATTATCCACGAAACCCGGGTTTATCACACACATTTTTTTGCCACCTTAACAATTACAACCACCAGTGACGGTTAAAAGGTTTATGCACACGCCTACGACTTATTATCCATTCTCGAATACTGATATTAATCTAAAACTCCATGTTCATATTCCCAACCGCACTATGGTAGCCTACTGTTTAAGTGAGAGGAAAGAATATTCATGGGCACAGATCATTATAGACCGGCCTCTCGAAGAAGATAAAAAACAAAATCCCCCCCCCCTAAACCTACTAATAAGATTATTTTATTATATCTCACCACCACCACAAAAAACCCCCAAAAAAATTAATTAAAATTATATATGATCCCACCGGGATTCGAACCCGGGTGTATCACACACATATTTTTGCCACTTAACCATTACACCACCAGACGGTTAAAGGTTTTATGCACACGCCTACGACTTATTATCCATTCTCGAATACTGGATCTTAATCTAATCATGTTTCATATTCCCAACCGCACTATGGTAGCCTACTGTTTAAGTGAGGACAAGAATATTCATGGGGCACAGATCATATAGACCGGCGCCTCTCGAAGAAATATCCCTAAAACTACTAATAATATTTATTTTTATTAATCTCACCACCACACCCCCAATGAAATTAATTAAAGTACATATGATCCACCGGGATTCGAACCCGGTTATCACACACATATTTTTGCCACCTTAACCATTACACCACCAGGACGGTTAAAGGTTTATGCACACGCCTACGACTTATTATCCATTCTCGAATACTGGATATTAATCTAATCATGTTCATATTTCCCAACCGCACTATGGTAGCCTATCTGTTTTAAAGTGAGAGGAAAAATATTCATGGGGGCACAGATCATATAGACCGGCCTCTCGAAGAAAATATCCCTAAACCTACTAAATAATATTATTTTTTATTAATCTCACCACCACACCCCCAATGAAATTAATTAAGTATATATGACCCACCGGGATTCGAACCCGGGTGTATCCAACACATATTTTTGCCACCTTAACCATTACACCACCAGGACGGTTAAAGGTTTATGCACACGCCTACGACTTATTATCCATTCTCGAATACTGGATATTAATCTAATCATGTTCATATTCCACAACCGCACTATGGTAGCCTAATGTTTAAGTGAGAGGAAGGAATATTCGTGGGCACAGATCATATAGACCGGCCTCTCGAAGAAATATCCCTAAACCTACTAATAATATTATTTTTATTAATCTCACCACCACACACCCCCAATGGAAAATTTAATTAAAGTATATATGATACCACCGGGATTCGAACCCGGGTTATCACACCACATATTTTTGCCACCTTAACCATTACACCACCAGGACGGTTAAAGGTTTATGCACACGCCTACGACTTATTATCCATTCTCGAATACTGGGGGATATTAATCTAATCATGTTCATATTTCCTAGCCCAACCGCACTATGGTAGCCTACTTGTTTAAGTGAGAGGAAAGAATATTCATGGGGCACAGATCATATAGACCGGCCTCTCGAAGAAATATCCCTAAACCTACTAATAATATTATTTTTATTAATCTCACCACCACAGCCCCAATGAAATTAATTAAAGTATATATGATCCACCGGGATTCGAACCCGGGTTATCACACACATATTTTTGCCACCTTAACCATTACACCACCAGGACGGTTAAAGGTTTATGCACACGCCTACGACTTCTTATCCATTCGCGAATACTGGATATTAATCTAATCATGTTCATATTCCCAACCGCACTATGGTAGCCTACTGTTTAAGTGAGAGGAAAGAATATCATGGGGCAGCAGATCATATAGACCAGGCCTCGTCGAAGAAATATCCCTAAACCTACTAATAATATTTTTTATTAATCTCACCACCACACCCCCAATGAAATTAATTAAAGTATATATGATCCACCGGGATTCGAACCCGGGTTATCACACACATATTTTTGCCACCTTAACCATTACACCACCAGGACGGTTAAAGGTTTATGCACACGCCTACGACTTATTATCCATTCTCGAATACTGGATATTAATCTAATCATGTTCATATTCCCAACCGCACTATGGTAGCCTACTGTTTAAGTGAGAGGAAAGAATATTCATGGGGCACAGATCATATAGACCGGCCTCTCGAAGAAATATCCCTAAACCTACTAATAATATTATTTTTATTAATCTCACCACCACACCCCCAATGAAATTAATTAAAGTATATATGATCCACCGGGATTCGAACCCGGGTTATCACACACATATTTTTGCCACCTTAACCATTACACCACCAGGACGGTTAAAGGTTTATGCACACGCCTACGACTTATTATCCATTCTCGAATACTGGATATTAATCTAATCATGTTCATATTCCCAACCGCACTATGGTAGCCTACTGTTTAAGTGAGAGGAAAGAATATTCATGGGGCACAGATCATATAGACCGGCCTCTCGAAGAAATATCCCTAAACCTACTAATAATATTATTTTTATTAATCTCACCACCACACCCCCAATGAAATTAATTAAAGTATATATGATCCACCGGGATTCGAACCCGGGTTATCACACACATATTTTTGCCACCTTAACCATTACACCACCAGGACGGTTAAAGGTTTATGCACACGCCTACGACTTATTATCCATTCTCGAATACTGGATATTAATCTAATCATGTTCATATTCCCAACCGCACTATGGTAGCCTACTGTTTAAGTGAGAGGAAAGAATATTCATGGGGCACAGATCATATAGACCGGCCTCTCGAAGAAATATCCCTAAACCTACTAATAATATTATTTTTATTAATCTCACCACCACACCCCCAATGAAATTAATTAAAGTATATATGACCCACCGGGATTCGAACCCGGGTTATCACACACATATTTTTGCCACCTTAACCATTACACCACCAGGACGGTTAAAGGTTTATGCACACGCCTACGACTTATTATCCATTCTCGAATACTGGATATTAATCTAATCATGTTCATATTCCCAACCGCACTATGGTAGCCTACTGTTTAAGTGAGAGGAAAGAATATTCATGGGGCACAGATCATATAGACCGGCCTCTCGAAGAAATATCCCTAAACCTACTAATAATATTATTTTTATTAATCTCACCACCACACCCCCAATGAAATTAATTAAAGTATATATGATCCACCGGGATTCGAACCCGGGTTATCACACACATATTTTTGCCACCTTAACCATTACACCACCAGGACGGTTAAAGGTTTATGCACACGCCTACGACTTATTATCCATTCTCGAATACTGGATATTAATCTAATCATGTTCATATTCCCAACCGCACTATGGTAGCCTACTGTTTAAGTGAGAGGAAAGAATATTCATGGGGCACAGATCATATAGACCGGCCTCTCGAAGAAATATCCCTAAACCTACTAATAATATTATTTTTATTAATCTCACCACCACACCCCCAATGAAATTAATTAAAGTATATATGATCCACCGGGATTCGAACCCGGGTTATCACACACATATTTTTGCCACCTTAACCATTACACCACCAGGACGGTTAAAGGTTTATGCACACGCCTACGACTTATTATCCATTCTCGAATACTGGATATTAATCTAATCATGTTCATATTCCCAACCGCACTATGGTAGCCTACTGTTTAAGTGAGAGGAAAGAATATTCATGGGGCACAGATCATATAGACCGGCCTCTCGAAGAAATATCCCTAAACGTACTAATAATATTATTTTTATTAATCTCACCACCACACCCCCAATGAAATTAATTAAAGTATATATGATCCACCGGGATTCGAACCCGGGTTATCACACACATATTTTTGCCACCTTAACCATTACACCACCAGGACGGTTAAAGGTTTATGCACACGCCTACGACTTATTATCCATTCTCGAATACTGGATATTAATCTAATCATGTTCATATTCCCAACCGCACTATGGTAGCCTACTGTTTAAGTGAGAGGAAAGAATATTCATGGGGCACAGATCATATAGACCGGCCTCTCGAAGAAATATCCCTAAACCTACTAATAATATTATTTTTATTAATCTCACCACCACACCCCCAATGAAATTAATTAAAGTATATATGATCCACCGGGATTCGAACCCGGGTTATCACACACATATTTTTGCCACCTTAACCATTACACCACCAGGACGGTTAAAGGTTTATGCACACGCCTACGACTTATTATCCATTCTCGAATACTGGATATTAATCTAATCATGTTCATATTCCCAACCGCACTATGGTAGCCTACTGTTTAAGTGAGAGGAAAGAATATTCATGGGGCACAGATCATATAGACCGGCCTCTCGAAGAAATATCCCTAAACCTACTAATAATATTATTTTTATTAATCTCACCACCACACCCCCAATGAAATTAATTAAAGTATATATGATCCACCGGGATTCGAACCCGGGTTATCACACACATATTTTTGCCACCTTAACCATTACACCACCAGGACGGTTAAAGGTTTATGCACACGCCTACGACTTATTATCCATTCTCGAATACTGGATATTAATCTAATCATGTTCATATTCCCAACCGCACTATGGTAGCCTACTGTTTAAGTGAGAGGAAAGAATATTCATGGGGCACAGATCATATAGACCGGCCTCTCGAAGAAATATCCCTAAACCTACTAATAATATTATTTTTATTAATCTCACCACCACACCCCCAATGAAATTAATTAAAGTATATATGATCCACCGGGATTCGAACCCGGGTTATCACACACATATTTTTGCCACCTTAACCATTACACCACCAGGACGGTTAAAGGTTTATGCACACGCCTACGACTTATTATCCATTCTCGAATACTGGATATTAATCTAATCATGTTCATATTCCCAACCGCACTATGGTAGCCTACTGTTTAAGTGAGAGGAAAGAATATTCATGGGGCACAGATCATATAGACCGGCCTCTCGAAGAAATATCCCTAAACCTACTAATAATATTATTTTTATTAATCTCACCACCACACCCCAATGAAATTAATTAAAGTATATATGATCCACCGGGATTCGAACCCGGGTTATCACACACATATTTTTGCCACCTTAACCATTACACCACCAGGACGGTTAAAGGTTTATGCACACGCCTACGACTTATTATCCATTCTCGAATACTGGATATTAATCTAATCATGTTCATATTCCCAACCGCACTATGGTAGCCTACTGTTTAAGTGAGAGGAAAGAATATTCATGGGGCACAGATCATATAGACCGGCCTCTCGAAGAAATATCCCTAAACCTACTAATAATATTATTTTTATTAATCTCACCACCACACCCCCAATGAAATTAATTAAAGTATATATGATCCACCGGGATTCGAACCCGGGTTATCACACATATTTTTGCCACCTTAACCATTACACCACCAGGACGGTTAAAGGTTTATGCACACGCCTACGACTTATTATCCATTCTCGAATACTGGATATTAATCTAATCATGTTCATATTCCCAACCGCACTATGGTAGCCTACTGTTTAAGTGAGAGGAAAGAATATTCATGGGGCACAGATCATATAGACCGGCCTCTCGAAGAAATATCCCTAAACCTACTAATAATATTATTTTATTAATCTCACCACCACACCCCCAATGAAATTAATTAAAGTATATATGATCCACCGGGATTCGAACCCGGGTTATCACACACATATTTTTGCCACCTTAACCATTACACCACCAGGACGGTTAAAGGTTTATGCACACGCCTACGACTTATTATCCATTCTCGAATACTGGATATTAATCTAATCATGTTCATATTCCCAACCGCACTATGGTAGCTTTATCTCCTTACAGGAGTCAAACCTATAATTTATTAGTGGCCCCTCCATCATTGACGAACATGCCTGATATCTAAGACTGGAGGGGGACATTCGTAATCATATCATAACTCTAGAAAAGCAGATAATAAAAACAACCACATAGTATTCTTACTTTTGAAAAATGTATTTAATACGGCGTAGGCCGGAAATATACAAGAAAAAGGGGTTCAGGCAGGTGCGTGCTTCAAAGAAGCCTGCCCGACAAAAATGGGTAACCCTGAAGATTCTGAACACAGATCTGTAGTTACAAAAGGCACCCCACTCAACGAGTGGTGACAAAAATAATAAGTTATAAGTTTATATGTGCACATCATAAACCCCAAAATACATGTGGAGATCAATTGCAAATGAACTCCATTGAACTAATATTACATTGCTTTCGCAGCTAAAACTACTATAACAACACCGTTGTTTTGTACTAAACCTTGTACTAGCACAATTTCTCGCAGAGAAATTTTCATATCACATTTTAACCTTAAATTGTATCACAGCTCTCATACTCCGGCGGGGTCTAGGGTGTCCTATGTCAACTGACTGCACCCCCCCCCCCCCCCCCCCCTTCCGTGAAAGTAAACATAAGTGACTGCAGGGCCACCTAGACCCTCTGCCTTAAAGCTATACATGGTAAGGAAGGTTTGTCTAGAGCAACTGACAAGTATCTAGAGAGAAACGTATGATTAGACGCCCACAACTGTGTGGACGCAATATCTTCAACTGAAAAGTTTTTCAGGAAACGTAAAGAGGCCGCCCACTTGCGTAAATCGTGGGCCCTACCCACAACGCCGGGATTACTCTCTTTAATGACTTCTACCAGAAGAGAGGCTAATCGCCGTTTAAGTAAGCGTTTACCCGTACTCGCTACCCATAAAGCACCTTGGGGGTTTTGAGGAGCTATTCTCAAATATTTGGTTAGAGCTTGCACTGGACATAAATTATGATGCACTTTTCCCCTTTTTAACGCCGGCACCGTGAACTCAGAAAACATGTGTGCACTATGCTCATTCTTGGCAACAAACGCCGGGGAGGGTGCAATGGAAATTGAATCATTAAGTCTACCAAACCTAAGACAATTAGGTGTGTTGCTCATCGCCGCCAGCTCAGACACTCTGTTTCCGGTGGCCAAAGCCAAAAGGAAAACTGCCTTCTTTAAGATTAAAGCAAAGTCTGCAGTATTTTGATACAGACGAGAATGAAGTAAAGACAAAGCTTTGTCCAGAGACCAAGTAGGCATTAGCTGACGGGGAGGTGGGCGGAGTTTAAAACACGCTCTCATAAATCCTGTTTCCTCCGCCACCGGTATGGATAGACCTGTAAGGTCGAAAAAGGGCACTCTAATCGCAGTTAAGTGATTCTTCAAAGTTACCACAGATAAACGTTTCTGCTCAAACAGATAGTTCAAGTAATTAAAAACCAATGCCACTGAGGGTACAGTTTGTTCCGTTCTAACAATCCAAGAAGTAAAAGCTTTCCAATGTGATTGATATTGTCGCTTAGTAGACTGAGTATATTGATTGAGCAATTTATTGGTCACATCCCTACCGTATGGTGCTAGCCACTTGGCCTCCTGAATGTCCATAATGCAAAAGTCAGCGAGGTCGCTAGGTTGCCAATCGTGTCTAAGTGGAAGTACCCGACCGGGAGCGATACCGGGTCCGGGCACCACATTATTAATTGCTGGTACCACACCTGCGCCGGCCACAGGGGCGCGATTAGCGAGACTAAGCCTCGATAAACTCGTAGTTTGTTCACTACGTGGCACATTAGTGACGCATCTGGCGGCGGAAACAGATAGATGGAGCTCCATCTGTTCCAGTCTGTCACTAGGGCGTCTGGCCCCCCTGCCGGCGTTATCGCCCGGCGGGTGAGGTATAGAGGGAGCTTGTGAGTCTCCTCGGACGCAAAAAGATCCACTTGTGGATGGGAGAGCTCCGCAATCATTAGGTCGAAAATGGGTTGCTTGAGCTCCCATTCTACTGTCGTGCTCTGTCTCCGGGACAGAGCGTCTGCCCAGACGTTCGCTACGCCTGGGAGATAAGATGCGTGAAGATAAATATCTAGACTGCTGGCTAGAACAAAAATCTCTTCCGACACGAGTAGCAACCCCCTTGACCTCGTTGACCCTTGTTTCTGAATACAGTGAACTGCATTCAGTGGAAGTAGTGAGAGCTGTTGTGCCTGGCACATTGGAAATTGGGCCTGACACAAGCGGATGGCTAGGTATTTTCGCTAAAGCAAAGGATGTAGCCAGAGGTCGCACATTCGTCGACATCGCGGGATCTCCCGTATCAGGAGGAGTTTCCGGCGTAGGGCCCAAGAACCTATTAAGTGCATTCAATAGTAGTCCATCAATCTCTTCCACCGGTACATACCTAGCCGATGACGAACTCCGTGGAGATTCGACAGTACCCTGAGAGTCGCCTAAAAGGTGACTGGACTCTTCAACCTCCATCTCTGAGACCAGAGATCGTTGTTCTTCATCCGTTAAGTCTGGCTTATCATGGGAAGATCCCGCCGAAGCCGGGACCTCCACATGTTGCCATGTTAAAACTGGGGTAGAAGATGGTACATCGGCATCCCGTGGACGTCAGCACTAGTTGAGTCACAAAGGGATGTGTTCTGTCCTGCCAGGACTGTGAGTATCGCCATACACCTTGGCTGTGGCTGTCCCTCGCTTGCGAGCTCGGTATACTCTCTAAAAGAGAGCCCTGTAAAGGTTTATGATAATTAAAAGCTCCCATAGCTCATTAACACATTGAAAGCAGAGCTGGTGAGCAAAATCATAAAGTATACTAATTAATTTAATTTATATTTAATTGTATTAAAATAAATTACTATAAATAAACACAATATTATCCTAATATAATCATAGAAAATATATATGGTTATTATTATTCAGTGATTAAATTATTTCATTAACAAATGAAAATAATATATAGGGATACCTGATCTTAACAGCGTTGAACATACAGCAATGAGAGGTTCAAGTGCCGACATGGCAGAGACTGGGGGAAAACTACCCCGCCCCCGGGAACTACCTGGTCACCTGGTGCAACACCGGTACTCCGCCCTGGAAAGAGAATTTTCCGGGGATTAATGCTCATAGGGTTACACCCAAAAAATGGTACAAAATATGTGTCACAAGACCGCCGGTCAACGAACCGTTGCACTCCACCACTACTTTTCGTTTTCCTTTAGTTTCATATTAAAGATTTCAGGATATTTACCTGTCCAGAAGATTTTTAAGCATATCTTTTGAATCCTCATAAAGATGAAGTATATCTTTATTAAAGATGAAGTCTTTCAAGTATCCTTTACACTTGAAACATTAGTAAGATTCCGGCATCTTTTTATCCCATAAAAAGTCTAAGCCTATCCTAATCTCTAATCCGGCTTCTCCCAGAAGCCCTCATAGATCGCCGTCTTGAAGGCCGTGATACCCTATTGTATCAATCAATTGTTTGGCAAATGATCGCGAATTGCTAATCAGTTAATATAACCACCCGAAGGTATAACCGCCGGGTTTTATATGCAATGTCAAACCAATTGTACCTGCCCCAGACCTTTTTTGTAAAAAGGTCGCCGGGAGAGAAAGACTAAACAAACAAACAACATTGTTCCAATTGTTTATTAAGGATTTCAGCATATCTTTTACCTGTTCGAAAGAATTAAGCATAACTTCTGAATCCTCATAAAGATGAAACATATCTTTATTAAAGATGAAGTCCTTCAAGTATCCCTTTACACTTGAAACACTAGTAAGATTCAGGCATCTTTTTATCCCATAAAAAGTCTAAGCCTATCTTAATCTCTAATCCGGCTTCTGCCAGAAGCCCTCATAGATCGCCGTCTTGACGGCCGTGATACCCTATTGTATCAATCAATTGTTTGGCAAATTATCGCGAATCGCAAATTCGTTAATATAACCACCCGAAGGTACAACCGCCGGGTTTTATATGCAATGTCAAACCACTTATACCTGCCCCATACCTCTTTGTAAAAAAGGTCGCCGGGAGGGAAAGACCAAACAAAATAACTGTGTGGAGCCCCCCTCACCGGGAATAACACAGGAAGCCTGATCCCAGGCTTGACCACAGAAAACGCAGTTTCTGATGAGCCCTCAAGCGACCAAACTCGTCGGGGTAACTTACCTATTTTAGCCATCCTGACTAAAACTCGGTAACCAAAAACGGTGTTCTCGGAGCAACGAGAAAAAACGCCGGAAAGGTAACCCACACCAAACGAGACATAACAGGAGGGCGTAATGCATAAAGCAATGAATAACACAGGAAGCCTGATCCCAGGCTCGACCACAGAAAAACGCAGTTTCTGATGAGCCCTCAAGCGACCAAACTCGTCGGGGTAACTTACCTATTTTTAGCCATCCTGACTAAAACTCGGTAAACCAAAACGGTGTTCTCGGAGCAACGAGAAAAACGCCGGAAAGGTAACCCCCACCAAACGAGACATTTTAACACATTTTATACAAAGTGTGTGCGCAAAAATAGGGATACCTGAACAGGAGGGCGTAATGCATACAGCAAAAACCGGGGCAAAGGTAGCCATGACAGAGACTGGAGGGAAACTACTCCAGGTTCTGCATAGACCCGCCGGGACCCAGCTCTGGAAAATTTAAAATTTCCAGGAATTAATGCTCATAAGGTTAACCCACTCATGTTCGCACACAGGTGTTAAATAACCCGCCGGGTAACGAGACGTAATACTCAACGACCACAGCTCGCCACGCGGTGGGGTTTCCTAAGTAAAAGATTTCAGAATATCGTAATTTGTCCAAAAGATTTATGAATACCCTCTGACATAATATATAAAGACCATCATGGCGTTTATAAGTGATTAAGTCTTTCCGGTGGTGTTTGTTTCCATATTAAATATTGGAAAAAACCCCCTAAAAAAAGACGCCGGCCCCCGAATTATCTCGTAGATAAAAAACTGGGAAGCCTGACAAATATACGAGATCTAACTTCTGCCGAAGTATCTTTTAGATCGCCGTATGTTGAAGGCGGCGATACAAAACGTATCCCTCAAATGTCTGGTTAACTAACTGAATTGTAAATTCGTTATTCTCATCCGTGCAAGAAACACCCGCCGGGTGTGAATAATAGTTTAAAAAACGTTAACCCCAAATGTGCCCTAAAGCGCCGTATGTTGAAGGAGGCGATACACAAAGCATCCCTCAATTGACTGGTCAACTAAACTGAATTTTGCAAATTCGGTCATCCCAACCTTCCAGGTTGCACCCATCGGGTGAATTAAAGTTTAAAAGTTAACCCCAATAAATAACTGTGTGGAGCCCCCCTCACCGGGAATAACACAGGAAGCCTGATCCCAGGCTTGACCACAGAAAACGCAGTTTCTGATGAGCCCTCAAGCGACCAAACTCGTCGGGGTAACTTACCTATTTTAGCCATCCTGACTAAAACTTGGTAACCAAAAACGGTGTTCTCGGAGCAACGAGAAAAAACGCCGGAAAGGTAACCCACACCAAACGAGACATAACAGGAGGGCGTAATGCATAAAGCAATGAATAACACAGGAAGCCTGATCCCAGGCTCGACCACAGAAAAACGCAGTTTCTGATGAGCCCTCAAGCGACCAAACTCGTCGGGGTAACTTACCTATTTTAGCCATCCTGACTAAAACTCGGTAAACCAAAACGGTGTTCTCGGAGCAACGAGAAAAACGCCGGAAAGGTAACCCCCACCAAACGAGACATTTTAACACATTTTATACAAAGTGTGTGCGCAAAAATAGGGATACCTGAACAGGAGGGCGTAATGCATACAGCAAAAACCGGGGCAAAGGTAGCCATGACAGAGACTGGAGGGAAACTACTCCAGGTTCTGCATAGACCCGCCGGGACCCAGCTCTGGAAAATTTAAAATTTCCAGGAATTAATGCTCATAAGGTTAACCCACTCATGTTCGCACACAGGTGTTAAATAACCCGCCGGGTAACGAGACGTAATACTCAACGACCACAGCTCGCCACGCGGTGGGGTTTCCTAAGTAAAAGATTTCAGAATATCTTAATTTGTCCAAAAGATTTATGAATAACCTCTGACATAATATATAAAGACCATCATGGCGTTTATAAGTGATTAAGTCTTTCCGGTGGTGTTTGTTTCCATATTAAATATTGGAAAAAAAACCCTAAAAAAGACGCCGGCCCCCGAATTATCTCGTAGATAAAAAACTGGGAAGCCTGACAAATATACGAGATCTAACTTCTGCCGAAGTATCTTTTAGATCGCCGTATGTTGAAGGCGGCGATACAAAACGTATCCCTCAAATGTCTGGTTAACTAACTGAATTGTAAATTCGTTATTCTCATCCGTGCAAGAAACACCCGCCGGGTGTGAATAATAGTTTAAAAAACGTTAACCCCAAATGTGCCCTAAAGCGCCGTATGTTGAAGGAGGCGATACACAAAGCATCCCTCAATTGACTGGTCAACTAAACTGAATTTTGCAAATTCGGTCATCCCAACCTTCCAGGTTGCACCCACCGGGTGAATTAAAGTTTAAAAGTTAACCCCAATTGTTCCTATCCCCACTTCTTTGAAACAGATCGCCGGGGAGGAAATACAACTACAGCATAGTTTTATATTGGCTTTGCAAAACCGAAAAAAATACAAACAACACGTGTCCGTATGAACACTGTTAGATGGGTACAGCCAACCCGCCGGGATGAAACAGGCACTCCAGAGACGCAGACCTGGGGAGCCACAGACACCCACTCGCCGGGGAAACAAGCCTGTTTTAAACCACGCGTGGCCAAAACTAGGCAACCAGCCGGGGTTATCAAGGTGAAACCGAGAAAAACCCGCCGGAAAAAACCCACCCCGTCCAGATACCATCTGAATGCAACACCGGACCGAGGCGTAGCTAAAACACAACTAACGCCGGGCCCAACATAGTCCGTGGAATTAGCCAAAAACACAACTAACCCAGGACACATAAATAGTCCGTGGAATTAGCCAATACACAACTAAACCAGGATACACATGACACAGTAGTACATATTTAGAAAATAAATCAATAACACTTGTATATGTGATAAAGCTACGAGAGGCTGGCTAGGCCTAGCAGACGGATAACAGTAACATGTCGGAATATAAACAAAAAGCACTGAATTATATCACAACAGGAACCACCGCCAACACACCACTGTAGCAAACACTTCCGGCAAAGGGAAGAACTGACTCGGGACCCAGAAAAAACTTCACTAAGTGAAGAAAAATACGCTGGGAACGACAGCAAAAATACGCTACCTCATCAGAAAGATAAAAGGAAGCAATAACGCGTAATGAAAGTCGCCTGCATCACAAAGCTAGCTTAACTGTGAAAAAATTCACCTGTCCACAACAGGACCACGAGGGTACATCCGAAATAGATGCCCCAAACATACGACCCAAAATACACTGCACTGCGGGCAACCAGCCCAGGACACTCCTGCTACGCATATCCTAACCTTACTCGATACATCCCGGAGTAAACCAATGAGAAAAAACTCACTAGGGACGCAACAAATGCGGAACCCGCGGAGCGTGGGGAGACAGGTCCGGGCAGGCTGAGCGCAGAGCAGAGAAGGAGGAATGACGCCTGAATCAGCGTCTGGTCAGAAATCCACACAAGTACATCCACGATATGATGGAAAGCTTATTGGATAGTTATTCTTATTTTCTTTTTGTTTTTATTTTTTACGAAGTTTTTTTCGTAGTGAGAACCCAATTCATAATGACTGAAGCCATGAGTGAGGTCGCGTGCGCTCATGATGAATGCTCCTCAGTTTTTAAATGCTCTGCGCGGTAGATTCAAACTACGGCGGATTAGTGTTTGAAGAGGATGCCTTATGTAATAGGCATGTTCGTCAATGATGGAGGGGCCACTAATAAATAATTGTCTGTCTTTGAGTCGTTTTCTTTGATGTGGGGGAGGTAGTCGTTCTCTTTGATGTGGTGGAGATGGTGAAGGTAGAGGTGGAGATCTCAATATGTTGGCTGTAGAGGTGGAGATCTCGGTATGTTGGCTGTGGCAGTAGTGTTGGTGGTGATGGTGGTGTAGATGGTGGAGGTAGAGGTGGTGATGGTGATGGAGATCAGGAGATGGTGGAGGTAGAGGTGGAGATCTCAGTATGTTGGCTGTGGTGGTGATCCACTCGGTCTCTTTCTGGTGGTGGTAGGCTATACAGGCGTGGTGAGAAGCTTTCCCATTATTTCACTTCCTTCTTCCCCATCAAAGCCACGACCACGTGGCTGGAGCTGGTCACACCAGGCATTTTCTTGGTGGAATGTTTTTTTCCATTTATCGAGATATTCCCACCATGTCATCTGCTGGTTTGCTCAGGTTAGCATAAAGAGTTATGCAAGATATCTCCGTATATGTCCCGAGGGCTGCTTCTAGTTGATCTAGGGACTTAATATTCTTAGTTACGTCATTTGTTTGGGTCCCGATAATTTTCTTGATGTAAGGACCATTTATGGGAATGTGGGTTGTTGCAGGCTTAGTTTTGGTTGAGGTGGTGGTTTTCTTAATCCTTGTGGAAGCCAGGGAACCCTTTTTGTTGACTGGGTTTTTATGGACTACAGTTATGATGGATGAGGGTGCTGGAATTACGTGAGTATTGCTTGCTATCTTCAAGGTTGGAGCTAACACAGATGCTTGATCGGAGACGAAAAGAACAGGGGCCGATAGACGAATGTTGTGTGCAGGCGGGTGTTTTAACCCGACTGTATCATAGGAGGAGAGATTATCTTCGGCGGATGGGGCAGGTGAAGAAGGGGTGGATGAAGGAGGTTTATGTGATTTCGGAGGTGCTGAAGGTGATGTGGTAGACATGGAGGCCGGTGGTGAAGATGTAGAACAGGTTTTACCATAAAACCCGTTGGAGGTAGGTGGTCGAGGATGTGGAGGCTCCTGAGGTGGCTGTGATTGGATGTTGACTTCTTTCTTCTTTGTTGATTTGGCTTTAGAATTGGCTTTAGCCTGATGGTTATGGCTTTTGTTCCTGATTGCTATTTTGGTTTTCGGGATCCTTCTAGGGGAGTCTTCTGCAATTTGTGGATGGAGAGTTTTTTCTGGGTTTTGGAGGTTAACAGACCTCGGCCGCAGTCTAGTTGAGCTTGTAACTTCTGTAGGACGTCTAACCCCATGTAGCTGTCATATTGGGTGCAGTCTGAGTGGAAAACTGTGAAGGAATGACGGCAAAAGGCTTCTTGTTGAGGGGTCGTGATGTGTAGGGGCGTAGTTTCTCCCCTGATAACTATAGGTGTGTCGTCTGCACTGGTTAAGCTGGTGTTGGAAGCTTGAAGTGTTCCTAGTTTTGTGCGATGGTTCTCATAAAAAGAATTGAAGAGACAATTAAGATCGTTCAGCTCCTGTGTCGAGGAGGAGACGTACTGGAACGCCTTCAATCTTAGCTAGGTGGTAGATGGGTGGAGTTTTCCAGGGCACAGGCTCCCTCGCCGAGGCCATAGAAATGGGCGGGGGAGGCTCAAAAAAATCTCGAGGAGGGTCTTCCATCTCCTCTATTTCTTCTTCCTCTTGGTCTTCATCGATGGCTTGAATTTGGTAAATTTCCGGGGGACAGTATTCCTCATTGTGGTACTCGATGTCCATTTTCTTAGCTGGGTCCCTGATGTCATGGATCGAGCAAGCGGAATTGCAAACCCTCCAATTGAATGGGTAATTTAACCTAACGATCTCTTGAGGGTGCGTGGGGAAGCTTCTGATGGCTCCTACTGTGGAAGTTTTAGGCCGGTTGACCTACAGCTTGCGTATAGTGATGATGTCCTTTGTAAATCCCACGGGATCGTGGATATCAAAGTATTCCCTAATACTTGAGGGAAGGATCCTTAAGAGCACACAGAACACCTGTTGCTGTTGTTGCTCATAAGTGTACAGAGGGTAAGCAGCTTTTATCTGTCGGTTCACTATTCCCAAGGTACTGTTTAGGTTCCCTCCGTACTTGATTTCGTTGATTTTGGCTGCAATGGGGCCTAGTGATGGCTGAATAGCATTGATCACAATAATCCGGAAGTCTTCCCATGTCAATTCTGGGGTTACTTGTCCGGCTACCAGAGACACAGCCTTTCCCAGGTGAATTAATAAGCCACCAATCTTCATTTGATCGGTCCGGTATGCCAGGCTGATTAGCGGGCTTACCATCTCTAGGTACGTGCGAATATCATGAGTTTCCGCGTCCTACTTCGGTATGGGGAAATT
This sequence comes from Paralithodes platypus, assembly GCA_032716605.1. NCBI lineage: Eukaryota > Metazoa > Arthropoda > Malacostraca > Decapoda > Lithodidae > Paralithodes > Paralithodes platypus. The sequence goes on along the minus strand of CM064499.1, from coordinate 8,416,785 downwards.
TGAATCCATGATGACGTATGTGTGCTCTATCTCTTTCCTGATAACTGTGTCAAACAACTTCCTTCCCGAATCAAGAACCACCATCTGCCGCCAATGTTATGCCAGGTTTTTACTGGGGTTTAATTGGTTTGATTAAGTGGGTTCTTCCTAACTGGAGAAGTCACTATTGTTTTACCACAGACACAGAAAGAAAATAGAGGATAATTATCACAAGACGTGCATTCATATTCCGTTTATGTGCACAAGAATATCGCATACGTAAGGCTAGAACAACAATGGTCAAGAACAACAATAATAGATGCACGAACGAGGCTCCACTACGTCTGACTCGTAAGACTGGATTATTCTATGCAATATCTAAGTGAGTATGGTGGACCGCTTTCTAACTGAAAGATTACACTTGTCCTGTATTTATTTCAGAGATAAGAATAGCACTCCTTTCAATCGAAGATTTACACTTGTGCTTAGAAAGGCTATGTAGTAATAATATGTGTGAACTTTTGGTTTTTACCTTATTTTTCTGGTGTTAATTCACTATGATGCTTACGCATAAGTTAACTTGAATTTATTTGTTATGTGTTTTACCAGAATTATTATCAGTACTTCCCTGATTTATTTGGGTTTCACTAGTACTTCCTTTCTCTCGCTTTTTGCATACGCTCGTAGTATCCGATGTTTCTACAATACTTCTTTATATATACCCGGTAGATATATTTTAACTACTTTCCACTTTTTGATCTTTGTATACTCTTTCTCTGAGAAAACACTAAGTATATATTCTTTTCGCAGTTAGATCCTCTATAACTTGTAGGTATAACAACTTCACTTTAGATGTGTAGAATAAGTAATCCAATCTTCGGTAGATGCGTTGGCTGTGGGGGGGTTGTCCTGTCGTGACTGGGTTAGCACAGTTTTGCTCGAGTTCTTGAATTGGGACCTTGAATACTATCTACCTAGCCATCGCAAAGGTAAAAATAGAATCGAGTTAACGTAGGAGTGAACTCCTGACTACTCTGGTCTTTGAAAGAACTTTGATGCAGAACTGAGGGTTGATGAATTTCTTGCGGTTTGGTCTATCCCGGATAAAGCTACTTTCCACTTCGGTAGCGTACTTATATCCACAATAGTGCCGGGGTTGGGGTAGGGGAGGATATTAGTTAGCTTCACTTCAAAGAATCTAATAACCCAGCCTTTTTGATACCCACTTCAAATAATTATTATTGGTGAGTGACTTCAGTATCGCAATTGTTTCTACATCCTTCAACCATAGGAACAATTCTTCAACCGAGCCCTCAATCTTCGAAACTGTCCTCACGTCCTTCAACCATAAGAAACAGCTCTAAATTGAGATATCGATCTTAGAATTTCCTGCTGAGGTCACCTCTTTTCTCAGCGTCTTGGCAGTGGTGTGGCTGCGCATCAGAAAGGCGCCTAGGGGTAGGGTGTTGTATGGCGGTTGTGTCCGTGTGGCCTGGAGGTGGGTGATATCTGGTAACTGTATATCACGGCTTCCCTGGTCATGGCGGCGATGCGGCTGCACTCTCGAGTGGCGTGGGGATGTCTGCGTATTTATGGTGCCATTTCTTGTTTGTAATTTTTTTTCCGCATTTCTCGGTACTTCAGGATTGTCCATGTTGGTGGATAACTTCTTTCCTGTGGTTGGAGAATGTGTTATTTCGATGCTAATGACTTCTTGTACTTCTTGATAGATCGGCGGTTGTTCCCTTTTTGTCTTGGTGTGGTGGGCAGACAAAGAACACAGATAATGGCTGGCCTTCTGGTTTGCTCTGGGGGCTGCTTATGTGGTTTGCAGGCTGGAGGTAGATAGAGTGGACAGTGGTTGCAAATTTGTAGGTTTTGGGATGTTGCAGGGGAAGTGTAATCGGCGAGAAACTGATCACATGTTTCTCTCTCTTGCGGGGATATATAATTGTCTGTCTTTGAGTCGTTTTCTTTGATGTGGGGGAGGTAGGCTAGTCGTTTTCTTTGATGTGGTGGAGATGGTGGAGGTAGAGGTGGAGATCTCGGTATGTTGGCTGTGGCGGTGTAGAGGTGGAGATCTCGGTATGTTGGCTGTGGCGGTAGTGTTGGTGGTAATGGTGGTGTAGATGGTGGAGGTAGAGGTGGTGATGGTGATGGAGATCAGGATATGGTGGAGGTAGAGGTGGAGATCTCGGTATGTTGGCTGTGGTGGTGATCCACTCGGTCTCTTTCTGGTGGTGGTAGGCTATACATATACAGGCGTGGTGAGAAGCTTTCCCATTATTATCAATTATCAATTATCAGACGGAGTAAATCATTTCACCTTCGATCCTGACAAAGGACGTCGTATAATTTCGTAATAATATAAGAAACTGGGCTTAAAAATTGTCTCAAACTTATCTTAAATATTTCACAATTCATTTCAACTCACCTTCAACAGAAGGATTTATCTAAACACAACACAAAAGGAAATTTACACTGAGTTAGCCTAAATATCTCCCCTTAAGTCCGCCCGAGGCTGGCGACTGGGAGGGAATGACCCTGGCACTCTCGGCTCTAGGCTGGGGAGGCTCTGTAGGACTCGGGGTCAACGTCCTTGTGGCATACTAATAACCTTACCTTGATTAAATGAGCTCCTCAACTTACTTAAGAGTCTAATAAGACTTTCAAAGGATAATTGTATTACTTTTATATGATGTAAACGCATTTCAGGCACAAACATGTTAACTATTACTTACGATATCCAAGGTAATTAAGACTATAGTTTTTAAGGTGGATCTAAACCTCATAAATTTCGACCTGCCAAGCCTTCTCGAGGTGGGAACTTGTCGCTAAGGCCTCAGAATCAGGGTATCACACTAGAGATTAGGCACAAGCAATTATTAGGCCAAATCTCAGCATTATACTAGAACCACAAAGTTAAAGTTATGCTCGGCAATTAACTGTGTACACCTGGAAGTGATTAAATGGCCAAAACAAATAAATTTCATTCTAATTCCAAAACAACATTGCTCCGATTGTGACACCCCATTTCTTGACTTAATATAACAATACCAAACAAATAAGATTTAATATATAAAGCTAGAATAATGACCCTCGATCGTACCTATAAGACACCATCAGGCCTATTTCGTTATTTCGTTTTAATCATTACAATTTAATGTATGTTAACTGATATATTAATCACGATAATAACATAATACCGAACATCTCAACTAATCTCAACACTGACTGGGTCATTATTGGGCTTAAAGTGAGTGAACAGTGTTATGCCCTGATTTCATGCAGGTTTAACGATTGATGAAGGTGAGTTCTTCGAGACTGGGATATTGGAGTTCATGCAAGTACATATAAATAACACAATAGAGGATATGTATAATATCGAAAGATAGTTTATAATACAGCTTTATTCACTTATTCACTAGTTACACATGTATTAATTGTAAACACTAAAAACATGGGAAAATCATAAGTGGCACAACTCTATTTTCATTTCTCCCAGCACGATCGCGGATCTAGATAGAGATCAGGTATATTCTATTCAACTAGTTTAAACAGTATTCTTCTTGAGAATTGTACGCACTATTATCTTTTCGAAAGTTTATAATTAAGTTACTAAGTTCAGATTTTATTTATGACGATGGGATACACGTTCCTCTATTTCTTGGCACAAAATGGGGAAGCTTAAGCATTGATGAACTTTTTCAGTTAGAGTTCAAGTTTTGTGGACTCTGAAATATTTTGGTATTAACCCGGAAAGTGCGGGAAGACTCTTAAGAGTTTCCCCGGGCGACTGCGGGAAGACTCTTAACCCTTTCGCTGCGGGTGACGTTCTGGAATGTTTTGGCAAGTTACAGCAATTTCCAGGCTTTAAAAGCCTGTAAAAAGCGTAAAAATTGAGTGTCAGTGGGCGAGAGCGTGAGGGGCCCACCTCCGACCCTCAGTGCACCGAGCGGCTCACTGAGCTAGGCTGTGTCTCGCGCGGGTCTCTCTCTGTCTCTCTCACCAGTGTAGCCAAGCGAGCGAGTGTTACATAATAGCGGGGTTCCCGCGTTTCACTGGGACTACTGCGGGTGAACCAGACCACGTACAGGGTCCGTTCTGGTGTAATTTTGAAGCTATTTTCGTCTAGTTTTCGGCAGAATACACTTCATTTAATGCAGATGCTTGATTTATCATTCAGGAGTGCCTGAATATGCCCTAAATAGCCCAAACATAGCCGCAGTCAAAGGGTTAAGATCCTGGGCTAAAAAAAATCCATTTAAAACACTCCAAAAAAACTTGAACTTTTTTTGCTTTTTTTTTGCCCCTGGGCCATGCCAAATATCACTCCTCCACATCCCCTCCTTCTCCACTTCGTGCTAACATTAGCGAGTTGCAAGCAGAGCGTTGTCATCACTGTTACCAAGCGAGTGCAAGAGAGAGAGAGAGAGTATCGATCGACAATCTCTCTCCAGACTTGGGGAAGAGTGGAGGGGAGGGAGGTTGCCTCAGCCATACATTATGTAACTCCCGGCCTGTATCGCCGATTTTGACCATCCAAACGCTGTTTCCACTTGTTTTATTGCTGTAACAGGTTAATACCTTTATAATCAACGTAAAATAGGCACATATGGATAAGTATTAATGCTATTTATGGTAAAATAACGATGTTAGTGATGGGAACAGCTCAAATACGTGCGCACAGGCATGTGGTGTCTCATACCACCCATGCGCAAGTCTTAGGTTAACTAAGATTATTTTTCAGAGTTCCTGAAGGTGTGTGAAAATCTTCTTATTTAATATAAATTCACTAGTTTCGTAAAATAAGTATTCTAGACGTATTTATTGGTGAACACGTAAGTTATTGATATGATATTCACTGGATACTGTAACACTTCGTTTCTATAACTCAAAGTTCAAGCTTGACGGACTCTGTTTATTTTTCACTTGGCAGAAATAATATGACAGAGTTGATGAATGCATAAAATCCGTCGTAATTTGGTATATTGGTTATTTCTGAAGTTAGAACGTCGTATTAACCCACTGAGCCCCAGCTAGTTAAGAATAAATGTACCACAAGGGACCAGAGGGTTGTCAATTATTTTTTTCTTCAGAAAACACCAGGAATGGGCTAGAAATGAAGGACCGCCCAAAAACAACCGATCCCCTAGGTCATTAAGGGGTCCTATGGTGCGCCCGAAAGTCGGATTTACAAGAGGGGAAAATTGAAGGCAAAAACACCCAAAAACAGGTTTTTGCACGCTCACGCGCATGCGGCTGGACTTTGAGAGTGTTCAACCATCGGCATGGTTGCGTGGGATACTTACACAGTTCCCATACAAATCTGAGCCCTCTAGGTGCCATAGGACTGGAGTAATTAACCCCCGACGACACTTGTGCGTCGTGGGGTCTAGCGTTACATACATTACCGACGACACGTTGTCGTCGCTGGTCCTCTGTGGGTTAAAGAGGGTTATTTATAAGACGTCTTAATATTAATATTTTTCTATAGATTAACTTTGTAGAACACTTTTACAACTTTTCACGTATTAAGAACTCTGTTAATTTCGGTCACTTTGAACTCTAACTTTTCTTGTATCTCGTCACTGATACTGAATTGAAATAATTTATATATTATTTCCTTTCTTGGTGGAGAGATGCACTTAGTTGAAGATTTCTTCTGATGCTCTGTGGGCCGTCCAGTTTGGCCGGTCGTGTGGAGAAGTTTAAGTTGGGTTAATGGGCTTGGGGTCTTGAATGGTTCCGTAACTAATAATGAAACAGTTGGTCACCATATCGGATTAACGCAAGTATTCTAGGCATGTAGCTTCAAACAAATACTTGACTATCCTGACCTTTATATTAACCGTTGGTGAAGTTCTGTTCAGGTACTCTTGAAATAAGGTTTTAAATATTATGTCTCAGGTCTTGCCGGATTAACATAACATCGGACTAACGCAAGAAGAGTTTAGATAATGGCTCTTCTTGACTGTCTCTAACCCTTATAAGAGGTTCAAAGAACTCTGGGCGGTGTTAACCTTTTAGTCGCAAATCCTGGTGGGGTGCCACAGACAATTTGCGCCTAGGATTTATATATGCAGAGTGCCCGTGAGGGTGTCTCGCTAAACCCTTCTAACACAAAAGATCATTCTACCTTAGATCTCTGTGAGTAATGCTAGTATGATTTCTTAATAGGAAAACGTTGAAAGGTAGGGGTGCCTTGGAATTCTCAACGTTTTATCTATACCGAAATATTATCTGATAAATATAACTATATTAATTCCTGGGATGCCAGAAATAATAAGGTTATGCGTATATAGATTACTGTTGCACTATTAAAGATATTAAAACATAAATGGAGGAGGACATACCATTTTATGATTTTAATACTTATATATATATATATATATATATATATACAACTATTAAAGGTCTCTATGTTAAGTGATTGGGTTGCCACAAATAACAAAGATCCTGAAATACAGTTTATATATTCACAGACAGTATAAGAACTTCGGGTTGCCGTTATCAATAACTATTTCTGAATAGGGTAAAATTAATCTTTCTCCAGAGCGGGGTGCCGATCTCAAGAAAGCTTATTTCTACTTACTTTTTCTTCCAACTCCCCTGGCCTAATGTGCACCAATACTGGAGGGTACGCATTCCCTGGCGAAGGATAGTAAGGACTTGGGAGTGTATGATTTCTAAGGACTAGATATCCTTCTTGTCCTAGGGGAGGTGGATCTTACTGATCGTATAACAATACTCTACTATCCTTGAAGAATTATTCAAAAGAATATAATGGGCAGATGTAGGATAATTTGAAGCATTACTTTACTGTCTAAGTCATCGACAGAATGTAAGGGGAAGGACTATAATAAGACTTTAATACAAAGTTTTGAGGGGGATTTCTAGATAATCTCTGGGCATGAGATTTCAAAGGGGGAAAAGGTTTTATGACTCTGCGTTGCCTTCTCTCGTGAAGATATTATTTATTACTATACGAGTTGTGCACTACTAATGTTGGGAAAAGACATAGAAGAAGTTTAGTTGTTGCTTCTGGAGTATTTGTTAATTATTATTTCAAAAATTAGATATGTAGAACATAGGTTTCATATATTTATTAGTGGCCCCTCCATCATTGATGATATGCCTATTAATATAATAGCCTCCATTCAAGCGCCCGCGGGTCGCCAGTTTGAAACTCCCGCCGCGGGGGAAACGGAGTACTACATCATAAGTGTAACGCTACTTCTCTTATGGAATCGTCTTATGATTGGGGTACACACTACGAAAAAACTTAGTAAAAAAAAAAAAAGAAAAAAGAAACTCAAAACTTGTTTTGCTATAGCTTTCCATCTCGTGGATTTCTTGTGCGTGGATTCTCGCCCAGACTGTGGCAACCGAGACGCTATTCTTCCTTCCCTTCCCCGCGCTCATCCCAATCGGACGTGCGCGCCTGTGTTCTGCCACATTCTTTGTTCGCTCGCTTCTAGTGAGTCCTTGCTCATTTGTATTTTTCTGAGTTGTACTGAACAGGTTTAGACTAGCTAGCACAGGCTGCCCGATTGGCATGCCCGCAGGGAAGTGTTAAAATAGGGTACTATTGCGCAGGCGCCTTCAGTTCTCCAGGACCCGCGCCTCGTGTGTTTTTTGTTTTTGTTTTATGTGCCTTAGAATTGCTATTAACTATTAGTTAGGAGGCTAATATATCCGCAAGAAGAAGCTTCTGACCGTCTATATGAGGCAGTTGCAATTTTATTATTATAGCAGACGCCCTGGTCTAAGAGTTTTCACATGTGGTGTGGAACTTTCCATGGTCCGAGCCTGCTTTTTCCCCTCTTGTTGGGCCCCCCGCCAGATGTCGCAGCAGTATCTTCAGGAGGTAAGGTAAACTACAAAGAGTATGATTACTACAAGCCTCGTGGCCAGCCTCATAGGGGTCTCCGTAGGGTCTAGGGGTTTCGTATTTATTAATAATTATTAGTATTATACTGTTATAGCCCTAAGATATTTCCCTCGTTTATACTGTATGTTTATGTATGTTTAACATGTAAACAGGGAGTCAGGAGACGTCCTGATGTGGTGGTGGGGTGTTTGGGGGAGGGTCTGACTTTCAAAAATAAGTCAACCCTTCCAAAGTTTTGGTTATTTTCCTTCCGGCGATCTTTCTACGAACTGACGCCTACCCTCACCTCGCAGGCGAAAGGACTGAGCCAAAATATTCCGGCGTGGCATGCTATGCCACGAACCTTCCGGCGGAAATGCAAAATTCCTAGGGGAGCAATCTCGGCTCGCTGAGCGAACTCGCCCAAACTGATAGCCTAGCACGGCATGACTTTCCTCGCCCGGCGCAACAGTCTAGTGGGGTTATTTCTATCTACACCATAGTCAATAGATAGTATCTACGGGTTATTTGGGCCAGTGACAATTTGTCACAGGTAAGTAGTTCAATAGGAAACAATTAAGTTTTCCTAGAACAAGTCCAGCGGAAGGTTAGAGTAGCAGTGCGCTATAGCTAATTTTCCGGCGGACTTGAAGGATAGGATGTGTTAACACCTCTCAGATTATCCTTATGAGCATTGATTCCTGGAAATTTTCTATTTCCAGATTTCATCACTCCAGTAGCAGCACAGGCAGCAGGTGAGGGAGCCGATCACGGCGGGGGTGTTTGCTCCATCATGCCTCTGTTTACTCTGTGTGCTACGACTAATTGTCCTCTTCTTACGGTTTTTGCTCATAAACATTGCATCAGATGTGTAAAATGCCTCGACAGATCTAGGGGCCTGTGAACATCTAAAAAAATGCACAGTTTGCTCAGAACTCTGGTCAAACGTGTTTGAGAAGAGAGACCATTCATGCCTTGTAGCCCTTCAGGAGATTAAGACTATCTTTAATATCTATGCAAAAGATGTGGCCCATAAGGCTATAATTTGTGATGATGAAGCACTGTGGGACCATTTAGTGATCAAATCTCCAGTGTTAAAAGCAATGCCGGCTAGGTCGACTCCCAAATCCAAAACTAAGGCTAAAGTTTTGTCTAAGGAGTTAGTTAGTAGTAGCGAGAGTAGTGACAGCGACGAGGCAAAACCCCCCCCCCCCCCCCCAACCGCCGCAAAAGAGGAAGATCCCCTTCGCCGAGGACCAATTCTAGGTCCAGGTCTAGGTCTCCTCCTAGACGATCACGCCAATCTTCAGTAGAATTATCGGCTAAGTCTAGTAAGAGAAGGCGGGAAGACTCTGTGACATCGACCCCGAAATCAGTGAGTGGATATAAAAGTTCCCGCAAGGATGACACGTCGTCGCGGTGCCAGCCTACGCCGGCTCCGCGGCCACTTTCCTCCGCCTCTTGCCCAGTCAAGCAACTCGGAGGTGGGGACGGAGGAGACTGAGTCGAATCCCAGGGAAGGACTTAAAGAAAATATCAGTGAACCACAGAATACAATCTTTGCTATACCTAAAGTAAGTCTAACCGCGCCACGTACGGGACCACCGATAGTGTCACAACGGGTGCTGGCGGAACAATATAGGGGTTATACACCATGTACCGTACAGCATTATAACAATTCTCAGGCTAGTGTGATACCGGACTCCCAACCACCAGCCGTGCTTAACAGGGGTGTATGGAGACAGTCGGAACCATCACAGGCACAGTCTATATTTCAGGGCCAAGACAGACAGAAGGGTAGTGATAATATTCCCTTGTCAGTCCCGGACTAAGTGTGGCCTTTGAATGAGCCGGTGGCAGAACAAAGGCAAGAAACGCCGGAGGTTGTGGAAGGGCCGGAGGAAGTAGAGGAACTTGAAATATCCTCAGGACAACCATTGAACGAGGAAGGCTCTGAGGCGGGTTCAGAGTCTTCTCGGGGATCTCAAAATAAATATGTGACAGCAGATGATCTTAACGATATCTTGCATAAAGTAATGAGACAATACCATATCCCTAGTTCTCAGGTCCCTCCCACTCCTGCGCCAGTAGCTCCCCCGATTGAATCGACAGTGAGACCGTTAGAACCTACCGGAGTTCAACCTCCTAGTACTGCTATGCCCCCTCTTAACGTAAATCAAACGACCACCACGGCAACTGACACGACAATGTCCGCCGCCTTGACAACTACTAATGTCCGAGTTATCACGGATGTTACCCCTCCTCCCCTTGACAAAATTCCACATAGAACAGACCCTGTGGTAACAGGGTGGGAACAGTGTGGTAACCACCGAGGAATATGTCTTCTAAGCGTAGTAGGGAAGGTATACAGTAGGGTAGTGATTGAGAGAGTGAGAGTGAGAACGGAGAAATGGATAGGCGACGAGCAGGGAGGTTTTAGGAAGGGAAGAGGATGTGTAGATCAGATTTTTACCCTGAATTGTGTTGTGGAGAAGTATCTGGAGAAGAAACAAAAGGTGTATGTTGCCTTTATGGACTTGGAGAAGGCCTATGACAGAGTGGATAGAGAAGGTTTGTGGAAAGTACTTAGAATATACGGAGTAGAGGGCAAGTTGCTGAAAGCAGTGAAGAGCATGTATGAGGGTGCAAAAGCGGCAGTACGTGTGGAGAGTGAGCAGAGCGAGTTCTTTGACCTGAATGTTGGTTTGAAACAGGGGTGTGTGATGTCCCCGTGGTTGTTTACTGTATATATGGATGGAGTTATGAAAGAAATACTATCAAGAGCAGTGGATGTTGGTGTATCGCTGAAAAGGGAGGGAATTGAGTGGAAGCTACCTATACTGCTGTTTGTGGATGATACAGTTCTGATGAGTGATAATGAATGGGAGTTGCAGGGTCTGGTAAATGAGTTTGGAACAGTGTGCGAAAAACGGAATTTGAAGGTAAATACGGGGAAGAGCAAGGTTATGGTCTTCGAAAGGGGTGAAGTCACAGAGTGTGAGGTGAAGCTGAACGGTCAGGCTATGGAGATCGTCAACTCTTTTAAGTATCTGGGCAGTGTGTTGAGTAAAGATGGTACTATGGATGAAGAGGTGCGGGAGGGTACAACAGGGGAAGAGGGTTGTAGGAACGCTAAAAGCAGTAACAAGAAATAGGGTGGTCAGTATGGAAGTGAAGAAGTCCTTGCATGACAGTGTGGTAATCCCGACACTGACTTACGGAAGCGAAGCATGGACGTTGGTTGAGAGACTCAGACCAAGAGTGAGAGCAGTGGAAATGAATTACTTAAGGAGTGCGTGCGGAGTTACATGGAGGGATAGACAGACTAATGAGGAAGTAAGAAGGAGGTGTGGTGTGGAGGTAGATGTGGAAAGTGTGAAAAGGAACAACTTGAGATGGTTCGGCCATATGGAACGTATGGAAAGCGAGAGAATGACTAAGAGGGTGTACGAGAGCGAGGTGGAGGGACAGAGGGGGAGAGGTAGACCGAATATGAGGTGGAAGGATGGAGTGAGGAACTACATGAACGAAGGCAGTGCTGGTTGGGAGGAGGGGCGTCGACTGACTGGGGACAGAGGTGCATGGGGGCGGTTCGTTCGTGGCCACCCCTTCGGGGATCACGGCGTCAGGCAATAGATAGATAGATAGAACAGACCCTATGCCACTTCTATACGGACCTGACTGTTCATGGGTTCCGGCTATAGCCAAGAACGTCCACATGGCACAGACGACAATATCAGGGGAGATTCCGGTCCCGAGTGACTGGACCATAGAAGTGAGCAAAAGCAAGAAATTGAGGGCTAAAGATAGGCAGGGAAGGTTGTTGGATGTTACAATTAAGGCTATACCCAATGTCTATAGTTCTGATTTCTTTGTATATTCTTCAACTCCGGCTTTACCCCCTGCCTCATCTGCAAGACTTTTTGCCAACTGGACAAAATCTGACGGCGTTAACGACATGAAAGCTCTCAACGCATTGACGCCGGAATTGGATACAATTCCGGCGCTAGATCAAACACACAGTCCAGTCTTGCAGGTGGGGCAGGTAGGTGTGGGTCCGTGGGTAGACTGGGAAGCTCAGGCGCAACAGTTTGCAGCTACCATTACAACTAAATCCTCCCACCAAATTCCTCAGGAAACCCACTCCTGGTTCTCACTCCCCATAAATAAGGCGGAAGGGGTGTCACAAGCTCTTTTTTATTTTCTTTCGGCCCCCAAACTTGCTCTCTATGAGTTAAGAGAACCTTTCTCTACTCCTCCCCCTGCTCATGTGGATAGAGATTTTAAACTAAGGAACAAAGCTTATAGACTTTTTTCCCAATATCTTGTAAGCCGCCAAATAGCCCAGTCCCTCACACAGACTATTTAAGCTATTGAAGATCAGAATGTAAGAAAAGCCACAGAGTTGTCACGGCGGCTACTCTTGCAAAATTCAATCCAGTCTTTAGGTGACATCAGAATAGCCTTATTGGAGGCTGTTCGAGCACGCCAGGACTTGAGGGTGTTTATGGTGAAAAAATTACCGGGTGACATTGGTCGCTGGGTGACCCTTTCCCCTGTCTTAACTGCCTCTCTCGTAAATTTAGATACATGGAGAGCGGTATATAATTTAGTAGACAGCTTCACGCAGAGTACCTCCCAGCCTAAGAAGGACTCGTTCAAGAAACCATACTCCAAACAAAAGACTGGAGGTAAGCCTCATGATAACAATGCTAAGCAGTCCTTTCAGGACTCCCGTCCTTCCACACAGCAGGGAGGTACTCAGCAAAAGCAGAAACAGGGTAAACCTCAGGGTAAGTGGAACAGGAATAAGTCACAACATAAGCCAAATCAGGGAACAGCATCTGCCAAACCTAGCCAGCCGTCTACCTCTACCCCAGCACCAACAAAAAACTAGTCAGTCAAACTCTCTTTCTCCCGGGGCCTACCGCAGGCAAGTTGGATTCGAGGGTAGTTCTGCCGGACAACCCCAGTCTAGTGACGGGGTCGTTTCAAGCATGTCACAGGGCCTGGCCACGGCGAACATGAGCGCGGACAGTGGCACGCAAGGGAATCACCTGGCGGTGGCTCCGGCGACCTCATTTACGTCAAGCTCTAGAAGTCAACCATGTTTCTTTAGAGGTGGAGTCACTAGTTCATGAAATGATTACCAATCATGTCATTGTCCCGGTACACTCAACTTGCCATGTTTTCACGTCCAGACTTTTTCTTGTGCCAAAGCGGGACAGTGTACAGATGCGACCAGTAGTAGATCTCTCGTGTCTCAACACTTACATTCACAATTCAATCTTCAGGATGCTCACAGTGAATCAAATCAGGCTCACCCTCCCGCCGCAAGGCTGGATGTGTTCACTAGACCTGACCGACGCCTATTGGCATGTCCCGATAAACAGAAGGTTTAAAAAATTCCTCGCCTTGAGGATAAGATGAGAGACTTATGTCTTTCAGAGAATGCCTTTCGGTTTGAGCTTAGCACCAAGAATATTAAAAAAACTAGTCCGGCAGGCACTTATGCCAATGTTAGCTCAGGGGATCAAGGTGTTGTGGTACCTAAACGACTGGCTAGTAGTGGCGGAGTCAGAGAGTTTATGCCGTATCCATATCAATCAAGTAATAAATCATTTACAAACCTTAGGGTTCAAGGTCAACCTGGTAAAGTCGAACCTTGTTCCCACACAGGTAATTCAGTGGATAGGGCTGGTCTGGGACACAGCCAACCTTACTCTCAGTCAGAGTGTGGACAACCGCGGCAGATTTCGCAAGAAATTGTTCGCGTTTCTCCACAGTCTGAACACGACGAGGAAGAAATGGGAGTCCCTGGTCGGTTCTCTCAACTGGATTCAACTAACTGTGAAGTTGGGCCGGTTGAAAGTAAAGAGATTAATCATGGAAGGCAACAAACATTTCCCACTCTTACCGGAGGGAAAATTATGGCCTATTCCCCCATTAATTTACAACTTACTGTCAGTCTGGGCAAGGAAGGAAACACTGCACTCAATAATGACGTGGGTTTCTCCCCCACCTACGGTATGGGTAGACACGGATGCTTCTGGGACAATAGGCTGGGGATATCAGTCAAACCTAGACCACCAAGGTCAAGGTCTGTGGTCCAAAGACGAGAATTTTCGTATCAACAAACAAGAGCTTCTAGTCCCTTTGTTTTTCCTTCAAAATCACGGCTCTTCGTTACAGGGAAAATCAATAGCCTTTCGGATGGACAACTTGAATGCAGTCCACTGCATTCAAAAGCAAGGGTCAACGAGGTCTTGTAAGTTGCTGGAATTGTCAGAAGAGATTAATTTTTTGCTCTAGCCGAAACGTTGAGCATTCATCTTCATGCATCTTACCTCCCAGGCGTAGCGAACGTCTGGGCAGATGCCCTGTCCCAGAGACAGAGCACAGTAGTAGAATGGGCGCTCAAGCAAAACATCTTCAACAAGATGATTGTAGAGCCATACCGTCCACAAGTGGATCTATTTGCGTCCGAGGGAAACCACAAACTCCCTCTCTACCTAACCCGCCGGGAACTAACTGTGGCGGGGGGTCCAGACGCATTGTCGGAGGACTGGAACAAATGGAATTCAATCTATCTTTTTCCGCCTCCAGACGCTTCACTCATGTGTCAAGTAGTTCATAAACTACGGGGTTACCGGGGCGTAGTCTCGATGATCGCGCCACTCTGGTCGGCCCAGGTGTGGTACCACCAGTTGAAAACGTGGTGCGAGAACCCGGTTTCACTCCCGGTCTCGTACTTCCACTTGCAAACAATTGGCAACCTAAAGACCTCACTGACTTTTGCCTTATGGACATTCAAAATGCCAAATGGTTAACTCAGTATGGGGAGAGCGTGACAAATAAATTTCTTAATCAATATACTATGTCTACCAGGCGACAATATCAATCTCATTGGAAATCATTTACAACCTGGATAGTAGAAACGGCGCAATCAGACTCATCAGTTGCTTTGGTCTTTAAATATTTAGACTATTTGTTTGAGCAAAAGCGTCTTTCTGTAGTCACACTAGAGAATCACTTAACTGCCATTAGAAACCCCTTTTACTACCTTACCGGTCTATCCATACCACAGGAGGAGGAGAAAGGGTTTATGAGAGCATGTTTCAAACCACCGCGGTAGCTCATGCCTACCTGGTCGCTGGACAAAGCTTTATCTTTGCTTCATTTGCGCAAATATAATAATGCGCCGGATTTTGAGTCATTATTAAAGAAGGCTGTGTTCCTTATGGCTTTGGCGACAGGAAACAGGGTATCTGAGCTGGCGGCGATGAGCAACGAACCTAATTGCCTCAGGTTTGGGAGATTGAATGAGCATGTACAGATCGCTCCAACTCCGACGTTCGTAGCAAAGAATGAACACTGTGATCATGTATTTTCAGAATTTACGGTACCGGCACTTAAACGCGGACATACGCATCACATTTTGTGCCCGGTGCAGGCTTTAATAAAGTTTATGAAGGTAGCAAAACCTCAACAACCAGGAGCCTTATGGGTCACCAACACAGGTACTCGCGTCATGAGAAGAAGATTGGCCTCCTTACTCGTAGAAGTCATTAGTGAAAGTAATCCCGGCGTAGTGGGCAGAACCCATGACATCAGAAAGTGGGCTGTCTCTCTTAGATTCTTACAAAATTATTTGATTGATGACATAGCCAACACTAATTTGTGGGCCTCAAATCATACATTCCTGACGCGATACCTGTCGGTGGCCCTGGATAAACCAAAGCTAGCCTGTGTAGCTTTACGACAGAGGGTCTCATGAGTCATTGTGCTATTAATTATTAAGTTTAATCTTAAAGAAAAAGGGGGGGGGGGGTGCGAGTAAGCCCCAAGACCCTGAGAGTCCCTCCGCCGGATGATGTAATAAATTCACGAGCTGTGATACTTTATAAGTTGAGCTGGTTTTAGAGCTCTATAATTATTTTTTCTATGTAAAGATACCTATAATAGTTGCAACTATATAGTCAATATGTACAAATTATATAACATGTACAAATAAGTTTAAGGACAAAAAGATATGTTGATCAGGAATAGAATTTTGTTCCCTGACAACAAGTTTATGCATCTCGAGATGAGAATTCTATCATATGTATAAAGCAGATCTTCTTCGAAGTAATGCACTGCTTTCTATCCTTTTATATTTTTTATACTATATTGTATGTAAACAATAAAGAACTCAAATTTGCTGTACAATTCTTTGTCTCTACCTATGGTATTGTTAGTGGTTTTATATTATTACGAATGTCCCCCTCCAGTCTTGAGATATCCAACTCTAGCTCTTCCCAAGCTTTCTGGCATCTAGCCAAAAACCTCTCCAACAATTTCTCTTCCTCGTCTTTCCCTCCCCTTTCCCACTCTGATTGCACAACCATTACTTCTTCCTCTGACAAAGCTAAACTCTTCGCTCAAACTTTTGCTAGAAACTCCACCTTGGATGATTCCGGTGCTATTCCTCCCTCTCCGCCCTCCTCTCTCTTACTTATGCCTAATATCCTAATCTCTTCAAAAGATGTACTTTCTACCCTCTCTGGGCTTAACACTAAAAAGGCGTACGGTCCGGACGGTGTTCCTCCTGTTGTTCTCAAAAACTGTGCTTCCGTGCTGACTCCCTGCCTAGGCAAACTCTTTCGTCTCTGTCTATCCTCTAACGTCTTCCCTTCATGCTGGAAGTTTGCTCACATTCAACCTGTCCCAAAGAAGGGTGACCGCTCTCAACCCTCCAATTATCGTCCAATTGCTCTCATTTCTTGTCTTTCTAAAGTTTTTGAAACTATTCTTGCTTCCAAATTTCTTAAGCATTTCTCTTCTCATAATCTGCTCTCAGATCTCCAGTATGGCTTCCTTAAGGGTCGCTCTACTGGTGATCTTCTTTCATATCTTACTAACTCTTGGTCATCCTCCTTTCGGGACTTCGGTGAGACTTTTTCTATTGCACTAGACATATCAAAAGCCTTCGATAGAGTCTGGCATAAATGTTTAATTTCTAAACTACCCTCCTTCGGTTTCTATCCCTCCATCTGTGCCTTTGTCTCTAATTTCCTTTCCGGCCGTTCCATAGCCGCGGTTGTAGATGGCCATTGTTCACTTCCTCACCCTATAAACTCCGGTGTTCCTCAGGGCTCTGTCCTATCTCCTATTCTCTTTCTAATTTTTATAAATGATCTCCTTAACTGTACCTTAATTCCCATCCATTCATACACAGACGACTCAACCTTACACTACTCCATTAGTTTTTCAGAACGCCCCAGCCAGCAATCCCTCAACGACAAACGTAATGAAGCCATACAACTCTTAAATTCTGATCTAAATACTATTTCCAATTGGGGCAGAGAAAACCTTGTTAACTTTAATGCTTCCAAAACCCAATTTCTCCATCTATCTACCCGTCAGGATCTCCCAGCGGACTATCCCTTATTCTTCAACAATACAAAAATCAACCCTTCATCTTCTCTCAATATTCTTGGTGTCTCTTTTTCTTCTGCTCTCATTTGGAAGGACCATATTACCAGTCTTGCTAAGGCAGCCTCCCAGAAGCTGGGTGTGCTCAACCGCCTTAGGGGGTTCTTTTCCCCTGCACAGCTTCTTGCTCTGTACAGGGGCATAGTGCGCCCTTGTATTGAGTATTGTTCACATGTGTGGGGAGGTTCCTCTCACACCGCTCTCCTAGACAAGGTTGAAAGGAAGGCCTTTCGTATCATTAACTCCCGTCCACTCACCAACTCTCTGCAATCTCTCTCTCTCCGCCGCAATGTTGCATCTCTCTCGCTATTCTATCGCTACTATAATAATCAGTGTTCCTCAGAGCTATCCCAGTGCATACCACCTCCTTTACGTAGGGCACGTGGTACCCATCTTGCAACTCAATCCCACCCCTACTCTGTGCAACTCTCCAACCCAAGAGTGAAACGTTACTCTCAAACTTTCTTCTACTCAACAGCTGAGCTCTGGAACTCTCTCCCAGAATCAGTTTTTCCCGCTTCCTATGACTTAAATTGCTTCAAACTCCGTGTGTCCAGGCATTTTGGGTCGAACGTCCCTTGATTTTGGCCCTGTCACTCTTTCAACTATGGGGGAGGCACTCGCTATAGGCAGTTATGCCTTTTGCCTCCCTCAATCACAGAAAAAAAAAAAAAAAAAAAAGGCATATCGTCAATGATGGAGGGGCCACTAATAAATTATAGGTTTGAGTCCCGGAGAAAAGAAGGAAAACCTAATATTTAGTAGTGGCCCCGAAATCATTGACGATGTAGGGCCCTCCTCTCCATCCCCTTCCCATTTATTTGATGTCTTGAGTTTAGTCTTAATATGTCAGTGAAGGAAGAATGGCATCTCGGTTGCCACAGTCTGGGCGAGAATCCATGCACAAGAAATCCACGAGATGGAAAGCTATAGCAAAACAAATTTGAGTTTATTTTTTATATATTTTTTTTTTTATGAAGTTTTTTCGTAGTGTGTACCCCAATCATAACTCGATTCCATAAGAGAAGTAGCGTTACACTTATGATGTAGTACTCCGTTTCCCCCGCGGCGGGAGTTTCAAATTGGGGAGTGAACCTGGATAGTTTTTAGCTTAAAATTATATCTCTAACCTATTTATCCTATTTTGTAAGACTCGAAATCTTGGAGACTGACTTGGCAATAGTGCGTGTCCGCTAGGTCACGGTGTCTCACTTTTGTAGTTAGCGAGTTTCCAATGGATAGACAAGGCTTTCATAGTAATTTTTTAAGGTGCGACATCATCCTTAATCCTGTTAAATTTGGTTAGTATAGGTAGATTGAGGTCCCTCCGATATAAAACTATCTTAAGAACAGTTTCTTATGGCTACTGAGGGTTGTGGCTAGCGACTTGCTACATTGGCAAGTCTGATGGTCACTTTCCTAATCTAAGGTCGAAAGGCAAAGTTCATTGGTCCCCAAGCCGAGAAAGAAGCGTGTGTGTTTTGTTTGAAATTAAAATAGAGAACTGTAATGTTATAGAAGATAATGTACATAGGTGTCTTAATATTTCTTGGAAAGGTAGAAAGCATCCCTGGGAGATGGTTTTGTTAGAATTCTCGTAATGTAACGATATCCTTAATTCATGATCTATTTTATGGTATACTTATCTATTTACTTAATGAATCCACCTTGCGACATGTTTACCTTAATCTTAATTACACTCTGTACATAATGTTTTTTTAATGTTTATTGATTGACTTAATATTATACATTTTTAGGGTGGTTCATTGTAGCTGTTGTTAAAAAGGTTGGAAGAATAGGATTCTCCTGGTTGGTGCGATTGATCCCCTCAGGCAAATTTTCTTCCCCCGCGAGATAGGGTCATCCTCCACAGCTATTCCCTTTCCCGGTGTGATAGGGCAATCTTCCATGGCCGCGAGTCTGCCCTGCCTGGTACTTGTCTTCTCCGCGGTTGGCCTTGACATTCTTGTTTTGGGCAGGGTGGTAGTCCGGATTCCTGTCTTGGGTTTTGTTTCCTTCGCTTCTTCTCGTTTCCTTTTTTTCCTTTTTCCTTGTATTTTACTTCCCTCCCCTTCGTTATAGGTACGTCCTCGTGCCTCAAGGGTGAAGTGAAGTAAGTTGCCCCGGTGACCAGCAGATGGTAGGGAGTGTAAAAATTCCCACCAGTCTAGGGAACGTTGGTCCGGCGTCCTGCTGGGGTCAATAGTGACTTGTAGGGACGTATTAGGAGAGTTGATGATGGACGCAGTGATGGCCTCATGGACGTGGCGAATTCGGATAAATTGTCCTTGGTCTGTTGATACTTTTATCCTCTTGATAAAGGGAGAAGAGGACATAACAGTGGCTTGAGTAGGAGGAGATGAACGGAAGGGAGGTGTGGTCGTGGTGGTGGCTGTCAAGCAAGTAATCTGTGTCTCGCCGAGCTGCCGAGGATGATAGCTGGGTGTGAACGTAAAAGTACCAGGGATTAAGGATGTCGTGAGTTGGGAAAAAAATTCCGGAGAGGAGGAGAATTTTGTGTTTGTTAAGCAAGTTATTGTTAGTGTTTTAGCGTTGGTGGTGTGTGTAGTGTGAATTGTTTATACAGAGTTAGGTAGGATATCTTGTGAGAAATTTGATGAACCCAAGATAGATGAGAATCTCTCAGGTCTTTTGACTAAACGACCCAATTTAGTGCGAAAATTTATTCTTATAGGTGGTTCTGGGCCGGATTCTGATGAAGAGGAAGGTTTGTATTGGGGGGGTTTAGGGTTGGGGGTATTGGGTGGAGTTGAGGTATGTTACGACCGGCACTACGAAATAAACAAGGGCACTTAATAATGGACTAGATGATAGGCTATATCTGCAACAACGGCCATTTGTTATATCTATTACAACGGTACGCTAATTCCAAACCCTCGAACTATTACGCCGGTGAACAAAACACTTAAAACCCTCCAGAGTTAATCTCTGGATAATGGGGTATCAATTAACTGGGTTTTAGTGCACTTCTACAAAGGCTTTCCGGTGACGGCAAAGCCAACTCACAACAGAAGTACCTTACGTTACGAAAATGCTCTTAAGTAATAACAATGCTTGAATAAACTATATAAGGTTTAATAAAGGAATAAATGCTTACGTTAACTTTAGTGGGGAGTCTGTACTCAACACTAAACTCTTCAATGCTCTATGAAAACACTGATAGTCTAGTCCTACAGCAATCAGATAAGGAATCTTCTGAAAAGGTCTGATGCTCTAAGATGCTCGTTGATATAAAACAGAAATAATGCAGGGGCAGGACACCAAAGCGTGTATCTTAAATACACCAATAAGTAGGATACATATATATAACGAGGGAGTGCAACAACTCTGTGACAACACTAATAATAGCCACTCAAAAACAGTACTTCCTTAGCCAACGTAACAGCCAAACTGGGTTGTGCACTATGCATCAACCAAGGCTAAAATAAGGCGTGAATAATTCCTAAAGCATACACAATGAAAGTTAATAAACACAATGCTGTCTTCCTCACTAATAAAGTCTAGCAGTGGCATAAAAGGTACTAGGAAACTAGGCAGAGCACAAGCATGCTCGTAGCCTACTGTCTCCCCTTGAACAGATTTCCCTTATGTTACGTTAAGTGACTTGGAGGCTCTCTTGGTAAGTCCAGATCTCTTGTATCTGGTCTTGCCCTGGCGCTCCACAAAGGTCAACACAATGAGGTAGCAAGAATACAGATAAGTATAGGCAAAAGCCCTTCACCTGTATACTGCTACACTCGCAAAGGAAAATATGCACAAGGGTTACAGGCTAGCTAGCTTCGTCGATGTTGTACAGGCTCTGACTTGCCACATACATAACTCAGACAACGACCAAAGATACCTTCCACTGTCTAGCATTAAATAATGGGAAAGAACAGCTCAATAATTAGATGCACCCCAACACTAGGCTACCATATGACTATGACTCTAATAATTCCTAAAACTAGTGCAAACATAAATGTGAGAGCTGGTGCTGGTAATACGACTGGCCGACTATGGAAGTCGTATGCAGAACCAGAAGGGATAAGTAATTGAATAAAGAGAGAAGTATGAAACCGAAGAAGTTCAGAGAGAGAGAGAGTAGTACAGGGGGTTATATGGGGGACAGATTGCAAAGGACATGTAGGACCAAGCACGCTGCGCCAAGCTCTGAAGGAGACACGAGGACAGGAGCCTGCACCACCGTCCCAGGACAGCGGCCGCCAATCACAGACGACTACGTCATGAAGAGCAAGCGTCCTATGACGTAGACAGGCCCGCCGGCCAATCACGGGCGTGGGAGACTCCTCCGAGCGCGGGAGGCAAACGTACATACACACGCACATACTACCACCACGCTGCCTACCCGCTCTCTCTCTCCTTAACTTCACACAATGCATCTTATATTCTATGAATGATATAAAATACTTCCAAGTGTCACAGACAAGAATAAAGACCACCACTGATCTGTCTGTGACAACATGAACTCTATGAAAGAAAGAACATCGTTCTACGATTATAGTAGCCCATATCACTGCCCTGGCGAGCGCTAGCGAGTTACGAGTGCATTCTGGCCAGCTGGCCAGCGTAACACCCCGCCCAAGATGTAGGACATTTCAGCCTCAGGTGAACTCCACATCTGACCAGACAGAATGCCCACTAACCCCGTATCACCTAGCTACTCTCCCAAGTTGTGAAAACAAGGCACGATCACAAACATAAAACACTGCATTATAAAAAAATCTGCACAACACTTCCCCAATATAATAGCATCTTAATAATTATATCATGCTCAACGAGCAAACTTCACCAAGCCTAGCCTACTAAGACAACAACTCAGAGTGTCTTAGATGCTTGCTGTGCTATACTGCACTTATTTACTATAAAAAAGAAAGAGTTTTTATGTGAGGTTTTTATATTTTTAATAGTGTTTTTGGCGGCATTGCACTACAGGGGCAAGCCTAATTTTTCTCCACTCTCAAACACACACTGACTGAACGGCGAGGGTTCTCCTGCAAACATACCCTCCCGTGACAAACAATCAGCCAAAACATTATCAGTGCCCTTAACATGCCACACATCCAACCTGTGTTCCGGCAGCAAAACAACACCTGGCACTGATAAACTGCCCAGTTCATCACAAGACTGGCACTTCTCTTCGCTCTCTCTGGCAATGGGACCTGCCAATAACCTTTCACTAGTTCTACCTTCGTGATAAATGAGGCAGCCCCGATGCGGTCTATGGTGTCGTCAACTCTAGGTAAGGTATAGGCGTCTGTCAGGGATAATGCACACACACTGATCTTGCCAATTAACTCAGATTGCAAAGTTACTGGCAACGACCACTCACGATATCCCTTATCCCTCAGACCCTTTTTCCACACGTAGTCTAGCTCTGCTTTCATGACAGACTGTTGAGCAGGATTTATACGGTAGGGAACTAACTTGAGCCTTGCACTGTCTCCAGCCTCCATGTCGGATTCTACCCCGTACATCAGGCCTGGAGAAGCAACAAACATGCGGATATACTGCCACAGCCTAGTAAACAACTTCTCTTGGCGCTTAGGAACAAGAGGTTGCAACTTATCTCGAAGAACAACATGCCTAGTGCCCTCCCACAACCCAGCCGAGACCGCAGCTTCTAAACTATAGTCTCCCTCCTTCTCCACCTTCGTCCCTAGAACAGCCAGGTCATGAGAGGGACAATCAGTACCACCTGTGCAGTCACTCCCATAGTTCATAATTGCTAAGGCTTCCCCGCCGATACCGTACATGCGCACCCCCGCATTCCTTGCGACTACATCTGGCTGCGCAGCATCACCGCCTTCAGCGACATGGCCAGATACAGTCGGTCTATGGTAGGGCTGTTGCATATTACTAGAGCAGCATTGGGAGGCTATGCGACGACCGGGCGCATCCACTCCACAGCCAACCTCACCAATCTGCTCAATGTCCTCATTCTGACCACCACCCTTGGCAGCCATGGGTCGACCCTGACCTGACAACCATGCCAAAGCCTCGTCGCCCACCTTGAACCACTGAAACAACGAGGTCAACGGTCTACTCACACTCAAGTGACCTGCCAGCGAACATCGTGCACCGCATGAGTTGTGAGGCCTGGGTGCTCTGCACAAACAGTGGGATATGGACCGAGCAGGTGCTGGAGCGCTGCACACTGCTGCTCAGGCAGGTGCCCTAGCGCTTCCACAGCCACCTGACTCGTGTCCCCCGCCCACTGCTCCACCGAGACATGACACTCCCAACTCTCCTCCACCTGAGCCCCACTGCCCCCCTCTCCTTCTCCACCTTGGCCTCTACAGACCAACATAGGGACAGTAGGCTGCTCAGGTGGTTGCCTCACAAACTCCTTTAACAGGTTCACATGACATGCCTCCCCGTCCTCGAGATCAATAGCCCCGTTCCCACAACTCTCCTCCACCTGGGAACTACTCTGTCGCGGAGTGCCATCACGCCCTACCATGTCCCTAGGGGGGACAGGTTCTGGGACCACTCCGGAGCTCATCATTGGGTCAAGTACCGAGTCACCAAGGAGTGTCGCTGGATCCAAACTCTCAACCCGACCAGCCTTGACTTTCTCCTTCCGACCCTTCCTCCGCTGGTCTAGAACTTGGGTGCTAGGCTGTGACACCTGAGCGGACTGAGATACCTCGAGCCCCTCTTGCCCATCCCTACTCGTGTACGCCGCCCTCTCGGCAACGACTAAGGGTGGAACCTCGGAAGTGGGCACCGCAAAGTCAATACCGAGAAGGAGGTCGACCCCCTCAACTGGCAACTTCTCCACCACACCCTGTGACGTTAACCACTCCGTTAGAACCGCATGGCTTGTCCTACAGTGACTCGCTAGGATCGCCAGGGCAGTGGATGTGGCTACAGTTTGTGTATTAGGGTGTGCTTTATTTCATATGAAAGCTTGTGTCATGGGCAGTCCAGAAAGGCTCTTTGTTTTCACCCATGTCAAGGCTTTATATATTTAATTGTAAAGTATATGTTTTATCATTAACTAGTAATGATGGGATCTGGGAGAGAGAGAGAGAGTAGAACAGAGTGAGAGGGGCGCGCAGTGTTTTTGTCCCGCTCGATGACGTCACGGCTGGCTGCCTCGTGGGGGTTGGTTGAGGGAGGTCCTTACCATGTTGCTAGCTTCTTTGCTAGTGGCTAGAGGACTTGTTACCGCTGTACTCTGCGCGGTGCAAACTAGTCCCGGTATATATACAGGTTCCTCGCCACTCTCTCCCTCAGATCTGGTTTCTAGAACGCATCTATCTTATCCCTTGCTACCTGTCCCCCGCTCTGTACCTGAGAATCTTTTCCTCTGCCTACCTCTCTCTTTTTCCATATCTTTCACCACCTTTTATTAATACCATATCCCCTCTGGTTAACTCTGCAAAATCAGCTTAATGCTGGCCAGTTGTATTGTGCGTTAAGGTCTGATATAACCCTTGTATGTTAGTTGTTAAGATAAATTGATCACGAAGCATTGGTTGGCTTTTATATTGTTAAAGTACCGCTTCCTATAATTATTAGTGTTCTGCTGGATTAGATAATGCTAGACTAGGGGTCTGATATTATAAGGTATTGTTTCCTATGAGTGCTGGCTTTAGGAAAAAGCTGCACGACATACCTGAGAACTGGAGTTGATTGAGTAAATTCTAGTCTGTGTGCCATTGAGAGTAAAGCATGCACGAATGAGGGCTTTTTGCCTATACCATTCTGCACTGTTCTAAGCTCGTTGTTTGTCTTTGAGGTACGCCAGGAGAACGCTTAATACTTCGGTATTAAGGTTTCTCAAGAGAGCTACCCTTCCCTATAACGTAATATTTGACGCACAGACTTGAGATTTGCACTAGGCTATGCGGCATGCCATGCACACCAGTATCTCGTATCATTGACTCTAGCTAGACTTTATCAATCACAGTAGACATTAAGTATATTAAACCAAGTACTCTTTTTATGCATACCCATTTATGATTACACAAGCATTTCGCAGCCTAGTTTGATGTATGGAGACACAAACGACCTAGGCTCTTTTTGTTGATAGGAATACTGCATTGTCGTGGCGATTATTATTGTTGTAGCATTTAGGATATTCTTGGCCCCGACTGCATTATATATCCTGCCTTTTTGTGTGCATAGCCTGCACGAGCATTGTTCCGCTGCCTGCCTTTCTGGGTTCCATTTCCGATACGAGCATCTTTATAGCATCTAACATTTAAAGAAGATTCCTTGTTAGTGTTGAAGGACTTTAGAGCATTTTCTTTCATGCAGGAGTGCCTGACATTTATTGATTAAAGTAACGTAAGCTGTAACTTCTCTTACCATCTTACTTTGCATACCATAACCAAGCACCTTCGGTTATAGGTAGTAATAGGCTGTTTTCACATAACATTAAGCCTAGAGTAGACGCACATTTATTGAGAGTTTAATAACCTATTATTGCATATAGAACTCTGTAGAGTATTTGTGTTCTTTGTTCACTGGGAATATACATCAGAGGTTGGATCTAGCGCTTTCCGTTGTAGCATTTATGCCATTACTAGTCCAATGAATAAGAGCCCTGATATATTTGAACCTCAGTCGTAACAAATGGCGACCTTACCTAGGATTTGGTGAACCTACATTTATTAGCATGGAATATTTGTTGTTTTGGGGAATATTTTGCGGGGATCAGCAAGAATATTTTTTTTTTGCAACATAGTATAGCCCTTGAGTATTTCCGAGAATTTTTGTGTGTATATTGAGGTATAAGAGTTTGGGGTGCTTCTTTTCTGAATATTGAGGTGGGAAATTTTTGTGAGCATCATGTCTTATACCGGATCAGAGGAGAATGGAGACACAGTACGTAATGTCGAAACTGAGGAACAGCAGTATGATGATATGGTTAATCAGGTGAACTGTGAGGAGGATGCTAGGATATTTTTGCAATGGCCTGTTACTGCCGAGCGGTTGGAGGGTATGGATCGGTACGGTCTTCAATGCCTGGCCACAGCTATTGGTCATGCGGTTACTAGCAACATGACCAGGGATAACTTGATAACGTGTGTACTGGGCAGGGTGACTGGTGAGCGAGATGGGTTGAGTGCTCAGAGCCCTTCGGCCATGCTTCCCCTACACTCGACTCCCAGCCATCCCAGTAGTTTGCCGACCCCGAGTACGCGTCCACAGTTGGGTGGTGACTGGCAGGGTGGGTTGCCCCTGGGGGGACCACCGGTAATTTCAAACATTGTAGCACCTTCACCTCCTCAAGGGTTAACTCCAGAATTATTGCTTCAGCTCGAATTAGCTAAGATCGAAGAGAGAAAGGCTATCAGGGTATGTGAGCTTCAGCAGCAAACAGAGCTAGCAAAAATCCAAGCTGATTTAGAGTCGACTAGGTACTGTGCCGACATGGACGTAGAGAAGTCGCGAGTAGAGACAACGGGACAGCGACTTGGGGCTGGTACCCGTGCTCATGATCAATCTCTCTCGCACTTATTGAAACTGGTTCCGGTGTTTGATGAGAGTGGTGTAACAGAATTTTTCGCACGCTTTGAGAAGAAGTGCCAGGAACACCAGTGGCCAGAGAATAAATGGGCAGCACTTGTATCCTCTAGATTAATAGGCAAAGGTCTTAAAGCCTACGATGCGTTACCTTTGGAGTCATGTATTGTGTATGAGGATCTCAAGGAGGCTGTCCTGAGGGCTTACGAACTGCAACCAGAAACGTACCGTTTGAAGTTCCGGGGTGTAACTAAGGGAAGAGATAGCACCTTTTTGGAACACGCCCGGGACTTGTCCGATGCTATGGGGAACTGGCTCCGATCTGAGAAGGTAACAACATTTAATGGAGTTAAGCAGTTAATGATGTTGGAGCAGTTCTTTAAGAGCACGGGCGGTGATCTAACTTTGAACTTAAAAGAGAAAAACCCAAGAACTCTAGTCGAAGCAGCAGAACTGGCTGATCGACGGCTGTCGTTGATTCGGGGTTGCGGGTCCTCACAGAAGTACGATGTAAGTGCTAAGGACCGTTATCCTCCCCCTCCCCGTAACAATGACACATTTAAACAGAAGAGCCATTAAACTAAAACTGAATCCAAACCATACACCACACCGTATGTGAAAAGTCAGGGGCCTTTTACATCACAGTATAAGCCGAAACCGAAATTTATGTGTTTTAGTTGCCACCAGGAGGGTCATAAGGCAAATGAGTGCCCTAGTCGACCTCCTCCGGCAGCCGTGTCTTTTGCTCACGGCATTGGAGTGTTCAAGAGGACATCGGAGTTTGTTAGAGGCATTTCTTCCGAGGTAAATACACTGCCAGTGCAGAAGGATCCGGAAGGCTTATTCCCTGTCCGTGATGCCTTTAGTGACCACAGGGGACTC
Organism: Paralithodes platypus; assembly: GCA_032716605.1. Lineage (NCBI taxonomy): Eukaryota > Metazoa > Arthropoda > Malacostraca > Decapoda > Lithodidae > Paralithodes > Paralithodes platypus. The sequence continues at coordinate 8,389,079 of CM064499.1, read as the reverse complement.
GGTTGTGTGGAGTGGGGGGTAGAAGACATGAGGTGAGAATTTTGCGTGACACTGGGGCATCGCAAACACTGTTGAGAAATTTCACTGGTAAACCTGTCAATACGGCGCGGGTGGTTGTGGTTCAGGGAGTTAATGCGACAAGGTCATACCCGCTTGTAAGAATGAAGGTGGAAGTTGATGGTTTGACTCGGGACCTGGATGTAGGAATTGTGGAGAAGTTACCTGTTGGGGGCGTCGACCTCCTTCTCGGCAACGACTTTGCGGGACCTACTTCTGAGGCTCCACCCTTGGTCGTTGCCGAGAAGCCGGCCGACGTGAGTAGGGAGGAGCAGGAGTGGGTTGAGAAGTGTCCGGTGCAGCCTATGGCGTGTGTTGTCACCGGAGATCCTGCATCCAGGGAGTCACATTCTGGTCAGCAATCTTTAGATCAGCGGAGGAAGGGTACCGAGAAGGGGTTGAAAGTTGATGCGGTTGAGAGTTTAGTATCAACGGACCTTCTCGGGGACTCATTATTAGGACCACATTTCGAGTCTGGAGAAGACCCAGTAACTGTTCCTAAAAAGGCAGAGAATGGGCTTAAAAAGACGAAAGAGTTGAAGGAGGACAGTGATGCACAGTCGGGAGATGTAGCGACAAGGTACCCTGACGCGTACCCTATGAGAAATGGGTCGGTGAAGACGGTGGTCCGAAGCTTGCTAGTGTATTTTTCCCGGTATGGTTACCCGCAGGGGATTCAGTCAGTCCAGGGACCCAACTTCACTTCTAGCCTCTTTGTTCAAGCAATGCCGCAGCATGAGATTGTTGGGGTTGTGTCATTTGCGTATCATCCGGAGAGCCAGGGTGTGTTAGAGCGATGGCACTCAGCCTTGAAATCTGTGCTTCGTTGTTGTTGCTTTGAGAGTGGGAAGGATTGGGATCTTGGCCTGCCATGTGTTTTGTTTGCTGTGCGGGAGGTACCTGGGGAGAGTTTGGGATTCAGCCCTAATGAGCTCGTCTTTGGACACCGTGTCAGAGGGCCTCTCCATATGGTTGAAGAAGTATGGGAGGGCGCAGAAAAACCTTGTTCTATGCTCAAGTGTGTCCTCAACAGTCGAGAACGGATGTTGCACAGTCTGGAGTTGGCTGACCGTAATTTGACTAGCTCTCAGGCCCTCAGGAAGGACAGGTACGACCTCAAGGTTGAACTCAGGGAGTTTCACGTGGGTCATGGGGTGTTGATTCTACTGCCCCTTGTAGGTCACCCCTTATCCGCGAAGTACGCTGGTCCTTATAGGGTGGTGGAGGAGCTATCAGACATAAGAACATAAGAACATAAGAAAATGGGAGTCTGCAGAAAGCCGATTGGCCTAAGCAAGGCAGATCCCTGTCCCACACAACCCCAAATCAATTACAAAGCCCAATTATAGGCTCAACACTCTAATACCCTGAGGATCATCTTACCAAAACGGTTAGAGATTAACGCAGGATTATGGGGGTCTGCAGAGCGCTGATTGGCCCAACCCGGCTGATCCCCCTTCACACCCAACCCTTCTCGTCCATATGCTTATCCAATTTTATCTTAAAGCTGCCTACAGCTTTAGATCCCACTATAGCACTTGGTAGTCCATTCCACCCATCTACAACTCTGTTACCAAACCAATATTTGCCTATATCTTTTCTGAAACGAAATTTATCTAATTTGAAACCATTGGTACGAGTTCTTTCGCTATCACTGAGCTTTAGTACATTTGTCATGTCCCCTTTGTTAATCCCACTAACCCACTTGAACACCTCTATCATATCCCCTCTAACTCTGCGTCTCTCTAACGAATGTAAACCTAATTTCTTCAACCTTTCTTCATACGGAAGATTTCTAATATTATGGATCATTTTTGTCATTCTACGCTGTACTCTCTCCAATGAATCTATGTCCATTCTGTAATAAGGACACCAAAATTGGACAGCATAATCCATATGGGGTCTCACTAATGACAAGTAAAGTTTTAAGATAACATCAGCAGTTCTGTTACTCACACTCCTAGAGATGAACCCGAGAATCCTGTTTGCCTTATTACGAACGCCTATACACTGTTTTCTAGGCTTCAAATCATTGCTAACAAACACACCTAGATCTTTCTCGCAGTCTGAATTTTCTAATTCTAAATTAGCTAGTTTATATTTAACATTTGTTTGCATCTTCCCTATCTTTAATACCTTGCATTTGTCAATGTTAAACTTCATCTGCCAATTTACTGACCATTCATGTAAGGTATCTAGATCCCTTTGGAGGCACTCTATATCGCTATCTGAATCAATTGATCTCCCCATTTTAGTATCGTCTGCGAATTTACTTATCCTACTAGTTATACCTAAATCTAGGTCATTTATGTATATAAGAAACAACAGGGGACCTAATACCGATCCCTGGGGGACACCACTTTTGACTGCTCCCCACTCTGACTTGGTACCATTTATGCTGACTCTCTGTTTCCTACCAATTAGCCATGACCTAATCCATCCCAACAACGCCCCACCTATTCCATGTGCCTCAACCTTTCTCATCAATCTCTCATGAGGGACTCTGTCGAAAGCTTTACTGAAATCTAAATATATAATATCGTATGCCTTGTCATTATCTACTGCTTCATATACCTCTGAGAAAAAACTAAGCAAATTAGTAAGGCAAGAACGTCCCTGTGTGAATCCATGCTGAGAAGAATTGATTAAGTTAAATGTTTCTAAGTGGTTTCTCATTTTCCTAGCAATAATTGACTCTAGTAGCTTTCCTATGATTGAAGTGAGACTAATGGGACGGTAATTGGATGCTATTGATTTATCACCTTTTTTGAAAATCGGAACTACATTTGCAAGCTTCCAAGCTTCTGGAACTATACCTGTTTCTAATGAATTGTTAAAAAGAAATGTTAATGGGTAACTTAACTCATCTCTGCATTCTTTTAATACTCTGGCATATACCTCATCGGGACCAGGCGATTTCTGAGGTTTCAGTCTGTCAATTTCCTTAAGCACATCATTTCTACTTATAGTAACCGTACTTAACCTATTTTCTATACTATCTCTATATACCTTACGGACTTCTGGAATCTGTGCCAAATTTTCATTAGTGAAAACGGATAGAAACTGACTATTTAATGTACTGCACATTTCTAAATCATTTTCTGTCATTTCTCCTATCGAAGTTTTAAGGGGGCCTATTTTATCTCTAACTTTAGATTTATATAGCTGGTAAAAAGCCTTAGGGTTATTTTTTGAGTCATTGGCTATCCTGATTTCATAATTTCTTTTGTCTGTCCTTATACATTTTTTAACCTCTCTTGATAGATTCTGATAGTAAGCAAGTAGGTGAATTTCGCCTTTCTTTATTTTTCGATATATTCCTCTCTTTTTTCCTAGAAGGTCTAATAGTCTATTATTCATCCATTTGGGTTGGTTCTGTGTTGATCTAAATTTTCTTTTGGGGATATATTTATTTTGCGCATTGTGGAGTGAAGAAATAAAATTATTATATGTAGCTGTCAAATTATCCTGAGTTAAGACAGGTATCTGAGAGAGAGTATGTTCATTAGCGCACCTGGGTCCACTTAATAGTTTAACCATAGGATCGACTCTTAAGGCTCGTCTTAATCCACCATAATTGGCTTTTCTGAAATCTGGGATAAGTGTCGTATTCTCTTTAGCCTTTCCTGTCCATTGTATGTTAAAATAAATTGATTTATGATCACTATTTCCTAGTTGGTCTCCTATCTCTACATTATTTATCATTTGTTCATTATTACTGAGAACTAAATCGAGGATATTATTACCTCTAGTAGGCGAGTCTATGAATTGAAATAAAAAACTATCCTGTACCGCCTCAATAAACTCTTTTGAATCTGAGTCGCCGATTTGATGCTGCCAATCAATATTCGGAAAATTAAAATCCCCTATAATACACACATTGCTAAACCTTGATGCTATTTTCACTTCCTGCCATAAAGCTGTACCTTCGTTTCTACTCATATTTGGTGGTCTATAAATAACTCCAATAATTATGGTCTCACTACCTTCGCTAACCTCAACCCAAACACTTTCGTTATCAGTATTTAGTCTAATACCTGATTTAATACAGCTTTTTAAAGAACTCCTGACAAACACTGCTATTCCGCCGCCCCTCCTACTTGTTCGGTCGCGTTTAAACAAACTATATCCTGGTATATGGAATTCTGCTAAAAAATGTCTTGATTCTGTATTAATCCATGTTTCAGTCAGTGCTATAATGTCTATATTTTCGTTGCTAACAAGTGCTCTAAGTTCATCCATTTTGTTACATAAACTCCTACAGTTTGTATAATATAATCGCAATGAATTTATTTTACTGGTATCGGATTTACCTTTATTTCTAACTGAATTCCCATCTTCTGTTACACCTTTAATATTTCTACTAGCAGTACAATTAAAATCCTGTGACTGATATTTTCTATTCCTATCTGATGTACCAGTACGGCAATTTACCCTATCTAGACAATTATTCTTACTCATATTCTCAGGCTTTATTTTCAGCGAAACCCCGCGACAATCCTATCTATTGACCTAGCTAAATTTGCCACCCCTAGCCGAGAAAGATGAACCCCGTCCTGTGCGTACAACTGATTTTTACCATAGAAACGGGTCCAGTTATCAAGGAATGGTATTGCATTTGCATTACAGTATTTTTCCAGCCGACAATTGATACCAATTGCCCTAGATGACCATTCCTTGCTGACCCCTCTCCGTGGCAAGATACTGTGTACTACAGGTATGCCTCCCTTCCTCCTAACTTTATCTAACACCTCCCTGTACTGCCGAAGCAGTACTTCCGTCCTACCTTTACCAACCTGGATTACTTGGTAGCCACTCCAGACAGACGGAAGCGCAATCAGTTATGTCATGTTAATCTCGTGAAGGAGTATGGGAGGCAACCCCCTGAGCCTCTCACTGTGCCTGTGATGACGTTTAGCAGTCAAGGTGGAGAAGGAGAACGGGACAGTCAAGCTCAGGTGGAGGATAACTGGAAGGATAAGAAGTTCAAATGGGCGCCTGAGTGTGAGAAGGTGTTTAGAGAAGTAAAACACCTGTTGTGCACTCACCCGATCCTCAGGGCCCCTGACTTTAGCCTACCTTTCCAACTAGCAACGGAGGCTAGTGGTGTGGGGGCTGGTGCCGTCCTTGTGGAAAAGGACGATGATGGGCTGGAGCATCCTGTTAGTTTCTGCTCGGAGAAATTCAATTCGGCCCAGGGGAGCTGCTCTGTTGTCGAGAAGGAGCTACTGGCTGTTGTGCTTGGGCATTTCGAGGTCTATGTTCCAGCCTATGGTCCGGTCATTGTAATTTACCCAGATCATTACCCTCTCAAGTTCTTGGACCAGTTTCACAATCGGAATATGAGGCTGACCAGGTGGTCACTAAGGTTACTGGTATATAACCTGGACATACGCCATATTGCCGGTTGTGATAACGTGGTTGCAGATGGTCGCTCAAGGGTATATGATCCTGGGTAGATTGACACACGGGTAGCCTCCTGCTTTAGTTTGAATAGTATTTTGCGCTTGGTGCTTGTTGGCTCGCGGTTGTAGCCCAGCGTATTGGGTCGTAAAGCAGGAGTTGAGCGTTTGGTATAGAAGAAAAAACTAGGCTTGCCCCTATAGTGCAGCCGAAATAAACAAATTAAAAACATAAAAATCAAATAAAACCTCTTTGATAGTTGAAATTTGTCAGTATGTTATAGCAGTAATTCTGAGTTGCACTCCTCTCAGAATGCTGGACTAGACAAGCTCGCTCTTGAGGAGCATAACTACATATAATTTAACCTATTGTGTTGGGGAGGGTTATAATTTTGTAAAATGTTTTGTTGAGGAACTGTGCCAGATATTTTACTGCCGCTGGGTGATGGGAAGTAGAGATATAGCATGGGTTCTAACCATCAGATTTTTGTGAGCCTTGGGGCCTCTGAGAAAAATCTTGGGGGGGGGTGACGTTAACCACTCCGTTAGAACCGCATGGCTTGTCCTACAGTGACTCGCTAGGATCGCCAGGGCAGTGGATGTGGCTACAGTTTATGTATTAGGGTGTGCTTTATTTCATATGAAAGCTCGTGTCATGGGCAGTCCAGAAAGGCTCTTTGTTTTCACCCATGTCAAGGCTTTATATATTTAATTGTAAAGTATATGTTTTATCATTAACTAGTAATGATGGGATCTGGGAGAGAGAGAGAGAGTAGAACAGAGTGAGAGGGGCGCGCAGTGTTTTTGTCCCGCTCGATGACGTCACGGCTGGCTGCCTTGTGGGGGTTGGTTGAGGGAGGTCCTTACCATGTTGCTAGCTTCTTTGCTAGTGGCTAGAGGACTTATTACCGCTGTACTCTGCGCGGTGCAAACTAGTCCCGGTATATATACAGGTTCCTCGCCACTCTCTCCCTCAGATCTGGTTTCTAAAATGCATCTATCTTATCCCTTGCTACCTGTCCCCCGCACTGCACCTGAGAATCTTTTCCTCTGCCTACCTCTCTCTTTTTCCATATCTTTCACCACCTTTTATTAATACCATATCCCCTCTGGTTAACTCTGCAAAATCAGCTTCATGCTGGCCAGTTGTATTGTGCGTTAAGGTCTGATATAACCCATGTATGTTAGTTGTTAAGATAAGTTGATCACGAAGCATTGGTTGGCTTTTATATTGTTTAAGTACCGCTTCCTATAATTATTAGTGTTCTGCTGGATTAGATAATGCTAGACTAGGGGTCTGATATTATAAGGTATTGTTTCCTATGAGTGCTGGCTTTAGGAAAAAGCTGCACGACATACCTGAGAACTGGAGTTGATTGAGTAAATTCTAGTCTGTGTGCCATTGAGAGTAGAGCATGCACGAATGAAGGCTTTTTGCCTATACCATTCTGCACTGTTCTAAGCTCGTTGTTTGTCTTTGAGGTACGCCAGGAGAACGCTTAATACTTCGGTATTAAGGTTTCTCAAGAGAGCTACCCTTCCCTATAACGTAATATTTGACGCACAGACTTGAGATTTGCACTAGGCTATGTGGCATGCCATGCGCACCAGTATCTCGTATCATTGACTCTAGCTAGACTTTATCAATCACAGTAGACATTAAGTATATTAACCTAATTACTCTTTTTATGCATACCCATTTATGATTACACAAGCATTTCGCAGCCTAGTTTGATGTATGGAGACGCAAACGACTTAGGCTCTTTATGTTGATAGGAATACTGCATTGTCGTGGCGATTATTATTGTTGTAGCGTTTAGGATATTCTTGGCCCCGACTGCATTATATATCCTGCCTTTTTGTGTGCATAGCCTGCACGAGCATTGTTCCGCTGCCTGCCTTTTTGGGTTCCATTTCCGATACGAGCATCTTTATAGCATCTAACATTTAAAGAAGATTCCTTGTTAGTGTTGAAGGACTTTAGAGCACTTTCTTTCATGCAGGAGTGCCTGACATTTATTGATTAAAGTAACGTAAGCTGTAACTTCTCTTACCACCTTACTTTGCATACCATAACCAAGCACCTTCGGTTATAGGTAGTAATAGGCTGTTTTCACATAACATTAAGCCTAGAGTAGACGCACATTTATTGAGAGTTTAATAACCTATTATTGCATATAGAACTCTGTAGAGTATTTGTGTTCTTTGTTCACTGGGAATATACATCAGAGGTTGGATCTAGCGCTTTCCGTTGTAGCATTTATGCCATTACTAGTCCAATGAATAAGAGCCCTGATATATTTGAACCTCAGTCGTAACAACCCACATCCAACTCCCGTGTCACACCGTCCACCTCCAGCTCCATTCTGACCAGCGGGTAAGACCGCATAGCATTGATGCCTTGAACCACCACAACCCGAGCCATGTTAACAGGCTTGCCAGTGAAATTCTTAACAAGTGTCTGGGAAGCACCCGTATCACGCAACAACTCAAGCCTATGCTTCACACCAGCCCACCTCACAGTGCCGTGCCCCCTATGACCACAAAAAGCATCACGGACGGGTGATGAGCCCTCCTGCTGCTTCTGCACCGACGATGACTTCTCAACCAACTGTTTATCCCGGGCAAACGCGGAAGACCTCAAAGAAACGCCAATGTTGCTCACTAGTGACACCACTGCTGTAGGCGGTGTGCTCGGACATGAGCGCGCAATATGCCCCTTCTCATGACACTTGAAACACTCCACTTCGCTCTTGGACTTCCTCTGAGGTGAGGAAGGGCCCTGGCTTTTCTTAAATGGGAAGGGTTTCGACTTGGGTTTATAATTGGCAACAGTACTCTTAAATGGATAATTTGTATCATTAATTTTGGGGGGGGGGGGGGGGGTGGAGTGGTACACCCCTGGTTACCTGCCTCAACTCTCTGTGCAGACCCGCACCCACAAATCAATGACACTCTAAGGTCAGCCAGCTCAGCCGCCTTCTGCAGAGTTTTTGGTTGCTTTTCTTTAAGGTTAAGAGTCAAGTCACTGCCAGTACATTTAAAAAATTGTTCCAGCAACACTAGTTGTTTTACTGAATCAAAAGTAGTTGCCTTCTCCGACCTTAACCAATTTTCAAATTCATCTGACAGCTCTCTAGCGTGTTCCTAGAAAGTACTCTCCTTTCTTTTTGGAACCGCCCTAAACTTCAGCCTGTAGGTCTCTGGCTGTAGCTCATACGCCCTCAGGACAGCCTCTTTTAACAACTCGTAATTCACACAGGAATCTAGGGGCAAAGCATCGTACGCCTTGAGTGCTTTCCCCGTCAATCGTGAAGAAACAAGGGCTGCCCACTTCTCCTCGGGCCATTGGTGCTCCTGGCACTTTTTCTCGAACCGGAGAAAAAATTCTATAACTCCTAATTCATCAAACACTGGAACCAACTTTAGTAGATGCGACAGGGATTGGTCATGGGCTCGACTCCCCTGGGCGACCCGGTTCCTTGTCACCTCTACCCGCGTTTTCTCTAGGTCAACATCGGCACAATACCTTTCAGACTCAAACCTAAGCTCAACCTCTCGCTGCTTGAGCTCAGCCTCTCGCTGCCGCTGCTCGAGCTTGCGCTGCTCAAGCTCAACCTCATGCTTTCGCTGTTCAGCCTGGTGCTAAAGTTTGGCGAGCTCGAGCTGAAACAACATCTCGGAAGACAAACCCTGAGGAGGGGGTGCTACTATTGGGGACCCACCCCGTGAATCACCTAGAGGCACACCCAACCGCCAGCGGGCATCGGCCTGCGGGAACGTACTCGGCTCCGGAGCCCGAGGGGGCGCCATGGTAGGAGTCGAGTGGAATGGGGGCTGGGCCGAAGGTGCCCCAGCTCCCGCTCCACCCGAACCCCCATGCACCCCACCCAGCACACAGACAACCAGCTCACTTCTCGACAAACCGCTAGTACCGGGAAACCCTAAGACCGTGGCCACACACTGCAGTCCGTACCGGTCTAGCCCCGACACACGCTCCGCTGACACAGGCTCCTCCAAAAATATCCGAGCATCCTCCTCATTGTTCACCACCCGAACGCCGCTTAACAACTCCACCTTCTCCACCTCCTCGCCTGCCTCTCGCACTGTGCCCTCACTATACTCAGACCCGTCCAGTGACATGATGGAGTCAAAAAAAAAAAAATCTCAGTCAAGATAAAAGTAGCCAAACTCTTGCGTAGCTTTATTCACCAAAAAATATTCGAAGATGTTCTTGAGTGCAATACTAGGTCACCAATAACTCCAACAAGTTCTATGTATCCTCAAAACAATGTCTACTGCCAACAATGCGAGAAATAAATTCAACCCCAAATGGCAATAAGATTTCTCCCCCAAAAACCTGCAATATTCAGTTCACTATATTCTGGTCTAAGGTCGCCATTTGTTACGACCGGCAATACGAAATAAACAAGGGCACTTAATAATGGACTAGATGATAGGCTATGTCTGCAACAACGGCCATTTGTTATATCTATTACAACGGTACGCTAATTCCAAACCCTCGAACTATTACGCCGGTGAACAAATCACTTAAAACCCTCCAGAGTTAATCTACTGGATAATGGGGTATCAATTAACTTTTTAGTGCACTTCTACAAAGGCTTTCCGGTGACGGCAAAGCCAACTCACAACAGGAGTACTTACGTTACGAAAATGCTCTTAAGTAATAACAATGCTTGAATAAACTATATAAGATTTAATAAAGGAATAAATGCTTACGTTAACTTTAGTGGGGAGTCTGTACTCAACACTAAACTCTTCAATGCTCTATGAAAACACTGATAGTCTAGTCCTACAGCAATCAGATAAGGAATCTTCTGAAAAGGTCTGATGCTCTAAGATGCTCGTTAACCCGGGAACTGCCGGGAGACTCTTAAGAGTTCCCCCAGCGGACTGCGGGGAGACTCTTAAGAGTGAGTGAAAAAAAAAATCAACTTTTGACATCGAAAAAAAAAAATATATTTTTTAATTTTTTAATTTTTTTATTTTTGTTTGGCCCCTGGGCCATGCAAAATCTCAGTCCTCTACCTCCCCTCCTTCCCCACTTTCCTCCTCTCCTTCAGTTATCACCTATTTTCCCTATTATTCCCTTATTCTGAGGTATATTTTCGTGCTAACATTAGCGAGTTGCAAGCAGGGTGTTGTCATCACTGATGGCAAGCGAGTGCAAGAGAGAGAGAGAGAGTATCGATCGACTGTGTCTCAGTGGCCTTGGGGGAAATTGGCGGGAAAGCAGCTTGCCTCACCCATACATTATACAACTCGCGGGCTATATCTCCGATTTTGACCATCCAAACGCTGTTTTCACTCGTTTTATTGTTGTTTCAGGTTAATACCTTTATAATCAACCCATAAGCGCGCATATGGATAAGTATTAATGCTATTAATGGTACAATGAATATTTTAGTGACGGAAACACCTCAAATACGTCAGCACAGGGGGACGTTTCCAATTACCCCCATGCGCACTTGTTAGGTTAATATAGAACAGAAATAATGCAGGGGCAGGACACCAAAGCGTGTATCTTAAATACACCAATAAGTAGGATACATATATATAACGAGGTTGCCGGAGGATAACAAGTTTTTCACAATATTGTACGTAGACGGAGGTCTTTTTAAAATTACGAGGGAGTGCAACAACTCTGTGACAGCACTAATAATAGCCACTCAAAAACAGTACTTCCTTAACCAACGTAACAGCCAAATTGGGTTGTGCACTATGCATCAACCAAGGCTAAAATAAGGCGTGAATAATTCCTAAAGCATACACAATGAAAGTTAATAAACACAATGCTGTCTTCCTCACTAATAAAGTCTAGCAGTGGCATAAAAGGTACTAGGAAACTAGGCAGAGCGCAAGCATGCTCGTAGCCTACTGTCTCCCCTTGAACAGATTTCCCTTATGTTACGTTAAGTGACTTGGAGGCTCTCTTGGTAAGTCCAGATCTCTAGTATCTGGTCTTGCCCTGGCGCTCCACAAAGGTCAACAAAATGAGGTAGCAAGTATACAGATAAGTATAGGCAAAAACCCTTCACCTGTATACTGCTACACTCGCAAAGGAAAATATGCACAAGGGTTACAGGCTAGCTAGCTTCGTCGATGTTGTACAGGCTCTGACTTGCCACATACATAACTCAGACAACGACCAAAGATACCTTCCACTGTCTAGCATTAAATAATGGGAAAGAACAGCTCAATAATTAGAAGCACCCCAACACTAGGCTACCATATGACTATGACTCTAATAATCCCTAAAACTAGTGCAAACATAAATGTGAGAGCTAGTGCTGGTAATACGACTGGCCAACTATGGAAGTCGTATGCAGAACCAGAAGGGATAAGTAATTGAATAAAGAGAGAAGTATGAAACCGAAGAAGTTCAGAGAGAGAGAGAGTAGTACAGGGGGTTATATGGGGGACAGATTGCAAAGGACATGTAGGAACAAGCACGCTGCGCCAAGCTCTGAAGGAGACACGAGGACAGGAGCCCGCACCACCGTCCCAGGACAGCGGCCGCCAATCACAGACGACAACGTCATGAAGAGCAAGCGTCCTATGACGTAGACAGGCCCGCTGGCCAATCACGGGCGTGGGAGATTCCTCCGAGCGCGGGAGGCAAACATACATACACACACACATACTACCACCACGCTGCCTACCCCGCTCTCTCTCTCCTTAACTTCACACAATGCATCTTATATTCTATGAGTGATATAAAATACTTCCAAGTGTCACAGACAAGAATAAAGACCACCACTGATCTGTCTGTGACAACATGAACTCTATGAAAGAAAGAACATCGTTCTACGATTATTGTAGCCCATATCACTGCCCTGGCGAGCGCTAGCGAGTTACGAGTGCATTCTGGCCAGCTGGCCAGCGTAACACCCCGCCCAAGATGTGGGACGTTTCAGCCTCAGGTGAACTCCACATCTGACCAGACAGAATGCCCACTAACCCCGTATCACCTAGCTACTCTCCCAAGTTGTGAAAACAAGGCACGATCACAAACATAAAACACTGCATTATAAAAAAAATCTGCACAACACTTCCCTAATATAATAGCATCTTAATAATTATATTACGCTCAACGAGCAAACTTCACCAAGCCTAGCCTACTAAGACAACAACTCAGAGTGTCTTAGATGCTTGCTGTGATATACTGCACTTATTTACTATCAAAAAGAAAGAGTTTTTATGTGAGGTTTTTATATTTTTAATAGTGTTTTTGGCGGCATTGCACTACAGGGGCAAGCCTAATTTTTCTACACTCTCAAACTCACACTGACTGAACGGCGAGGGTTCTCCTGCAAACATACCCTCCCGTGACAAACAATCAGCCAAAATATTATCAGTGCCCTTAACATGCCACACATCCAACCTGTGTTCCGGCAGCAAAACAACACCTGGCACTGATAAACTGCCCAGTTCATCACAAGACTGGCACTTCTCTTCGCTCTCTCCGGCAACGGGACCTGCCAATAACCTTTCACTAGTTCTACCTTCGTGATAAATGAGGCAGCCCCGATGCGGTCTATGGTGTCGTCAACTCTAGGTAAGGTATAGGCGTCTGTCAGGGATAATGCACACACACTCTTGCAATCAACACACACACTGATCTTGCCAATTAACTCAGATTGCAAAGTTACTGGCAACGACCACTCACGATATCCCTTATCCCTCAGACCCTTTTTCCACACGTAGTCTAGCTCTGCTTTCACGACAGACTGTTGAGCAGGATTTATACGGTATGGAACTAACTTGAGCCTTGCACTGTCTCCAGCCTCCATGTCGGATACTACCCTGTACATCAGGCCTGGAGAAGCAACAAACATGCGGATGTACTGCCACAGCCTAGTAAACAACTTCTCTTGGCACTCAGGAACAAGAGGTTGCAACTTATCTCGAAGAACAACATGTCTGGTGCCCTCCCACAACCCAGCCGAGACCGCAGCTTCTAAACTATAGTCTCCCTCCTTCTCCACCTTCGTCCCTAGAACAGCCAGGTCATGAGAGGGACAATCAGTACCACCTGTGCAGTCACTCCCATAGTTCATAATTGCTAAGGCTTCCCCGCCGATACCATACATGCGCACCCCCGCATTCCTTGCGACTACATCTGCCTGCGCAGCATCACCGCCTTCAGCGACATGGCCAGATACAGTCGGTCTATGGTAGGGCTGTTGCATATTACTAGAGCAGCATTGGGAGGCAATGTGACGACCGGGCGCATCCACTCCACAGCCAACCTCACCAATCTGCTCAATGTCCTCATTCTGACCACCACCCTTGGCAGCCATGGGTCGACCCTGACCTGACAACCATGCTAAAGCCTCGTCGCCCACCTTGAACCACTGAAACAACGAGGCCAACAGTCTACTCACACTCAAGTGACCTGCCAGCGGAACATCGTGCACCGCATGAGTTGTGAGGCCTGGGTGCTCTGCACAAACAGTGGGGTATGGACCGACAGGTGCTGGAGCGCTGCACACTGCTGCTCAGGCAGGTGCTCTAGCGCTTCCACAGCCACCTGACTCGTGTCCCCCGCCCACTGCTCCACCGAGACATGACAATCCCAACCTGAGCCCCACTGCCCCCCTCTCCTTCTCCACCTTGGCCTCTACAGACCAACATAGGGACAGTAGGCTGCTCAGGTGGTTGCCTCACAAACTCCTTTAACAGGTTCACATGACATGACTCCCCGTCCTCGAGATCTATAGCCCCGTTCCCACAACTCTCCTCCACCTGGGAACTACTCAGTCGCGGAGTGCCATCACGCCCTACCATGTCCCTAGGTGGGACAGGTTCTGGGGCCACTTCGGAGCTCATCATTGGGTCAAGTACCGAGTCACCAAGGAGTGTCGCTGGATCCAAACTCTCAACCCGACCAGCCTTGACTTTCTCCTTCCGACCCTTCCTCCACTGGTCTAGAACTTGGGTGCTAGGCTGTGACACCTGAGCGGACTGAGATACCTCGAGCCCCTCCCTACTCGTGTCGGCCGCCCTCTCGGCAACGACTAAGGGTGGAACCTCGGAAGTGGGCACCGCAAAGTCATTACCGAGAAGGAGGTCGACCCCCTCAACTGGTAACTTCTCCACCACACCCACATCCAACTCCCGTGTCACACCGTCCACCTCCACCTCCATTCTGACCAGCGGGTAAGACCGCGTAGCATTGATGCCTTGAACCACCACAACTCGAGCCACGTTAACAGGCTTGCCAGTGAAATTCTTAACAAGTGTCTGGGAAGCGCCCGTATCACGCAACAACTCAAGCCTATGCTTCACACCAGCCCACCTCACAGTGCCGTGCCCCCTATGACCACAAAAAGCATCACGGACGGGTGACGAGCCCTCCTGCAGCTTCTGCACTGACGATGACTTCGCAACCGACTGTTTACCCCGGGCAAACGCGGAAGACCTCAAAGAAACGCCAATGTTGCTCACTAGTGACACCACTGCTGTAGGCGGTGTGCTCGGACATGAGCGCGCAATATGCCCCTTCTCATTACACTTGAAACACGCCACTTCGCTCTTGGACTTCCTCTGAGGTGAGGAAGGGCCCTGGCCTTTCTTAAACGGGAAGGGTTTCGACTTGGGTTCATAATTGGCAACAATACTCTTAAATGGATATTTTGTATCATTAATTCGGGGTGGGTGGGGGGGGGGGGGTGGAGTGGTATGCCCCTGGTTACCTGCCTCAACTCTCTGTGCAGACCCGCACCCAAGAATCAATGACACTCTAAGGTCAGCCAGCTCAGCCGCCTTCCGCAGAGTTTTTCGTTGATTTTCTTTAAGGTTAAGAGTCAAGTCACTGCCAGTAAATTTAAAAAATTGTTTCAGCAACACTAGTTGTTTTACTGAATCAAAAGTAGTTGCCTTCTCCGACCTTAACCAATTTTCAAATTCATCTGACAGCTCTCTAGCGTGTTCCTGGAAAGTACTCTCCTTTCTTTTTGGAACCGCCCTAAACTTCAGCCTGTAGGTCTCTGGCTGTAGCTCATACGCCCTCAGGACAGCCTCTTTTAACAACTCGTAATTCACACAGGAATCTAGGGGCAAAGCATCGTACGCCTTGAGTGCTTTCCCCGTCAATCGTGAAGAAACAAGGGCTGCCCACTTCTCGGGCCATTGGTGCTCCTGGCACTTTTTCTCGAACCGGAGAAAACATTCTGTAACTCCTAATTCATCAAACACTGGAACCAACTTTAGTAGATGCGACAGGGACTGGTCATGGGCTCGACTCCCCTGGGTGACCCTGTTCCTTGTCACCTCTACCCGCGTTTTCTCTAGGTCAACATCGGCACAATACCTTTCAGACTCAAACCTAAGCTCAACCTCTCGCTGCTTGAGCTCAGCCTTTCGCTGCCGCTGCTCGAGCTTGCGCTGCTCAAGCTCAACCTCATGCTTTCGCTGTTCAGCCTGCTGCTGAAGTTTGGCGAGCTCGATCTGAAACAACATCTCGGAAGACAAACCCTGAGGAGGGGGTGCTACTATTGGGGACCCACCCCGTGAATCACCTAGAGGCACACCCAACCGCCAGCGGGCATCGGCCTGCGGGAACGTACTCGGCTCCGGAGCCCGAGGGGGCGCCATGGTAGGAGTCGAGTGGAATGGGGGCTGGGCCGAAGGTGCCCCAGCTCCCGCTCCACCCGAACCCCCATGCACCCCACCCAGCACACAGACAACCAGCTCACTTCTCGACAAACCGCTAGTACCGGGAAACCCTAAGACCGTGGCCACACACTGCAGTCCGTACCGGTCTAGCCCCGACACACGCTCCGCTGACACAGGCTCCTCCAAAAATATCCGAGCATCCTCCTCATTGTTCACCACCCGAACGCCGCTTAACAACTCCACCTTCTCCACCTCCTCGCCTGCCTCTCGCACTGTGCCCTCACTATACTCAGACCCGTCCAGTGACATGATGGAGTCAACAACAAAAATTCTCAGTCAAGATAAAAGTAGCCAAACTCTTGCGTAGCTTTATTCACCAACAAATATTCGAAGATGTTCTTGAGTGCAATACTAGGTCACCAATAACTCCAACAAGTTCTATGTATCCTCAAAACAATGTCTACTGCTAACAATGCGAGAAATAAATTCAACCCCAAATGGCAATAAGATTTCTCCCCAAAAAACCTGCAATATTCAGTTCACTATATTCTGGTCTAAGGTCGCCATTTGTTACGACCGGCACTACGAAATAAACAAGGGCACTTAACCCGGGAACTGCAGGAAGACTCTTAAGAGTTCCCCCGGCGGACTGCAGGAAGACTCTTAAGAGTAAGGCTATTAAAAAATCCATTTAAAACACCCCCCAATTTTTTATTTTTTTTTTATTTTTATTTTATTGCCCCTGGGCCATGCCAAATATCACTCCTCCACCTCACCTCCTTCCCCACTTTCCTCACCTCCTTCAGTTATCACCTATTTTCCCTGTTATTCCTTTATTCTGTGGTATATTTTCGTGCTAACATTAGCGAGTTGCAAGCAGGGCATTGTAATCACTGTTAGCAAGCAAGTGTAAGAGAGAGAGAGAGAGTATCGATCGACAGTCTCTCTCCAGACGTGGGGAAAAGTGGTGGGAAGGGAGGTTGCCTCAGCCATACATTATGTAACTCCCGGCCTGTATCGCCGATTTTGACCATCCAAACGCTGTTTCCACTTGTTTTATTGTTGTAACAGGTTAATACCTTTATAATCAACCTATAATAGGCGCATATGGATAAGTATTAATGCTATTTATGGTAAAATAACGATGTTAGTGATGGGAACAGCTCAAATACGTCAGCACAGGAGTGTGGTGTCTCATACCCCCCATGCGCACTTCAGAGGTTAATAATGGACTAGATGATAGGCTATATCTGCAACAACGGCCATTTGTTATATCTATTACAACGGTATGCTAATTCCAAACCCTCGAACTATTACGCCGGTGAACGAAACACTTAAAACCCTCCAGAGTTAATCTACTGGATAATGGGGTATCAATTAACTGGGTTTTAGTGCACTTCTACAAAGGCTTTCCGGTGACGGCAAAGCCAACTCACAATAGGAGTACTTATGTTACGAAAATGCTCTTAAGTAATAACAATGCTTGAATAAACTATATAAGATTTAATAAAGGAATAAATGCTTACGTTAACTTTAGTGGGGAGTCTGTACTCAACACTAAACTCTTCAATGCTCTATGAAAACACTGATAGTCTAGTCCTACAGCAATCAGATAAGGAATATTCTGATAAGGTCTGATGCTCTAAGATGCTCGTTAATATAGAACAGAAATAATGCAGGGGCAGGACACCAAAGCGTGTATCTTAAATACACCAATAAGTAGGATACATATATATAACGAGGGAGTGCAACAACTCTGTGACAGCACTAATAATCTATCTATCTATCTATATGCTCAGGCCCAATCCCCATTTTGGGGGTAGCCGACTCAAGACAGAGCAAGAACAGGGAAAACACAAAAACAACATAAAACAAAAAATAAACACTGATAAAAACACAAACTCACACACATCCAGGTCACCCAGGAGAAGACCCAGAGACCAGGGTTACCAAGGTCGCTCCAGCACTCCCCCGGCCCCTGACCACCCGGAGATGTTCCGATCTTGGCAGGCAGACATGCAGCGGAGCCAAAGCCACAAGCCCTCCCACCACACTTCCAGGCACTAATAATAGCCACTCAAAAACAGTACTTCCTTAGCCAACGTAACAGCCAAACTGGGTTGTGCACTATGCATCAACCAAGGCTAAAATAAGGCGTGAATAATTCCTAAAGCATACACAATGAAAGTTAATAAACACAATGCTGTCTTCCTCACTAATAAAGTCTAGCAGTGGCATAAAAGGTACTAGGAAACTAGGCAGAGCGCAAGCATGCTCGTAGCCTACTGTCTCCCCTTGAACAGATTTCCCTTATGTTACGTTAAGTGACTTGGAGGCTCTCTTGGTAAGTCCAGATCTCTAGTATCTGGTCTTGCCCTGGCGCTCCACAAAGGTCAACAAAATGAGGTAGCAAGTATACAGATAAGTATAGGCAAAAGCCCTTCACCTGTATACTGCTACACTCGCAAAGGAAAATATGCACAAGGGTTACAGGCTAGCTAGCTTTGTCGATGTTGTACAGGCTCTGACTTGCCACATACATAACTCAGACAACGACCAAAGATACCTTCCACTGTCTAGCATTAAATAATGGGAAAGAACAGCTCAATAATTAGAAGCACCCCAACACTAGGTTACCATATGACTATGACTCTAATAATCCCTAAAACTAGTGCAAACATAAATGTGAGAGCTGGTAATACGACTGGCCGACTATGGAAGTCGTATGCAGAACCAGAAGGGATAAGTAATTGAATAAAGAGAGAAGTATGAAACCGAAGAAGTTCAGAGAGAGAGAGAGTAGTACAGGGGATTATATGGGGGACAGATTGCAAAGGACATGTAGGACCAAGCACTCTGCGCCAAGCTCTGAAGGAGACACGAGGACAGGAGCCCGTACCACCGTCCCAGGACAGCGGCCGCCAATCACAGACGACTACGTCATGAAGAGCAAGCGTCCTATGACGTAGACAGGCCCGCCGGCCAATCACGGGCGTGGGAGACTCCTCCGAGCGCGGGAGGCAAACGTACATACACACGCACATACTACCACCATGCTGCCTACCCCGCTCTCTCTCTCCTTAACTTCACACAATGCATCTTATATTCTATGAATGATATAAAATACTTCTAAGTGTCACAGACAAGAATAAAGACCACCACTGATCTGTCTGTGACATTATGAACTCTATGAAAGAAAGAACATCATTCTACGATTATTGTAGCCCATATCACTGCCCTGGCGAGCGCTAGCGAGTTACGAGTGCATTATGGCCACCTGGCCAGCGTAACAGGTAGGTTTGGGCTGACTATTTTGTTTGGTTGGCATTAGAGTGTATGACTTAGTTTGTGAATTTGGTGACACAGTAGAGGGAAAGGGGGATAGAGTGGGTGGTGCAAGACAAGTAGGTAAAGGAATATTGGTAAGTTTACTGGAAGAGGTAGATGGTTTAGGTTTTGGTGAGTGGGTGGAAGTACTGGAAAAAGTAGGTTTATTAACAAAAGCCTTTCTTGGTGATATTAAACGGGTTGATGATTTTACTGTGCTAGCGGAAGGCTTTACAGAAAGTTTTGTAGAAGTAGGTTGAGTTATAACAACTGGACTGGAAGAGGTGGGTGATGATGAACTGAGGTTGGAAGCATTGGAACTAGAAGTGGATTTAGGTGGAGAGGTGGATAAGGATGTATACGGCCGGGGTCTTTTTGGTGGAGGTGAATTTGTTGGCGAGGAATTTGAGGAGGTGGAGAAACGTCTGCGTTGAGGTTGCTTGGGGGTATAGGGAAGGGGAGAAGTGGTGGAAAGCGTAGTCTGTTTTGACAATGGATTGTTGATATGAGTCGTACGGCATTTCGTGGGTACCGAAAGTTTACGCTGAATTCGTGGACGTAAGATATAGCAGGTGGGTGCTGGTGAAACAGGTTTATTTGTGGAAGTGTCAGAATTGATAAGGGGGGGAATTTGTGGAGGTGTGACACCTGGCGAGGGTAATAATGGATGAGGTGTTCTTGGGGTGTGTTGCAGATATGATTTTTGTTGTGGGTGGACTGTTTTGGGAGCAAGTAATAGAGGTTTAATTAAAGTGGGGCTTGAAACGGTTGGAGTTGGTACTTGATTTGGTTGGGCATCAGAGGACTTGGGAGATATTGAGTTAGGAATTTGACAGCCGTCGCAAGTGTCGATCGGTTTAGGTTCACTGGAATTGTTGAGGGGTTTGTAAATTCTAACAAATCGATTCCTGTATGTTCTGGTTCTCCATGGTAGTTGACGGATGTTTGGTAGGGATTTGGGATGTGCGAGACGGTATAAGGACCCACATATCGAGGTCCTAACTTGTTGATCACAGGAAGTTTGGCTACCATAACCGTGTCGCCGATGGCGAAGGGATTTGTTTTATCAGTTGCATCGTGTTTAATGTCTTGGCATACTTGAGCGTAATGGAGGTTGTTTTTTAGCTGTTGTAGTGGATCAATTGTGAATTGAGAGGTGGATGGTTGAGCTAGGTGATGAAAAGGTAATAAAATAGGAGCTACACCATAAACTTGTTAATGTGGGGAAATTCCATCTTGTTTTGGGCAAGTGTTCATTCCCCATTGTACTGTCTTCACTTGAGATGGCCAATCAGAGGTGTTTAACGCAACCATTCTAGTGCGTAGTTGGTTATTAATTGTGCGGTGACTCCGCTGCGTTGCCTTGGGGCCAGTATGGGGAGGAATGTTTAATCTTAATGACACATTGTTTTGTGAAAGACTCCCAAACTTGTCCTCTAAATTCTGGGGCGTTGTCCGATAACAAAGATACCGGTAATCCGAAAACAGGAAATATTTCCGTAGCTAGTAAATGAGCAACGGTGGAAGCACTGTGGTCTTTAGTGGGGCAAGCTACTAGAAATTTTGAGTAAATATCAACAAACGTGACGATATAACGTTTGCCGTTGCTGACCGGAAATGGACCCATTACATCAAGGGAAAGTGTTTGGAAAGGTTTCTGGGCCGAAATAGTTCCGGCTGGACCTGCTGTGCGACATCGGTCTTTACCTGAGGTACAGGGTTTACAAGCCTCAGTTACTTTTTTTGCAATTCCGGATGGGTTGATGGTCCAATACTGGTCTTGGAATACCTTGAGCATTTTCCTTTGTCCTAGATGAATTCCATTACCTTCATGAATGGAAATCATGTATTCCTGAGCGACGGTAGGTTCTACGACGATATGTCCTGATTCAGTGGTTAATTGATCACCCCAGCGAGTAAGACGTGAAAATACTGTATATATTTGGGGATCCATTTCGGCTTGGTCTTTTTCTCCCAAGATTGGATTAATGTCGGTTCTGTAGAGGCTGGAGTCTTGATGATGGAGGTGTTGATTAGATCGGTTAGTTGTAAGACAGCCAGATTTGTGGGGATGTTATCCGGTACGGGAAGCCGAGAGAGAGCATCAGCGTTGGTATGTAATTTTCCGGGACGATAATGATTTGCAAAGTCGTATTCTTCTAAAGTTTCTCTCCAACGGACTAGTAAAGCGGAATTGGTCTCGCATCATCTCAGCCATTGAAGGGATTGGTGATCTGTGATGATGTCCAATTTCGCTCCCAACACAAAAGAACGGAAGTGGTTCAATGCCCAGATAATACCTAGACATTCACGTTTAGTGGCTGCGTAATTCTGTTGTGTTGTGTTCAAAGTTGAGCTGGCATAAGCAATGACGTGTTCCTTTCCATCCTGCACTTGAGATAATTCAGCACCAATTGCGTATAATGAGACGTAGGTATATAGACGGAAAAGCTGCTTGTAGTCAGGAAAAGATACTGTAGGGACCTGTACTAACTGTTCTTTTAATGTTTCAAAAGCTAGATTTCTTTCGTGTGTCCACACAAATTCAGTATCTTTGTGAGTGAGTTGATGAAGTGGTCTGGCTATTTCTGCAAAATGAGGAACAAACCGTCGGTAATAGGTGGCTAATCCTAAAAATGAGCGTACTCCTTTTACTGTAGTGGGTGGTTGTTGATTTTGAATTACAGATCATTTTTTGGGATCTGGGGATATGCCTTGGTCAGAAATTACACGGCCTAAAAATCCTACTGAATTCCTGGCGATCTCACATTTGGAAGGCTTAAGTTTTAATCCGGCGTCCCTGACACGTTGTAACACTTGACGGAGTCGGCGAAGATGCTCGTGCCATGTTCCTGAGTAAACAATTGCATCGTCTAAATAAGCGAGGCATGTTTCCCAAGTTAAACCTTTCAATACAGGCTCCATAAGGCGGGAAAACGTAGCGGGACCATTACACAATCCAAATGGTAATACGTTAAACTCATAGAGGTGTCCTCCACTGGTCGAAAAAGCTGTTTTTTGTTGATGTTCTGCTTTAATTGGCACCTGCCAGTATCCGGCTTGTAGATCTAAAGTGGTGAACCATTTGGATCCATGAAGAGAATCTAATGAGTCGTCTATTCTGGGTAAAGGTGTGGCGTCTTTAATCGTGGCGTCATTTAGACGTCGGTAATCCACGCAAAATCTTGTCGAGCCGTCTTGCCTTCTCTCGTGAAGATATTATTTATTACTATAGGAGTTGTGCACTACTAATGTTGGGAAAAGACATAGAATAAGTTTAGTTGTTGCTTTTGGAGTATTTGGTAATTATTATTTCAAAAGTTAGATATGTAGAACATAGGTTTCATATATAATTACTAGCGTGGTGGCAAGAGGTTTGGGTTGACATTCGTGGGGGTCATGGTAAGTCCGCGGAAGTCCTAGCCTCGCACGCGTGCCTTTCCCAAGAAGTTTTAAATAAGGCTTGTAGCCTTCATAGTAGTCTTCATAGTATCTATCAATGTTAGATTTACTTGAGTAGAGTAAACCTGGATAGTTTCTAGCTTAAAATTATATCTCTAACCTATTTATCCTATTTTGTAAGACTCGTAATCTTAGAGACTGACTTGGCAATAGTACGTGTCCGCTAGGTCATGGTGTCTCGCTTTTGTAGTTAGCGAGTTGTCAATGGATAGACAAGGCTTGCATAGTAATTATTAAAGGTGCATCATCATCCTTAATCCTGTTAAATTTGGTTAGTATAGGTAGATTGAGGTCGCTCTGATATAAAACTATCATAAGAACAGTTTCTTATGGTTACTGAGGGTTGTGGCTAGCGACTTGCTACATTGGCAAGTCTGATGGTCACTTTCCTAATCTAAGGTCGAAAGGCAAAGTTCATTGGTCCCCAAGCCGAGAAAGAAGCGTGTGTATTTTGTTTGAAATTAAAATAGAAAGCTGTAGGGTTATAGAAGATATGTACATAGGTGTCTTAATATTTCTTGGAAAGGTAGAAAGCATCCCTGGGAGATGGGTTTGTTAGAATTCTCGTAATGTAACGATATATTTAATTCATGATTTATTTTATGGTATACTTATCTATTTACTTAATGAATCCACCTTGCGACATGTTTACCTTAATCTTAATTACACTCTGTACATAATGGTTTTTGAATGTTTATTGATTGACTTAATATTATACATTTTTAGGGTGGTTCATTGTAGCTGTTGTTAAAAAGGTTGGAAGAATAGGATTCTCCTGGTTGGCGCGGTTGATCCCCTCAGGCAAATTTTCTTTCCCCGCGTGTAGGGTCATCCACCACAGCTATTCCCTTTCCCGGCGTGATAGGGCAATCTTCCATGGCCGCGAATCTGCTCTGCCTGGTACTTGTCTTCTCCGCGGTTGGCCTTGACATTCTTGTCTTGGGCGGGGTCGTAGTCCGGATTCCTGTATTGGGTTTCCTTCGCTTCTTCTTGTTTCCTTATTTTCCTTTTTCCTTGTATTTTAAACAGTAAAAGTCTTGGTCTAAATATTGCCAAAATCAAGCCTAGTCAATTTAGACCCTTTACATCCGATCATTGGGGGCGTTTTTGGTCCGTGATTTTGTTATGTTTATATGAATATTTTCAATGTTTAATGTGGTATACAATGTGGTTGTGGGATAATGTATTTTTTAGGGCAAACTGGGGTTGCCTACAATATTGGTGAGGCACGAAAGGATCAGCAAGGGGAATGCAATAATGGGTGCTGATGTGAGGGCATCTTTCAATGTGTGAAATACCGTAATTCTGTCGGGGATCCACTCAAAAGGTACTCCTTGCTGTGTAATGTCATTTAGAGACTTAACAATCGAGGAGAACTCTTTTACAAACTGGCAGTAATATGACGGAAAACCGAGGAATTAGAGCAGGAGCCCGGGGGGGTCTGGTTAGCTGGAAAGGTAACCAATTTTCTTTCCCACCAAAGTATCACCTATCAATGCTAATGTATGGAACTGGACAACTGGCAGGCTTGCTGTGGTGTATGTGGCCAGGAGAGTGGATTATATCCACTCCAAAAATGATCTAGATCAGCTTTGCACAGTAACCCATTCTAAATCATTGTAATGGATATGTGTTAGGTACTCCAATATATCCAACTATTATTCCTTGAATTACTTAAGCACTAGAGTACATATATAAAGTATATCTCACTATGATAAACCTTAATATAACTACTCATATTATTAAACATAGTATTTCTTACATCAACTGTACATGATGGAGGCAAGTGGTATGGCGCCTAGAGTCTGGAGTTTAAGCATACGTCATATATCTAGTCAGCATACCTCACCTCACATCATGGCATGGTTACTGTGTGACCGCTCTGGTGGAAAGTTACCCAGGGCGGGTCACGTTTTGAGACCACACCTTAATACGTCATTATTGACAGGTACCAGGATTGGTTGAGATTGTACACGTAGAAGGTAATGAGTGGTTTTACGTCATAATGAGGGCGTAAACCGAGAGCATATAAGCTGAAGCTGGAGAGCTTGAAGGCAGGCAAGACAGAACCCTCAGCTCGTACAAGTAGGGGTTAGAGGTTAGCTGTGTGTGTGATAAACAGATTATACCATACTTGAATTATTATTACTTAAATACTTATACAATCAATATATTAGTGTACTTCTGAATAAGTCTTAAGATATCTTTCATTAAACTATTGTGAATTATTTTCAAGTTTCAGTTACCTGATTCTAATTATTACATTGAGTTATTTGATTATTCCCAGTAATATTCACTGGGTGGTGGCAGTATAAAGGGTGTCTAGCAAGATCTAGCAACCCTAAATTCACACTGCCATTCATGGTGGCAGGCGTGGTCCTCTTTACAACAGAGGCTACATTCACGTGTCGATTAATTGACCGCTAAAGCTACTAAAAGTATTTAATTCAAGTCACTGGAGTCTGTCAGAATATAGAAGTCACATACACGGCGGGCTGAAACACTTGTACATGATACATCTGGCAAGTTTACCTCAGTGCTCGCGCCGCTCCCACACAAATTCGGAGGTGGTCGCAAATTCGTCATAATAATATTGCAGCGGAACCAGGGAATCCTCAACTTTGTCTGAAGGAGGAGGAGTCTTCATGGACATGGTACCTACGTGGGGAGAGATTGGTCGTACATGAGAGGATCAAGCTTGAGTGGCAGTGGTTTGAGGACGAATCTGGACGTCGCCGAGAGGGAAAGCAGCCAAGCTCACCCTCGCCATAAGTCACAACATTCCCCCTGGCTCAGGCACTGCAAGGCAGTTGTATCTTGTCTTTGTTTGAGTGAGGACATACTTAGCAGCCAGGCATGACATTGAAGAGGTAACGTGTTACTGGAGGCCTTTAAGTGAATCTTTCTATACATAAATTATACCAATCTAAGTTCAGTTATATGTAATTCAAAATTCAATTGAGTAATTATTTTTTTGTGTCACTGTCTTTTAATTAATTAATTTAATTTGTGCAAAATAGGGTGTATTTAGATTCAGGAATTGTTGAGCGGTGTTTTACAGGAATTTTTTCCATTTATATGGGAGAATTTTATATATTATATGTTTATCAAGTTGAAAATTCCACATGTCATTAAGACGTCTGCTTAAGAAAAATCCTAAGGTTCCGGCTGTCTCAGTTGGGCCCGAATTACCTAATATTACAGAGGATAGCGATTTTTCGGACGATTATTGGAGTGATTATGAAAATCATTATTCGGAAGTTGAATCTCAGGAAAATCCAGGTACTTCAGGGGTTCCACATCTGTATGAAAATTTTAATAAAAGTGTGTTGAGAAGCGGCGTTCATCGTGATACAACTCCTTCCTACATCACCCCTTTGCCTAGTATAGTAATTCCCGCACCTCCCGAAGATAACGTCATTATGCCGGGAAACGAACCCCAGGCTTTTCACTTAAATATTACCCATGGGCAGGCCGTCAAATCTTTCACTGGGTTGGAAGAACACAGAAATATTTTTTCAGTTTTGGATGATGTAGAGACGGAAATTGCAGCAATTTCTACTACTGCAGGTACTACTGGGCCCAGGGAAGTACTACCACCAAGGTTTCGGGATACTCAGGGAATAGCCTGAATTCCATTTTCTCTCCCAGGCCTTGGTAGCTGGATACATATTTTTCTGCCTCACACATCAGGGGTATCAGGAAAACCCTCTTTATATAACATACACATCCAACTTCACGACATTGCCCTACATCGCTATCCTCTATCCATAAAACACTACTCTTCCCACTACATATCATACATGTAACACCATACACCTTTACCTAATAAATATGGCAGTACAATAATTATTGTTAAGAGCAAACCTGGTGGTCCCTCGGATATCCACCCCCGGCAGGGTTGGGTCATTGACACAGGGCCCTCCCGGTCGTCATCATGCGACTGTGTCAAGAGCATTGCAACGTCCCAAAGCTGCTCGTCGGTGCAGCTTTTTCTTTAGCAATATAAGGGGACTTCACTCTAACATCAATTCTGTACACCAATTTCTTCAAGCAGAATCCCCTACTCTCCTTTTTTTGACAGAGACTCAAGTAACATCCACATCTGACACGTCTAGATTTAATTTTCCAGGTTATCAACTGCTCCAAAATTTCAGACCTAAAGGAGGTGTATGATGCTTCGCAAAATCTGAAATTGCCCTGGAGGAGGTTACTAGTTTCAATTGTCCCTATTTTGATTATTCTATATACAAATTAATTTCGGCTGGTAAATTAAAATACATATGTTGCATCTACCGTTCCCCAAATACTCCTCCAGAGCAAAGTCTTTTTGATTCTCTGTCCTCACAACTCGGTGTCCTCAATTTAAATGCTTCTTCTGAAATCACTGTGTTGGGTGATTTTAATGTCCATAATGTTGAATGGCTCACTCATTCAGCCAGGACTGATGATGCTGGTATTGAATGTGAGCTATTTGCAGACTCATTTAATGAGTCTGCCTTCTGCCTTCTGCGTGTCGTAAGAGGCGACTAAAGAGGTTGGGTCGGTGGGCTTGCGACCCCCACCCGGAAAAAATATCTAAGCAAAGAAAAACGAACGAACAGCCTCGGATGCGGACGGAACCAACGTTGACGAACCACGACCGACTAAGGACATGCCTTCGGACATTCTGAGAATGGCTACGTGGAATGTTAGTGGCATGAATGATGGAACAAAAGAGAGAGAGGTTCTGGAAGTGTTAGTGAATGCCAGGCTGGATGTATGTGGAATGACAGAGACCAAATGGAAAGGTTCAGATGTGAGAGAATGGGAATGTGGAATGGGTGTGTGTGCTGGAGTGAGTGAAGGAACAGCGAGAGAAGGTGCATGTTTGTTTGTAAGTAGCAAATGGAAGGAATGTGTAAGAGAGTATGGGTCTGTGGGTTCAAGGATTGTGTGGGTGAGAATGAAAGTAGGAATACAAACGTGGGTGATTGTATGCGTGTATGCCCCGACAGAGGATATACTTGAAAGAAAGAAAGAGGAGTTCTGGATGAATGTGGAGGCGTGCCTGGAGAAGTTTGACAAGAACGAAAGAATATTTCTGATTGGGGATATGAATGGTAAGGTGGGTGATAGGAAAGTTGAGGGAGTGGTGGGAGGGTGGGGGGTACCATCAGAGGTGAATGGGAATGGTAGTGCACTTGTGGACGTATGTGTGGGAAGGAGGCTGTGGATAGCCAACACCTTCTTCCGACACAGAATGATCCACAGGTACACGTGGAAACGGATGTTGACGATGAAAGATAAGACAGTGGTGGAACGAAAGTCATTGATTGATTATGTATGTGTGGATGAACGAATGAAGAAATCTGTGATGGATGCTAGGGTGTATAGGGGTATTGGAGGGGGTCTGTCTGATCATTATGTAGTGGTAGCTAAGGTTAGGATACAAAAGAAGTGGGTGAGGAGAGCGGGAGGGAGGCGAGAGGAGGGTGGAATGGTGAGGAGGGTGGAGAGGTTGCAGGAGGAGGAAGTCAGGGAGGAGTACAGGAGAGCAGTGGAAAGACGACTAGGTGGGTTCGACCTGGAAGTTATGGAGGAAGTGGAGGAGATGAGCAAGGTGTTTAAGGATGAGATCTGTGCAGCATGTGAGGAGGTGTGTGGAGTGAGGAGAAGAGGGAGGGGAGTGAAAGGTACAGCATGGTGGACAGAAGAGGTAAGAATAGCTGTGGAAGAAAAGAAGAAAGCATATAGAGTGTGGTTGGGTAGTAGAGGGAATGAAGATTCCGAGAGACAGAAACGAGCGAGGTACGTGGAGAGTAAGAGGGTGGTGAAGAGAGTAGTGAAGGAAAGTAAGAGAAGAGTAGATGAGGAATTTGGAAGGAATCTGAGTGTAAAATGGAGGGAGAGTAAGAAACTGTTCTGGAAAGAAGTCAAGAAAGTTAGGGAAGGTAGCAAGGGAAACAGTAAGGGTGTGAAAGATAAGAATGGGAGAATGTTAGCCGAGAAGCAAGAGAGAGTCGAAAGATGGAGGGAGTACTTCAGTGAGTTGCTAAATGAAAGGAATGAAGAGCCAGCAAACATAGCTGGATATGGTATGGGAGGGAGAAGAAGAGAAGTAGTGGAGGAGGAGGTGGGGATCAGGAGGTCAGAAGTGTGGGAAGCCATGAAAAGAGTGAAGTTGGGGAAAGCACCAGGAACAGATGGAGTGTGTGGGGAAATGTTGAGGTATGGTGGTGAGATAGTGATAGAATGGGTATGGAAAATGTGCAAACTAGCATGGGAGAAGGGGAGTGCACCCGATGACTGGAAGACTGGCATAATAGTCCCCCTATATAAGGGCAAAGGGGAAAGAGGAGTGTGTGGTAACCACCGAGGAATATGTCTTCTAAGCGTAGTAGGGAAGGTATACAGTAGGGTAGTGATTGAGAGAGTGAGAGTGAGAACGGAGAAATGGATAGGCGACGAGCAGGGAGGTTTTAGGAAGGGAAGAGGATGTGTAGATCAGATTTTTACCCTGAATTGTGTTGTGGAGAAGTATCTGGAGAAGAAACAAAAGGTGTATGTTGCCTTTATGGACTTGGAGAAGGCCTATGACAGAGTGGATAGAAAAGGTTTGTGGAAAGTACTTAGAATATACGGAGTAGAGGGCAAGTTGCTGAAAGCAGTGAAGAGCATGTATGAGGGTGCAAAGGCGGCAGTACGTGTGGAGAGTGAGCAGAGCGAGTTCTTTGACCTGAATGTTGGTTTGAAACAGGGGTGTGTGATGTCCCCATGGTTGTTTACTGTATATATGGATGGAGTCATGAAAGAAATACTATCAAGAGCAGTGAATGTTGGTGTATCGCTGAAAAGGGAGGGAATTGAGTGGAAGCTACCTATACTGCTGTTTGCGGATGATACAGTTCTGATGAGTGATAATGAATGGGAGTTGCAGGGTCTGGTAAATGAGTTTGGAACAGTGTGCGAAAAAACGGAATTTGAAGGTAAATACGGGGAAGAGCAAGGTTATGGTCTTCGAAAGGGGTGAAGTCACAGAGTGTGAGGTGAAGCTGAACGGTCAGGCTATGGAGATCGTCAACTCTTTTAAGTATCTGGGCAGTGTGTTGAGTAAAGATGGGACTATGGATGAAGAGGTGCGGGAGAGGGTACAACAGGGGAAGAGGGTTGTAGGAACGCTAAAAGCAGTAACAAGAAATAGGGTGGTCAGTATGGAAGTGAAGAAGTCCTTGCATGACAGTGTGGTAATCCCGACACTGACTTACGGAAGCGAAGCATGGACGTTGGTTGAGAGACTCAGACCAAGAGTGAGAGCAGTGGAAATGAATTACTTAAGGAGTGCGTGCGGAGTTACATGGAGGGATAGACAGACTAATGAGGAAGTAAGAAGGAGGTGTGGTGTGGAGGTAGATGTGCTGGAAAGTGTGAAAAGGAACAACTTGAGATGGTTCGGCCATATGGAACGTATGGAAAGCGAGAGAGAATGACTAAGAGGGTGTACGAGAGCGAGGTGGAGGGACAGAGGGGGAGAGGTAGACCGAATATGAGGTGGAAGGATGGAGTGAGGAACTACATGAACGAAGGCGGTGCTGGTTGGGGGGAGGGGCGTCGACTGACTGGGGACAGAGGTGCATGGGGGCGGTTCGTTCGTGGCCACCCCTTCGGGGATCACGGCGTCAGGCAATAGATAGATAGATAGATTTAATCTCACTCAACTAGTCAACCAACCCACCCGTGTACCAGATAATCCTAATCCTAATTCCCACCTACTGGACTTATTTTTAACAACCAATTCAGAAAATTATGATGTTACAGTGAGGTCCCAGCTTGGATCTTCTGACCACTGTCTGATACAGGCTACCTGTCTATCACCTACCACACCTTCCCACTCTGAACCTGTTTTGGTGACTAAATGGCATTACGATAGGGCAGACTGGGAGGGTCTTCAAGGTTTCTTTATTGATATTCCCTGGACCTCTTTCTTTTCTAATGATGCACACTCCACCTTGAGCCACATACAAGATTTTGTAAACATTGGAATGGAAACTTTTATTCCTCATCAAAAGTACAGTAAAAAATCTAATTCACCTAAATGGTTTGACCATAATTGTGCTAGAGTAACTGAACAAAAAGCAATAGCCTACAATGCATACACAAGATCAAAAACACATGAAGCCTTTAATTACTTTAGAAACATCAGAAATCATGCCAAAACTGTATTAAACCTAACTAAATCAAACTTTCTCCACAAGCAGGCAAATAAACTTCTAAATAATCCAAATGATAATAAAATATTTTGGTCTACTCTTAACTCATTCAAATCCAACTTCACTACTGCTTCATCCATTCCACCATTAAAATCTCCGACTGGCAATCTTGTAAGTGACCCACGAGGAAAAGCTAACCTTCTTGTGGATATTTTCTCCACCAACTCGACCTTAGATGAAATAAATCAAGATGTCCCTGTACTTAATTTTAATTCGCCTGAAATTCCCTCACTTAAGATCCACACCAGACATGTCAAAACTATTTTGCAGAATCTCTCAGTAGATAAGGCTCCTGGTCCAGATGAAATTCCTCCAATAGTACTTAAGAATTGCTCCTTGGTGCTCGCTCCTGTATTGGCAAAAATATTCTGTTTATGTACTCATACCTCATGCTTCCCAGTACCCTGGAAAGAAGCAAACATCCATCCAGTTCCTAAAAAAGGTGCCTCTTCAGATCCATCAAACTACAGACCAATAGCTATAACTTCCACTCTTGGTAAAGTCTTTGAAATTATATTAAATAATCACATAATTAAGCATCTTGAGAATAATAAATTAATCAGTGATAGGCAATATGGTTTTAGACGTTGTCGATCAACTGCAGACATTCTTTGCCTTCTTACGCATCAAATCAACCAAGCTACAGACCAACATGGTGAAACACATACAATAGCACTGGATATATCAAAGGCATTTGATAGAGTCTGGCATCAATCCTTATTGTCGAAGATGTCACACTATGGCCTTGCATCATTAGTTCCACTAATTTCTTCTTATCTTCATAACAGAAAAATATGTGTAATGGTAGATGGCCTTTATTCTCAATTTCACTCAATAAATGCTGGTGTTCCCCAGGGATCAGTTTTGGCCCCAACTCTGTTCCGCCATTTGGGAGCAGTAATAGGCACAGAAGAATGCAAGAGAGACTATGTGCGAAAAAAGGTAGCAGAGTGGGTAAAGGAAGTGAAAACCCTGGCAGACATTGCGAAATCTGAACCACATGCTGCATATACTGCCTTCACAGATGGACCTTTCTTATGAGAACAGTGCCTGGCATTAGACAGATGCTCCAACCGCTTGAAGAAGCAATCAGAGGAACATTCATACCGGCCCTAACAGAGATGGAAGGCGTCACGCAAGATCTAAGAGATCTATTAGCTCTTCCGCCAAGGTTCGGAGGTATGGGGATCATAAACCCAGTGGAGGCGGCACTACATGAGAACCAAAATTCCCTTAAACTTACTACGTCTCTGACAGAAAAAATACGGGAGCAAAATGAAAATGATGAGGTGGACGAAGAGGAACAACGAAATGCAAGACAGGAAATTACAAAGAGCAGAGAAGAGAGACAGAAACATAGCCTAGAACAAATTAAGACCAGATGTAGGGAAGAACTGAAAATGAGAGTTGAGATGGCACAAGACACGGGGGCTTCAAATTGGCTCACATCATTACCAATAAAGGAGAAAGGCTTCAGCTTAAATAAACAAGAATTCAATGATGCCGTAGCCTTGAGGTATGGGTGGCCAGTTTCGAACCTGCCGCTGAAATGTGCATGTGGTGAAATAAACAACTCAGACCACTGTATGACTTGTAAGAAAGGAGGATTCATCTGTATCCGGCATGATGAAGTACGAGACATCACTGCACAAATGCTGGACGAGGTGTGCCATGATGTCAGAATCGAACCGGAACTTCTGCCTATGGACGGACAGCGCTTGGCCCACAATACTGCAAATACTTCAAATGAAGCAAGAGTGGACGTAAGTGCTCGAGGTTTTTGGACGAGGGGACAACGGGCTTTTTTCGACATCAGAATCTTCAACCCAAGAGCACAAACATATCGTGAGCGAGGACACAAGGCGGCATACTTGAGAAACGAAAGTGAGAAAAAACGCGCTTATGAAGAAAGAATTTTGAACAGGGATCAAGGAAGCTTTACTCCTCTGGTCTTCTCATCGTCGGGAGGTATGGGACCTTCCGCAAGTGTCTTCTATGCCAGATTAGCTGAACAAATATCGGAGAAAAAGCGCCAGCATAGAAGCCAAGTCATAACTTGGATGAGATGCCGGCTCTCTTTCTCTCTTCTCAGGTCTGCACTCCTATGTCTCAGGGGTACAAGGTCCTCCCCGCTACAGAGGACAAGAGTGAGAGACTTGGACTTTGAAATGGTCGTGGCGGAGGGACGTATTGGGGAACAACTAGGTTGATTGTAGGGAGGTACTGGTACAATAAGATAAACTACAATGTAACTAGAATAAGATAGATTGTACACCACTTTGTAACTGTCACCTTAATAAAAAAAAAAAAAAAAAAAAAAAAAAAAAAATCTGTTCCTCATTCATATCAATGATCTCATATCTACCACTCATAATCCAATACATTCCTACGCAGATGACTCAACACTCCACAGTTCCTTCACATTTACCAATTCTTTCACCCAACCCGATCTTATAAATTTAAAAATAAACACTGCAATTTCTTTGAACCAGGACCTTTCTAGAATTAATGAATGGGGACAAAAGAATCTAGTTTCCTTTAATGCACAGAAAACCAAGTACATTCAATTTTCTAACCGACAGAATCTCACTGACTCCCATATTTTTTAATGATGTAAATATTCCCACTTCCCCTAGTATTGACATTCTCGGTGTAACATTAACTACTAACTTGAGCTGGACACATTATGTTAGAAGCATTGCTAAGAATGCCTCTAAAAAACTGGGACTCCTGTACAGAGTTCGAGAATTCTTCACTGACGAGCAGTTGGCCGTAATATATAAAAGTCATGTGCATTCTCAGATGGATTACTGTTCACCTCTGTGGAGTGGAAGTGGAGTGGTTGCATTGAGGCAGTTGGACAAAATTCAAAATAAAGCTATTAGATTAATCAATAACCCTGCAATCACACAGGACCTTCGTACATTATCCATACGAAGAAACGTTGCATCCCTTGCATTATTCTACAGATATTTTCACAGCAATTGTTCCGAGGAACTTGCTTCAATTGTGCCGCCTCTCCACATCTTTCCCCGTAGAACTAGGGCAGCTGAGAGCGCCCATGAATTTACACTTTCTCCTCCACAATGCAGAACTTCTGCTTATCAAAAGTAATTTATCCCTAGAACTACTACTCTTTGGAATTCACTTCCCTCGAGTTGCTTTCCACAAACTTACAATCTACAAAAGTTTAAATCCAGTTGTTACAAACATTTTATGAATGGAGGATGCCTTTAGGCACATGGACCTTTTTGTTTTATCTGTGTTTTTCCTTCCTCCGTTCATTGTCTCTTTAAAAAAAAAAAAAAAAAATTGTATTACACAGAAGGCCAAAATTGAAATTTTTCGCTCGAAAATTGACAAGGGCAATACTCCAGCTGGATACCTTTTGGCTTGCGATGACCTCATAAATGCTAAGACTTACGATGAGTTCAGAGTAGAATTCCTAGAGAAATTTGGGTCTTCAGCTAAGGGGGAATTTGCGAAATTCCATGATTTCGCCGATCAGCTATTGAAGCAAAAGAAAAATCAGTTAGTGGATACATTATCGGCGCAGTGTTCACAATTCGCGAATTGTATGTCGCATGATCTAGTTCATCACACCTGGTTTGAGGACAGTAAGATAACAATAGGACAGCTGAGCAAGTTACTGGGGTATGTTATGTTGGTTAGTGCCTTACCAGACACCGTGAAACCGATCGCACGACGAATCGAGTTCCCTCCCAATATGTCTCTCAATAAATTCTCAAAGGAACTTAGGAAGTCTTGTGATACTAGCGGTATAACCACCGAGCAAATTCAGTTCTTATGTGCTGCCGTTAGGAATTCCTTACCTGTTTCCCCACCTCAACCTGGGCCTAAACAGCATCAACCTAATAAAAATTCCCAACAGCATAGAAATCCCCAGAACAGTTCTCCTACCAGAAACCCGCACAGGTAAGTCAGAGTAGACAGAGTTACAGCTCTCAAACATGGAACCATCAATCGCCTCGTTATCAGGAAAATGGTGGTCGACCGCAGGCTCCAAGCGGAGGCGGTCAGGGCGCGCAGAGACCTGCGATAATGGCTACCGGCGCATCTGGTCAACACAGGGATGTTATGTGTTTTTATTGTGGTATACGGGGGCACATTGTTCCTCGTAACATCAAGGCCAAAGAGCTATATGAATATACGGCAGGTAAGCAACCTTTCTGTCGTAGATGCAAGAATAACGACCACAGGACCGGAAATTGCCCGGAAGTGAAGGTCGATACGGACGATTGGAAGGCGAGTCACCCTAGGTCGGGGGAAGCTTACGATCGTTCCCAAGCAAATGTAACGTAAAACATCAATGTACACAAACTCCGGCATTTCCTACGTTAATGATAAATGCCCTTATGCATTCACCTGACTCGTTAATTTTGAATTCATGTGTAAATAATACAGATATAAGTGTTTTAATAGATACGGGTTCTCCTGTGAACCTCATGTCTAGCTCTGTATTCAACAAATTGAATCATGATGATTCATTTAAACTTGAATTCCCAGATGTTAATCTTCAGAGTGTTTCAGGGGATAATATTTCAATATTGGGGGTTACATACTTACCGATAGCATTGCATGAGGACTTGGATTTAATGACGGAGAAAGTGTTCGTTGTTCAGGGTTTAAACATCTCTTCGGATCTTCTGATGGGTTTTAAAACAATGAGGGACCGTAAATTTATTTTAAGTCTAGAGATGAATGGTGTATCTATTGATGGTACTTTCATTGAGGCGTCATCTAGCTTCCCAGAAAGTTTACAATTTGTATCAAGGGGTGTACGTAAGGGCGTTGTGGAGAGTGGTAAAACCTTTCAGGCGAAACGTCGTACATCTGGTAGGAATATCAGGGGAGGTAGTCCACACAGCCACCCCCGCGATACCCGCTAGCGATATTAAACTGCATGATTATTTAGAACAATCTATGGGGGATTCTGATATTCTCATTCACTATAATACTATTATTGAACCGCATTCTGCGAAGGTTGTTAATGTTTATGCGAACATTCTTAAGAGTACAGTAAATTCTATTGTATTATTACCCGATTCCTCAGCGATCACGTTTGCTCAGGCCCTTAATGAGGTGGATGACACCAATGTTTTTCAAACTCTCATTTTAAATACCACAAATGGCTTAATTTTATTATATGCGGATACAAAGTTATGTAATGCTTCCTGTGTACCTTGTAAATTTGAAGAAATTAATTCTCTTCCCGTGGCATCATTGCGCACAGGGAACTCTCCTAGTATGGATGATAGAATGCATAAGAATTATGAGGATTTACAAGGTACCGACTTTCCTGAGGCTCAGGGTCCGCTTAAGGCGTTATTGAGGGAATTTAATGAGTCCGTACATTTAAAAGGGGACGCTATGGGGTTTACTGACATTATAGACCATGAAATTGTGTTGAGTGACAAGGATCAGAAGCCTGTGTATCTGCCTATGTATCGCTTATCGCACAGTCAACGGGAATTGACTGATAAACATGTTTCAGATTTACTTTCTCAAGACGTAATTCAACCATCAACGTCACTTTGGCGATCACCTCTTTTCTTAGTCCCGAAGAAGGCGAAGGGGGAGTTTCGAGTCGTAGTAGATTTTAGAAGGCTTAATACCATTACGGAAACCGATCATTTTCATATGCCGGCGATACCGGAAATTCAGAACAGGGTATTTTCAACCCTCGACCTTTCGAGTGGTTTCCATCAAATCGGGTTATCACCGGAATCAAGACAATATACAGCATTTAATTCTCCCTCGGGTACTTTCGAGTACAAACGTTTACCCATGGGGCTTAAAAATTCACCAGCGATTTTTCAGAGATTAATGAATAATGTATTGGCAGGATTGATCGGTCATAATGTTTATGTATATATAGACGATATTATATTTTTCTTCTAGAAAGGTAGAGGAACATCTTATGGCACTGAGAAATATACTTTCTAAATTAAATGAGGCAGGCTTAAAAATTAAAATCAGTAAACGTGAATTCTTTAAAAAGAAACTGCCATTTTTGGGGCATGAATTAACTCCGGACGGGGTAAATACCACTGCTCAATTAACAAATTCTATCACTAAATTTCCTATGCCCACTAACGTAAAACAGTTAAGGCAATTTTTGGGCCTATCAGGCTACTATAGGGCATTTATAAAAAACTACGCTAGTATCGCGAAGCCCCTATAGATTTTACTCATGAAGGACGCTAAATTTTTGTGGGGAGTTGAACAAGAGGGTTCTTTTACTAAATTAAAGGCGAGCTTAACATCTCTACCAACCCTTGCTTTCCCTGATTTTAAGAAACTTTTTTATATTAATTCTGATTCATCATATACTGGGTTTGGGGCTGTTCTTATGCAGTATGACGATAGGGATCTCTTACGGCCGTTAGGATTCGCTAGCCAGTCTTTAAAACCTGCAGAACAGAATTATTGTGTCACCGATTTAGATGGTGCAGCGCTAATTTGGGCGTTAAATATTTTTTGTGAGGTAATATATGGTTATGATGTAACTGTTTGGACAGACCATAAGCCTCTAATTCAATTATTTGATGATAAACTTCTCACGGGTAGACGTGCCAGGTGGAAGTTGACATTAGCATCATACAATCCTACATTATTGTACATTGAAGGCAAGCTCAACACAGTTGCCGATGCGTTATCAAGGAATCCTGTTTGTTTAGTGTCGGTTAACGCACTGTTGTGCAGTAAAAGTATTGCGTTAGACCAGCGTAAAGATAGTTTTTGGGGTAAAGTAATTCTTGCTTTAGAATCGGGTGATTTTAGCGACAATGTTCTTGGTCACCCCAACTCAGCAGGTTTTGATTATTTTAATTTTGTAATGCATGAAGGGTGTTTGTACAGAAAGAGGGATTTAAATGACAGGGTAATTTTACAACTCGTCATCCCAGATTCGCAAATTAGTACTTTATTACCTATTTTACATGGGGCAATTGGGCATCCGGGGAAGCTTCGGTGTTTGACACAAGCTCAGAGAAATTATTATTGGCGGACGATGAAAAAGGATATACTGTAGATAGATATATTGACTGTTGTTCTACATGCAACACTATTAACACCTTATGAGCGGCCTAGGCGGTAATTTCTATGTACCATCGCTAAAATACGGTCATTTTCTTACATTATTACGTGTGTAGCGAGTGAGAGAGGGTGGAGGAGGGTGTATTAAATCTCAGTAGGTCCACGGCGGCCGTGGCGAGCGGTCAGGAGGTAATCTACGCTCCTCCCACCGCTCCGCTCTCTCTCAGAGCACAATATGTGCTCAAAATTGCACTCGACAATAGCCGTGACCCGCCACATAGGCCACATTTATTTAACTCGACAATAGCCGGGTGCCGCCAGTTAAGGGTTAAGCCTAACTTGAGCCCAGAAGTGAACATCGGGAAATATCCGATTCCGGCGTATCCTTTCGATGTGGTTGGTATAGATTTGTTGAAACTTCCATTGACTGACGCCGGCAACCAATATATAATGCTTACTATTTGTAATTTTTCACGATATGTCGTGTTATCAGTGTTGCAGGATAAAGAGGCAAAATCGGTCGCTAATACATTTTTAGCGGACGTCGTGTGTAAATTTGGTTGTCCTAATACAATTATAACTGATAATGGTACAGAATTTTGTAATTCTAGTATGGCGAATCTATGCGATGAATATACTATAGATCATGTTACTGTTTGTCCTCATTCACCCCAGTCTAATGGCTTGGCGGAACGCGCTAATCAATCTCTTATCCGTGCTCTTCGCGGCTTATTATTAGATCGTGATACGAGTACTTGGGATTCAGTTTTACATTTTGCAGAATCAACACTATATTGTTCGATAAATTCCTCAATTGCGGATTCGCCGTACTTTATTGTTTTTGGTAGAGATATGAGACTTCCTCACAATTCGTTGGTTCAGTCTAATTCTCCTGTTTATAACTGCGATGATTGCGTGCTGTATCACTTGAATAATTTTCGGTCTATTTATAAGACTTTACGCAGTTCTCTTTCGAAATCAAAGGAAGACATGATGAACGTAGCGAATAAACGTAAGAGGGATGTTAATATTGTTGTAGGGGATCTTGTTTATTTGAGGGAATTTTACGCCAAAGATAAATTACAACCTGTTTTCGAGGGTCCTTACCGAGTAATTTCAGTCAACAAGAATAGTACTGTTATAAAACACTTAGAAAAGGGCGTTGAGAAAAGGGCTCATGTGAATCATTTGAAACGTGTTATATGCAATTTACCTGGTTATGAAGATATTTCTGTTGACCACAAACCGGTGAGTCCGAGGAATGTTAAGGGACGTAAACGGCCTAAAAAGACAAATGGTGCTCATAAATATAATTTAAGATCGAGTAATCACTTTTTGTTGTTAAAGAGGAAAGTAATTTTGTTGCTCAATGGTGGGTTGACAGTTTGGGAATGAATTTGGATTAATTTTACATGTACATTTTTAGTCACCATATTTTTTTGTTTTTGGTTCCTCAGATGGGTGTCGTAGGAAGGATTGTGGGGCGCGTCTTGGTATTCTGGATACTGGGATGGTTGGCTGGTCAGCTACGCACTGTCGCCGCTAGCGCAGGCAATCCTACCAATCTCACTAGGTCGGGAATGATTATGAGACTTAAGGGTAAAGTTGTAATAGTGTCCGATGTGGTAGGATCTTACGTGGATATGGCATACTTAACTAAGATTAAACAGGGATGTGGTAGAGTTTTGGAGGATGTAACTAGAACGAGGGATAAGTTGGACGAGCTTCAAGATTTGACTAGGCACTCTAATACTCAGACTGTGGATTTATTTC
Organism: Paralithodes platypus; assembly: GCA_032716605.1. Taxonomy (NCBI): domain Eukaryota; kingdom Metazoa; phylum Arthropoda; class Malacostraca; order Decapoda; family Lithodidae; genus Paralithodes; species Paralithodes platypus. The sequence continues at coordinate 8,349,109 of CM064499.1, read as the reverse complement.
ATTTGATGCGCTGGAAATTGTCTGTTGTGCAGTCTGAGGTTGACCATGTTTTTCGTAATGCAGAACCTGACTAAATAAAACCTTTTTGTTTTATCTGTGTTTTTCCTTCCTCCGTTCATTGTCTCTTTAAAAAAAGAAAAAAAGAAAATTGTACTACACAGGAGAAGGCCAAAATTGAAATTTTTCGCTCGAAAATTGACAAGGGCAATACTCCAGCTGGATACCTTTTGGCTTGCGATGACCTCATAAATGCTAAGACTTACGATGAGTTCAGAGTAGAATTCCTTGAGAAATTTGGGTCTTCAGCTAACGGGGAATTTGCGAAATTCCATGATTTCGCCGATCAGCTATTGAAGCAAAAGAAAAATCAGTTAGTGGATACATTATCGGCGCAGTGTTCACAATTCGCGAATTGTATGTCGCATGATCTAGTTCATCACACCTGGTTTGAGGACAGTAAGATAACAATAGGACAGCTGAGCAAGTTACTGGGGTATGTTATGTTGGTTAGTGCCTTACCAGACACCGTGAAACCGATCGCACGACGAATCGAGTTCCCTCCCAATATGTCTCTCAATAAATTCTCAAAGGAACTTAGGAAGTCTTGTGATACTAGCGGTATAACCACCGAGCAAATTCAGTTCTTATGTGCTGCCGTTAGGAATTCCTTACCTGTTTCCCCACCTCAACCTGGGCCTAAACAGCATCAACCTAATAAAAATTCCCAACAGCATAGAAATCCCCAGAACAGTTCTCCTACCAGAAACCCACACAGGTAAGTCAGAGTAGACAGAGTTACAGCTCTCAAACATGGAACCATCAATCGCCTCGTTATCAGGAGAATGGTGGTCGACCACAGGCTCCAAGCCCCAAGCGGAGGCGGTCAGGGCGCGCAGAGACCTGCGATAATGGCTACCGGTGCATCTGGTCAACACAGGGATGTTATGTGTTTTTATTGTGGCATACGGGGGAACATTGTTCCTCGTTGTAACATCAAGGCTAAAGAGCTATATGAATATACGGCAGGTAAGCAACCTTTCTGTCGAAGATGCAAGAATAACGACCACAGGACCGGAAATTGCCCGGAAGTGAAGGTCGATACGGACGATTGGAAGGCGAGTCACCCTAGGTCGGGGGAAGCCTACGATCGCTCCCAAGCAAATGTAACGTAAAACATCAATGTACACAAACTCCGGCATTTCCTACGTTAATGATAAGTGCCCTTATGCATTCACCTGACTCGTTAATTTTGAAGTCATGTGTAAATAATACAGATATAAGTGTTTTAATAGATACGGGTTCTCCTGTGAACCTCATGTCTAGCTCTGTATTCAACAAATTGAATCATGATGATTCATTTAAACTTGAATTCCCAGATGTTAATATTCAGAGTGTTTCAGGGGATAATATTTCAATATTGGGGGTTACATACTTACCGATAGCATTGCATGAGGACTTGGATTTAATGACGGAGAAAGTGTTCGTTGTTCAGGGTTTAAACATCTCTTCGGATCTTCTGATGGGTTTTAAAACAATGAGGGACCGTAAATTTATTTTAAGTCTAGAGATGAATGGTGTATCTATTGATGGTACTTTCATTGAGGCATCATCTAGCTTCCCAGAAAGTTTACAATTTGTATCAAGGGGTGTACGTAAGGGCGTTGTGGAGAGTGGTAAAACCTTTCAGGCGAAAAGTCGTACATCTGGTAGGAATATCGGGGGAGGTAGTCCACACAGCCACCCCCGCGATACCCGCTAGCGATATTAAACTGCATGATTATTTAGAACAATCTATGGGGGATTCTGATATTCTCATTCACTGTAATACTATTATTGAACCGCATTCTGCGAAGGTTGTTAATGTTTATGCGAACATTCTTAAGAGTACAGTAAATTCTATTGTATTATTACCCGATTCCTCAGCGATCACGTTTGCTCAGGCCCTTAATGAGGTGGATGACACCAATGTTTTTCAAACTCTCATTTTAAATACCACAAATGGCTTAATTTTATTATATGCGGATACAAAGTTATGTAATGCTTCCTGTGTACCTTGTAAATTTGAAGAAATTAATTCTCTTCCCGTGGCATCATTGCGCACAGGGAACTCTCCTAGTATGGATGATAGAATGCATAAGAATTATGAGGATTTACAAGGTACCGACTTTCCTGAGGCTCAGGGTCCGCTTAAGGCGTTATTGAGGGAATTTAATGAGTCCGTACATTTAAAAGGGGACGCTATGGGGTTTACTGACATTATAGACCATGAAATTGTGTTGAGTGACAAGGATCAGAAGCCTGTGTATCTGCCTATGTATCGCTTATCGCACAGTCAACGGGAATTGACTGATAAACATGTTTCAGATTTACTTTCTCAAGACGTAATTCAACCATCAACGTCACTTTGGCGATCACCTCTTTTCTTAGTCCCGAAGAAGGCGAAGGGGGAGTTTCGAGTCATAGTAGATTTTAGAAGGCTTAATACCATTACGGAAACCGATAATTTTCATATGCCGGCGATACCGGAAACCCTTGCTATTTTGGGAACGCAGAACAAGGTATTCTCAACCCTCGACCTTTCGAGTGGTTTCCATCAAATCGGGTTATCACCGGAATCAAGACAATATACAGCATTTAATTCTCCCTCGGGTACTTTCGAGTACAAACGTTTACCCATGGGGCTTAAAAATTCACGAACGATTTTTCAGAGATTAATGAATAATGTATTGGCAGGATTGATCGGTCATAATGTTTATGTATATATAGACGATATTATATTTTTCTTCTAGAAAGGTAGAGGAACATCTTATGGCACTGAGAAATATACTTTCTAAATTAAATGAGGCAGGCTTAAAAATTAAAATCAGTAAATGTGAATTCTTTAAAAAGAAACTGCCATTTTTGGGGCATGAATTAACTCCGGACGGGGTAAATACCACTGCTCAATTAACAAATTCTATCACTAAATTTCCTACGCCCACTAACGTAAAACAGTTAAGGCAATTTTTGGGCCTATCAGGCTACTATAGGGCATTTATAAAAAACTACGCTAGTATCGCGAAGCCCCTATAGATTTTACTCATGAAGGACGCTAAATTTTTGTGGGGAGTTGAACAAGAGGGTTCTTTTACTAAATTAAAGGCGAGCTTAACATCTCTACCAACCCTTGCTTTCCCTGATTTTAAGAAACTTTTTTATATTAATTCTGATTCATCATATACTGGGTTTGGGGCTGTTCTTATGCAGTATGACGATAGGGATCTCTTACGGCCGTTAGGATTCGCTAGCCATTCTTTAAAACCTGCAGAACAGAATTATTGTGTCACCGATTTAGATGGTGCAGCGCTAATTTGGGCGTTAAATATTTTTTGTGAGGTAATATATGGTTATGATGTAACTGTTTGGACAGACCATAAGCCTCTAATTCAATTATTTGATGATAAACTTCTCACGGGTAGACGTGCCAGGTGGAAGTTGACATTAGCATCATACAATCCTACATTATTGTACATTGAAGGCAAGCTCAACACAGTTGCCGATGCGTTATCAAGGAATCCTGTTTGTTTAGTGTCGGTTAACGCACTGTTGTGCAGTAAAAGTATTGCGTTAGACCAGCGTAAAGATATTTTTGGGGTAAAGTAATTCTTGCTTTAGAATCGGGTGATTTTAGCGACAATGTTCTTGGTCACCCCAACTCAGCAGGTTTTGATTATTTTAATTTTGTAATGCATGAAGGGTGTTTGTACAGAAAGAGGGATTTAAATGACAGGGTAATTTTACAACTCGTCATCCCAGATTCGCAAATTAGTACTTTATTACCTATTTTACATGGGGCAATTGGGCATCCGGGGAAGCTTCGGTGTTTGACACAAGCTCAGAGAAATTATTATTGGCGGACGATGAAAAAGGATATACTGTAGATAGATATATTGACTGTTGTTCTACATGCAACACTATTAACACCTTATGAGCGGCCTAGGCGGTAATTTCTATGTACCATCGCTAAAATACGGTCATTTTCTTACATTATTACGTGTGTAGCGAGTGAGAGAGGGTGGAGGAGGGTGTATTAAATCTCAGTAGGTCCACGGCGGCCGTGGCGAGCGGTCAGGAGGTAATCTACGCTCCTCCCACCGCTCCGCTCTCTCTCAGAGCACAATATGTGCTCAAAATTGCACTCGACAATAGCCGTGACCCGCCACATAGGCCACATTTATTTAACTCGACAATAGCCGGGTGCCGCCAGTTAAGGGTTAAGCCTAACTTGAGCCCAGAAGTGAACATCGGGAAATATCCGATTCCGGCGTATCCTTTCGATGTGGTTGGTATAGATTTGTTGAAACTTCCATTGACTGACGCCGGCAACCAATATATAATGCTTACTATTTGTAATTTTTCACGATATGTCGTGTTATCAGTGTTGCAGGATAAAGAGGCAAAATCGGTCGCTAATACATTTTTAGCGGACGTCGTGTGTAAATTTGGTTGTCCTAATACAATTATAACTGATAATGGTACAGAATTTTGTAATTCTAGTATGGCGAATCTATGCGATGAATATACTATAGATCATGTTACTGTTTGTCCTCATTCACCCCAGTCTAATGGCTTGGCGGAACGCGCTAATCAATCTCTTATCCGTGCTCTTCGCGGCTTATTATTAGATCGTGATACGAGTACTTGGGATTCAGTTTTACATTTTGCAGAATCAACACTATATTGTTCGATAAATTCCTCAATTGTGGATTCGCCGTACTTTATTGTTTTTGGTAGAGATATGAGACTTCCTCACAATTCGTTGGTTCAGTCTAATTCTCCTGTTTATAACTGCGATGATTGCGTGCTGTATCACTTGAATAATTTTCGGTCTATTTATAAGACTTTACGCAGTTCTCTTTCGAAATCAAAGGAAGACATGATGAACGTAGCGAATAAACGTAAGAGGGATGTTAATATTGTTGTAGGGGATCTTGTTTATTTGAGGGAATTTTACGCCAAAGATAAATTACAACCTGTTTTCGAGGGTCCTTACCGAGTAATTTCAGTCAACAAGAATAGTACTGTTATAAAACACTTAGAAAAGGGCGTTGAGAAAAGGGCTCATGTGAATCATTTGAAACGTGTTATATGCAATTTACCTGGTTATGAAGATATTTCTGTTGACCACAAACCGGTGAGTCCGAGGAATGTTAAGGGACGTAAACGGCCTAAAAAGACAAATGGTGCTCATAAATATAATTTAAGATCGAGTAATGTTGCTTTTGTTAAAGAGGAAAGTAATTTTGTTGCTCAATGGTGGGTTGACAGTTTGGGAATGAATTTGGATTAATTTTACATGTACATTTTTAGTCACCATATTTTTTTGTTTTTGGTTCCTCAGATGGGTGTCGTAGGAAGGATTGTGGGGCGCGTCTTGGTATTCTGGATACTGGGATGGTTGGCTGGTCAGCTACGCACTGTCGCCGCTAGCGCAGGCAATCCTACCAATCTCACTAGGTCGGGAATGATTATGAGACTTAAGGGTAAAGTTGTAATAGTGTCCGATGTGGTAGGATCGTACGTGGATATGGCATACTTAACTAAGATTAAACAGGGATGTGGTAGAGTTTTGGAGGATGTAACTAGAACGAGGGATAAGTTGGACGAGCTTCAAGATTTGACTAGGCACTCTAATACTCAGACTGTGGATTTATTTCATTTGATGCGCTGGAAATTGTCTGTTGTGCAGTCTGAGGTTGACCATGTTTTTCGTAATGCAGAACCTGACTCTCACTCTCGCCGTAAACGGGGTTTGATTAATGTAGGTGGTAAGCTACTTGGAGGTTTGTTTGGCCTCGTTACTGAGGAAGACCTTCAGTCTGTTGAGAGTAAAATTGAGGATCTTTCTATATATTTGGAGAAACAGAACAGGATTATGTCTACGAACAACATGAATTTACAAAATATGGTGACAACCATTACTGATATGAGTACGTTTCTTAATGATGTGCAAGTTTCACTAAATGCATTGGAGAGTAACGTAAGGTTCTTTGAGGAGCTCGTCATGATATCCACTCGTATTGACACTTTCCATATTTTATCTATTATTTTGGGGAAGGATTTTGAACGCTATATGCATGCTTTAGTTCACGCGGAGAACGGGCTAGTGACACCTGACTTACTTTCCTTGGCTGACTTATACAAGTTGCTGAAATTGGCAAATAGGGAATTTGATTTGGTACCTTTGGTGGGTCACTCAGAATTAGTCTTATTACCCTTTTCTCGAGGTGTATGTGAGTCATGGTAATTTTCTTATTTTGATCCCTTTTGCTTCTGACATGATTTTGTCTTGGTATGAAATTATACCTTTTCCAGTAAAATTTCATAATTCCTTGCTCACTATTAATTTTCCTGCCGAGAATTTGCTAGTTTCGAAAGGGAAGTATACAGATGATTACTATTCGTTACTGAGTTCCTCCACTGTTCATGCGTTTTGTCACACGGCTCTCGGCTTGTTTATTATTTGCCCAGCGTCTGCCGTTCCTTTACTGCTGATGAAGTCTAACAAATGCGTTCAAGTTATTATTGGCAATGCCGATATCCTGGATAACTGTAATTTCACTCCGGTTCAATTTCACCCATTTTTTCACGTTCACGTAATTAATACTAATTTTCTTTATTTTGTGAATGCTTCAGAACTACATGTTACTTGCCCGGAACGTGCACCTTTTCATAAATCATGTATTGGTCAAGTTTATGCAAGGGACTCGTGTCTGTTGGTTTCATCTCATCTTACTCTTTATCCATCATTCACTCACATGCTTTCGTTCACAGAACAGGATATTCTGTTTGCTAGCATTCCGTCTGAAGTAAACATTACAAACAACTTTTCATTTCCTAAGATAATTTTGCGTGAGATTGAAACTTTGGAGCTGATTAACACATCCATGGATACGTTGTCATTCATGCAATTTGTTCGTCCGGAACTCTACCCTCTACCACTGTTCACTGGTCTTGTCGTGTTTATTTTCATTGTCATTTGCCTTGTAATTTCCAAGAACATTGAGGATTGACAAGGATTGAGATTATTCAAAATGTTAGGACATAATTTGTTTTTTATTATGTGTAAGGCAGTAGAGGACTGTAAACAGACCTGTGGTATTTTGGTTGGTCCGATTCTGTGTTTAACTTACTTTACATAATTTTTTTTTGTATATTGGAATTTTTCTTTTTTCAGGATTTCTATTTTCAGATTTTTTTTTTATATATAGTCGATGTAATTTTTATTGTGTATATAACTATTTTGCACATTTGATTTGTTATTGCATATTGCATATTGTCTGATTGGTTTAATTTTCTTTCCTTGTTATTTCATGTTGAAAACCAGATTTCAAATTTATTCTCTATCTCTTTCTTTTCCTTAGTATAAGCTTCACCGTATGTTTATCTATATTGGAAATTAGTTGCACTCTACAACTACGACTTCGTCACGGTGTTATCAATGTTGAAACCTAGTATTATCTCTTGAAACACGAGTTATCAGTTTTAATTTAAGTGTTAACCTGGACTATAACCTACCATTTATTGTATTCATATTTCAGAACAACTAATGACTGGATAGAATTTCGATCAAAGACATTGAGTGATGTGGTAATTGGTGGATCCTATCGAAAGGATGATGAACTTTCTCTACATTGTTTCAATTATGTTCGATTTGCTCTTATGTTTTTTTTGTTATGGATATGTGTACACTTATATAATATATATAATCTCTTTATATTTTTCATTATGTAAATATTTTTCTTCCAGATTCTTCTTAATTTTAAATTCCTTTTACATAATAAGTTTACAAACTTCGAAAATCTTACAAAAAAATCACAAAACTAGAAATTTTTATTTTTATACTATAATCACTTTCTATTATATTTGTTTGGGAGTAATTTCAGTGGTAGAAATTATATCTCTTATTTTTAAGGGGGGCGTGTTAGGTACTCCAATATATCCAACTATTATTCCTTGAACTACTTAAGCACTAGAGTACATATATAAAATATATCTCACTATAATAACCTTAATATAACTACTCATATTATTAAACATAGTATTTCTTACATCAACTGTACATGATGGAGGCAAGTGGTATGGCGCCTAGAGTCTGGAGTTTAAGCATACGTCATATATCTAGTCAGCATACCTCACCTCACATCATGGCATGGTTACTGTGTGACCGCTCTGGTGGAAAGTTACCCAGGGCGGGTCACGTTTTGAGACCACACCTTAATACGTCATTATTGACAGGTACCAGGATTGGTTGAGATTGTACACGTAGAAGGTAATGAGTGGTTTTACATCATAAAGGGGGCGTAAACCGAGAGCATATAAGCTGAAGCTGGAGAGCTTGAAGGCAGGCAAGACAGAACCCTCAGCTCGTACAAGTAGGGGTTAGAGGTTAGCTGTGTGTGTGATAAACAGATTATACCATACTTGAATTATTATTTTAATACTTATACAATCAATATATTAGTGTACTTCTGAATAAGTCTTAAGATATATTTTATTAAACTATTGTGAATTATTCTCAAGTTTCAGTTACCTGATTCTAATTATTACATTGAGTTATTTGATTATTCCCAGTAATATTCACTGGGTGGTGGCAGTATAAAGGGTGTCTAGCAAGATCTAGCAACCCTAAATTCACACTACCATACATATGCCATAACCCAATGTATGAAACATGGTTGATGACAGTCATTTTCATTGGTGGGTTGCACCTGCCAGCCACCATTATTTAGCCCCTCAAAGCTGATCTAGATCAGCTCATAAGGTAACCACTTCAAATCACTTGCAAAATCTTCTGCAGGGTCCCAGATATCATAAATGGCCACTTCCAGTAATTTCCAGTGGTGGGGTACACCTGCCAGCCACCATTAATTAGCCCCTCAGATCTGAACTAGATCAGCTCATGAGGTAACCATTTCAAATCACTTGCAAAATCTTCTGCAGGGTCCCGATATCATGAATGACCACTTCCAGTAATTTCCAGTGGTGGGGTACCCCTGCCAGCCAAACCCAGAACTGACCTATATCGACCCATGAGGTAACCTTTTTCAAATCAATTGGAAAATCTTCTGCTGGGGCATGTGAGGTATACACATTATAACTTTTTGTTATACCAGGATTTTTATTGGGTTTGACTGGCTATTTCATGGACTCAATCTCAACTGGGCAGGAAATAAATTTACACATACAGACACACACACAAACATGCAGGGGTAAAATTACAACACAGAAGGACATTTATAGTTATTATATTCGATATAGCATACAAATATCATGTGGCTTATTTGGCTAATTTTTCCGCTCAACCACCACCAACGGACATAAAGGGAGTTCGATCTTTCCTAGGCATGGTAACCTACTATCGTTGGTTTGTCAAGAATTTTGCTGCCATCGCCAAGCCTTTACACAAGTTAACAAATTTGTATAAAGACGAACCATTCCGATGGACTGCACAACGTCATCAAGCCTTCCAGACATTAACAACAAAATTAGTACAAGCCCCAACAGCCGTTCCGTCTCTACACCGACGTCTCCCTCATAGCCATCGCAACCGTCCTCAGCCAAGTTCAAGACTGACGGGAACACTTTATCGTCTGTGCAAGATCAACATTCAATGAGGCACAGAAGAATTATGCTGCCACCAAACGTGAGTGCCTGGGAGCTGCATGGGCCCTCAACCACTTTCGTTCTTTCCTCTACAGACCGGGCAAACTACACACCACCACAGATGCCCTATCAAGATTGCCGAATTCTCTGGCCAGATTTGGACACAAATATCTAACATCTTCGGGTACCAAATATCACACTCCTCAGCATGTTGGCCTCAAGGAAACGCTGTTTGCGAGCTCAGTCATAAAAGCATAGCAAACCAACTTCGGACCAGACCGCTCCTTGCCCTCAACTCCAACGACTGGCCTGCACAAGTAAAGATCATACAGTGGGGTATGAATACTTGCCCGAAAGTCGACGGCATTACCCCCCACGAAAGAGTATTTGGAGAAGTGCCTCTATTGATGCCCCTCCATCACCTTGCCCAACCACCAACGATTCTGCATATCTCTAAAAACTCTCTGAAACACCTCAAGAACCATCTACACCAGTGTTGCCAAGATCTATAGAAGGATGCCTTACCACCAGAATACCTTTTGCAATCGGGGATCAAGTAATGATTGCCAAATTACCCATTACAAATAAGCTAGAGCCCCATTACATCGGTCCTTACACCATCACGAAAGTCCAGAACCCGTTCCAGGTCATAATAAAATATCTTGGCAAGTCAAGAATTTATCGTAACCGTTATGTAAGATTATACAAACTTTTTTCCTCTGAACCTGCTATTAACCCTGATAATCCGAAACACGATCAATCATCTCAAATTTACCACTTCAATGTTCAAACTGATCACGTCACTAAAGCATCTCTAGTTCGCAAACAAAACTCCCAACCGCCACTATATCTTCTCATATGTCACCTCCTCTCCCAGCTTCACACTCACCCCCAGACATTCACCTCGTGTCACTCAGAAACAACAACCCCTCCTTCCTTGTCACCCTCTTCTGCTCCCGATCAGTCTCCTCCTTCCTCTCTCTCCACCTCGACCAAACCCAAACTCGCTCGCTCCCCCTCTCTTCCCAAACGTTTATAATCTTTGCCTAAACCTTCTACCTCTACCAAGCCACCCTCACCATCTTACCGAACTAAAGCTAAAATACCTGTGCGACGCAAATCCCCCCAAATCAAACCTCTATCCAAATCTATCAGCCAGCAAACATCCCCCCCATCCTCTACCCCTAGATAAAGTAAACCCCTGTCATCTACCTTTTCTTCTGCCGCTTTTTCGCCTAACCATTCCCCCCCTCCCATACCGCTCATCTTTGTCCAATTCCTACTATTCAACTCTCTCTCTACCCCTCTTCCTACTCACCTAGCCCCACCTCGATGTCCCTACCCCTCCAGTCAACCTAGCTCAACTATCACCATAAAATATTTGACTACCATCCCCTTAACTATTCGCCCTTCCACTTGACCTGTCCCTCCTCGTGTTCTTACTCCTCCACCTATCCCTCCTCGACAGCTAACACCACCACTCCCTTCCCCACCTCCTTCTATTCCACCCCTTCCTAACCCGCACCTCCCAGCCCTGCATCACCTCACTCCTCTACATCTTCATCTTCTAGAAAACAGTATAAACCTATCCCCACGCTCACTAAATCCGGCCATCTATCCAAACCCCAATCTTATTTTACCCCACCTTCATCACCAAAACACCTGAAGTCCCCCTCTTACATTAATTCTATCACTTTCCACCCCTTCCCTCATCACATTATACCACAATTCAAGTTAAAAGACGCTCAAACTAACACAAATGTACCAACGTATAGCACCAATTCTCACCGCTTGGGCCTCATTGGTACTTTAACGTCCGCACCTCTCATTCACCTCAACACTGTCAGGTCACCAAACGACACTCTGTTTCCAACCTTTACAACCATCACTGCCCCCTGTACCTGCCACCATGCCTTCCACAACACCATTTGTTAAAAATGTATTCTGGTACAACAAAAATGGAGATATTATTCGCTTCCGTTTCCCGGACCAGCTTCACCGTGCCCTGTAATCCTCAACCGAAACAAGATTCCTGTCTGTCTGCATAAACCCCAAGATCGCCCCCTACAAGTGCTCACAGAAGTGCTGGGACCTCTTCAGACACACAGAGCCAGCCTGGTCAACGTCCAACACTGTCCAGTTCGACCTCCAGCCACAGGGCCGTGGCATCTTCCCCGACGAGGGAAGTGAAATACGAGAGATCAGGAGAAGAGAAGAAGACAGACAAAAGCACAGTGTAAAAAGGGACACAAATGACAGCAAGAAAGAAGGACAGAAGAGAGAAAGAAAAAATGGAAACCAGCAAGAACGGAAAGAAGACAACAAGAAAAAAAGGAAAGAAAAAAGAAAGGAAATCGGGAAACCAGCAAGAACGGGAAGAGACAACAGAATCCAGAGGAAGAAGAACAAACATCTCTAAAGACAATCCAACACCCCAAGGAAATAGGAATACAACAACATAACCTCAAACCAGACCATAAGAGAGAAGACTTTATAGGGACGAAAGTTGCCAACACACTGGTTCGTGCAATTTAGTTACCGTGCACCACTGTATAGTGATAAAAGTCCATGCAACTTAGTTACCTTACCGACTTTGGGAGTGACAAAAGTTGCCAGCACACTGATCCAGTTACTTCACAGAAACTGGGTATTAACCTACTGCCAGCACACTGGTCTATGCAGTCTGTTCATTCTCAGCCCTGAGCACTAGCTTACTGCCAACACACTGGTCCGTGCAGTCAGTTAGCTCTCAGACCTGGCACCTGGTTATTAGCCAAGAGAAAAGCCATAGATGTTAGATCACGACTCAAGAACGAAGACTTAGCTAATTGAAGGCTGTACACCAAGCCTCCATTCTCATTTGATAGGCCTCTATAGCTGAGGACACAAACCACATTTGTTTATCGTTGTAAGGTGAAATATTTTGTACATAGACTCCTCGTGAGACTAACTATATTTTTCCATACAGCCCCACACACCCACCAACCTTACACGTAAACTCAATCTCAGTGACACCTTTCTTTACTGCGTCCTAACTATTTTTGCTTTTCATCTCCGTTACGGGTTATATATACAGTATACTTTATATATACTGTACAGTATATATATTTATTTATATATATATATATATATATATATACAGTATATATATATATATATATATATATAATTCCTTTAATTCTACAACACAACAACCTGCCAGCCATCAAAATCCCGCACGAAGCTCTCCTACCACCCAAACATCCGACCAACATAATTCAGCAGAAGGACCTCTTGGTGGAAGACAAAGAAGTGGACTCCATAGACCTGGCTGAGTGTGCTGAACAGGATGATCTGGAAGAGGACGATGAGGAATATGAAGATGATGAAGAAGAAGAAACAGACCATGTCACCCCCGCACCTCCAGTTCTCACCCCTCAAACCAACAAGATGACATCCAAGACCACCATGGCGAAGGTGAAAACTGCCAGTGATATAACCACCAAAACAACAAGCACAAAACCAGCACCAGATACATACATCGAGTATATAGAATTTCTTTCAGATCTCGAAAAATTAACACCTGCTATGCTGAAGGAAAAAAAAACAAAAAATATATATACAGTATATATATATTGAATATCTATCTATCTATCTATCTATCTATTGCCGGACGCCTTACTCCCCTTAATGTGGGTGGCCATACACAAAATGCCCCTAATAGAGTAGCGGTCTAGCCCAGGAAAATTAGGTCAACCCCAACCGGAGGTAGAACCAGCTAAAACTGGTATAATTTTATTCCTTTGGATGTCTAGTTTTCAGATAAGAATGTTGTAGTTGCAGCAACTGTGTACAACATGCGAAATTAACCCCTTCATTACGGGCATCCATGATTTTTTTTTATTTTCAATTATCGCCACATACATTGAAATAAGGCAAGTTAAATGCAACCAAAGTTCTTTATTTTTATTTAATAGGTGTAATAGACACTAGACAACACATTCAATGGGGTGTAGAGCTAATCTAAGGGTTGGAGGGTAAACAAAATATAAAATCAAAACAGAAACATTAATGATTTTTGGTAGTTTTGGGCGAATTGTCCCAAATTCTACCCCTAAAAGATATTGCATCAGTGTCAGACCAACTTCTAATCCTTTTCCTGCATACCCCAGTGATGTAAAACTGACATTAAGAGAGGCAAAATTAATGCAGTGTGGCATGTTACTCCTGTTTTGTGATAGTGCCCAAAATTGGTAGTTGTGTTTATGTATCAATCTAAATTTCATCCTGTCCTGTTGCTGTGCTATTTTGATTTTGACACTCTGTGCATGAACAGGCATCAATATAATCAAGTCCAGCAGGCTGACAAGGACACTTCCTTCCATTGGAACAGTCCTTATCTTTGCAGTACGTACAAGTGAGTGAGGTCTCGCACCTCGACTGGAGCCGGTGGTTTTGAGAACATGGTCGGTGTGATGCTTCCTTCATCACAAGCACTCCAGCCATGACCAACTGGTTGAGCTTCCTCCTGGTTCGCAATGTGACTGTTACACCAGATCCGAGTCTGGTACTTAGCACGAAGGACATGCTGTTTGAACGCATCTTCTGTGGGCGGAAGCGTTGACGCTGTTTTGTCATTCGTTGTTGCCATAAGGTAGCACATCTCATCTAGAGTTTGAACATCTTTTCCCTTCTTTCCATACAGCAACAATGCAAACACCTGTGCAATGTTCCCATCATTCTCATGAAAGGCTATCAAATCTGCAAGACTGTCAATGTTCTTAACAAGTGTGGAGAAGGCAGTCTTCTTGCCTATCCTGTTCATTGAGCACGTCGTATCACATCCTGTCAAGGCGTGAGCAGCAGGGAGGCTACCACAAACTGTCGGACCAAGTTGGTCCACAATTTCATGAACTGGGATGTACCGCTCCTTACCCGAATGTCCAGCATACATGAATACTTGGTCAGTTAGCTGTCCTCTACTTTGGTAGTACATGAGAAGGACCAGGACATCAGTATCATCACAGCGGATAATTAGGCGACCATTGCCCTGGGAGAGACTGCATGCATGGAGAATCATCCTAGTGTCTGTTTCCTCTTGGCTGGAGTAGAGGCTTTCCAAGGATGTCAGGCCTGTTGAGGTTACAGCCTTCACAAGTTTTCCATGAGTAAATCCCCCTGCCAGAATGATACATTTATCATGTGGGATGTACTCCCCTACATGATCTATAATGTATTCACTGATGTAATTGGCAAGACATGCCTTGTTGCTAGCCACTCTCAGAAACTTGCGATAGTTTGGGACCTGTCTGTTTTCCTGGATTTGGTATGTTGGTAATTCTGAAACAGAGGTACCCCTGCGTTGCCTCTCTGCTGCTTTGATGGATGATGGATGATCATAGCGGTCGAAGACAATGGTGGCAGAGCTCAAATCCAGAGAAGGATTTGTCAGCAGCCGTACTGTTCGTTTTTGCACAACATCCGCCAAATCTTTGAATATACAGAAGTGGTTTTCATTTAGTGATTGGATCATGGCCATTCCATCGATGATATAGGCAGATGATGTTGAATCTGGAATCTGCGGGAGTGATGTTAGAATCTCTGAACAAGTTGACTCCAGTTTCTGAGAGAGGTCAGCTTTGTTGGTCTTCCTCATATTTCCATCGTCGTGGAAGAGGGCTGGTGGCATGGCTGCGAGTTCATGGCTAACGACATACTTCAAGTCAACATCACGACTCCGTGCCACTCCCAACAGCCGCCGAAACAGTACCTCTGTGTCAATGATCAATTTTCTGTCTTTGTCATTAGGTAGTGCCTTCTTCATGTCCAGAAAGGTCATCACTGTTGTTTTCTTCATTGGATCCCAGAAGTTTTTCGTAGGGTCCTCTCCGAGTCTTTTGCTAATGAATTCCTTGGCAATATCTTTTCCCCTATGAGGGATCCCCTTTAATGAGTTCTCAACCTCCAGACTTGCCACTTGGCCTGTGGTAATGTTGATTAGTTGTTGTGAAACCTCATCAAGGTTGAAAGGATCTTGGCACTGAGTGGAAAGGTACTCTTTAATTTTCTGGACATCTTTTCTGTCCCTCTGTAAACGGCTCTCTCCAAGCTCTTCATGAAGCCTTTCTTTTTTCCCAGCTGAGTTGCACAGTTCCTTGAATGCCTCTGTGTATTCCCCTGTGATGTGCCTAGTCATCATCCATCTCAGCAGGGCACTTTTACGAAGGGTGAATCCAATGACACCCCCCTGGCTTTTGGCCTCACGATTTATGCCTTATGCTTTGCTCTGTTGGGACTGAGTTGAAGGGTCGATTTTGTGACCTGCGAACAACAAATCCACCCTCCATCATGTGCTGATACATGACTGGATGTTTCTGTTCTAGTTCTTTCATTTCTGCAATGTACACTGGCGTGTACCTGGCATAGTTTTGACGCCCAGCGAGTACAAAATAAGGCACAGTTTCCATGACCGCTTGGATGTGCATCAGAAAATTTGCCTCTCTATCTGCCCGTAGCAATCGCAGTAATAGGTCTCCAGATTCTAGGAAGCTATACCAGTAGGCGAAAGTGACTGAATGTTCCCTCCCCTCATTCCGAAATAGGGTAACTGTTTCAAGTACGTCCTGCGGAATGGCATCTTCCAAATCCTGGCAGAGGATGGCACAGGACTTGGCATCCTTTGCCTTGAATGACTTCTCAAGGACTTCTATCTTCTGCTTGATTTCATCGGTCAGCCATGGCAGACAGTTTTTGCTGGCGAATGCCTCAGCTGATGTGAGGAACATGTTTGTCAGAGCCTCATGAGCCAGGCGGACACCACGAATTCCGCGGGCATATTGTTTTCCTTGGAGCATCTGGTTGGTTGTGGCTGAGGAATACACGTCTGATGAGGTTAGGATATTCTGAAGGCCACCATCTCCATACAACTTTCCAATGCTTGCCAGAAAAGCCATAATCAGATGCATTCCTCCCAGTCTCATAGTTACTTTGCTGACTAGAGGTTCTGGATTGCTCCACAGTATCTGCTGTGCTTTACTGTAGATTGCAAGGTCCGCAGTGACAAGTATGTGGTTTTGATCCAGCATTTCCGCAAGATGCACTAGTGTCAAGAGACTGGTGTAGATAGTGGATGGGTCAGATGGTGAGGCGTTGATGAAAGGAAGGTAGCGAATCCTGGCAACAGGGACTCTCTTCGTGCTTACTAGGGCATTGAAACCTCCCCATGCTGGGATGCTCGAGTCATCAGTCCCAGAGACGCGTGCCACTTGCCATATAAAGTCTTTCAAAACAACTGTCGGAGGATCTGTTTTATCCTCGGGCGGATACTTTATGGCAGGTTCTGGCTTCTTGGCTGGCTTGCGATATCCATGGATTTCTGGTTCTTGGTACTGTGTAGCATCCAATGTTTTCTGACATGTGCGTGGAATGAGAGCTGACTCCTGAGTGGCCTGAGATCGTTGATACAAGACAATAGCCATAGCATGAGTAGTGTGCTTCCCGTCTATCGTCTCCTCATTTTGGTCAAAATTATCAATGGCTGCATCAACTACTGAAGCAACTTTTTCCCTATCAAACATGGAGATTCCCCGCGGGACAGGCACTTGAGAAGGGTCGGACAGCTCATCTGTAGCTACTGAAGTCAGGAACCTACGGACCTCATCGTAACCTATTGAATAGCCAACGGAACTTAACCTATCAATAAGATCTTTGCTACCATGATCATGGTGTATTTGAGCCCCAAGACCAAACGTGATGGGTGTCTGCGTCTTATATGACAAAGCAATAATACTGTGACAAATACCTGTTACTCTCATGTCAACATCACTAGGAGTACATGTGACGCATGTCCACGTGTGAGCATGCTGTACAGAACGCCTAGTCATGCCCCACTCTCGCTAGGATCGTCAGGGCAGGAACTTTGGCTGTAGTCTATGTAGAGTTTCCTAACTTAGTTCATGTGAGCCGTTGTACTATAAGTATTATGAATATGTATTTTGTTTTCATCTGAGTCAACGAGTTCTATTTTATATCATTAGTTATAAGTATTGTGTGTAAAACTTATTTGTAATGATGGGAGGAGAAACAGCCACAGTTGGGGGTCAGTGGGTGCGCCAGGCGGGAGGTGGGCCTAACTCACTAGCACTCCCCCCCCCCCCCCCCCACCCCCCTCAGTGCTAGGGGAGCCTTTGTCTATCCCAGAGGAGAGAGAGAAATTACGTAATGGTTGTCAGTGGGCGGTCCTTAGTAGTTCACGTTGGGCTCACTAGAGGGCCGGGTATAAAAAGGGAAGTCTAGCCATTTTTTCATCAGAACTCATTAGGCAGAGCGACTTCTCATTTCCCTTGCTAACTATATATATTCTTCTGACTGATGTGAACTTTCTCTACTACCTTACATTCTTATCTCCTCTTTTCCCTGCCTGTTTAACTTCCATGGTCCCGTTGGTGCAGAGCTAGTCAGCCAACGTATTATCGCTTGAATTCTCATGAGATACTTGCCTATTAGATAGCCTATTTTGAAAGGGTTAACTTAGAATAGGATTGATTTATGTTTGTTGCACTTGTATATGCATTTCCCTGGGTGTTATTATTATTATTCCTGTTTTCTGCTGGTCTAGGTAATGCTAGACTGGGGTAAGTCTTTTCTGTGTTACGAGTTGTTGTTTGATGCAGTGGTTAAGCGATAAACCTGCATACTCGTTTCGGTTCAGTGAAGCCTAGGTTGTCTTCGCGGCTGACTGTGTTGAGTTAATAATTTACAGTGCGTGAGGGCAAGAGCCTAACCACCCTGTATTTTATTAACAGTTTGTTTTTACTTTGTCAAGGAGCTGGGAGAAAACCAGATACAAGGGATCTGGATTTCTCAAAGTGCACTTGTTAGTTCTAACGTAATACTTTAAACAGTTGTGAGGACTTCGCTAGGCTACGAGCCGTTTTTGATCAGTCACTGCTACCTTTTGCCCACAGTACCCCAGCTAGACTTTACTCGATTAGTAGATACAGAATAGTATTGAAGCTTTCCTTATGTATGATATTGTTTATGCACTATTGATTTCATGTGTTGCAAGCTTGGCTACTTTAGTGATTAGTGGCCCACGAGCACAATCCGAGTAGGCTATTGCCGTTGCATTTGCGGAGTACTTCTTTTTAATGTTTGCCATTTTCTATTGCATATTCTTTTATTTATTCTTATGCCAATTTAAACCTTTAATAGTATTTAATTGCCAGTGTTTTTGCTTATTGAATTACTGTTCAAAATCCGATACGTACTTCTTACGAGCATCCGAGAAGCATCTAACTTTTTTCAGAAGATTCCTTGCTCGATGCTTAAGGACTATTAATTAACGTAACGTAATAGTGCCGATCCGAAGTAGAGGGTGGAGGACTTCTTAAGTTCTTAGTCAAGGGTGGATTACTTCGGCTTCGGCCAACACTATTCTTTGGTGTTGTTGTTTCTTACTTCATTGTTTGATTGTTGACCAGACTAGATAATTCCTGTCTCTTTATTAGTCTGTTGTTGAACACTAGTACCGAGTTCTTGTATACCCCGTTATAGCAGATTGAACTCTGGAGGGTATTGGTGTTTTTTGTTCGGCTGGCAGTACTCAGGGGTTGGGATCGTGTGTTTCCGTTGTGGCAGCGAGCCGTATTCGAGTCCTGATTGAGAGCCCTTGTGTACCCGAGTGCCAGTTCGTAACAAATGGCGACCTTGCTTAGGATTTTGTGAACAGTATGAATTTTTGCAGAGTTGTACAACATTTGTTTGTTTGTATTTTAGCATGCATATTGAAGAATATTGTTTTTTGTATGGCAATTAGTAAAGCATTTAAGAGACTCCAGTTAATTTAGTAATTAGTGCTTGCATAGGAAGTTTAACACTTTTGTCTCGAGAATTTTTTTGTGGACTTCAGTATGTCGTGCATTAGCACTGACGATGAGCGAGAGATGTCATTTGAAGGTGTGCCGTTAGTAACCAGTGAGGAGGATGCTAGAGTTTTTGTGAGTAAGCGGTACCACGTGACGGGGGAGAGGCTGACTGGGGTGGATGTTTGTGGCTTGCACCTGATAGCCAAGGTTTTGGGCATTTCCAATGTAGTAGGGATGTCCAAGGGGGAGCTGATTTCCTGGGTGTTGCGTGGGCGACATGGGGTTTCGGAGGAATGGGCGTTTGGGGGGGTTCCTCCCCAGATCCCCTCTCACTCAACTCCCACAGTGCCGTCCACTCAGTTACCGGAGGTTAGCACTCTCCCACAGAGGGATGAGAATTGGCAGATTGGAGTGCCCTCGGGTGGTGCACATGGTGGTTCCCCAGTTTTTGCCCCCCCTCCTTCAGTAGTGGCAGCTCCCTCTTCCTGCCTGTCTCCAGATATGGTATTTAGACTTGAGCTTGCTAAGATTGAGGCTAGGAAGCAGGAGAATGAGACCAGGAGGCAGGAGGATGAGACGAGGAGGCATGAGATTGAGGTTAGGAGGCATGAGGCTGAGCTTAGGTACGACTCGGAGAAATATTGTGCTAAATTAGATTTAGATAAGACTCGTGCAGAGTCGACAGGGACTCGGATGGGCCGTGAGGGCCAAGTAAGAGAACAGTCCTTGGCCCACTTAGTCAAATTGGTGCCGGTATTTAGTGAAACTGAAGTCACAGAATTTTTTAATCGTTTTGAGAAGAAGTGTAGGGAGCATAATTGGCCTGAAGAGAAGTGGGCAGCTCTAGTCTCCTCAAGACTTACGGGTAAGGGTCTGAAGGCTTATGATGCACTGCCTTTAGAGTCTTGCATTGACTACCCAGAATTGAAGAGAGCTGTCCTACGGGCATACGAGTTGCAACCGGAAACATATCGATTGAAGTTTCGGGGTGTTACAAAGACTAGGGAGGCGACCTTTCTTGAACATGCCCGGGACTTAAAAGATGCACTTAAAAACTGGACACGTTCTGAGAAAGCTGAGACGGCAGAACAGTTGACTGAGCTGTTTCTGCTCGAGCAGTTTTATAAGTGTACTGGTGCAGAAATGACTAACTATTAAAGAAAAGAACCCAAAAACTCTACAGGAGGCAGCTGAGATGGCTGACCTCCGGCTATCACTAATTCGTGGGTGCGGGTCTGCCCAGCGTAGTGAGGCAGGTAACAAGGGGCGTGACGCCCCACCCCCCCGAGTTAGTGATATACCTTATGCAAACAAGTACAAGAGCCATGATACCAAGACTGACCACAAGACTAGCACCGTCCCATTTAAGAAGGGGCCGGGCCCTTCCCAGTACCAAGGGAAGCCCAAAGGGGAGTTGGAGTGTTATCATTGTCATAAAAAGGGGCACTTTGCAAGAGTCTGTCCTAGCAAACCACCTACAGCAGCTGTGTCTTTGGCCTGCAACATTGGTGTGTCTCCGAAGTCATCTGAGTTTGCCCGGGGCAGTTCGTCAGAGGCTGAGGCACAGCCAATGCAGAAGCACCTGGGAGGCTCGAACCCTGCTCAGGATGTTTTTTGCGACCATAGAGGGCGGGGTTGCGTGATGTGGGCGGGGCGCAAGCATGGAGTAGAGGTCTTGCGTGATACAGGTGCTTCCCAGACTCTGATGAAAAACTTGACTGGCTACCCTATAAACGCGGCTCGGGTGGTAGTGGTGCAGGGTATTAATGCAACTCGGTCATACCCGCTGGTGCGGTTGGAGTTGGAGGTGGATGGTGTGGCACGTGAATTGGATGTCGGGATTGTGGAGAAACTGCCAGTGGAGGGCGTCGACCTTCTTCTCGGCAACGACTTTGCAATGCCCGCTTCTGAGGTTCTACCCTTAGTCGTTGCCGAGAGGCCGGCCGACGTGAGTAGGGAAGAGCAAGAGTGGGTCGAGCGGTGCCAGACACAACCCATGGCGTGTGTTGTCACCCGAGCTCGGGCAGCTAAAGTGTCACAGCCTAGTCCTCCGTCTTCAGACCAGCGGAGGAACGATCAACAGGAGGAGGCTAAAGCTGGAGTTGGTTTTAAGAGTTTTGACTCGGCGGCTCTCCTGGGTGATTCAGTATTAGCACCATTACTTAATTCTGGAGTAGCCCCTGGGCCTGTCATCGAGAGTGATGAGGCTGGGCATGACGAGTCTCCACGACAGCAACGTTATGTACATCAAGAGAGACAGAGGGAGCAGCCCAGTATCGGGGAAGGTCATGCATTGCTCCGGGAGCAGTTAGATCGCTTGGCACCCTCAGATATACGTCGGTTGCAACTAGAGGACCCTGAGCTCCAAACGTGTGCTAATGGAGCTGTAGAGCTCGACGAGGACGGCGATGCACAGCCAGGAGATTTTTTTTATTTAGAAGGCATCCTCTATAGGCGTTTTCAAGACCCTAAACGTAGTTGGCAAAAGGGGTCCGGAGTAGTGGACCAGTTGGTGGTGCCACGGGAGTGCAGGGATATCCTACTGAGGTTGGCGCATGACATACCACTGGCAGGACATCTAGGGGTGAGAAAAACGGTGGCAGCTTTGGGGAAATTGTTTTGGTGGCCGGGGATGAAGTCTCATGTGCAGTCATGGATAAACTCATGTGATATTTGTCAACGTGTCAGGAAACCGAACCAAGTTATTCCTAAGGTTCCGTTACACCCTATTCCTGTGATTGGGCCACCCTTTAGTAAAATTATTGTTGACATGGTTGGTCCACTCCCTCCCACTAAGGCTGGAAATAAATTTTTGTTAACCATAATGGATGTTGCCACTAGATACCCCGATGCATACCCTATGAAAAATGGAATGGCTAAGACTTGTAACTCAGTAACTTGTTGTGGTACTTCTCAAGGTACGGGTACCCGGAGGAGATTCAGTCTGATCAGGGATCTAATTTCACCTCCAACATGTTCAAGCAAACAATGCAACAGCATGGGATACGAGCAGTAGTATCGTCAGCGTATCACCCTGAGAGTCAAGGGGTGCTTGAGCGGTGGCATGCTACACTTAAAAGCATGCTCAGGTGTTATTGTGCTGACAACGGTATGGATTGGGATCTTGGATTGCCTTATGTGCTGTTTGCTGCTCGGGAGGTACCTGGTGAGAGCCTGGGATTTAGTCCAAACGAGCTGATTTTTGGACACCGTGTCAGGGGCCCCCTTAACATGCTGAAAGAAATTTGGGAGGGGACTGTGCAGCCTTGTCCATTATTAAAGTATGTGCTTGAAAGCCGTGAGCGCATGCTTAAGAGTCTGGAGATGGCAGGTAGAAATTTGACAGAATCACAAGCTTTGATGAAGGACAGGTATGATCGCAAAGTGAGGCTCCGGAAGTTCACTGTAGGACAAGAGGTATTAATTTTGTTGCCTTTGGTTGGTAACCCCCTCTCTGCGAAGTACACTGGACCTTATAAAATTGTAGAAAAAATTTCAGACTTAGATTACCTTGTTGCCACTCCAGACAGGAGGAAAAAGAACCAGTTATGTCACGTGAACCTTATTAAAGAGTATGTGAGGCGCCCCTCTGAGCCTCTCACTGTCCCTGTGTTAGCTTGTTGCGGCCGTGGTGGAGAAGGAGAGGGGGACAGTCAAGCCTCAGAGGAGGATAGCTGGGATCAACATGTTTCAGCGGATCAGTGGGCGGGGAACTCGAGCCTTAGGGCTGACGAGGCTTTAGCTCATTTGCCTGAGCCGCAGTTTGATGCTATCCGTCAGTTGTTCGGTTCATACCCCACTGTATTTGCTGAACACCCAGGCCTCACTACTCAGACTATGCATGATGTTGACGTGGGGGACCATCTACCCTTTAAGTCAATCCCGTACCCGTGTGCCCCCCATAAAACTACCAGCTCTGAGGGATGAGTTGGAGTATATGCTCGGTAGAGGGTTGATAGAGAAAGGCACAGTTAAGTGGACTTCCCCCGTAACACTGCAGCCTAAGCCAGATGGCAAGGTACGCTTTTGTATTGATTTCCGTAGGTTAAACGGTTTGACTCCAACTAACCCATATCCTCTTCCTCGGGTTGATGATAGTGTTGACAAAATTGGTAATGCTCGTTTTTTGTCTAAAGTAGATTTAGTAAAAGGTTACTGGCAAGTACCTTTGTCCGAGCGTGCTAAAGAGGTATGTGGTTTTGTTGTGGACGGGAGTACCTACCGGTGCAATGTTATGCCTTACGGACTTAAGAATGCACCAGCAACTTTTCAGAACCTGATGAATGAAATTGTAAAGGACATTCCAAATTGCACCGTATATTTGGACGATGTAATCATTTATGATGACGACTTTGAGAGCCATTGTGAGCACCTTGAGACCTTGTTCCGGAAACTTAGTGAAGCAGGTCTGGTAGTAAATTTGGCAAAGTGTGACTTCGTAAAAGCCACTGTGCAGTACCTTGGGTTTGTAGTGGGAAGGGGACAGGTGTGCCCTCCTCAGAACAAGGTACAGGCTATCAATAAATTTCCGCACCCAACAACCAAGAAGCAGATTATGAGATTCTTGGGTATGATAGGCTACTACAGACGCTTCATAAAAGGTTACTCAACGGTGTTGGCACCTCTCACAGATTTGTTATCTAAAGACAAAAAGTTTTTGTGGGCACCTGAGTGTGAAAAGGCTTTCACTTTGGTGAAACATTTGCTATGTACTCACCCGATACTCAGGGCCCCAGACTTTAACAGGCCTTTTCAGCTGGCAACAGATGCTAGTGTAGTAGGGGCTGGTGCCGTCTTGCTACAGACAGACAATGAAGGTGTGGAACACCCAGTAAGTTTCTTTTCTAAGAAGTTCAATGCTGCACAAAAGAACTATTCTACAATAGAAAAGGAATTACTGGCGATTGTGCTGTCGCTCAGGCACTTCGAGGTGTATGTTCCAGCCTATGGCCCAGTCGTGGTTATCTACACTGATCATCACCCTTTGAGATTCCTGAATCAATTTCACAATCGCAATATGAGACTGACCAGGTGGTCTTTGATGTTGCAGGAGTATAACCTGGACATCCGTCATATTGCTGGATGTGACAATGTGATCGCGGATTGTTTATCAAGGGTGGATGATCAGTCGTAGGCTATCACAGGTGTGTGGGTTTGAGTGGAGGAAAATAGGCTGCCCTTATAGTGCAGCCGGGAAAAACATATTAAAATATAAAAATCATATAAAAACTCTTTCTTTTGATATAGGTTATCGTATAAGTTTGTCATAGCCTATAGAGTTTGAGTAGTCCACGAACTGTCAAACGGCTGAGCTGCTGTAAGCTCGCTCTGGGAGCATGATATTGTGTCTTTTTGCTATTGTTGGGAGGAGTTATAAAATGTGATTTTTTTTTAATAATAAGATGTGTTTTGTTGATAAACTCAGCTTTGTTTTAGTGCCATGCGGTCGCTGGGTGTGAGGGGCTTGATGGGGTTCTGTGTTTGTCAGATTTTAGCTCAGGGTTGAACGAGTAAAATCTTGGGGGAGGTGTGACGCATGTCCACGTGTGAGCATGCTGTACAGAACGCCTAGTCATGCCCCACTCTCGCTAGGATCGTCAGGGCAGGAACTTTGGCTGTAGTCTATGTAGAGTTTCCTAACTTAGTTCATGTGAGCCGTTGTACTATAAGTATTATGAATATGTATTTTGTTTTCATCTGAGTCAACGAGTTCTATTTTATATCATTAGTTATAAGTATTGTGTGTAAAACTTATTTGTAATGATGGTAGGAGAAACAGCCACAGTTGGGGGTCAGTGGGTGCGCCAGGCGGGAGGTGGGCCTAACTCACTAGCACTCCCCCCCCCCCCCTCAGTGCTAGAGGAGCCTTTGTCTATCCCAGAGGAGAGAGAGAAATTACGTAATGGTTGTCAGTGGGCGGTCCTTAGTAGTTCACGTTGGGCTCACTAGAGGGCCGGGTATAAAAAGGGAAGTCTAGCCATTTTTTCATCAGAACTCATTAGGCAGAGCGACTTCTCATTTCCCTTGCTAACTATATATTCTTCTGACTGATGTGAACTTTCTCTACTACCTTACATTCTTATCTCCTCTTTTCCCTGCCTGTTTAACTTCCATGGTCCCGTTGGTGCAGAGCTAGTCAGCCAACGTATTATCGCTTGAGTTCTCACGAGATACTTGCCTATTAGATAGCCTATTTTGAAAGGGTTAACTTAGAATAGGATTGATTTATGTTTGTTGCACTTGTATATGCATTTCCCTGGGTGTTATTATTATTATTCCTGTTTTCTGCTGGTCTAGGTAATACTAGACTGGGGTAAGGCTTTTCTGTGTTACGAGTTGTTGTTGTTGTTGTTGTTGTTGTTGTTGTTCCCCAAGCTGCCTGGCCGAACAGCCCCAAGGCCCCGAGCAAGGCCAAGGCCATAACCGAGCGCCCCCACAGAACCCTCCCCGCCGACCACAATAAAGCCTGGGTGACCGAAGCCACTCCATGGCGGGGAGCTGAGGAGGGTGCGGAAATGCCCGGGAAACCAAAGCCCCACCCAGGGCCCTGTGTCCCTCAGCAATTATGAAGAGAAAGTTGAGGGGCAAGGGAAAAATGTGACGCTTTGGCTTCCAATCTTGGTAGATTGGGAGGTCAATCCACGTTAGAGACTTGAGATCTAGAAAATATATAAGTAAAAGGAACAGTCAGAGTAAGCTATGGGTATGGCAGAGATTGCTCAGTTCTCACTCTGATAGACCAGCCCATCACCACATGAAGTAAACGAGTTGTTGTTTGATGCAGTGGTTAAGCGATAAACCTGCATACTCGTTTCGGTTCAGTGAAGCCTAGGTTGTCTTCGCGGCTGACTGTGTTGAGTTAATAATTTACAGTGCGTGAGGGCAATAGCCTAACCACCCTGTATTTTATTAACAGTTTGTTTTTACTTTGTCAAGGAGCCGGGAGAAAACCAGATACAAGGGATCTGGATTTCTCAAAGTGCACTTGTTAGTTCTAACGTAATACTTTAAACAGTTGTGAGGACTTCGCTAGGCTACGAGCCGTTTTTGATCAGTCACTGCTACCTTTTGCCCACAGTACCCCAGCTAGACTTTACTCGATTAGTAGATACAGAATAGTATTGAAGCTTTCCTTATGTATGATATTGTTTATGCACTATTGATTTCATGTGTTGCAAGCTTGGCTACTTTAATGATTAGTGGCCCACGAGCACAATCCGAGTAGGCTATTGCCGTTGCATTTGCGGAGTACTTCTTTTAATGTTTGCCATTTTCTATTGCATATTCTTTTAATTATTCTTATGCCAATTTAAACCTTTAATAGTATTTAATTGCCAGTGTTTTTGCTTATTGAATTACTGTTCAAAATCCGATACGTACTT
Organism: Paralithodes platypus; assembly: GCA_032716605.1. NCBI lineage: Eukaryota > Metazoa > Arthropoda > Malacostraca > Decapoda > Lithodidae > Paralithodes > Paralithodes platypus. The sequence goes on along the minus strand of CM064499.1, from coordinate 8,322,237 downwards.
CTTACGAGCATCCGAGAAGCATCTAACTTTTTTCAGAAGATTCCTTGCTCGATGCTTAAGGACTATTAATTAACGTAACGTAATAGTGCCGATCCGAAGTAGAGGGTGGAGGACTTCTTAAGTTCTTAGTCAAGGGTGGATTACTTCGGCTTCGGCCAACACTATTCTTTGGTGTTGTTGTTTCTTACTTCATTGTTTGATTGTTGACCAGACTAGATAATTCCTGTCTCTTTATTAGTCTGTTGTTGAACACTAGTACCGAGTTCTTGTATACCCCGTTATAGCAGATTGAACTTTGGAGGGTATTGGTGTTTTTTGTTCGGCTGGCAGTACTCAGGGGTTGGGATCGTGTGTTTCCGTTGTGGCAGCGAGCCGTATTCGAGTCCTGATTGAGAGCCCTTGTGTACCCGAGTACCAGTTCGTAACATACAATGTACAGCTTTTTTAAAGCAAGCCTTTTTCGTACACCAAGTAATAAAGTCATACAATGTCTCTGGTACAAATGACTTGCACTGTTCAAGGTTTAAGTCACCACTTGCAGCGTAGTGGGTAGTCTGAAATGAGATTCCGGACATAGAACTGCGGATACCTGCTGCTTTATGAAGAATAACTGAAGTGTCCAATTCACTAGGGTGTGCTTGGGTACAGCTACAAGTAGTAGTATATTCACATTCTCCCAAATCATTGATTTGAATGTTTAAGTCAGAAACTTTCTTCAGGGCATCACCAATAGTCACTTCACTAGAACAAACTAGATCCGACTTGCCCGCTTGAGCAATGAACAACAACCGATCCTGAAAATGTTTTCTAAGTTTCTCCTTCAGCTTCCATGAGGGATAGTCACTTGGATCTACCTGATTTCCAGGCGCCCTTCCTTCGTTGAGGATCGCTGTGAATTGCTCGTGCAGGGAAGAGAGAGTTACCAGTTGTCTGTTTTTACAAAGCACTGTTTTCTCCATCTCCTCACCCAAACAGAGGACAGCCCTATCATAATCAGACAGAGATTTCTGTGCTTCAGCCTTTGCCTTGGCAGCTTTGATATTTCGTTCTGAAATATAGTGACCGTAGCTTGTCTTATGATATTTTGCATCATACGCAAACAAGTCTGGAACTGACAACATTCGCATATGAATTATTTTGTCATCTCTTTCCAGTGCTGCTGCGATGACACGCTCACGTGTTGATGCCCCAGTGCCCACAGAAATGTTTGTCAGTTTTTCTTTTCTGGTGCTTGATGACCCACAGATCAAACAATCAGTTCTTATGTTAAACATAGACGTATCAGTTCGTCGCAGTCTTGTTGGCCCAACTGTCTCTGGCGTTTTACTACACTCACTAACGGAAGTACCAGACGATGTCTGATTTTGCGCAACTTTAGATTACTGGCAGACATATACGAAGCCCTGCATTTCGTGTGGTATCTAACACCAAGAGTTCCATTTAAAATGTCATCTTTGATATCCAGAATTCTCTCATATACATCATCCTGACGTATTTCTGCAGCACGAATAACAGCTTTCACACCTTCCAAAGTTGGACTTCTGATAAATGGACAGCTGGAGTCGAGGGGTTGACAACATATCACACAGTTGTCAGGGTCACTTCTTCGCCTCCTCTTTGTGGGTGGTTCATGGGAGAGGTCCATCTCCTTTCCTGAAAGAGGCAGAATCAAGATATATCACAATCTGTCATGGAAGTTAGCCTAAAATTATTATTATTTTGAGATAGACTTGGTAGAAGTGATATGTTGTATATTGGAATAATATTTCTTACCTTTTCACCCCTTGTGACTTACATTACCAATTAGATATAAACAAATTATACACAACCTTGTTGAACTAACTAAGACCAATACTTTGAGGGGTCATTTGTAATTATAGGCCCAAAGTAACAATGATTTCAATTCATCCTACCCCTTACAGTGAACCCATTATTTTTTCATGGATGCCCGCAATGAATAGGTAAATTTAGCATGTTTTACACAATTGCTGGAACTACAACATCATTTTCTGAAAAGTAGACATCCAAAGGAATAAAATGATACCTGTTTTAGCTGGTTCTACCTCCGGTTGGGGTATCTCCTAAAATAGAGGCTTTTTTCAGTCTAGGCCGCTACTCTATAAGCGGACTTATCCCCTGTAAGAGGGACAACCCATGCCAGTTTACTGAAGGACTTACAGGATTGACCACTCAATTTAGGGTCCGTCCGACTCCAAGGCCTTTTATGTATTTTGTTAGCACTATTTTTCTACAGTGGTGTGTGGATAATGCATCCACTAACCTACTTCACCCTAAGGTGACAGTACAGATTTGTATAAGGTTTACTCCCCTAAACAGGTTGCCGACTAAGGCTGACGAATCCCATCCACCCGGATTTTTATAAGGTTATCTCCCCTAGATAGGTTGCCGACCAAGGCTAACGAGGCCCATCCACCCGTTGAATATAATAACTAAAAATGTCCTTCTGTGTTGTAATTTTACCCCTGCATGTGTCTGTATGTGTAAAGTCATTTCCTGCCCAGTTGAGATTGAGTCCACAAAATAGCCAGTCAAACCCAGTAAAAATCTGATATAACAAACAATTATTATGATTATACCTCACATTCCCCTTCAGAATATGTTCCAATTGATTCGAAAAGGTTACCTCATGGGTCGATATAGGTCAGTTCTGGGTTTGGCTGGCAGGGGTACCCCACCACTGGAAATTACTGGAAGTGGTCATTCATGATATCTGGGACCCTGCAGAAGATTTTGCAAGTGATTTGAAGTAGTTACCTCATGAGCTGATCTAGTTCAGCTCTGAGGGGCTAATTAATGGTGGCTGGCAGGTGTGCCCCACCACTGGAAATTACTGGAAGTGGCCATTCATGATATCTGGGACCCTGCAGAAAATTTTGCAAGTGATTTGAAGTAGTTACCTCATGAGCTGAACTAGGTCACTTCTGGGGTTTTGCAATTTTTGGGCGTGGCTGGCGAGGGTACCCCACCACAGGAATTTGCTGGAAGTGGCCATTCATGATATTTGGGACCCTGCAGAAGATTTTGCAAGTGATTTGAAGTGGTTACCTCATGAGCTGATCTAGATCAGCTTTGAGGGGCTAATTAATGGTGGCTGGCAGGTGCAACCCACCAATGAAAATGACTGTCATCAACCATGTTTCATACATTCATTGGGTTATGGCATGTCCATTACAGTTATTTAGGATGGGTTACTGTGCAAAGCTGATCTAGATAATTTTTGGAGTGGATATAATCCACTCTCCTGGCAACATCCACCACAGCAAGCCTGCCAGTTGTCCAGTTCCATACATTAGTATTGATAGGTGATACTTTGGTGGAAAAGAAAATTGATTACCTTTCCAGCTAACCAAACCCCGCCGGGCTCCCGGTCTAAATGAACAATTGCCTTTTACGTCAGTGGGTGGGGGAATGTTTCTGATGGCCTTAAGTTTGTCTGGGTTGGGTGCAATTGCTTTCTCGGATATTATGTGGCCTAGGTATATCACTGAGGATCGAACTAGGGTGCATTTTGAAGACTTGAGTTTTAGGCCGGCTGCTCTAATACAGTTCAGGACCTTGGCTAGGTGCTGTAAGTGCTCGTCCCAGTTTTCTTGCATAGATTATGACGTCATCTAGATAAGCTAAACATGTTTGCCAGTTGAGGCCATACAAAACGGAATTAACCTGGAAAAGGTGGCGGGTTCATTGCATAATCAAAAGGGGAGGACATTGAATTCATAATGGTGGCCACTACTGGTTGAAAAAACTGTCTTTTGGCAGTTGGGTAAAGGTACTTGCCAGTAGCCGGCTTGTAGATCAAGGGTGTAAATTTGTTTTGCACCATAGAGAGAATCAAGGGAATCATCTATTAGAGGTAGGGGCGTGGCATTATTGATTGTGACATAATTTAATTGCAGATAGTCGAAGCAGAATCTTAATGCGCCACCTTTCTTTTTTACCAGGACGACTGGAGAGGACCATAGACTAGTAGAATGGTTTACTATTGTTAGGGATTTCTATTTTATTCAAGAGTCACTGGTTGTAATTGTGGTATTGTGCTTATTATGGTGGATGCAATCTTTAATTATTTATGATTGAATATCGTATGCAATGTTATGAGCCTGGTATAATTAATTCGATCTGTAGACAGCTTAGTATCTTATATAGGAAGCTATTTTTGTTCAAGGGTGTACAATTCAGTGTTGGGTGGTAGTGCAGGCAGTTTTCTCCTCCCCCCCCCCCGTTTTCTTCCGGTAATCCCCACATTTCATTCTCCCCCCTATTCCCCTACACCCTTGCTCCTTCTCAATATCCCCCCCCCCCCCTTTACCCCCTTTCCTCCAACTCTCTTTCTCTCCTTCATTGCCTGACGTACAAATTATAGTGGTTATAACTAGGTAATAATGTATTTGGCTTTTCTAATAAAAAGTATTGATTACAAGATATAGCATAGAGTTCTTGGTAAAAGTAATACTTTAATTCAGCAAGCATATAATGAGTTGATGATTAATGCAGTTCGAGTGTTTGGTATCAGAGCCAGGTGAGCTAAGGGTATATAAGCCTACCTTCTGCTTGAGGCAGGCAGTGTAATCTCCACCATCATCTTAAGATGACCTGCCCTGAGTTCGTTTGTATAAGAATCACCATGAGTTGAATAAGTATAGCCTAGGATTTTTCTATGTTTATTGATTGCTTTCACTTACTCTCTTGGAGGGTATTTATATAACTATGTATTATTTTTCTTAAGAGTGTCTTTATTATTTCACTTCAATGTTTCTCACTTTGATATTTTCACTAGAATTAACTTTTGTATATAATTAATCATGTAAATAAATTATAATATTATTTTACATATTCTTTACATTTACCTTTGTGCTAATATATTATTCTTTTGATTGTTGGGATAAATCTAAGTCAAAGTAACTAAAGATAACTAATTCTGAACGAGTGATAAGAAAGGAATAACTTTGGGGTTTTTAGGCTAAAACAGCAATTTGATATCAACTGATATTTTATGAACTTGCCACATCTTTTCACCTACCAAGGTTTTAGTGACTACAAAGAAAGTCGCTAGTTTTTGTGGAAGTTTAACATGCCAGTTCTTCTTGACTGAAAATGATAGTAATATTTACCGCATTTTGTGAGGCTAAGTAATAAGTCCTCGTTTTGTGGTTTTAATGGAATGTTTCTTTATGTTATGGGTTCGAATCCCGCTCGTAACGTAACATGGTGCCGTGACCAGGATTCCTTTCTTTCCCTCGTTTGGTAGTAATTGAGAACATTAGTGAAACATTACAGTAGGTCCCTCGCTAGGACATCGCATGCTCATCTCATCCATCTCGTTTTGTTCTGTTTACGAGTTTAGAGTGCTGTGTCAGCCTCTACGTTCTTTAACCCTTCTTTAGCGGGGTCGGACTTAAGTCCGATACGAGAAAATTGGACTAAATGGCGGGGTCGGACTTAAGTCCGTGGGCGTATTCCCGCCCTAATTTAGGTGGAAAGCGAAACTTGGTGGTCAGGCGGTGTACTACAAGGGCCCACCCACACATCCCCACTGTGTGACCGTGACTAAGTGACCCTCAAGCAGCCATAATGGAAGGTCAAGATTTGCCCGTGTTCGATTCGGTGGCCGCCATCCCTAGTGCGTCGCGCCACCCTACTAACCACGCCCGGCTTACCACCCAGGAACTAGATATCATGCTGAACTCTTCAGAACTTTCTAATAAGCTGTTGGATGAAACCGTCGAAGGTCTGGGTGAGAGTTTTGGTAGTGTGGATGACTCGGAAGACGAAAATAACCCGATCATAGGCTTTCACCCCAAGCATAATTTGCGTGGGGTGGATGTTGTGGTTGATATTGGACAGACCCTTGAGCAAATTGGAGACGTTCCTGACGAAGAACATACTGGTGTGGGTGTTGGTAAGTACAATTTATATTTTATAATTGCTTGAAAATGTGATTGCAAGCATTTTATCACCTTACGAGCGGCTGGTGGAGTATATTTCACTGTGCCGCCCAGCGGGTTTTTTTGTTTACCCTAAATGGGGTTGTTCCGTGCTCTTTTTCATGCATAAACAAGACCCAGAGCGTAATACAAGTATGTATCCTGAAAGTGCGTAAATTGAGCTTTCCAATGACACCCGAACCATCCTTTTACGATCACTGGTTGTCTTTCAACGATCGTAAAACACGAGTGCAAAAACCCTAAAATACGGTAATTTCCTTATATAATTCCCTGTGTGGCGAGCGGTCTTGAGGTAATTTATGCTCCTAATCACCGCTCCGCTCTCTCTCAGAGCACATTACGTCCTCAAAATTGCACTCTACAAGAAATTTCCTTTGCATTTTATAGCGTATTATTTGCAGGCGTTCGGTAAATTTCTTACGGTAATACAAACAACGAAAGATTGAATATTTGTGCTTGGCATTATATGATTGTGGAGAACAGATGTAGGCCTACCGTATATATTATGTTTTCATATATAGGATACATGTGTAACATTTTTATATTATCACGACTCTCTCTCTCTCTGTCTCACTCTCTTTGTTTGTACTCTCTTTGTCTGATGTAGGACAGGGCACGCCCCTAACTAATCTCTTCCCTCCCAGGGGAAATCACACCTAGCAGATGTTTTTGACCTCCCCTCTCTCTCTGTCTGTCTCTTCCTCTCTGAGTCTACCTATACTGCATGTGACATTGAAATTGCTTGAGAGTTTGATTGCAAGCATTTTATAGCGTATTATTTGCAGGCGTTCGGTAAATTTCTCACGATAACCAGGGTGTATGGTACATTTCTCACGATAATACAAGCAACAACGAAGCTTGGCGAAGATTGTGGTCTACAATATACCTTTTTATAATTGCATGTGACCTTGTAATTGCTTGAAAGTTTGATTGCAAGCATTTTATAGCGTATTATTTTCAGGCGTTCAATAAATTTGATAAATATATCAAAATAAGTCCTGTGGGACTATGAAATAGCTATTATTGGACAAGGAAAATATTTTGTTCATCCCTCCACTGGAACATCAACAACAATGTCAACAACGTATCGCCGTCGGTAATCGTAAGATTCAGAGTCGTAAAGATTCCAGGACCAGCTCAATAGAAAATGAATGAATGAAATGCATGAGTGTGCAGTACTGCCAATACGTATAGCAACTTCCGCTAGATCTAGAGACCTTTACTTCGATCTAGCAGCAATGACTTACACTAGCGGTTTTGTTTTGAAATTTCAGAACAATTTCGAAGTGATATTATATGGATTTTGCCAATTCATATTTCTAGTGGTATTTATCATGTCTTACATCTAACAATATATGCTAGCGGATTTAACTTCAATTGGTAACCCTCCCGCTCGAGTCGGCTCCAAGAAAATCGATAATGGTGGCACTTTAGTAAACAGGTGATAAACAAAACCGCATGCGGATCGGTTTGGTGTATCAGTATTATGGTAAGTTGGCTACCTACTATTGTTTATACGATATAGTAAGTAATGATAAGTAAATTATTATATATTATATATAAAACAAAAACAAAATTCCTGCAAAGCAAGCGAAACAGAAAGAGAGAGAGAGAGAATGCAGAAACTGAACTGAAGAAAGAGTGAACAAGATATAATAATACAGAAATATTACAAGCAAATACATGAAATAGAGGGATTAGTTAGAGAAAATAATAATGAGAAATACATAATAAGGATGAGGAAGAGGGAAAGCGAGCGAGCCAGAGAGAGAGAGAGACAGGAGTGAGAGAGATTAGAGAAAATAGAGATTGCAAGCATTTTATAGCGTATTATTTGCAGGCGTTCAGTAAATTTCTTACGGTAATACAAACAATGAAAGATTGAATATTTGTGCTTGGCATTATATGATTGTGGGGAACAGATGTAGGCCTACCGTATATATTATTTTTTCATATATATATGATACATATGTAACATTTTTATATTATCACGACACTCTCTCTCTTGTCTCTTCCTCTCTGGGTCTACCTATAGTCTACATTTATAATTGCATGTGACCTTGAAATTGCTTGAGAGTTTGATTGCAAGCATTTTATAGCGTATTATTTGCAGGCGTTCAGTAAATTTCTTACGGTAATACAAACAACCAAACAACGAAAGATTGAATATTTGTGCTGCACATCCCTCATACGAAATACCATTCCCACCGTATAGAGAGAATACAGAAACTGAACTGAAGAAAGTGAAAAAGATATAATAATACAGACATATTACAAGCAAATAAATGAAATAGAGGGATTAGTTAGAGAAAATAATAATGAGAAATACATATACGGATGAGGAAGAGAGAAAGGGAGCACAAGAGAGGGAAAGCGAGCGAGCCAGAGAGAGAAAGACAGACAGACAGACAGGAGTGAGAGAGAGAGAGAGAAAGAAAGAGAGAGAGAGAGAGAGAGAAAGAGACAGACAGACAGGAGTGAGAGAGAGAGAGAGAGAGAGAAAGAAAGAGAGAGAGAGAGAGAATACAGAAATAAGGAGAAATAAGAGAAAAATAAGACCGATTACCGAAGGAATAGTAGACGCGCGAGAGGCCGAAGTCAGGCCAAAGCCAACGCAACCGAACGCGCCCGGGAAATAGACCAAAAAGTACCTCCTCTTCCTCACCTCTTCCCACCCTCCACACTCATTCATAACATCCATTCATAGACTTATATGGGGAGACGAAGAGTTGCTCTTTCCAAAAATGATCGTTTCGTTCGCATTGGAGCCATAGTAACGGCGCTAGGGCGAGTGAAATTGAGCGAATATTTCGGGATTATGCCCGCTGAGCGGTACAGTGTAAAATACCTTACCACCCGCTAAATAAGGGTTAATGCCAATTATTCGCGTTTCTCACTCATCCTAATTTGTCGTACATTTTCTCGTTCATCCTTGTTCATAGCATTCAATCGTGTACTTTAAAATTAGTGAATTTGTCGCTGACCCCTCCTTGAGCACCTTGTCTGTGTCGAAGCTCAGAAAAGTAGACTGGATTGCCTTAGCTACAGAGTATGATGTACCTTACAAATATAGTAATACCAAAGGTGAGATTAGAAGGAGTGTGATTGAGAACTTGGTAAATACTGGTGTTTTGTCTGAGGCAGCATATCAGTTGTGTGCAGAGGAAGGAGGTAGTGATGCATGGATGAGACTGAAACTATTAGAGCTAGAGAATGCAAAAGCTGATAGAGAACTGAGAAGGCTTGAGATTGAACATGAGTGTGAACAGAAACAACGTGAGAGAGAGCATGAAAAGCACATGTTAAAGTTAAAAGCTGAAGAAAACCGGAATCAAAGGGATTCGGTTGCAAATAGACCATTTTCTGATAAGAGTCATAGTTTAGAATTTGTCCCTAGTTTTGATGAGACTGACCCGGAGAATTTCTTCATCCTTTTTGAGAAGGCAGCCAACCAACTCAAGTGGCCAAATGGTCAGTGGGCATTTCTAGCCCAGACTGCTTTCATAGGTAAAGCCAAGCAGGTTTATACCAATCTCTCCAGTGAATCCTTGACCTATGAAACTCTTAAAATCTCAGTCTTAGTAGTGTATGATCAGGTTCCTGAAACTCATCGTCAACATTTCAGGGATATGAAGAAAGGTGAAAAACAAACCTATCTAGAATTTGTGAAGGAAAAAGAGCGAAAGTTTCTGAGTTGGTTGAGAGCCAGTAAAGTGACTACCTGTGAGCAGTTGTGCCAGATAGTTATGCTTGAATAATTTCTCTACAAAGTCCCCTTCCCCTTAAAACTTTACCTCCAAGAGAGAGAGGTGCAATCTGTAGACTGAAAATTACAGAGTAACTCGTGGCGATTCTTATTTCAGGGCAGGACAGAGAGGGCCTGGCAACCGGCCACATTTTGGTGCTGGTCCTCGTGATGGTGGTGGTTTCCACTCCACTGGTGGTAGGTCTGGTTATGGTAGTGTCTCCCAACCAGTTTCAAGGGTAGCATCTGGGAACAATGGATTTGATAAAAAGGAATTTTACAAAACTTCTCTTTCTTCCATTAAACCTCCTGGACTCTTAGTTTGTGCCTACTGTAAGCAACCTGGACATCTTCTTAGAGTGTGTCCCAAATTAAAATTAAAAGAGAAAACACGTAAACAAGAGAGTAGTGCTGTCCTAGCCTCTTCCCTTGTACTTCATCCAAATAGAGTAACAGTATCCCCTCCTACTCCACCTGTTTTGATTGCCTGTTCTGACTCTGATGGCTTTCACAACCAGGTTTTAACTAGTATACCACCTAGCTGTTCTAACCAGTTCCAACCTTTTCTTTCCACAGTATCAGTTTCCTCTACTGACGCTTCCACTGACTATCCGATTCATGTTTTGAGAGACACAGGAGCTTCTCATAGCCTCTTGGTAAGAGGATTGGTGCCCAGTATTGAGGACTGTTTGCTGGGCCAGAGTATACTCATTCAGGGAGTCAGTGGGTGTCTTGTTGTTCCTTTGGCTAGGGTGTATCTAAAAACTGAGTTAGCAAGTGGTCACTTTACTGTTGGGATTCAAGATTCACTACCTGTAGAAGGAGTGAACTTTTTGATGGGCAACGATATCGCCGGTGACAAAGTGATACCAGACCCCATTGTTACCTCCACTCCCTCCTCTGATAACAACACTAAGCAATTAGAAAATCAGTATCCCTATTTGTTTCCCTCCTGTGTAGTGACTAGGAGTGGGGCTGGTCACCACAGTAAGGACAAAGTTGATCCTGATAGTAGTGATAGTGATAGTAGGAAGTGTCTAGGTCTAGACACTTCCTCCCTATTTATTGATGTAGATTCAGAGGATATTAGCAAGACTCCCATTGATTCTGAAACTCTCAAAGAGACTCAGAAGCAGGAACCTGAACTGGCAATATATTTTGATAGGGCTGTGGAAGAGTCAGATATAGGAAACTATCCTCAATGCTTATATCTAAAGGGGGTATCCCACTGTGCGATTTTTCGATGGCGAACGCCGTGCGACCATGTTTTTTTTCTATGTCCCAAAATTTGCGGCGAATAGGGGTTTTTCAGAAGGGAATGAAAACGAATGAAAGCGAAAAAGACGAATTTCCTCGAATGAAGTGCGACGGAAGTACGACCAAAGTGCGATTATGGCGAATTCTTTGGCGAAAATGACGAATATTGTGCGACAATTGAGGGCGATTAAGGGTTAATGAAGTGAGACAAAGGGCGAAAATGGCGAATGCACGGAGATTGACCTTCGAATGTTGGACGATGGGATGAGATAAAACCGCGGAGGTTGTGCGACTTCTGGCGAATGGCCGACGACCATCGAAGGTACATTCTTCCTTGATCCCACCTGCGACCGGAGATGATTAGCCTAGGTAATTTCATTGGAGAGGATGATAAAGGTTGGTATAAATAGGGTGGCGTAGCTCTGCCCTCCAACAGTGTTTATCATCAGCTCTACCGTACCACACAACCGAACTACAGCGCCATGGATTTACTACGTACACTCTCCAATGTTCCCCTACGCTTGGCTCTGGCACTGGAGCATGAACATGAAGAGATCGAGTTGCTTGCGGCCCTCATCAGAAGAAGACGAGCAAGGAAGCAGAAGAGGAAATTAGAACGGAGGAGGAAGTGGCATGTCCGACCTATGCTTTTACGCCGTGAAGAGTATGGTGTGTATCACAAATTGATGGTCGAGTTGGCAGAGGAGGATAGTGCTAAGTTCAAAAACTTTATGAGGATGCCCGTCGTTATGTTCAGGGAGCTGCTACGTCGTGTCGGGCCAAGGATTGCCAAGCAGGACACTACCTTTCGTGCAAGTATCAAACCAGGTTTGCGGTTGGCTATAACGCTGCGATTCCTGGCCTCTGGAAACACGTATACAGACCTCTCTTATTCCTTCAGAGTTGCACCAAACACCATCTCCAAAATTGTCCCTGAGGTGTGCAATGCAATCATTGATGAGTACATGGGGGAGGTAATGGTCTGCCCAAGGACACCTGCTCAGTGGAAGGTAGTGGCAGACCAATTTGCTCTCATCTGGGACTTCCAACACACCTGCGGTTCCCTGGATGGCAAACACATTGCCATCAAATGTCCTCCCAAGGAGGGCTCCAAATTCTACAACTACAAGAAGTTCCATTCGATAGTCCTGATGGCCTTGTCTGATGCCAACTATCGATTTCTCTATGTTGATGTTGGAGCCCACGGGTCTTCATCTGATGGTGGTGTGTTCATGGACACCCCACTCCGTACTGCACTCGAGGAGGGCCGTGCGGGACTGCCAGAAGCTGAACCTCTACCTGGTGGGGATCAGCCTGTCCCCTACTTCATCGTCGGGGACGACGCTTTTGGGCTGAGGACCTGGCTCATGAAACCCTTCCCTCACCGCAAAATGACCAAGGAAGAGCGAATCTTCAACTACCGCCTCTCAAGAGCTCGCCGAGTGGTTGAGAATGCTTTCGGGATTATGGCGAACAGGTAAATAAGTCAAGTGTTTAGTATTGATGTATGTGTCTGAATGTCTGCACGAAAATATATTATTATATTAACACTCATATACAATTTTGGTTGTCACCTGAGGATGTTTTTTTTTTTTTTTTTTTTTTTTAATTATTCCTATGTCTATTATTACGTACTCATATTTTATCATTTTTATTTATATGTCAGTTTCTAGGTATCTAACCATTTATTTTTTTTGTAAAATTTCTATTCTTCATAACAATCATTATTTATTCCATTTTCCGTCAGTTAATTTTTAACCATTTTATTTGCTAGTAAAATGTATATTGTTTACACTAACCATTATTTATTCCCATTTCCCTCGGTTCATTTTTAAAATTTGTATTTGTTTATCAAATTTAAATACTTTATATTAATCAGTTCTTCTCCCTTTTTTCCTAGGTTCCGCCTACTAATGACATCAATTCTCCTTGAGCCCAAGAATGTTGAGTCAGCAGTATTGGCAATCTGTTGTCTCCACAACCTGCTCCGGACTCGCTACCCCACCCACAACATCGCGCGGGTGGACGAGGAGGACCACGCTAATCGGCGTGTCAACCCTGGTACGTGGAGGCAAGAAGGTGAGCTACTTTCTCTAGAACCCCCCTCATGCAATACCTCCTCGGTAGCAGGGAAGAGAGTCAGGTTGTACCTCAAGGACTATTACCAAGGAGCAGGTCATGCCTCTTGGCAAGATGGAATGATCTAATAAGGTTAGTAGAAATGAACTAGAAATAGGTATTGAATACGATAATACATTTTTTATTATTTTATTAAAAAAATGAACAAGAAAATTAAATGTATCTGTAGAAAAATTAAAAATAGGCACTTACTTAAATGATGGAGAGCTTATGACTTGATGATGGTGATATGGATGACTATTAACGACATTTGTGTAACTTAAAATTAGGCACTTAATTAAATGATGGTGAATTATTGAAGGATACATATTTATGTGGATAAATGATTCACCTACAATATAATAGAAGTATGGAAAAAAAATAGGGAAACATGTTTATGTTTCCCTGTGTTTATTCACCCTCCTTCCCACTTTTGGGAGTTTGGATACTGGCGTTTTCGTCGAGGATTAACGTCGGTGTTGGGTTGTCTTCTCGGGGAGCGGGTGAAGCTTTATTTGCTTCGTTCATGATGAGGTGAATTTGTGCTCCTGGGGTTGGAGGTAATGTGGACATGTTGGGCGAGCTGTCCGGATTGACCGTGGTCAGTGTCTGATACGGCTGCACATTTGGAGCAGCTGCCGTGTAGTTGTAGGTAGGTGTATGTGGAGGGAATGGGAGGTTAGACCACCCCCCAGGTGTTGTACCACGAAAACTCGGGTTGTGGGTCAACCCGTGAGTTTGTTGTGATGGTGGTGGTGGTTGTTGTGGTTGTTGTTGCTGGGCTGCGGGGCTGAGGCTCCACGCACCTGGTTGCTGCGTAGACAAGTGCGGGCCTTGGTTGTATATTAGGCTCATTAACCCAGGGCTTGCTTGTGGAGCTTGCAGGTGCGGTGGTTTGTGTTAGTGGAGGCCGGACAGGTGCGGTGGTTTGCGTTATCGGGTGAGGGGTGGCGACGCGTGTTGCCACTGGAGGAGGAATAGTGACCCGATACTCGACTGGGGCTATATCCCGAACTTTCACAAGTGCTTGGGGCTCCCCGCTGTCGAGTGTTATATTCTCCTTTCGGACCTCCCCGAGGAGATCTAGCGCATTGCTGATAAATTTTTGGGCTATATTTTTGTTCAGCAACTTAAGCGTCTTGCACATGAATATACCAAAAAATTCTATCTCCTCCTCCGTCTTTTTGTGAGTGAGTTTGGCAATCTCATCTAGAAGCTCCGCCACTTGGAGCCGACGATCCCTGAGAACCTGTGTGAAGAAAAGGAACGTCATAATAAACTAAACTAATAATATTTTCGTACATAAATAATTTATAAACTAAACTAATAATTATTTCGTACACAAATAATATCAAATATTGTTTGACGACAGTCAACTAGGGCCGTGAGCCCTGTGTGGTCTCAAATTTACCCCGAGCCATGCTATCTTATCGGAATTGAATTTGACACCATCCTCTCCTTCCCAGTACCCCGAATGTAGCTATGCTGTGAATGAACGAATATGAACGAAAACGGAGAATGGCTATATATGAATGTATTTGGTGAATACAAAGTCTCAATTATGACTGTGTCAAGTTTAATTTATCAATCTTTGTGAAACTATAATATAACATTAATAATTATACGAATGGGTAAAATGACAAACACGATTACGAAACTACATAACCTATTTCTTCACCTGTACATTTGTAATGGCTGTAGAACACCCTTGGCCAAATATTATCAGTGGTCATGCCTGTAGGCGATGACCGCGAGATTAGGATGAACAATTCCACAGCTGAGGATACGGAAAACCAACATAATAACGGAATATATATATGTATATATATAATATATCTATCTATATATATATATATATATATATATATATATATATATATATATATATATATATATATATATATATATATATATATATATATATATATATAATATATATATATATATATATATATATATATATGTTAGTAAAGCCAGGTAATACATTTTCTTGAATACATACGAGGTTGAAAGAAATGGCAATTTCTGCGTTGGAAATTTTATTATTCAAAGTTTCCAGGTCTCTGATGAGTTTTCGCTGGGTGGCAGGAAGTAGATGAATGAGATTAGCAAAATTCATGGTGGTACAGGGTTACATTAATGTACATGATGATACAGGATATACGACGCGTTTCACTGGACAACCAGCATTATCAAGTAAGGATAGAATGATATAAAAGGTAAACAGGAAGGGTATATATAGAGGGTGGAGGATCAGAGGAGGCGAAAATCAGGGGGCAAAATCTGCTATTGGTGGAGGGGTATTCTAGGAGTGTTAGAGAGATCCGCGTCACGCAGGCGCACTGGATGCGGGAAGGTGGTGGTCGGTTGGCGGGGTCGAAGCTGATTGGCTGCGTGTCGAGGGGCGTGGCCTAAGTTGCGTAGTACGTGTGGCGCCGGCAGAAGACGAAGCTGAAGGAGGTAGCGCGGGGGGCTGCGTCAAGGGCACCGGGGGGCAAGGGGGGGCATTAGGTCCTGTAGGATAGTGCCTTTTGGCAGAAGGAAGGATCTGAAGGTCCAGAGTTTGGTTGTTGATGTTAGGATGTAAGGCTTGGATATATAACGCTTCGAGTATTGGTAATCTCCTTGGGTCACTTTCTTTATCGAGTATGGTGGTGTGTTTCTCTAACTCATTGCGTGTGAGGTGGGGGTGGTTAGGGGTGAGATAGTGGTCTTTGATGGCTACAGCCTGAAGGTGAAGAGTTAACCGACGTGAAAGACGAGTCTGCGTCATGCCAATATGGAAATGAGGTCCACAGTCCTCATAATTACAGGTATGTTGGTAAATGACGTGATCGTCGGTCATCGGGCTCTTTATCTTGGTGGAAGCTGGTTTGTTGCGGAGAACGAGGTTGGAGGTCTTGGGGGATTTGTAATAAATTATTAATTTGATTTTGTTTTCCGGGTTGGTTGGGTGGACATCCTTGGAGATTATTTCTTTTAAAACGGCCTCGTCATTTTTGTGTTCAGAGGACATAAAATTGCGGTAGAAGATCTTAATTTCATTGGGGGGGTCAATGTTGGGAGGGCTTTGGGTGTACCATTTAAAATTATAAATTATGCACATGAATGCAAACATTATACGTGTTGACGGAGAGGTATTTATGGCCAGGTTTCAAACCTACTGGCCCCACGTATATTGTTACGGAAAGCTGGGCACCTTCACCACTTGTCACAGTGATGAAAGTGGCCAGTTTTCCCAAATATACCTGTTGTCAGGGTGTTCAAAACTTCTTCATGGTACCTGTCTATCAACCTGTCCACGATTTATATAAAGTAATAATATTGAACCTTATTTCTTTTACAGATTTGGTATTTCGCTGAGGAAGTGGTGGAAGGTGAACTTTGCAATGGATCGATGACGACTCTTTTATATTTTAATGTAGATGACATTTAATCTATACCTTGTTTGATACCTATTTTATGTGAAGACATTATGAAAATGTTTAAGAAATAATCATATAATAATATATTAGTAAATATTCCCTGAGCCCAACAAAATAAAATTAATAGTTTCAATAAAACATAAAAAAATATGTACACAATTTTGTTTTCTTGATAACCACAGGTTTATTACTTTGTAAGAAAAAATATTTTTTCAACATTTAATGACGAATCTATTAACTCCTTCAGACTCATATGACGCGATCGCGTCATATGGCAGAGTGAGCCAAAAACTCATATGACGCTACCGTGTCATATGGAGTTATTATATTGCCAGAAAATAAGTTTATGACGCTATTGAGCCGGTCTTTTGGCTGGTAAGTCCCATAAGTTAGATCTACATGTGGAAATATCTAGCAACCCCCTGGCGTCCCAGTGAGGGCCCCGCGGGGGTAGAAACGCTCAGTCTCTTCTCAGCAGCCAGCCTACTAGGTGGGTGTGTGTGGCCCTTTAAACCAAGGGGCCTCCATTTTGCCCAGCCTGGGTGGTATTTCCGCCCTAATATAAACCAAACGAAGTGCTATATTGTTGAGTTATCGATGGATTATTGTGTTAGTCTTGTTTAAGGTATAATAACCATGTTAGTGATGTGTTATGCTAGTCTCTGGTGTACGTGAGCAAGGTGGTGGAGCCCACGAGGGGCCATGGTTTTTGCCTATACGTTTCGCTTGTTTGTGAATCACTTTCATATAATATCGAGTGAATTATATTGCTATTTATCAGTTCAAGTAGTGTATCTTACTTGTAATAGTGTTTGTTAGTGAAAAAACGTTCATAACTGGTGGAGCATATGTCGCCATGCTCCCTCCCCCCTGTGCATTTTTGCTCAATAATTTACTGGTGGAAAGTGCTTGGGAGGTAAGTTTTTTATTGGCAAAAGCACTCTACATATACGGCTTGGTGGCCACGAGGGAATCTCAGCAGTGTCAGAGTAAGTACAGTCAACATTTTATGTCGCCACGAGTAGGTGGAGGTGGAGGAGGTGGTGGTGGTGGTGGTGATGGTCGTGGTGGTGGTGGAGGTGGTGGTGATGGTCGTGGTGGTGGTGGTCGTGGAGGTGGTGGTGGTGGTGGTGGTGATGGTCGTGGTGGTGGTGGAGGTGGTGGTGGTGGTGGTGGAGGTGGTGGTGGTGGTGGTGGTCATGGTGGTGGAGCGGTGGTGGTGGTGGTGGTTGTTGTAGAGCAGTGGTGGAGATTGTGGTGGTAAAGCAGTGGTGGAGATTGTGGTGGTGGAGCAATGGTGGAGATTGTGGTGGTGGAGATGGTGGTGGTGTTTGATGAGTTGGTATTGACACCAATAGGGTCAGGTCCCTTTTCTAACCGTGGGTCAGGTCAGAAAATGAACCCTTTCGGTAGGTGTCAATCGCACCTGGTCGAACACCACCACAATCGCCACCATTGCTCCACCAACCACCACAATCTCCACCACTGCTCTACCACAACCACCTCCACTACTCCACCGCCATTTTATTATTTTTATTATTATTATTATTATTATTATTTATTATTGTACCTGTTATTCCTGTTCCCCAGGGTGTGTATGGGATCACCCATAATAGAGTATTTATATTTGTATTTAATTTATATTTTTGCTTTATTATATTATTATACTATTATTATTATTAGGGGTTTGTCCCCTACGGGGAACCCCTATTGTAATCATTAAACCTGGAATTTCATCCAAATTCTTCTTACGCGCCGGTTTCGACGCAATAATTCCAGAACCGCTTTTTGGATCGGGATCAAACTTTCACAAGAGGTGCGTTTTTGTATTGGGCAACTTTTGATATGCTAAACATCCGGCATGGTGGCCAAACAGATCCGTGGCAGCCGATTTCCCGAAAAACTTGACGCTTAAATACCGTCTCTCCCACTCACAGGAAACGACTGGGCTTTGGCATACGCACTCCCCTACTAATGCTCCGCAAATTTTATAGAGAAGGTTTTGCTTTTGCACGTGGGCTTTTTTCCGGCAATCTTGAACAAAACTCGAATTCCACTTAAAATTCCACATCTTGAAAACTACGCCGCTGATCAGAGCCATGCTTGCGTAGTTGGGTGAGGCTCGCGATTCCGAACGTTTTGATACCAAAAAAATATAAATGGGTGGAATAGTTTGGCCGCAGCATTGAAAACTGTCTATTCTTAAATGATTTTAAAACCGAATTCGCTACCCACACAAAGTTTACCGTCTACAGTCTATAGGCTTCCACGCATCCCCCAGTTTTGCTTAATAACATAAGCTCTTTATTATTCAGTCCTATCTTTTGTTTTTTTATTTAACTCTCTCAAAACCGTTCGAGTCCCTACGAATTCCAGCAATTATTTAGCCAACCTACCTATACATACCTACCCTACCAAATAATAATGAGAAATTCAAATTTATTTTTGGTGAATGACAGAGTATTGGCTAAGGTTTTTAACAATTCCTCCCTTTGCCAAATGCTTAGTTTAATAACAATGATATGGACCTTTAAAGTTTTGGCAATTGCCCATGTGACCGGAGTCGTATTTTAACCCTCCTAAAGTGTTACCACGAAATACCGCTAGATCCTTTCTCAAAAGTCGCTAGCATGTTGCTACATAGCCAAACAATGTTAGGATAATGCTGCAATTTCTAAAGAGTTTTGGTTTGTTTGTTTTGCAAATTTTACAATGTAGTATGACTAGAATGTCTGAAATTTTCAAATTATCCCTAGTAAATGTCTCTAGATATAAAAGAAATGGCTGCTAGATTGAAGTAAATAGCTCTACATTTAGCGGTAATATGTAGCTTTACAACTGCAACCACCACCTCCCTCCCAGTATGTCTCCACAAAATACCGCTAGATCCTTTCTCAAAAGTCGCTAGCATGTTGCTACATAGTCAAACAATGTTAGAATAATGCTGCAATTTCTAAAGTTTTGGTTTGTTTGTTTTGCAAATTTTACAATGTAATATGACTAGAATGTCTGACATTTTAAAATTATCCCTAGTAAATCTCTCTAGATATGAAAAAATGGCTGCTAAATTGAAGTAAATAGCTCTACATCTAGCGGTAATATATAGCGATACAACTGGCAACACTGCCTAGCCCTTCCTTCCTATCTTCTTCCTCCCTCATATGTATCAACAACCACTCTAGTGAACTTTCGGTATTTAGTTTATTCAGCTTAATACTATTTATCCACATAAAATAGAAACCTATCACAATTGTTGTCTAATACAACCATAGATAATGCTATTACATATTATTTGAACATGATGTCGAATTTAGCAGTTGTGTTTACCTTGAACAGTAATTGACAGTCTGTGACAGAACCGAAAGCTTCTCTTGCCGTGTAGTACTCAAAGAAAGCAAGTCTCCCCTTAAGCCAAGTCAGAGATGCAGAGGTAACTTTCACAATGCATTATAATCCTAGACAGACACCAATATACCACTAAATCAGACAAATATCACTACAAAAAAGATAGGAAAATATTATATTAATGTCCTAGGTATTTGAAATTATGCAAATGAGTAAAATCCATTATGATATAATGATAATGGGATTGATTAGTATCTGGCAACAGTGTTGCACAAAATTTTCTGAACGTATGCGAACTTCGGAGTATTTATCCCATTAATATACACATTATCACTATTTAAATGTAATACAACCATACACAGTGCTATTACATATTATTTGAACATAATATAGGATGCTCTTTCCTTTAAACCATTTTCTATATCTATTCACGAAAAATATAGGCCTAGCCTAGGCAGCGCTACCGGTAGGTACGAATTTATCAGTTCGAATTTTGATTGAGAGTGGGATTAGGCCTAGGCCTAGCCTAGGGCTTAACATGGGATACTGTTTGGGGTTTGGGAATAGACTGAGGCTGCTTTAGGCCTAATTAGGTAAAATTAGTCAAATCGAGACAATTGCATAGCCTAGGCCTATTAAGCAAATATTTTACCAATCTACAATAGGCCTAGTCTATTCGCTGTAAGTAGGCAAGAAATCATGACCTAGGCTATAACCTCTGTAACTAAAAAACAACTAGGCCTAGAGTGATCAAGCTAATATGTGACTTATATGTCGACCATTTGGGAAGAGTCAGTCAAGGAATAGCCTAGATGTGGAAATTTGCAGCCAATTTGCTCTAGCCCTATTTGATATACAGAGGTTAGAGGTCATTGTTGAGGCCCCCCCCCCCTCATGACATATTGTCATCATCTTATATATTGCCAGCAGGGGGCAAATAACCGAAAAAAATCGCCGTCAAAATAGACGCGAACTTAACCACGGCGTTCGACACATGTAAACATGGCGGTGGAGCGGCGACGAAAGCTTGCCATCATGTTCCCGTCCATTTTGAATGCCGTTGGATACAATAATATGTTGAGGGGGGCAAATAGGCCTAACCAAACTGCGGCGATCGACCATGTAAACATGACGGCGGCGGTGGACGCTTGCGATCGTGTTCCCGTCTATTTTGACTGCCATTGGATACAATAATATGTTGAGGGAAGGGCTTTGCGGCAATTTTTTTGGTTGTTTGCCCCCTACTGGCAATATATATGATTATAACATGTCATGGGGGGGTGAGGGGGGGCTTTCAACATATTATTGTATTGAATGGCATTCAAAATAGACAGGAACATTATCCCAAGCGTCCAACGCCGACACCGCCGCTGCTGCTGAAGAACAAGGAAATTAGCAATAGGTTTCATTGTGAACTGGAGGAAATTAATAGAAATAAGGAAGCTAGGCCTAGCGATGTAAATAGTCAATGGAATTTCCTTAATAATGACAATTATATGTATAGGTATAAAGTAAAAACAATATATTTTACATAATTTATTTCATATCATACATATTTAAACAAATATATATTAAAAATAGTTTAACCACACCACTGAGTTCCCCCAAAATACTCTAATAGGGCTGGCCTGAAGAATTAGATCAAGATGGACAACCAATCAACACATGATAGGTAGGGAAGGGCAGGTTAACCACGGCGATCGACAAATGTAAACATGACGACCGTACACTCGGAAACTACATCCATCCCCATTAGCCTAACCTAACAACCTTACCTAACCTATCCTAGTATTATGGGTGGAGGCTGCCGCCCCCTAGACCCAGTACGTTGGATACAAAAATAACCCTCACGTAACACCTAGTATATGTCCCTAGTACCCAGTACGTGGGATACCAAGCTAACCCTCATGTAACACCTAGTATATGTCCCTATTACCTAGTATTTGGGATACAATACTAACCCTTACATAACACCTAGTATATGTCCCTAGTACCCAGTACGTGGGATACAAAACTAACCTTCACCTAGCATATGTCCCTCACTCAGTACACCTTTCACCCTCACTACCGTTCGTGAGTCTTCATACATCTTCATTATCACACGCACCAGCCACTCCTCTACGCCAAATTTTCTCCTAGCCTACTGCACAACTTCTTACTTTCAGTAGAGACGTGATTTTCCGGGCCCGTCGCAAGATCACCGTCTCAACCGAGCCGTCGCAAGATCATCACAGGACAGGAAAAACAACACAGGCTTGCTCCAAGCCAGCACACATCTTACAAATATATAGGCTAGGCTATACAACTTCCATTTCATCGGAATAACATTCACCGCCAATTTAATTATCATAAGGATTATATAAATGAAATTCTGATATGAAAAAACAATCGGTAAATAGCATAGCCTAGGCCTAGTCAAAGCTGGGGTTTGTTGTTGTTTCGTGGACAAAATTTAACCAAGCGTACTGTCCCACATTAATTTATTATCAACAATTGGATATACGTTACTGTGGGCTCTTATTACTCTACTTCCTAATAATAGGCAAGTAAATTATAACATAATGTTTGGATAAACAAATATACCGAAATAAATTAGAATGGAGAAACAGTAAGTTGAGTGAGATGTTTCAGCTTGCCGTCAACCCAGCTCCGGAGCTCTCTTGCCGTCGCAAGAGAATATTGGTGTCTCGCTTGCTAAAGGTGGGCTTGCGACAGGACCAGAAAAACAGTTTTTCGGGTAGATCTTGCGACGGTGGTCTTGAGACGGGACCGGAAAAACACCTCTTAGATATCTTTCCTGCAGCTGCCTGACTATGAAGTTATCATACCTTCAAAGACTCTCTCACACTCACAGACCTTCATGACTTGGCCAAGCATTTTCAGGCCTCTTATAGCAGTTGCAAGGGGAGCCTAACTCTGAAATCACTAGATAGTGCCTCCAGAACCATAAAAAAGAGGAGAGGGCTTAATTAACACACTTCCCTGTTGGACTCCGACGCGAACTGAAAACTCATCACTCAGTACCCTCACGTAACACCTAGTATATGTCCCTAGTACCCAGTACTTTGGATACAAAACTAACCTCCACCTAACACCTAGTATATGTCCCTAGTAACCAGTACATGGGATATAAAGCTAACCCTTACCAAATATCTAGTACCGTACTGTATATGTCAATCCAAGGTCCTCCTGCTAACGAAGAAGTTCCTGAGGTTGGCGGGGCGTCTCCGTCGACTGCGGGGCATGGGTGCCCTCCCCTGAAATCTACGATGTCCCCGTCCTCCCTGTGAAACCTCTCCACCCTGGGGTCCTTTCCGCCCGGATAGGGTGACATAAGCTTCACAGCTTCACTACCCTATATCCTCAACAAGAAGTACTGTATATGTCCCTCACTCAGCTGTACACCTTTCACCCTCACTACCGTTCGTGAGTCCTCGTACATCTTCATTATCACATGCACCAGCCACTCCTCAACGCCAAGTTTTCTCCTAACCTACTGCACAACTTCTCTGGCCACCTTATCAAAGGCCTTCTCCCAGTCTGCAAACACAACATCAGATCCCTATCTTTTAAGTACATACAGTACATACAGTATCTTTCCCTTATCATACCTTCTAAGACTCTCTCACAGACCTTCATGACTTAGTCAAGCATTTTCAGGACCCTTATAGCAGTTCCCAGGGGAGCCCAACTCTGAAATCACCAGATAGTGCCTCCAGAACCATAAAAAAAAGAAGAGGAAAGGGCTTCATTAACACAGAGCCCTGGTGGACTCCGACGCGAACTGAAAACTCATCACTCAGTACCGGTACATCTTTCACCCTCACTGCCGTTTGTCAGTCCTCATACATCTTCATTATCACACAAATACCTTCATGACTTGGATTGTGCCGTGTCCTAGCATGAAACCAAACTGCATATCGTCAATATCATACCTTCAAAGACTTTCTCACAGACCTTCATGACTTGATCAAGTATTTTCAGGCCCCTATAATTTTCCCTATCCAATGAGTCCCCTTTGCTCGTATACAGTATATAATATACTTTTGTGCCATTCATCAGAGATTACTTCCTCTCTGATGATGAAGTTAATTAGCTCATTGAACACACCTACTCCTTTCTCACCTGAGGCCTTAATCATCTCGGCTAGAATGCCAGAGCATCCTGCAGCTTTTCTGTCCTTCATTAAGTTATTGCACTGCTTACAAAAGCTGGCACAATCACAGGGAGGGGGGAGTATTGGCTTTTCGTTGCTAAGCTTCTCTATTCCATTCAAATTCCATGTTGAATAATCTTTCGTAGTGTATCACAAACTTATTTTACAATGGAAAATAATGCATGAGGAGGGCTGGGTAGGCCTATTAGTATTTTGTGAAATAACTTAAATTAGGTTAGGCTATAGTATACTTCATTAGGTTATTAGGCCTATGAGAAACCAGGCCTAGGCCTAGCTTAATTTTATTTCACTGCTCAACATATTTTTTATTTTTTTTTGCTTTTGAGCTCTGCATAGGGCTATATTCAGGTAGGCTTGGGTTTTAGTAAAATTGCATTAGGCTATGCTACATATATTTACTTCTATTGGAAAGCACAGGCCTACACAATAGTACACATGTTAAAGAATTTAACCTAGCCTACCACAATTTAGCCTAGACTGAAAGAACAAACAAAAATAGGCTAGGCTAATTGCAGCTAAATAATTTAGCCTAGCCTCACCAATTTAGCCTAGACTGAAAAAAAAAAAAAAATAGGCTAATTGCAGTTTTGGTAAGAGTTGTAGTTGTGGGCATACCAAAAGCTTTGTTTATATAGCCTAGTCGCACGCTCGCAGTTAGGCCTACATTCGCTTCTAATTTAACTGCTGGGGTAAACTTGGTAAAGCCACCCTCAATCCGCCGGCCGGTAACAAAACAATTTACCCAACGCCTGGCCGTGAGATACAATAATGGGTTGAAGGGGCTTTATCCCCCTATGACTTATTGTCATCATCATCTATATCATCAGCAGGGGCAAATAACCACAGTCAAATTAGACGCGAATGTAACTGCGAGCGTGCGACTACGTAAATAAAGGGGACGATAGACCCGCTAACACAACTCTTTAACGCATTTTTTCCTAATGTATTAGATTTTTTTATATTTATGACCTCAACAGTTGAAAGATGACAATTTTATGGTTTATTTTAGGCTATACAAAAACATTTGCTTTGTAACTTAGATACTCATATTTATGCTTATAATTGCAGTACGAGTGGGTTTTTTCTTTTTATATGTAGGCCTAGGCTAAACAAATGTTAGTTTTTGTTTTATAGGCTAAACTAGGCTGAATTTATGCTAATAAATATTAATTGGAGGGAGCAAATCTGTCAAGGAATAGCCTAGATGTGGAAATTTACAGCCAATTTGCTCTAGCCCTTTTTGAGACACAGAGGTTAGAGATCGTTGGATACAATAATATGTTGAGGGGGTCAATCGCCCCCCATGACATATTGTCATCATCATATATATTGCCAGCAGGGGGCAAATAGCCTAGGCCTAGCCTAACTACAACAAAAATCGCCGTCAAAATAGACTCGAACTTATATTAACTACGGCGATCGACCATTGCCCGCACCGGCCGTCCCCCGGTTATTGTTGAGGTCCTGAGGAACAGTATGACTTTGACGAGCTCTTCCCTCCGCTGTCTCCGCATCCCATGTATCGTCGTACGGTACCCCTTCCCCTCCACATCCTACATCTGGTCGTTCTATATATGCCTCCTAAGCCTCGCCTCGTCCCGTCACTGAGCATGTGGATGGGCGTCCCTTTCTGGCTTCAAAGATGGATTCCTTCCGACAGCTCCTACTGGATTGTCTGGGGTTGGTTGATAAGGGCACCTCGCTTCAAGACATTGCTCTGGCCCTAGTACCGTGGTTTGTAGGTCTCTGGTTCACCACCTGATGACCTGCTATTGGGTTGTTGCCTTTACAGTGTTACGGTTCTACGAATTACCTAGAATGAAAGTGACACGGTGGTGAATTTTAACCTTAACTATAAACTAATTTAATTGTGACATAGGATCTCCGCGACCGCGAACTTATATTAACTACGGCGATCGACCATTGCCCGCACCGGCCGTCCCCCGGTTATTGTTGAGGTCCTGAGGAACCGTATGACTTTGACAAGCTCTTCCCTCCGCAGTCTCCGCATCCCATGTATCGTCGTACGGTACCTCTTCCCCTCCACATCCTACATCTGGTCGTCCTACATATGCCTCCTAAGCCTCGCCTCGTCCCGTCACTGAGCATGTGGATGGGCGTCCCTTTCTGTCTTCAAAGATGGATTCCTTCCGACAGCTCCTACTGGATTGTCTGGGGTTGGTAGGTAAGGGCACCTCGCTTCAAGACATTGCTCTGGCCCTAGTACCGTGGTTTGTAGGTCTCTGGTTCACCACCTGATGACCTGCTATTGGGTTGTTGCCTTTACAGTGTTATGGTTCTACGAATGACCTAGAATGAAAGTGACACGGTGGTGAATTTTAACCTTAACTATAAACTAATTTAATTGTGACATAGGATCTCCCCGACTACGGTAGGGCCGGAGTGGGCGAGTATTCGCCTGAGGTTGCCCCAAGACAAGACAAGACAAAATTCTAGTGCTAGTTTTACTCAGATTTTGTGAGTTTTAATTTAGCCTAGCCTAGGCCTAAGAGTTCAGAAAATTTGCAAAATGCACCCCATACTAGCCTACCCATAGCCTAATAGGCCTAGTGATTCTTTTTTGGCAGACCCCCCACAAATTTTCATATAGCCTAGGCCTAGGCTAGCCTAAGTTCTGGAATGCATGTTGGAATAGCCTTCCTATAAACTGTAGGCTAGGCTACTTCCTTTTAATTTAAGTTTGATTCTTTGGAAAAATTTATTAGGCCTAGACCAGGGCAGGAAAGTAACATTTAAAATGATGTGTAAAAAGTCGCCCATAAATGGCGGGCCACTATGTTATTGTAATTTGGGAGCTTATTTCGTCTGTTGATTGACTTTGTCCTTAATTGGGGATCCTATGAATTAGCACAGATGATGATGACTTACCGTACATCATAATACGTGACGGGCCGACGTGGGGGGGCAGAGCCGCAGAGACGCCCTCAACATATTTGGTGTCCCACAGTAACTTTTAATGGGATGGATGTAGTTACCGGGTGTACGGTCGTCATGTTTACATAGGGCGATCGTCGCGGTTAACTTCGCGTCTATTATGACGTAAACAAAAATCGGCATATTTCATTTTATTCACTTTCTTTTATATTTAGGCTATAATCTAGCTTTGGCACGACAATAACCCTAAACTAGTCTTTTTTTAAAGATTCTTCTAATCTTCCAGTAGCCTATAGCCTAATTTAGGTCATTTTTAAAGGCACACAATTAAATGGTTGGTATTTTAAACGACACTACTGCAGCATTATGAGAAACAATTTATTAGAGATAATAGGCAACAATAGATTCGCCATATTTTTCTCCATAAGCTATAGTCCGCATGGAGGATTTTCGTTATCGACAAATTGAAAAAATTCCCACTTCACAGACAAAATAGACAAATACACCAAAAATTGGGGTGTGGGGGCAGCAGCCCCCACCCATAATAGCCTACTATAATAGGTTAGGTAAGGTTGTTAGGTTAGACTAAGCTAATGTCCTTTCAAAGGGGTATAGGCCTATTAAACACTAGGATAGCCTATACCTGGTCAAGGGTAAGTCCTGCTGTAGTCAACTTGAATGCTACCTTAAATTGTAATATTAGACTAGGCATAGCCTATAGAAAAAATAGCCTAGCCTACTTATTTATTGTACCCTATAATATAGGCCTAGCCGGGTAGAATGTAGAGTTCGGGCGTACCGCCACCATTGTTTACACTGCGCAGAGCGGCGACGGAAGCTTGCCATCATGTTCCCGTCTATTTTGACTGCCATTGGATACAATAATATGTTGAGGGGAGGGCTTTGCGGCAATTTTTTTGGTTGTTTGCCCCCTACTGGCAATATATATGATGATGACAACACGTCATGGGGGCAAAGCCCCCCCTCAACATATTATTGTATCCAATGGCATTCAAAATAGACGGGAACATTATCGCAAGTGTCCGGCGCCGACACCGCCGCCGTAATGTTTACATATGTCGATCACCGTGGTTAAAGGGTGGTTCACACATAGCCGAGTCGGTGCGCGAGTCCAACACGAGTCACACTCGTCGATTATCGCCGTCGCTGGAGGCTGAGTCGGCCGCGAGTAGCAATTGTTCCCGAGTCAAGGAGAGTGTAACACGAGTTAACTCGATTCAATACGAGTCAACACGTGTTCATGCAAGAGTCTGTACGAGTAACTGAGAGTCAAAACGAGTGTAACACGAACCCAACACGAGTGTAAAAAATTTGAAAAATAATGGCCACATTCCAGGGCACGTAAACAAAGAGTATGGACGAGTCAACGCGATTGTTACACGGATCAACACGATTTTTATACGGATCAACACGAAAGACAACGCGTTGACTCTCGTTGGATCTCTGTTGCACACGTGTTGACTCGTGTTACATCCGTGTAAACTCTCGTTGATTCTTCCTACATTTTTCAAATAACGGTATTTCAAATGACACTTGCTTTTTCGTGTTACACTTGTGTTTTTTTCTCAGTGGATCGTGTTTACTCTTGTTTACTCGTGTTTTCACTTGTGTTTGAATCGTGTAAACTCTGGCATCATGGGGGCACCAAATTTTGGCACTCACATTCGTGCTTTCTACTCTTGTTGATACGTGTTGCATGTGTGTTACATACGTGTTGTTGCGTGTAGACACGTGTTGCTTCGTCAACGTCGAAATGATGACGAAAAGCGACGAATCACCAAAGAGTGTTACACGGGTTTACACGAGTCAACACGAGTTAACACGAATAACAAAGAGTTATTCAGAGTCAAACACGAGTTAACACATATGTACACGAGTCTACACGTATTTAGGCCACTCATGGGTACTCGCCACGGGACCCAAAAATTTCATGCATGCATGAAATTTTTGGACCCCGTGGCGAGTACCCACGAGTGTGTCGAGTATACACGAGCGTAGCACGAGTCTATACGAGTGTTGAGGAGTATCGACGAGTCATTGCTGAATAGCAAAATTTCATCACTCGTGTTGGACTCGCGCACCGATTCGGCTATTAGTCCAGTAAATCTAGCAATCATTTAACTGGACCTAGAACAAATTGTAATAGAAGGTTTTTTGGCTTTAACTTGTTTATTAGGTCCCTCTGATGAACATATAAAAAGTCTCCAACTTTTGGACACCGGGAAAGTGGTTAATTTGCATAAATTCAAGATGGCCGCCGTCCAAAGCTTCAATTTACAGATAACTTTTTTCTGGTTGCTCCTAGACCCTATAAATGTATTACAAACAACGTTTTTTGGCTTTAACTTGTTTATTAGGTCCCTCTGATGAACATATAAAAAGTCTCCAACTTTTGGACACCTGGAAAGTGGTTAATTTACAGCCGAAAAACCTTACAGACAGGCTGAACTGTCTCTTTCACAAGGGGTGACACAGGCACTTTGTGCTTGTATGGGTTTTTTGACCTGTTGTCCCTCTTTTTTATAAAAAAAAAAAAAAAAACCATGACGTAGTATGACGTCATTCAGAGCCAATTATGTAATTCATGATAGGAGTTCGTATTCACTTGGATCATCGGTGCTTGCATCAAAGTTGCTATTTTGACAGAGTCCTTTACATTGACCACATGCACTGGAACATTCAAGCTCATTCCGTTTGCAACTACAGCGTTGAGTGTCACAGTTGCCCTTACACTGACATCTGACCAATTTCAGTAGTGAATCAGGAGCCACTGGCGAATCCATCGTCTTCGGTTCAAGCTGTCCCTTCCGCAGACACCAGACCCATTTCTCGGGGTCCACACAGTTCCCCATCCATTCCTGGACCTGACAATAAACTCGGAACGAGTGGTATTTGGCTGCATCGGTTGTTGGGGGAAGGCTGTGAACTTCAACGGTAGTTGAACTTTTTGCCACCTTGTTGCAAAACTTTGTCTTTCGCAGTCCGTCAAGGGTGTCATTTCCTTTTCCCCCGTACAAATAAACCAAGGCCTTTTCACCAGCTGATGATATCACGTCTTTACTTCCACTTTGGCAACAGAATGCTTCTATACATTTCAAGAAACCGTTGTCTTCCCTCACTTTCCTCAAGGCAGCCCCTTTACCAATACCATACAGTCGTGAGGTTGTGTCGCATCCACAGAGTGCATGGACAACTGGCAGGACACGACAGATGCTTTCACCGAGAGCTTCTGCTACTGAGTTAATATGCCAACATTTCCCACCTTCCTTGCTCGACTTGAAGTACAAATCATTCATCCCTCGTTCCGCATAATGACACAACAGCACCAACAAGTCTGTGTCCTCACCTATCACATATGTCACGGTTTCCCTTGCATGCTCAATTCCCTTCTTCGCAATCATGACATCTGCATCTGCTGGCGCATTGACACAGTCAATTCCATTTGCCTTGAATGTTTCACACAATAAGTCAATGAAGTTTTGCTTATTGTCCGAGTTTGACAAGAAGTTTTCCTTTTTTGACCGAAGGGGCATGGTTGGAGTGAACATCACCTTTTGACCAAAGACTCCTTTTGATCGTCGATTGTGTGTCATGTCCTTGGTAGTAGGTCCTGATTTATAACCGTCGAATACAACCACCGGGTTGAGAAAGTTTTTGGAAACATGCTTCATGTACATGCTTGCAATGTCCTCAAATGTGTCACCCTTCTTCCATGGAATCCTTTGCAATAAGGAACCACCATCCAGAACATGGGTCACAGTCCTTTCTTCCTCAAATGATTCCAATGACGACTTGGGAACAACAGCAGCTATCTCATCTCCTAGCTGTGGTTTATTGGCTTCCCTGAGCCTCCCCCACTTATCGAACAGAGCAGTAGGGTAGCTAGACAACTCATACGCAAAGACCTCTTCAACACCTAAGTCCCTGTTATTAGCAAAGATGAGGAGCCTCTGGAAAAGGAGCTGTGGGTCGATTGGTACTTTTTCAGCACTGATTGTAACCTTTGCACCCAACGACTCAACTTGATCTTTCTTCCTAAATGAAAAGTCAAAAGCATTGCTACCTTCCATCTTCTGCACAATGTTCATACCAACCTCATACAGTAAATGAGGATTGGCCGAGGCTGGTCCTGTCACACCGTTGGCAATATTCCTGAGTTCATTTGATTCTTGAAATGGATCATAATCCTTGAAGAATGCGAGAACCTTCTCTGTGTCCTTCCTATCTCGTTCACGCCTTGCTTCAGTCATTTCTTTGTGCTGCTCAGAGGTGTGGAAATGCTTCCCTGTCAGTTCTTGCATAACTTCACTCACCTCAGCGCAGGCTGGCATAGCAAGTAACCAGCGCAGGCGTTGCGTTTCCTCCATGCCCCTACCACGTGTCAATCCACCATTCGTTTTCAAAGAGCGCATCAAAACCTGCTCTATAACCAAGTCGCTTGGCAGTCCTGCCCACAGCCGATCACTTCGGCGGATCACAAATAGACCGGAGTTCAATTGACAGAACATGTCTGGGTTGAGCTGCTCAAGTTCAATCATGTCTTGAATGTACACATGGGCTGACTTGGCATAATTGTTATGACCACACGCTGCAAAGTACGGCAACATCTCCTGGAGTGTTCCGAGGTACAGTAGGAAATCGCCCATTCTCAGTGCCCTCAGGAAGTGACGCAGCAGGTCAATCATGTCCATGTATTGAATCCATAGCTTTCCCATCTTATGCTCTGCTAAGGAGCTCTTCTCAGCTTTAAGTTTTTCAGAAATTCTGTTGAAAACGTCTTTACTGCAGACTTCATCCGGTGAAACGTC
The DNA here is from genome assembly GCA_032716605.1 of Paralithodes platypus. NCBI lineage: Eukaryota > Metazoa > Arthropoda > Malacostraca > Decapoda > Lithodidae > Paralithodes > Paralithodes platypus. The sequence goes on along the minus strand of CM064499.1, from coordinate 8,290,480 downwards.
TTCACGCAACAGCTTATCCAAAAGATCTGCAGCCTCCTGGAAGTCCTTGCATGAAACAAGAAACAAGATGATGGGATTAGTATAGGCCTAGGCAAAATGTAATAGACAATAATGTGCAGTAAAGGTAGGGCTTGACCTAGAACAAATTGCAATAGAAGGTTTTTTGGCTGTAAGGTTTTTTGGCTGTAAATTAACCACTTTCCAGGTGTCCAAAAGTTGGAGACTTTTATATGTTCATCAGAGGGACCTAATAAACAAGTTAAAGCCAAAAAACGTTGTTTGTAATACATTTATAGGGTCTAGGAGCAACCAGAAAAAAGTTATCTGTAAATTGAAGCTTTGGACGGCGGCCATCTTGAATTTATGCAAATTAACCACTTTCCCGGTGTCCAAAAGTTGGAGACTTTTTATATGTTCATCAGAGGGACCTAATAAACAAGTAAAAGCCAAAAAACCTTCTATTACAATTTGTTCTAAGTCCAGCCCTACTTTGACTGGTCTATATGTGTGAACCAGCCTTTAGTTCGCGTCTATTTTGAAGGCGTTTTTTTCGGTTATTTGCCTCCTGCTGGCAATATATATGATGATGACAATATGTCATGGGGGGGAGTGATCCCCCTCAACCTATTATTGTATCCAAAAGCAGTAAAATAGACGGGAACAGGATAGCCAGCATCCGACGCCGCTCCGCGTAGTGTAAACAAGGCTGGCGGTACACCCGAACTCTACATTCTACCCCACTAATTTTCCAACTAGCATAACCGATGATTATCAATGATCAATCCCAGTCAGAAACGTCCATGCTTCCCTCCCATAAGTCAATGTCGGGATTACCACACTGTCATGCAAGGACTTCTTTACTTCCATGCTGATCACCCTATTTCTTCTTACTGCTTTCAGAGTTCCTACAATGCTCTTCCCCTGTTACACTTTCTCCCACACTTCTTCATTCATAGGCCTACTCACATCTTTACTCAACACACTGCCCAAATACTTAAATGAGCTGACATTCTTCATAGCCGTTCAACCTCACTTCACACTCTATGGTTGCACCCCTTTCAATGACCATAATATTGCTCTTCCTAGCATTTACCTCCAGATTCCGTTTTTCACACACTGTTCCAAACATATTTACCTGACCCTGCAACTCCCATTCACTATCGCTCATCAGAACTGTGTTGTCAGCAACAGTAGTACCGGTACTGTACTGTTGAGGCAACTTCCACTCGTTTCCTTCCCTTATCAGCGGTACAGCAACATCCGCTGCTCTTCCTTGTATTTCTTTCATGACTCCATCCATATACTGTACTGGTATATATTGAACAACCATCGGGACATCACATACACCCTTGCTTTAACCCAACATTCAGATTAAAGAACTCACTCTGTTAATTATCCACACATACTGACACCTTTGCACCCTCATACATGTTCTTAACCCGGGAACTGCGGGGAGACTCTTAAGAGTGAGTGAAAAAAAAAATCAACTTTTGACATCGATTTTTTTTTTTTTTTTTATTTTATTTTTTTTTTTTGGCCCCTGGGCCATGCAAAATCTCAGTCCTCTACCTCCCCTCCTTCCCCACTTTCCTCCTCTCCTTCAGTTATCACCTATTTTCCCTGTTATTCCCTTATTCTGAGGTATATTTTCGTGCTAACATTAGCGAGTTGCAAGCAGGGTGTTGTCATCACTGATGGCAAGCGAGTGCAAGAGAGAGAGAGAGAGTATCGATCGACTGTGTCTCAGTGGCCTTGGGGGAAATTAGCGGGAAAGCAGCTTGCCTCACCCATACATTATACAACTCGCGGGCTATATCTCCGATTTTGACCATCCAAACGCTGTTTTCACTCGTTTTATTGTTGTTTCAGGTTAATACCTTTATAATCAACCCATAATAGGCGCATATGGATAAGTATTAATGCTATTAATGGTACAATGAATATTTTAGTGACGGAAACACCTCAAATACGTCAGCACAGGGGGACGTTTCCAATTACCCCCATGCGCACTTCAGAGGTTAATTGCTTTCAGCAACTTGCCATCTACTCCGTATATTTTCAGTACCGGTACCGGTACTTTCCACATACCTTCTCTATCAATTCTGTCATAGGCCTTCTCCAACTCCATAAATGCAGCATACAACTTTTGTCGCTTCTTCAGATATTTCTCCACAACACATTTCCGGGCAAAAATCTGAGCTACACATCCTCGTCCCTTCCTAAGATGACTACAGTATGCTAACCGTTTCCCCAGCAATACTGACTGAAAATGCCCAAATATATTGCATGTCCTCTTCAGATTTATCTAAAATATGTAAAATTACACCAAATACCACTACAGTAGCACTGCAATCAATAAAACTCACTAACAGGATAAATAAATGGAAGAAATACTCCAAAATATTAATATGTTAACCCTTTACCCCGCAATACTGACTGAAAATGCCTAAATAGATTGCATGTGCTCTTCAGATTTATACATACATACGTACATAACATTTTAAGACTGAGTGCTCCACACAGATGTGCAGTTTCAGTCTCTTTTCCTAATGGCGGCGTTCCAGGCAACCCTGTTAAGGGATGCTTTACTTGTCAAGTTTTTGGATTTGAGATCGGCACGTATAGTCCGATCCCAGGTGTTACTCGGTCCACCCCTTGGTGCAGCTCCCTCCACAATCGCAGACCTGCATCTTTTCACCCAATTTTGTTCATCCATTCTCTCCACATGTCCATACCATCCCAGTTTACTTGTACGCATCTCCTCGCTAATACTCTTTATACCTAAACGTCTCTTCAGCTCATCATTTGTTATTCTGTTGACATCCTTTATCTGAAATATGTAAAATTACACCAATTACCAACTACATTACCAACAAATTTAATAAAGTACACTAACAGGATAAAGAAAATGTAAGAAATAGCCCTAAAGATGAATTTATCTATCTATCTATTGACGGACGCCTTGATCCCCGAAGGATTGGCCACGAACGAAACACCCCTATGCACCTCTGTCCCTAGTCAGTCGACGCCCCTCCTCCCATCCAGCACCGCTTTCACGCATATACTTCTTAACTCCATCCTTCCACCTCTCCCTCTGTCCTTCCACCTCACTCGTACACGCTCTTAGTTATTCTCTCGCTTCCCATACGTTCCACATGGCCGAACCATCTCAAGGTGTTCTTTTTCGCACTTTCCAGTACATTCACACCACACCTCTCTCGTACTTCCTCATTCGTCTGTCTATCCCTCCATGTAACTCTGCACACACTTCTCAAGTAACTCATTTCCATCCCTTTCACTCTTGGTTTGAATCTCTCCAACAACGTCCATGCTTCGCTTCCGTAAGTCAGTGTCGGGATTACCACACTGTCATGCAATGACTTCTTCAGTTCCATGCTGACCACCCTATTTCATGTTACTGCTTTCAGCATTCCTACAACCCTCTTCCCCTGTTGCACCCTCTCCCACACTTCTTCATCCATACTCCCATCTTTACTCTGTACACTGCCAAGATACTTAAATGAGCTGACAATCTCCATAGCCTGACCGTTCAACTTCACCTCACACTCTGTGGCTTCACCCCTTTCGAAGACCATAACCTTGCTCTTCCCCGCATTTACCTTCAGATTCCATTTTTCGCACACTGTTCCAAAAATATTTACCAGACCCTGCAACTCCCATTCATATCATCAGAAAACAGCAGTACACAAACATCCACTGCTCTTCCTTGTATTTCTTTTATGACTCCATCCATATACTGTATATATAGAACAACCATCTGGACATCACACACCCTTGCTTTACCAAACATTCAGATCAAAGAACTCCCTCTGTTCATTCTTCACACGTACTGATACCTTTGCACTCTCATACATACTCTTCACTGCTTTCAGCAACTTGCCATCTACTCCATATATTCTCAGTACCGGTACAGTACTTTCCACATACCTTCTCTATCAACTCTGTCATTCCACTCGTTGCCTTCCCTTATTAGTGGTACACCAACATCCACTGCTCATCCTTGCATTTCTTTTATGACTCCATCCATATACAGTTCAGTATATATTGAACAACCACGGGGACATCACACACCCTTTCTTTAACCCAAAGTTCAGATCAAAGAACTCGCTCTGTTCATTCTCAACACATACTGACACCTTTGCACCCTCATACATGCTTTTCACTGCTTTAGGCAACTTGCTATCTGCTCCGTATATTCCAAGTACTTTCTACATACCGGTACCTTCTCTATCAACTCTGTCATAGGCCTTTTCCAAGTCCATGAAGGCAGCATACAACTTTTGTCCCTTCTCAAGATATTTCTCCACAACATATTTCAGGGCAAAGATCTGAGCTACACATCCTATTCCCTTCTTATGATGAATACTGTATGTTAACTGTTTCCCCAGCAATACTAACTGAAAATGCCCAAATATATTGCATGTGCTCTTCTGATTTATCTAAAATATGTAAAATTATACCAAATACCAACTACATTAGCACAAACCTCAATCAATCACAGAAACAGGATAAAAACATAGAATAAATACCCCAAAAGATGAATACGTTAACCCTTTCCCCAGCAATACTTACTGAACATGCACAAATAAATTGCATGTGCTCTCCAGATTTAGCTGAAATATGTGAAATTACACCAAATACTAACTACATTAGCACAAAAATCAATCAAGCACTTTAACAGGATAAATAAAATGGAAGAAATAGCCCAAAAATGAATTTATCTATAGCCTATCGGTATATATTGCCGGACACCTTGATCCCCGAAGGGGTGACCATGAACGAAACGCCTGCGTATTTCAAGCTCGCTTGAGTTATCACTCGATCGTCTTTTAGAGCTTTTTGGCCCGGGGTAATTACCACACCATCGCGTCATAAGGAGTTTGAGGGGGTTAAATTGCTAGATACATAGAGGAAGAGGAATGCCAAGTGATCCCCGAAGGGGTGGCCAAGAACGAACCGCCCCCATGCACCTCTGTCCCCAGTCAGTCGACGCCCCTCCCCCCAACCAGCACCGCCTTCGTTCATGTACTTCCTCACTCCATCCTGTGACGCTCCTGCATAGTAGCCACGTGCGGGCATGCGCGCGTGTCGGCTGCCCAGCCGTTTAGAAACCGGCTGGCGGCAGCCGGCCGGCCGGCTTTTCCTTAGTATATATCCCACGACAATGTAACTAATGTCTGGGATATTCTTATGTTGTTTCACAGCTTGAAGCTGCCCTTATTCTTAACCAACGCATCTTAGTATATTTTATTCTCGATAGTTGATTGTTTCATTATACTATATAAGATGTAAGTCTAGTGAGAGTGGGAGGAGACGAGCGGGAGAGAGAGACCGGCTGGGGGACGTTGCTTCGCGCGGGCGCGGAGAGTCTAGCTTGGGACGAGCCTGATGTTGCCAATTTGATCGCAACGTTAGGCTTAGTTTCGACTCACGCAAGGGGTAGAGGATTTTGACCCGGCAACGGTGTTGAGTGTTGCCAAGCATGGGATGTATTTCGCATGCCTAGGGTGGGGTCCAGACAGATTCAAGACTCAGAGCTCACCTCACTGTCGTACCCTTCGGACCCCCTTGATATCTATCCCTCTCAACCCCACTTAGAAACTTTCTCTCTTACTTTGTATACCTTCCTTCCACTACTTCACCAATCTATTTAATTATTCCATCCCCTTGATAGACCTTATATCTATTTCCATTCACATATGCATAGCCTACGTGAGTTGCAGTTGGGATGTGTGTACATGCTTAGATTGATATGCAGGATTCGAAGTTGCATAATAAATCGTAGGCAGTGTCCACCATTCTTTAACTGTCTTCGTGGTGCGATGCATAAGGTGTTGATTTTCGGTGTGAGCATCCTGGATTCGAATCCACGGACTGCCACATGTGTTTGTAAATTTCATTAATCGATTTTAGGAGTATAGGTCGTTGTTGGAAGGAACATAATAATTGATATTGGTTCAGGGGTAATTTATCGAGAGGACTTCCCTAGTGGTTAAGGCCCCATTAATTGCTCTTTCCATTCACATATGCATAGCCTACGTGAGTTGCAGTTGGGATGTGTGTACATGCTTAGATTGATATGCAGGATTCGAAGTTGCATAATAAATCGTAGGCAGTGTCCACCATTCTTTAACTGTCTTCGTGGTGCGATGCATAAGGTGTTGATTTTCGGTGTGAGCATCCTGGATTCGAATCCACGGACTGCCACATGTGTTTGTAAATTTCATTAATCGATTTTAGGAGTATAGTTGGTTGTTGGAAGGAACATAATAATTGTATTAACCCGTTGAGACCCAGCGTCGCACGTGTTGCGTCGGCAGTCTTTGATCACCAACTCCCAGCGACGCATCACTTGCGTCCGACATATAAAAAACACTTACGTGGCTCGTAAGGTAGGAAATGGCGGGAGAATAGGAGGGGGCGGTACCGTAGTGTGTGGGGGAGCCGGCCCAGTAGGTGTGAGCGGGCCGAGACAGCCGCACGGCTGGTGGTGGTGGGCTTAGTGGGGATAGTTTACACCCCTAGTTTACCGCCACTTTGAACCTTCATTACTCCGGTCGTATGGGAGCTAGAGGCTTGAGATTTATGTGAGATACTCCTTAGGATGTATGCCGTACAATTCCATACTCAGTTTTTACCCTAGTGCTCCCGGGCGGGTGGTCATGCGGGGGAGACGAACTATTGAAACCCCCCCCCCGCCCCCCAAATGACCGAAATGAGTTTTTTTTTATTTGTGTGTTCATTTCTCACCATTCTCTTCCATTTTGGCTCAACAAATTTTTTTGAAGCTCCCCCCCCCCAACCCCCCACCGGCCCCCCCCCAAAATAAAAATGTCAGAGGTAATTTTTTTTTGTTTTTTTTTCATTTCTCATCCTTGTCTTCCATTCTAGCAAACAAAACAAAATAAGTGAAAATGGCTTGGGACTGGGGTGAACAAAATATTATAACTAGCCGGGGCTCAACGGGTTAACGACGAGCTCTCAGATAACTAGATAGGATTTTGGGCCTTATGCAGAGATGTAATTGTTAATGAGACCTAGGAAGCTTTTTTGTTGTCTCATATTTGGTGGTTTCATGCTTGCTAGTGTGTTCTTGTGGCAGGTGAGCAGGGGCTAGACCGGAGGGGAGGCTTTTTGCGATCCTTTAAGTAAAGTCTGCTGGTGCGAGTCCTGTGGACCCGCACGACTTTACTAGGATACCCGTGGGAGTCTGGGGGCATTTTCTTGTCTGTGTCCCTGTGTGTCTAGTGTTGTGTTGTGTGAGGGCCCTTGCCTAGTCCACTCAGCACTGCGCTAGCACGTCTTGCTTTTGTTTTAGGGTCGCCAGGAGAGAGTCAGATACTTGGGATCTGAGTCTGTCAAGAGAGCACCCTTTCAATTAGAGTAATTTGGCGCACAGACTTGGGAACGTCCTAGGCAGGTGGCTCAGCCCGGGTATCCGAAGCCTATATCCTTCCGGCTAGACCTCTGCCACCTGGCAGATTAACAGCTAGGGGTTTATTATTTCTGTATGCTTGTTATTGTGCCTCAGTTTACCGTTTATGTGAGCATTGTGAGTCAGGGTGTGGCTTAGAGACTCTGTCCGAGCAGGCTTGCCTGACTAAGAGTGAGAAGCACACCTGTATGTGGTTATGTTGCGAGTTGCTGCCTTTATTTAATTATACCTATGCCATTATACACTGTATGGCCTATCACTAGTATTTATTCCTGCTTATGAGCTAAGAGTTCTCTAAATCTGTAAATTACTTTCTTTGCTAAGCATCAGATCCTACAGTAGCCGCATGCAGTTTAGAAACCTGCATCTTGTCTACCTGTACGATGTTTTGAGGACTGTTTGCTTTCACCTTCTTTCATGCAGGGGTGATTAGTTGTATTAATTAACGTAACATTAAATGTACTTTCTTCTAGTTTGTTATTAAATTGTTTCTGCAATATAATTCCGTTATCTATCTTTTCCTTGAAGCTTTAAGTCAACTTAATTGTGTGATCTTTTATATAGCCTGCTTGACTATCAGCAGTCTATAGTGCGTGCACCCTGTAACCGAGTCATAGGATACCTTGTTGTCCAGGCAGGACTCTTGACGGTTTAGGGTGGTTTGTTGCCTGGGTTTATAGATAAGGGTTGGATCTAGCGTTTTCCGTTGTTGCTTGTCGCCGCATACCTAGTCCAATAGAAAGAGCCCAGTGTTTATATATCCCAGGACGTAACAAATGGCGACCTTGCATAGGATTTACTGAACAGAGGAATATAGTGGTCATTTGTTTTGAGATTCCTTATGATTAGAGGAATACAGTGGACATAGAGTTTTTTTTGGAGCAACCAATATAACACATTAAAGACTTTGAATAACATTAGTATATACATACTTGCATAGGAGATAAGGCACATTCTATAACCGTGATAATTACTGCAGTACACAAACATGTCTAATACATCAGAACACAGTGGTGGGTCAGGTCACGATACAGGCTCGGAGGGAGAAAGACCTGTGGAGTGGCTAGTCGATAGCGAGGAGGGTGCTAGAAGATTTTTAGAGGTGCCCCTTACCGCTGCCAGGGTGTTGAAGCTGAATAAGTATGGCTTAAAGTGTGTGGCAGGTCTTCAGGGTCACCAGGGTTTAAGTGGCATGAGGAAAGATCAGCTGAGGACTTTGATATTGGGTTTAGAAGGGAGAAACCTGGGTGGAGAGGCGACTGGGGGCCCCGGTCCCCAGCCCCCCCTCCACTCTACCCCCGTATCAAACGTCAGGGTGCCTGAATTTAGTACATACCCCCAAGTTGATGGTCAATGGCAGCGTGGAATTCAATCACAGGGACCCTCTCCATCAAATGCACCTTCCCCGCCTCAAGGGTTAACTCCAGATTTGTTGTTTCGGCTTGAGATGGCCAAGGTTGAGGCTGCCGAGAGACAGGCTAGAGCTCAGGCTGAGGCCCCAGAGAGAACAGCTATACGAGAGGCTGAACTGCAGGCAGAGTCTACTAGGTATCGGGCTGACAGGGAGCTGGAGAGATCTCGAGTGGAGGTAACAGGGCGAAATATTGGGGGAGGTAACAGACATCGGGACCAATCATTGTCGCACCTGCTTAAACTAGTTCCTGTGTTCGATGAATCATGTGTGACTGAGTTTTTTATGCGATTTGAGAAGAAGTGTCAGGAACACCAGTGGCCTCAGGAAAAGTGGGCAGCATTAGTTTCATCAAGACTCCTAGGAAAGGGGCTAAAAGCGTATGATGCACTACCTTTAGAGTCCTGTTTAGTTTATGATGAGCTAAAGAAGGCTGTGCTACGGGCCTATGAGTTGCAACCAGAAACTTACCGCTTGAAGTTTCGGGGTGTTACTAAGGGCAAGGATAGTACCTTCCTAGAACACGCCCGGGACTTGTCTGATGCATTACGACATTGGCTGCGTTCTGAGAGGGCAGCTACTTTTGAGGAGTTGAGTGAGCTGGTTCTCTTGGAGCAGTTCTTTAAGTGCACAGGCGGGGACTTAACATTAAATATAAAGGAAAACAATCCTAGAACTCTCCAGGAGGCAGCAGAAATGGCTGACCTCCGACTGTCATTAATTCGAGGGTGCGAAGCAGCAGCTAGGAGTGAGTCGGGTGCAAAGGATCATACCCCTCCCCCTCCCAAGAATTTTGATACACATAAATACACAAAACCATGTAGCACTGACAATAAAACTGAACATAAACCAAATACCGTCCTGTATAAGAAGTCTAATGGTACCTCCCACTCCCAAGGGAAACCAAAGAGTAAAGAGTGCTTTGCATGTCACAAGGAGGGTCACTTTGCAAATGCTTGTCCGAACAAGCCACCAAACAAGGTTGTGTCATTGGCCCGCAGCATAGGGGTGTCGCCTATATCTTCTGAGTTTGCCAAGGGTAGTTCGTCAGAGGTTGGGACACAGCCTGTGTTCAAGAGTCCGGAAGGCTCGAACCCTGTCCGCGACGTCTTTGGGGGTCATAGAGGGCATGGTTTTGTGAGGTGGGCTGGCGAAAGGCGAGGAGTTAAGCTATTGCGTGATACGGGGGCTTCTCAGACCTTGTTAAAGAACTTTACTGGTAGGCCGATTAACGCTGCTCGGGTGGTGGTAGTTCAGGGGATCAATGCTACGAAGTCCTACCCGCTGGTGCGGATGGAGCTGGAGGTGGGTGGTGTGGCGAAGGAGCTGGATGTCGGAATTGTAGAGAACTTGCCTGTTGGGGGCGTCGACCTCCTCCTCGGCAACGACTTTGCGGTGCCTGCTTCTAAGGTTTCACCCTTGGTCGTTGCCGAGAAGGCGGCCGACGCTAGTAGGGAGGAACAGGAGTGGGTTGAAAAGTGTAGCGTACAAACCATGGCGTGTGTTGTGACGCGTTCTCAGACATCCGGAGCCTTGCAGCCACCACCTCAGTCTATCAAACCGCGGAGGAAAGGTCACAAGAAAACGGAAAGTGTTGGTCAATTGGAGAGTTTTGAGCCGGCAGTGTTTCTTGGTGACTCATTATTGGCACCTATGTTGGAGTCTGGAGAGGCCCCAGGACCTGTTACAGCTAGTGAGGAGGTAGGGCAGGAAGAGACTCCGAGGCAGCAACGTTACACACGGAGAGAAAAAAGGGTTGCTCAGTTTGATATTGGGGGAGGACTTGGGTTGCTTCGGAAGCATCTAGACAGGTTGGTTCCCTCAGATATTTGTAAACTGCAGTTGGAGGATCCGGAAGTTCAGAAGTGTGGTAATGGTGCTGTCGAGATCAAACACGAGGACGGGGAAACATGTCATGTGAACCTGTTGGAGGAGTTTGTGAGGCAACCACCTGAGCAGCCTACTGTCCCTGCGTTGGTCTGCAGCGGCCATGGTGGAGAAGGAGAGGGGGGCAGTAGGGCACAGGTGGAGGAGAGTAGGGATTGTCATGTCTCGGTGGAGCAGTGGGCGGGGGACACGAGTCTGGTGGCTGTGGAAGCGCTAGAGCACCTGCCTGAGCAGCAGTGTGCAGCGCTCCAGCACCAGCTCGGTTCATACCCCACTGGTCGTGCCGAGCCCCTGAGCCTCACAACTCGGGCGGTGCAAGATGTTCCGCGGGCAGGTCACGTGAATGTTGAAAGACCGTTAGCCTCGTGGTTTCGGTGGTTCAAGGTGGGCGACGAGGCTTTGGCATGGTTGCCAGGTCAGGGTCGACCCATGGCTGCCAAGGGTGGTGGTCAAAAGGAGGACTTTGAGCAGATTGGTGAGGTTGGCTGTGGCATAGAAGTGCCCAGTCGTCGCATAGCCTCCCAATGCTGCTCTAGTCAATTGCAACAGCCCTACCATAGCCCGACGGTATCTGGCCATGTCGCTAAAAGCGGTGATGCTGCGCAGGCAGATGTAGTCGTAAGAAATGCGGGGGTGTGCATGTATGGTATCGGCGGGGAAGCCTTAGCAATAATGAACTATGGGAGTAACTGCACAGGTGGTGCTGATTGTCCCTCTCATGACCTGGCTGTTCTAGGGACGAAGGTGGAGAAGGAGGGAGACTACAGGTTAGAAGCTGCGGTCTCGGCTGGGTTGTGGGAGGGCACTAGGCATGTTGTTCGTGGAGACAGTGCAAGGCAGTTGTTTACTAGGCTATGGCAGTACTTTCGCATGTATGTTCATTCTCCAGGCCTGATGTACGAAGTAGAATCCGACATGGAGGCTGAAGACAGTGCAAGGTTCAAATTGGCTCCCTACCGTATAAATCCTGCTCGACAGCCTGTGGTGCAAGCAGAGCTGGATTACGTGTTGATGAAGGGTCTGAGGGATAAGGAATGTCGTGAGAGGTCGTTGCCTGTAACTTTGCAACCGGTGTTAAGTGGCAAGATCAGTGAGTGTGTTGATTGCGAGAGTGTGTGTGCATTATCCCTGACAGACGCCTATACCTTATCGAGAGTTGACGACACCATAGACCGCCTCGGGGCTGCATCGCCTATCACGAAGGTAGAACTAGTGAAAGGTTATTGGCAGGCCCCGTTGCCGGAAGGAGCGAAGAGAAATGCCAGTCTTGTGATGAACTGGGCAGTTTATCAGTGCAAGGTGTTGTTTTGCTGCCGGGACACAAGTTGGATGTGTGGCATGCTAAGGGCACTGATAATGTTTTGGCTGATTGTTTGTCACGGGAGGGTTTGTTTGCAGGAGAACCCTCGCTGTTCAGTCAGTGTGTGTTGAGAGTGGAGTAAAATAGGCTTGCCCCTGTAAGTGCAGCCACCATAAACAAATTAAAAAAGCAAAAACCTTATAAAAACTCTTTATTTTTATAACGTGTAGAATTTTGTATAAGATGTTGTAGCAGTATCTAAGTTGAATGTTTTTGCTTATTGTCGCTAAGTTAGTTGAACTTGCTCGGTGGAGTGCAACAGTCTTTATTTTTTTTATATATAGTGCCTTGTGTCGCAACAGTGTGTGGTACTATGAGAAGCTTTCTGTTAGATATGAAGAACTTAGTCAAGGGTCTTATATCTTGGGGGAGGTGTGACGCTCCTGCATAGTAGCCACGTGCGGGCATGCGCGCGTGTCGGCTGCCCAGCCGTTTAGAAACCGGCTGGCGGCAGCCGGCCGGCCGGCTTTTCCTTAGTATATATCCTACGACAATGTAACTAATGTCTGGGATATTCTTATGTTGTTTCACAGCTTGAAGCTGCCCTTATTCTTAACCAACGCATCTTAGTATATTTTATTCTCGATAGTTGATTGTTTCATTATAATATATAAGATGTAAGTCTAGTGAGAGTGGGAGGAGACGAGCGGGAGAGAGAGACCGGGTGGGGGACGTTGCTTCGCGCGGGCGCGGAGAGTCTAGCTTGGGACGAGCCTGATGTTGCCAATTTGATCGCAATGTTTGGCTTAGTTTCGACTCACGCAAGGGGTAGAGGATTTTGACCCGGCAACGGTGTTGAGTGTTGCCAAGCATGGTATTTATTTGGCATGCCTAGGGTGGGGTCCAGACAGATTCAAGACTCTGAGCTCACCTCACTGTCGTACCCTTCGGACCCCCTTGATATCTATCCCTCTCAACCCCACTTAGAAACTTTCTCTCTTACTTTGTATACCTTCCTTCCACTACTTCACCAATCTATTTAATTATCCCATCCCCTTGATAGACCTTATATCTATTATTGTATTAACGACGAACTCTCAGATAACTAGATAGGATTTTGGGCCTTATGCAGAGATGTAATTGTTAATGAGACCTAGGAAGCTTTTTTGTTGTCTCATATTTGGTGGTTTCATGCTTGCTAGTGTGTTCTTGTGGCAGGTGAGCAGGGGCTAGACCGGAGGGGAGGCTTTTTGCGATCCTTTAAGTAAAGTCTGCTGGTGCGAGTCCTGTGGACCCGCACGACTTTACTAGGATACCCGTGGGAGTCTGGGGGCATTTTCTTGTCTGTGTCCCTGTGTGTCTAGTGTTGTGTTGAGTGAGGGCCCTTGCCTAGTCCACTCAGCACTGCGTTAGCACGTCTTGCTTTTGTTTTAGGGTCGCCAGGAGAGAGTCAGATACTTGGGATCTGAGTCTCTCAAGAGAGCACCCTTTCAATTAGAGTAATTTGGCGCACAGACTTGGGAACGTCCCTAGGCTAGAGCAGGTGGCTCAGCCCGGGTATCCGAAGCCTATATCCTTCCGGCTAGACCTCTGCCACCTGGCAGATTAACAGCTAGGGGTTTATTATTTCTTTATGCTTGTTATTGTGCCACAGTTTACCGTTTTTGTGAGCATTGTGAGTCAGGGTGTGGCTTAGAGACTCTGTCCGAGCAGGCTTGCCTGACTAAGAGTGAGAAGCACACCTGTATGTGGTTATGTTGCGAGTTGCTGCCTTTATTTAATTATACCTATGGCATTATACACTGTATGGCCTATCACTAGTATTTATTCCTGCTTATGAGCTAAGAGTTCTCTAAATTCGTAACTTACTTTCTTTGCTAAGCATCAGATCCTACAGTAGCCGCATGCAGTTTAGAAACCTGCATCTTGCCTACCTGTACGGTGTTTTGAGGACTGTTTGCTTTCACCTTCTTTCACGCAGGGGTGATTAGTTGTATTAATTAACGTAACGTTAAATGTACTTTCTTCTAGTTTGTTATTAAATTGTTTCTGCAATTTAATTCCGTTATCTATCTTTTCCTTGAAGCTTTAAGTCAACTTAATTGTGTGATCTTTTATATAGCCTGCTTGACTATCAGCAGTCTATAGTGCGTGCACCCTGTAACCGAGTCATAGGATACCTTGTTGTCCAGGCAGGACTCTTGACGGTTTAGGGTGGTTTGTTGCCTGGGTTTATAGATAAGGGTTGGATCTAGCGTTTTCCGTTGTTGCTTGTCGCCGCATACCTAGTCCAATAGAAAGAGCCCAGTGTTTATATATCCCAGGACGTAACAATCCTTCCACCTCTCATTCGGTCTATCTCTCCCTCTCTGTCCCTCCACCTCGCTCTCATACACCCTCTTAGTCATTCTCTCGCTTTCCATACGTTCCATATGGCCGAACCATCTCAAGTTGTTCCTTTTCACACTTTCCAGCACATCTACCTCCACACCACACCTCCTTCTTACTTCCTCATTAGTCTGTCTATCCCTCCATGTAACTCCGCACGCACTCCTTAACCCTTATTTAGCGGGTGGTCAGGTATTTTACACTGTACCGCTCAGCGGGCATAATCCCGAAATATTCGCTCAATTTCACTCGCCCTAGCGCCGTTACTATGGCTCCAATGCGAACGAAACGATCATTTTTGGAAAGAGCAACTCTTCGTCTCCCCATATAAGTCTATGAATGGATGTTATGAATGAGTGTGGAGGGTGGGAAGAGGTGAGGAAGAGGAGGTACTTTTTGGTCTATTTCCCAGGCGCGTTCGGTTGCGTTCGCTTTGGCCTGACTTCGGCCTCTAGCGCGTCTAGTATTCCTTCGGTAATCGGTCTTATTTTTCTCTTATTTCTCCTTATTTCTGTATTCTCTCTCTCTCTCTCTCTCTCTCTCCTGTCTGTCTGTCTGTTTCTCTTTCTCTCTCTCTCTGGCTTGCTCGCTTTCCCTCTCTCGCGCGCTCTGTCTCTCTCTCTCTTCCTCATCCGTATATGTAATTCTCATTATTATTTTCTCTAATCTCTCTCACTCCTCCTGTCTGTCTGTCTCTCTGGCTCGCTCGCTTTCCCTCTCTTGTGCTCCCTTTCCCTCTTCCTCATCCGTATTATGTATTTCTCATTATTATTTTCTCTAACTAATCCCTCTATTTCATTTATTTGCTTGTAATATTTCTGTATTATTATATCTTTTCACTCTTTCTTCAGTTCAGTTTCTGTATTCTCTCTATACGGTGGGAATGGTATTTCGTATGAGGGATGTGCAGCACAAATATTCAATCTTTCGTTGTTTGGTTGTTTGTATTACCGTAAGAAATTTACTGAACGCCTGCAAATAATACGCTATAAAATGCTTGCAATCAAACTCTCAAGCAATTTCAAGGTCACATGCAATTATAAATGTAGGCTATAGGTAACCGACCCAGAGAGGAAGAGACAAGAGAGAGAGAGAGTGTCGTGATAATATAACAATGTTACATGTGTATCATATATATGAAAAAATAATATATACGGTAGGCCTACATCTGTTCCCCACAATCATATAATGCCAAGCACAAATATTCAATCTTTCATTGTTTGTATTACCGTAAGAAATTTACTGAACGCCTGCAAATAATACGCTATAAAATGCTTGCAATCTCTCTATTTTCTCTAATCTCTCTCACTCCTCCTGTCTCTCTCTCTCTCTCTCTCTCTGGCTCGCTCGCTTTCCCTCTTCCTCATCCGTATTATGTATTTCTCATTATTATTTTCTCTAACTAATCCCTCTATTTCATTTATTTGCTTGTAATATTTCTGTATTACTATATCTTTTTCACTCTTTCTTCAGTTCAGTTTCTGCATTCTCTCTCTCTCTCTCTGTTTCGCTTGCTTTGCAGGAATTTTGTTTTTGTTTTATATATAATATATAATAATTTACTTATCATTACTTACTATATCGTATAAACAATAGTAGGTAGCCAACTTACCATAATACCGATACACCAAACCGATCCGCATGCGGTTTTGTTTATCACCTGTTTACTAAAGTGCCACCATTATCGATTTTCTTGGAGCCGACTAGAGCGGGAGGGTTACCAATTGAAATTAAATCCGCTAGCATATATTGTTAGATGTAAGACATGATAAATACCACTAGAAATATGAATTGGCAAAATCCATATAATATCACTTCGAAATTGTTCTGAAATTTCAAAACAAAACCGCTAGTGTAAGTCATTGCTGCTAGATCGAAGTAAAGGTCTCTAGATCTAGCGGAAGTCGCTATACGTATTGGCAGTACTGCACACTCATTCATTTCATTCATTCATTTTCTATTGAGCTCGTCCTGGAATCTTTACGACTCTGAATCTTACGATTGCCGACGGCGATACGTTGTTGACATTGTTGTTGATGTTCCAGTGGAGGGATGAACAAAATATTGTCCTTGTCCAATAATAGCTATTTCATAGTCCCACAGGACTTATTTTGATATATTTATCAAATTTATTGAACGCCTTAAAATAATACGCTATAAAATGCTTGCAATCAAACTTTCAAGGTATTACAAGGTCACATGCAATTATAAAAAGGTATATTGTAGACCACAATCTTCGCCAAGCTTCGTTGTTGCTTGTATTATCGTGAGAAATGTACCATACACCCTGGTTATCGTGAGAAATTTACCGAACGCCTGCAAATAATACGCTATAAAATGCTTGCAATCAAACTCTCAAGCAATTTCAATGTCACATGCAGTATAGGTAGACCCAGAGAGGAAGACAGACAGAGAGAGAGGGGAGGTCAAAACATCTGCTAGGTGTGATTTCCCCTGGGAGGGAAGAGATTAGTTAGGGGCGTGCCCTGGCCTACATCAGACAAAGAGAGTACAAAGGAGTACAAACAAAGAGAGTGAGACAGAGAGAGAGAGAGAGTAGTGATAATATAAAAATGTTACACATGTATCATATAATATATGAAAACATAATATATACGGTAGGCCTACATCTGTTCTCCACAATCATATAATGCCAAGCACAAATATTCAATCTTTGGTTGTTTGTATTACCGTAAGAAATTTACCGAACGCCTGCAAATAATACGCTATAAATGCAAAGGAAATTTCTTGTAGAGTGCAATTTTGAGGACGTAATGTGTTCTGAGAGAGAGCGGAGCGGTGATTAGGAGCATAAATTACCTCAAGACCGCTCGCCACACAGGGAATTCTATAAGGAAATTACCGTATTTTAGGGATTTTGCACTCGTGTTTTACGATCGTTGAAAGACAACCAGTGATCGTAAAAGGATGGTTCGGGTGTCATTGGAAAGCTCAATTTACGCACTTTCAGGATACATACTTGTATTACGCTCTGGGTCTTGTTTATGCATG
The DNA here is from genome assembly GCA_032716605.1 of Paralithodes platypus. Classification (NCBI taxonomy): domain Eukaryota; kingdom Metazoa; phylum Arthropoda; class Malacostraca; order Decapoda; family Lithodidae; genus Paralithodes; species Paralithodes platypus. Next base: position 8,273,026 of record CM064499.1, on the reverse strand, counting down.
AAAAAGAGCACGGAACAACCCCATTTAGGTTAAAAAAAAAACCCGCTGGGCGGCACAGTGAAATATACTCCACCAGCCGCTCGTAAGGTGATAAAATGCTTGCAATCACATTTTCAAGCAATTATAAAATATAAATTGTACTTACCAACACCCACACCAGTATGTTCTTCGTCAGGAACGTCTCCAATTTGCTCAAGGGTCTGTCCAATATCAACCACAACATCCACCCCACGCAAATTATGCTTGGGGTGAAAGCCTATGATCGGGTTATTTTCGTCTTCCGAGTCATCCACACTACCAAAACTCTCACCCAGACCTTCGACGGTTTCATCCAACAGCTTATTAGAAAGTTCTGAAGAGTTCAGCATGATATCTAGTTTCTGGGTGGTGAGCCGGGCGTGGTTAGTAGGGTGGCGCGACGCACTAGGGATTGGCGGCTACCGAATCGAACACGGGCAAATCTTGACCTTCCATTATGGCTGCTTGAGGGTCACTTAGTCACGGTCACGCAGTGGGGATGTGTGGGTGGGCCCTTGTAGTACACCGCCTGACCACCAAGTTTCGCTTTCCACCAAAATTAGGGCGGGAATACGCCCACGGACTTAAGTCCGACCCCGCCATTTAGTCCAATTTTCTCGTATCCGACTTAAGTCCGACCCCGCTAAATAAGGGTTAAGTATCGTAATTCATTTCCACTGCTCTCACTCTTGGTCCGAGTCTCTCAACCAACGTCCATGCTTCGCTTCCGTAAGTCAGTGTCGGGATTACCACACTGTCATGCAAGGACTTCTTCACTTCCATACTGACCACCCTATTTCTTGTTACTGCTTTTAGCGTTCCTACAACCCTTTTCCCCTGTTGTACCCTCTCCCGTCACTTCTTCATCCATAGTCCCATCTTTACTCAACACACTGCCCAGATACTTAAAAGAGTTGACGATCTCCATAGCCTGAACGTTCAGCTTCACCTCACACTCTGTGACTTCACCCCTTTCGAAGACCATAACCTTGCTCTTCCCCGCATTTACCTTCAAATTCCATTTTTCGCACACTGTTCCAAACTCATTTACCAGATCCTGCAACTCCCATTCATTATCACTCATCAGAACTGTATCATCCGCAAACAGCAGTATAGGTAGCTTCCACTCAATTCCCTCCCTTTTCAGCGATACACCAACATCCACTGCTCTTGATAGTATTTCTTTTATGACTCCATCCATATATACAGTAAACAACCACGGGGATATCACATACCCCTGTTTCAAACCAACATTCAGGTAAAAAACTCGCTCTGCTCACTCTTCACATGTACTGCCGCCTTTACACCCTCATACATGCTCTTCACTGCTTTCAGCAACTTGCCCTCTACTCCGTATATTCTAAGTACTTTCCACAAACCTTCTCTATCCACTCTGTTATAGGCCTTCTCCAAGTCCATAAAGGCAACATACACCTTTTGTTTCTTCTCCAGATACTTCTCCAAAACACAATTCAGGGTAAAAATCTGATCTACACATCCTCTTCCCTTCCTAAAAACCTCCCTGCTCGTCGCCTATCCATTTCTCCGTTCTCACTCTCACTCTCTCAATCACTACCGGTACCCTACTGTATACCTTCCCTACTACGCTTAGAAGACATATTCCTCGGTGGTTACCACACACTCCTCTTTCCCCTTTGCCCTTATATAGGGGGACTATTATGCCAGTCTTCCAGTCATCGGGTGCACTCCCCTTCTCCCATGCTAGTTTGCACATTTTCCATACCCATTCTATCACTATCTCACCACCATACCTCAACATTTCCCCACACACTCCATCTGTTCCTGGTGCTTTCCCCAACTTCACTCTTTTCATGGCTTCCCACACTTCTGACCTCCTGATCCCCACCTCCTCCTCCACTACTTCTCTTCTTCTCCCTCCCATACCATATCCAGCTATGTTTGCTGGCTCTTCATTCCTTACATTTAGCAACTCACTGAAGTACTCCCTCCATCTTTCGACTCTCTCTTGCTTCTCGGCTAGCATTCTCCCATTCTTATCTTTCACACCCTTACTGTTTCCCTTGCTACCTTCCCTAACTTTCTTGACTTCTTCCCAGAACAGTTTCTTACTCTCCCTTCATTTTACACTCAGGTGCTCGTTTCTGTCTCTCGGAATCTTCATTCCCTCTACTACCCAACCAATCTATATATGCTTTCTTCTTTTCTTCAACAGCTATTCTTACCTCTTCTGTCCACCATGCTGTACCTTTCACTCCCCTCCCTCTTCTCCTCACTCCACACACCTCCTCACATGCTGCACAGATCTCATCCTTAAACACCTTGCTCATCTCCTCCACTTCCTCCATAACTTCCAGGTCGAACCCACCTAGTCGTCTTTCCACTGCTCTCCTGTACTCCTCCCTGACTTCCTCCTCCTGCAACCTCTCCACCCTCCTCACCATTCCACCCTCCTCTCGCCTCCCTCCAGCTCTCCTCACCCACTTCTTTTGTATCCTAACTTTAGCTACCACTACATAATGATCAGACAGATCCCCTCCAATACCCCTATACACCCTAGCATCCACAGATTTCTTCATTCGTTCATCCACACATACATAATCAATCAATGACTTTCGTTCCACCACTGTCTTATCCTTCATCGTCAACATCTGTTTCCACGTGTACCTGTGGATCATTCTGTGTCGGAAGAAGGTGTTGGCTATCCACAGCCTCCTCCCCACACATACGTCCACAAGTGCACTACCATTCCCATTCACCTCTGATGGTACCCCCCACCCTCCCACCACTCCCTCAACTTTCCTATCACCCACCTTACCATTCATATCCCCAATCAGAAATATTCTTTCGTTCTTGTCAAACTTCTCCAGGCACGCCTCCACATTCATCCAGAACTCCTCTTTCTTTCTTTCAGGTATATCCTCTGTTGGGGCATACACGCATACAATCAATACAATATTTTTAACATGAGGTTGCTTATAATAATTTGTACCTCTGCAGTTTCTCCATGGCTAACGAAAAAGGTCACATTCCTAAGAAGCCCCAACCAAAAAGGCCAAGCTTCTGTACAGAACAAATGCCACACCATTACCCTTATGGTGACCCTATCAAATAATCAAAACAACCACACTTCTTAACCCAATTCCCGCGGGGCCCCTCATATGACGGAGACGATTTTCCGGCTATTTTGTAGCCTGTGAGCCAGGCCATATTTTTCAAGCAGCACGGATGGACGTCAGCCAGAGCCTACAGGCCCCGCCACGACACTGAGGTTTGTGTGAGAGAGAGTTCACTTATGTGCAGCGTCACACATAGCGAAAACAGAAAATAATTGGTAATTATTAGCGATTTCGCCTAGGCCTATCGGATTTGGTAATTTTTAGCAATTTTGCCCTTCGTTTGCAAGATCCTTACAAGAAAACCAGACGTCGTACAGGGATGATTCAGGAGTAATTTGAAAGCTATTACCGTACTTTCACGAATACATAATTGTATTACGCTCTGGCTTTTGCTTATGCATGAAAATGAGCAGGGAATGAAGGCAATTTCGGGCAATTATGCCTACTCGTACATGAGTCCTTGGAGCGGCTTCGGTCGTGCCGGGAATTTCCACACCTCACACCACACACACACATCACACAGTTTTTCCTACACCGAGAAATGACTCTCCGGCTGTCATTTCTCGAAGACTTCTTCTAGCCGGAGACATTGAGAGCAACCCAGGACCCACCTACACATACATATGTCCAACTTGCTCAAAACCCATCGCTTCGAGTCCCCACACTAATGGTTCAGTTCTCTGCAATTCATGCAGGAACTGGACCCACTTCACCTGCACAACACTTGCCTCCAAGAAACACTACACGAACACCTGGACCTGTTCCTCATGCCCCTCCCTCTCCCAGTCAAATCCCTCGCCTAAAACCCGTCCACCTCTCCTCCCCAACCCACCTAACCTTCCCATATCATCCACTCCCCCCCTAAAACCTGTCCACCTCTCCTCCCTAACCCACCTAACCTTCCCATACCATCCACATCCTCAACTCAACATACCACACCCCATCCTAATCCATTCCAACCCCCAGCCCCTCCCTCACCCCCACCCCATCCTCGTGCAGCAGCACCCAACATACATCGTGCACATAACATTAACATTCTCCAATTGAACATAGATGGCATCAACACAAAGAAACTCTCACACTTCATCAAACAACACAACATACACATTGCCATCTTACAAGAAACAAAACTCCGCACAACACAAAAAACACCCACATTTCATGATTTCACCACCATCAGACAAGACCGGGCTGTCGGCGGAGGCGGTGGACTCATCACCCTGGTACACAAAGAAATATCATACATAGTTACCAGTGTACAAACCAAATCCCTCCTCCCTCCAAATGATAACACAACAGAAATACAATCAATTAAAATATGCACTGGCAACAACTCCAACATAACCATCATAAACACATACATCCCCTACAGTACCAAATGAATACAGACCACACTTACAACACATCACAAACACCCCACACATCATCCTGGGTGGTGACTTCAACGCCAAGACGTCGGCCTGGTTTTTCGACAACCCCGACACAGACAGAGGGCTGGTACTACAAAACCAAACTGTTAACCTCATCATCCTTAACGACATCCATCAACATACCCATATTCCTCACCAAGCCCTCTATAACCCATCATCTCCAGACATCACCTTTTGCTCCCCAGAACTCGCCCCCACAACATCCTGGAGGGTGGTCAGAACCTTAGGCTCTGACCACCTCCCGATCATTATAACCACCAAAACCAGACTCACCCCAGCTAACCACAAACACACATACACAAATTATAAAAGGCCTAACTGGGAAGCATTCACAAATGAGACAGAACAACACTTCACAACTCTAAACAGTACACCCATCACTAACATCAACAATGCTGTACACATACTCAATAAAACTATCCAAAACACTGACAAGAAACACATTCCAAGAGGTAACAGAAAAAGACACAACCCCAACTTCACACCAGAAATTCAAAACCTCATCAGACAACGCAACATACTGAAACACTCCCCAGCACCCCACACACAAGACATCACACAACAAATCCAAGCACTCAACACCCAAACTAACAACAAAATACAAGAACAACAAAAACTAAATTGGAATAACTTCCTACAAACACTTGATCACAAAACAAACCCCAAAAAACTCTACAAAACACTAAACAGCATCACACTTTCCAACAGCAACACAACACAATCACATGCTGCAATCACAACAACAGACTCTACTCCTTCATGTAAACAACAAGCAAACACTCTCATCAATCACTTCTCACATGTCAGTCACCTAAAACCTCACAAAGACGACTGACGTGTCATCCGACGTAAGAGACAATTCCCCACAGACCCTGACTATACTCCCTTCACCAATCACCAGACAAAGCATATCATCAACAATCTCAAGCACTCACCCGCTTGTGGCCTAGACAACATATGCAACATACACCTCAGACACCTGGGACCACAAGGCATACAAGCACTCACTAACATATCAAACTACAGTTATTCACACAACACAATACCAGACATTTGGAAGCATGGTCTCATCACCACATTCCCCAAACCCAACAAAGACCCCACGCTACCCTCCTCGCACCACCCCATCACACTCCTTTGCTCCCCCTCCAAAGTCATGGAACGCCTAGTGTTACAACTAATTACACCCGACCTACCCCTAGCTCCAACACAACATGGCTTTAGGCCACTGCACTCCACAAACACTCTTCTCACAGACCTTACACAAAGAGCTTTTGACGGCATCAACTCAGCTAGACCACCACACAGATCACTATTAGCCACACTCGACATTAGTAAAGCCTTCGATGCCATCCCCCGCCACAACCTAACAAACAAAATCTACAACACAAACATGCACAACAACACAAAAAGGTGGCTGGCCAACTTCCTAGCAGGCAGATGTGCACACGTATCTTTTGCCGGTCAGTCGTCTAAAATCAGAAACTTTCCAAACGGAGTCCCACAAGGATCCGTCCTATCGCCCGCACTCTTCAATCTGTACATGCACGATATAACTACACCCAATACGCCCCAAATAAACTTAGCCTCCTATGCAGATGACATAACACTCACATGCACACACCATGACCCAAAAAGAGCAACAGATCTCCTTCAACCCTATCTCAATACACTACATGGCTGGTGCACTACAAACAGACTTAATCTACCACCAGCCAAATCCACCGCAACCCTGCTCACAAGCTGGACAGGAGAACACAAATACATCCCTCAACTCACCATAAACAACACACCCCTAACACATACACACACACACAAAATCCTAGGAGTAACATATGATACTCATATGATATTCAAACAGCACACCACAAACATTAAAAAGAAATGACAGCCAGACTTAACGCCCTCAGGTCACTTGCTGACACAAAATTTGGACACAACAAAGAAACTACCACCACAGTATATAAACAATACATAAGATCAGTGATCATGAGAGGCACTCAATTCCTGGCAGTAGCCTCCACGAACCAAGACCACCCACTAAACTACATGGCAACACACCCACAGACACCAAGAAATATCAAAACAACACCCAGCACACGGTATCACACACAATTCAACTGCAGACATGCTTTGCCTTCTTACGCATCAAATCAACCAAGCTACAGACCAACATGGTGAAACACATACAATAGCACTGGATATATCAAAGGCATTTGATAGAGTCTGGCATCAATCCTTATTGTCGAAGATGTCACACTACGGCCTTGCATCATTAGTTCCACTAATTTCTTCTTATCTTCATAACAGAAAAATACGTGTAATGGTAGATGGCCTTTATTCTCAATTTCACTCAATAAATGCTGGTGTTCCCCAGGGATCAGTTTTGGCCCCAATTCTGTTCCTCATTCATATCAATGATCTCATATCTACCACTCATAATCCAATACATTCCTACGCAGATGACTCAACACTCCACAGTTCCTTCACATTTACCAATTCTTTCACCCAACCCGATCTTATAAATTCAAAAATAAACACTGCAATTTCTCTAAACCAGGACCTTTCTAGAATTAATGGATGGGGACAAAAGAATCTAGTTTCCTTTAATGCACAGAAAACCAAGTACATTCAATTTTCTAACCGACAGAATCTCACTGACTCCCATATTTTTTAATGATGTAAATTCCCACTTCCCCTAGTATTGACATTCTCGGTGTAACATTAACTACTAACTTGAGCTGGACACATTATGTTAGAGGCATTGCTAAGAATGCCTCTAAAAAACTGGGACTCCTGTACAGAGTTCGAGGATTCTTCACTGACGAGCAGTTGGCCGTGATATATAAAAGTCATGTGCGTTCTCAGATGGATTACTGTTCACCTCTGTGGGGTGGAAGTGGGTTGCATTGAGGCAGTTGGACAAAATTCAAAATAAAGCTATTAGATTAATCAAAAACCCTGCAATCACACAGGACCTTCCTACATTATCCATACGAAGAAACGTTGCATCCCTTGCATTATTCTACAGATATTTTCACAGCAATTGTTCCAAGGAACTTGCTTCAATTGTGCCGCCTCCACATCTTTCCCCGTAGAACTAGGGCAGCTGAGAGCGCCCATGAATTTACACTTTCTCCTCCACAATGCAGAACTTCTGCTTATCAGAATTCATTTATCCCCAGAGCTATTACTCTTTGGAATTCACTTCCCTCGAATTGCTTTCCACAAACTTACAATCTACAAATGTTTAAATCCAGTTGTTACAAACATTTTATGAATGGAGGATGCCTTTAGGCACATGGACCTTTTTGTTTTGTCTGTGTTTTTCCTTCCTCCGTTCATTGTCTCTTAACCCGGGAGCTGCGGGGAGACTCTTAAGAGTTCCCCCGGCGCACTGCGGGGAGACTCTTAAGAGTCAGAGAAAAAAAAAATCAACTTTGACATCGAAAAAAAAAAAAAAATTTTTTTTTTTTTTTTGGCCCCTGGGCCATGCAAAATCTCAGTCCTCTACCTCCCCTCCTTCCCCACTTTCCTCCTCTCCTTCAGTTATCACCTATTTTCCCTGTTATTCCCTTATTCTGAGGTATATTTTCGTGCTAACATTAGAAATCCGATTGGAGGGTGTGGTCATCACTGATAGCAAGCGAGTGCAAGAGAGAGAGAGAGAGTATCGATCGACTGTGTCTCAGTGGCCTTGGGGGAAATTGGCGGGAAAGCAGATTGCCTCACCCATACATTATACAACTCGCGGGCTATATCTCCGATTTTGACCATCCAAACGCTGTTTTCACTCGTTTTATTGTTGTTTCAGGTTAATACCTTTATAATCAACCCATAATAGGCGCATATGGATAAGTATTAATGCTATTAATGGCACAATGAATATTTTAGTGACGGAAACACCTCAAATACGTCAGCACAGGGGGACGTTTCCAATTACCCCCATGCGCACTTCAGAGGTTAAAAAAAAAAAAAAAAAAAAAAAAAATTACTGTCCTCTCTCCCACCCCGAACCACCTTCCAGAAGCACATCCATACTCATATCTCTCGCCGATCCATCCACTCACTCACAGACAACACGCAGCTGCAAGCACGACCTCCCGAAATCCATCCTTCCGAATCCTCCCTTCCTCGTGAGGACAGAGTCCACCTGGCCAGGCTGAGATGCAGACACCATCCAGCTCTCCTGAGCTATCAGAAGAGACTGGATGACTCCGTTGTCGATGCCTGCCCGGGATGTAACACAGCACCCCATACCATTAAACACATAATAGAAGACTGCATTTCACACAACCACTTACGCCAACAACACAATCTACACTCAATGAGAGCTCTGTGGGAAAGCCCGATCATGGCCATGGCCTTCCTCAGGGACTCGGGGCTGTTCGGCCAGGCAGCTTAGGGAACAACAACAACAACAACAACTCGTACAGGATTAATAGCTTTAACCAAAATGGTCACACTCCTTAATGGTCTAAGTGGCCCCGCACAACGTTTCTTGCAACTTTAATTATTAGGGGTTCGTCCCCTACGGGGAACCCCTATTGTAATAATTAAACCTGGAATTTCAATCCAAATTCTTCTTACGCGCCGGTTTCGACGCAATAACTCCAGAACCGCTTTTTGGATCGGGATCAAACTTTTACAAGAGGTGCGTTTTTGTATTGGGCAACTTTTGATATGCTAAACATCCGGCATGGTGGCCAAACAGGTCCGTGGCAGCCGATTTCCCGAAAAACTTGACGCTTAACCCGTTGAGCCCCGGCTAGTTATAATATTTTGTTCACCCCAGTCCCAAGCCATTTTCACTTATTTTTTTTGTTTGCTAAAATGGAAGACAAGGATGAGAAATGAAAAAAAAACAAAAAAAAATCACCTCTGACATTTTTTTTGGGGGGGGCCGGTGGGGGGTTGGGGGGGGGGGAGCTTCAAAAAAATGTGTTGAGCCAAAATGGAAGAGAATGGTGAGAAATGAACACAAATAAAAAAAAACTCATTTCGGTCATTTGGGGGGCGGGGGGGGGGGGGGTTTCAATATTTCGTCTCCCCCGCATGACCACCCGCCCGGGAGCACTAGGGTAAAAACTGAGTATGGCATTGTACGGCATACATCCTAAGGAGTATCTCACATAAATCTCAAGCCTCTAGCTCCCATACGACCGGAATAATGAAGGTTCAAAGTGGCGGTAAACTAGGGGTGTAAACTATCCCCACTAAGCCCACCACCACCAGCCGCGCGGCTGTCTCGGCCCGCTCACACCTACTGGCCCGGCTCCCCCACACACTACGGTACCTCCCCCTCCTATTCTCCCGCCATTTCCTACCTTACGAGCCACGTAAGTGTTTTTTATATGTCGGACGCACGTGATGCGTCGCTGGGAGTTGGTGATCAAAGACTGCCGACGCAACACGTGCGACGCTGGGTCTCTGCGGGTTAAATACCGTCTCTCCCACTCACAGGAAACGACTGGGCTTTGGCATACGCACTCCCCTACTAATGCTCCGCAAATTTTATAGAGAAGGTTTTGCTTTTGCACGTGGGTTTTTTTCCGGCAATCTTGAAAAAACCTCGAATTCCACTTAAATTCCACATCTTGAAAACTACGCCGATGATCAGAGCCATGCTTGCGTGGTTGGGTGAGGCTCGCGATTCCGAACGTTTTGATACCAAAAAAATATAAATGGGTGGAATAGTTTGGCCGCAGCATTGAAAACTGTCTATTCTTAAATTACTTTAAAACCGAATTCGCTACCCACACAAAGTTTACCGTCTACAGTCTATAGGCTTCCACGCATCCCCCAGTTTTGCTTAATTATAGGTTTGACTCCTGTAAGGAGATAAAGAAAACCTAATATTTAGTAGTGGCCCCGTAATCATTGACGAACATGCCTATTACATAAGGCATCCTCTTCAAACACTAATCCGCCGTAGTTTGAATCTACCGCGCAGAGCATTTAAAAACTGAGGAGCCTTCATCATGAGCGCACGCGACCTCACTCATGGCTTCAGTCATTATGAATTGGGTTCTCACTACGAAAAAACTTCGTAAAAAATATAAACAAAAAGAAAATAAGAATAACTATCCAATAAGCTTTCCATCATATCGTGGATGTACTTGTGTGGATTTCTGACCAGACGCTGAATCAGGCGTCATTCCTCCTTCACTGACATATCAAGTAAACCAAAATCCTTAATACATCAACGAATGGGAAGGGGACGGTCGGGAGGGCCCCAGTCGTCAATGATTACGGGGCCACTACTAAATATTAGGTTTTCTTTATCTCCTTACAGGAGTCAAACCTATAATTTATTAGTGGCCCCTCCATCATTGACGAACATGCCTGATATCTAAGACTGGAGGGGGACATTCGTAATCATATCATAACTCTAGAAAAGCAGATAATAAAAACAACCACATAGTATTCTTACTTTTTGAAAAATGTATTTAATACGGCGTAGGCCGGAAATATACAAGAAAAAGGGGTTCAGGCAGGTGCGTGCTTCAAAGAAGCCTGCCCGACAAAAATGGGTAACCCTGAAGATTCTGAACACAGATCTGTAGTTACAAAAGGCACCCCACTCAACGAGTGGTGACAAAAATAATAAGTTATAAGTTTATATGTGCACATCATAAACCCCAAAATACATGTGGAGATCAATTGCCAATGAACTCCATTGAACTAATATTACATTGCTTTCGCAGCTAAAACTACTATAACAACACCGTTGTTTTGTACTAAACCTTGTACTAGCACAAATTCTCGCAGAGAAATTTTCATATCACATTTTAACCTTAAATTGTATCACAGCTCTCATACTCCGGCGGGGTCTAGGGTGTCCTATGTCAACTGACTGCACCCCCCCCCCCCCCTTCCGTGAAAATAAACATAAGTGACTGCAGGGCCACCTAGACCCTCTGCCTTAAAGCTATACATGGTAAGGATGGTTTGTCTAGAGCAACTGACAAGTATCTAGAGAGAAACGTATGATTAGACGCCCACAACTGTGTGGACGCAATATCTTCAACTGAAAAGTTTTTCAGGAAACGTAAAGAGGCCGCCCACTTGCGTAAATCGTGGGCCCTACCCACAACGCCGGGATTACTCTCTTTAATGACTTCTACCAGAAGAGAGGCTAATCGCCGTTTAAGTAAGCGTTTACCCGTACTCGCTACCCATAAAGCACCTTGGGGGTTATGAGGAGCTATTCTCAAATATTTGGTTAGAGCTTGCACTGGACATAAATTATGATGCACCTTTCCCCTTTTTAACGCCGGCACCGTGAACTCAGAAAACACGTGTGCACTATGCTCATTCTTGGCTACAAACGCCGGGGAGGGTGCAATGGAAATTGAATCATTAAGTCTACCAAACCTAAGACAATTAGGTGTGTTGCTCATCGCCGCCAGCTCAGACACTCTGTTTCCGGTGGCCAAAGCCAAAAGGAAAACTGCCTTCTTTAAGATTAAAGCAAAGTCTGCAGTATTTTGATACAGACGAGAATGAAGTAAAGACAAAGCTTTGTCCAGAGACCAAGTAGGCATGAGCTGACGGGGAGGTGGGCGGAGTTTAAAACACGCTCTCATAAATCCTGTTTCCTCCGCCACCGGTATGGATAGACCTGTAAGGTCGAAAAAGGGCACTCTAATCGCAGTTAAGTGATTCTTCAAAGTAACCACAGATAAACGTTTCTGCTCAAACAGATAGTTCAAGTAATTAAAAACCAATGCCACTGAGGGTACAGTTTGTTCCGTTCTAACAATCCAAGAAGTAAAAGCTTTCCAATGAGATTGATATTGTCGCTTAGTAGACTGAGTATATTGATTGAGCAATTTATTGGTCACATCCCTACCGTATGGTGCTAGCCACTTGGCCTCCTGAATGTCCATAATGCAAAAGTCAGCGAGGTCGCTAGGTTGCCAATCGTGTCTAAGTGGAAGTACCCGACCGGGAGCGATACCGGGTCCGGGCACCACATTATTAATTGCTGGTACCACACCTGCGCCGGCCACAGGGGCGCGATTAGCGAGACTAAGCCTCGATAAACTCGTAGTTTGTTCACTACGTGGCACATTAGTGACGCATCTGGCGGCGGAAACAGATAGATGGAGCTCCATCTGTTCCAGTCTGTCACTAGGGCGTCTGGCCCCCCTGCCGGCGTTATCGCCCGGCGGGTGAGGTATAGAGGGAGCTTGTGAGTCTCCTCGGACGCAAAAAGATCCACTTGTGGATGGGAGAGCTCCGCAATCATTAGGTCGAAAATGGGTTGCTTGAGCTCCCATTCTACTGTCGTGCTCTGTCTCCGGGACAGAGCGTCTGCCCAGACGTTCGCTACGCCTGGGAGATAAGATGCGTGAAGATAAATATCTAGACTGCTGGCTAGAACAAAAATCTCTTCCGACACGAGTAGCAACTTCCTTGACCTCGTTGACCCTTGTTTCTGAATACAGTGAACTGCATTCAGATTGTCCATTCTGAAGGCCACCGACTTGCCCCGTAACGCCGGGCCGTGAGCCTGAAGGAAATACAAGGGGACTAGTAACTCTTTGACATTTATGTGAGAGATTTCTAAGTGGGACCAAAGTCCCTGACCCTGGTGACCCTGATTTGACTGAAATCCCCACCCTATGGTGCCTGACGCATCCGTGTCTACCCATACCGTTGGAGGAGGAGAGGTCCATGACATGATTGAGTGCAATGTTTCCCTCTTCGCCCAGACCGCTAGTAAGGTGTGGATTAATTTTGGTATGGGCCATAATTTTCCCGCCGGTAAGAGTGGGAAATATTTGTTGCCTTCCAATATTAATCGTTTTACTTTCAACCGGCCCAACTTGACAGTTAGCTGAATCCAGTTGAGAGAGCCGACCAGAGACTCCCAGACTCTTCGTGTCGTAGTCAGACTGTGAAGAAACCTGAACAGTTTCCTGCGAAACCTGTTGCGATTGTCCACACTCTGACTCAGAGTGAGAGCGGCGGTGTCCCAGACCAGCCCTATCCACTGAATTACTCTTGAGGGAACAAGGTTTGACTTTACCAGATTTACCTTGAAGCCTAGAGTTTTGACATGATTTAAAATGATATTGACATGTTTTATGCATAATTGTTGTGTCTCTGCCACCACCAGCCAGTCGTCTAGATACCACAACACTCTGATTCCCTGTTTTAACAACGGCATCAGGGCTTGCCGGACTAGTTTCGTGAATAATCGAGGTGCTAGGTTCAAACCGAACGGCATCCTCTGAAAAACAAAATTTTGGTGCCTGATCCTCAAGGCCAGAAACCTTTGAAATCTTTTGTTGACCGACACGTGCCAATAGGCGTCTGTCAGGTCTAGGGAACACATCCAGCCTCCCGGCGGAAGTGTTAGCCTGATTTGATGAACTGTTAACATTCTGAAAGACTCGTTGTAAATGTGAAGGTTCAGATAAGACAGGTCTACGACCGGCCTCATCTGAACACTGTCCCGTTTGGGAACCAAAAACAGTTTTGACGTGAATACAGGGTAATCTGGAGGGACCGGGATGATGACATTCTTGGCAATCATCTCCTGGACCAGCGACTCCACCTCTAATGAAACACAATTTGCCGTTGTCGGCTGACGTAAGCGAGGTCGCCGGAGCCACTGCCAAGTGATGCCTTTGCGTGCCACCATCCGTGCCCAGGTTTTTAACGGCCATGCTTGGTGACACGTTCGGAACGACCCAGTTAGCAGACAAGGGTTCGCCGGCTGTACTTCCTCGGTTCCTCCGGCTCTAAGACAGGCACTGGGAGTGAGAGAGACTTTAGTTTTTTGATGGTGGGTTTGGTGGTGTTGGACGCTTCGCCGGCTGGCTGGTGTGGGCCGAAGACTGGCCCTGCCCCGGCTTATACTGCCGCGTCCTCTCTGTCCTGAAAACCCTCTCTGTCTATGCCTGAACTGACCCAGGGGGGATTGGGAGGACTTAGGCGGAAGAAACGGCTTAGAACCCCCTGGCTGAGCTTTAGTAGGAGGCTTAGGTTTGGGGAAGTTAAATGCAGGTTTCTTAGCCTGTGCGGGACTGTGCTTCACGGCCTGTGCCATGTTAAACACTGTTCGCCATACATCAGGGGACATTAACCCTTAATTAGCGGCGAGCAACATAAGTCGAGTTAAATAAAGCTGGACTATGTGGCGGCGCTCGACATAGGTCGAGTGGCAATTTCAGCACGTAATGTGGCTGAGAGAGAGAGACAAGTGGTGGCAGGAGACTAGCGAGCGTATGACTGCTCCAGACCACCGCGGCGAACCTACTGACACAAATCTCAGCTCCCTCCTCCCTCTCTCACTCGCTACATACTCAATTATGTACCGAAACTACCGAATTACCTGCTTTTTGCACTCGCGTTGCACGGTTATTGCAAGAAAACTATCCATCATACAAGGATCGTTATGGTGTCATTCGAAAGCTCTGTTTATGCCCTTTCAGGGATAGGTACTTGTTTTACGTTCTGGGTCTTATTTAGGCATGAAAATGATCACGTAAACAGCCCTATTTTGGCTAAAAACACCCCGCTGTGCGGTACATATAAATAAACCGCATAGGCCGCTCGTAAGGTGTTAAAGAAGGAGTAAGTACTGGGGACATTACCACCTGGTTAGCAATGCGATCAGGCAGCTTGCGAACTAATGACATCCTAAGATCCTGTCGTGCTCGCACCGCCTCAAGTAAGGCTGTGCGTATGTCACCTAAGGATTGAATCGACGACTGAAGAATCAGACGCCGGGATAACTCAACTGATCTTCGAGCATCCGCGTCTGCGATTGCCTGAGTAGACCTGAGTAAAGACTTAGCCACCTGTTGAGAAACTATGTACTGTGAAAACAGGCGGAAAGCTTTTCCCCTTAGCCTAAATTCTCTGTCTAGGTGAGAAGGGGTAGGGGTAGTGAATGGTTCCTTTAGTTCACAAAGATTAATCTTAGGGGCAGCTAGAAAAGAAAATAAAGCTGACGGAACTCCGCCGGCAGAACCTACCGGCATGGAGAACCATGAATGTGTATCCTGAGGGATCTGGTGGGAAGATTTAGAAGTGAAAGTGGTTGCAAAGTTCTGAGCCTTTGCCTCCCAATCCACCCAAGGTCCTGGTCCCAACTGTCCCACCTTCAACACTGGATTAGCTGTCTCGTCTGTGACGGTCTGTAAATCTAGTTCAGGAGTAAGAGCCGACAGAGCCTTAATATCATTAAACCCATCCAGCTTAGACCAGTCTGAAAAAAGTTTTGAAGCTGAGGCAGGGGGTAAAGCAGGCTTAGATGCATAAACAAAATAATCCTGATGATAATAACTAGGTATAGCCTTGATATTTACGTCCAAAACATTACCCAAGGCATCCAATGCCCTTAATTTCTTTGACTTATTTCCCTGGATAAACCACTCACGTGGTACCGGGAGTTCCCCTGACAAGGTAGGCTGGGCAAGCTCTGGCTTAGAGGGGTTCAAAGGAACCCATGACTCGTCTGGCCCATAAAGCAGGGGCATAGCTACCTTTCTAAGAGGCGCTTTGTCTAGAGGGGGTGGATTAACATCCGTAATGACCCTGACATTTGACGTAGTGAATGCCGCCGTAGCTGGCTTAGAGCTCCCTGCCGGTGACAGAGTAGGAGGGTTAGGAATCTTAGATAAATCGATTGACGTTATCAGAGGCCGTACCGCAGAACTTGTCAAGGGAGCCCCCAAGTCCATTGTGGGGTTTTCTCGTTGTTGATTAAAGAATTTAGATAGAGCATGAGTAAGTAACCCATCAATTTCTTGTGCTGTAACAAACTGGTTAGATGCAGAACTTTCAGGTGAATCAGTATTATCATGGGCGGCGTCCAGGCCTGAGCCTGACCCTTGTCCATCCCTATCTGAAATTATTGACACTTCATCTTGTTCCTCCCGATCCTCCTGAGAAGACCCCGCCGAGGCAGGGGCACCTTGTTTCCAAGATAAGTCAGGGATAGAGGATGGGGTCGCCGCGTCCCTGTGGACATCGGCTACTGTGTGACTCGTATGAGTCGGACGTGGATGGTCAGACCCTGGCTGAGCAAACCGCCAAACACCGAGGCTCTGGCCTACGCTCTCTTGAGAGTCTGAAACATTCTCAATTATTGAATTTCCTGAACTTTCCGTTTCTAGGGTTAAAATATCAATAGGTAAATCTTGTTTAGGGACAGGCGCTTCACTATACTCTGAGGCTGTAACAGAAACATTTTCAGGTGTAGAGGTACGATGAGATGCACTAGACTTAGGAGAATGTCGAGAGGACTTCCTATGGGAATCCTTTTTGGAGGATTTGTGGCTACGGTGTGACCGCGAACTAGACCTAGGTTTGGAAGAATCACCACCATGACCACTGGGGGAAGCTTCAGTCTTACACTTCTTACTAGCCGGGGAAGAGGCCCGACTTGAAGACTGCTGTCTGAGAGGTGACCTTGACCTCGATCTCGCCTGCGACGAGGAGGTGGCTGCCGGGGGAGTAGGCTCTCTCGGGCGTTTAGACGTATCCACAGACGATACAGAACCCTGGCTAGTCTCTGTCGGCTTAAAACCCGTTACTCTAGAGGTACGTTTAGGGGGAGGGTGCTCTGACAGCAACTTATCCCAAAGTGGGACGTTGTCACATTGAAGTGACTTATGTGCGACAATGGTAGTGTAGGCCGACATTTGTTGTCTGACCTCTCTCAACGCTACCGCCGCGGTCTTGTCATTGTCACACAGGACTTTATTGGCTAATTGGGAGCAAAAGGAACAATTAAGTGTAACCCAGAGACCCCTTGAACGGTCTAGACATCTAACACACCTTATGCAAAGGGTATGCGCAAAAATTGGGATACCCGCGCAAGTAGGGGTAATGCACAGGGCAAAAACTGGGGCCACAGTAGCCATGACAGAGACTGGTGTGAGGAAACTACCGCCGGGTCTGTATTGGTCCGCCGGAGCTCAGCTCTGGAAAAATAAAGAAAAATTTCCAGGAATTAATGCTCATAAGGTTAACCCAAGTGTTCGCATACAAGTGTTAATAACCCGCCGGGTAACGGGATGCAAAGACACAGCTAACACATCTCGCTACGCGGCGGGGTGTAAAGAGGCTAAACAAATCTTCTTAGCTAAAGAACATGAAGAATACCCTCTGATATAATGGTCCAGTATGGCACTTATAGTCTGTAGGAGGTGGTGACTGTCTCAAGATTCAATTTTGTAACAAAGCCCCCCTCAAAAAGACGCCGGCCCTTGAAATTGAATAGCCCAGGGCAGGAATATACGAGATCTGATTTTTTAACGAATTGTCCCAAACGATCGTCGTAAAAATAGAAGGCGGCGATACTGAAAGTATCACCCAATTAAGGTTAATCGAAATTGAATTTGTTTATAAATTCCTTAGTTCCTCCACTTAGGGGCACCCGCCGGGTGTGGGAATCGATTTGGTTAAACCTCACTGAACCTTCAATTGCCGTAAGAGTAAAGGCAGCGATACACAGAGTATCACTAAAATGGATTGGTTAACTATATGAGACCTAAGTCGTTTATCCCACCCTGCTCAGGTGCACCCGCCGGGTGAGAAGTCGAAAAGTTAACCCCACAAGTTCCTGACCCCACTTCTTTGTAAAAGATCGCCGGGGAGGAACGCCTAAACAACAGCTAGGTTTTCCATGTGGTTGTCGTAAACCAGGTAGAAAAACCTATAAAGACGAGTGTTCTCAAGAACGTCGTTTTTTATGTATATCTATATATATATAAGGATGGGTACAGCCATCCCGCCGGGAATTTAAAGGAGGCCTGAAACCAGGCACCCACAGAGACGCAGTCCTGGAGAGCCACAGACACCTCCCCACGCCGGGGAACCAGCCAGTGTTAAAAACCACGTGTGGCCCAACACTGCTCATCGGTCAGGATTTTTCATGGTGAAACCGAGAAAAAACCCGCCGGAAGGCAAATCCCACCCTGAACAGACACCATCTGAACAATACGACACGAGGAGAGACACGCACGACTAACCAAGGTCACAACATAATCCGTGGAATTAGCCAATACACAACTAAACCAGGAAACAATTATAGTCCGAGGAATTAGCCAATACATAACTAAAACCCGGATACACATGACACAGTAGGGCATATTTATAAAATAAATAATAACACTAGACATGTGGCAAAGCTACGAGCGGCTGGCTAGGCCTAGGTAGACGGCATGAAAATAGTTGAAATATAAACACACACTGGAATATCACAACAGGAACCACCGCCAACACACCACCGTAGCGATAACTTCCCACCCCGGGAAGCCTGACACGGACCCAGAAAAAACTTCACTAAGTGAAGAAAAATACGCTGGGAACGTCAGCAAACACACAGCTTACCTCATCAGAAGGATAAAAGGCAGCAATAATTAACGCGTAATGAAAGCCGCCTGCATCACCAACTAACACAACTGTGAAAAGTTCACGTGTCCACAACAGGACCACGAGGGTACATCCGAAATAGATGCCCCATACACACGACCCAAAATACACTGCACTGCGGGCAACCAGCCCAGGACACTCCTGCTACGCCTATCCTAACCTTACTCGATACATCCTAGAGTAAACAAATGAAAAAAAACTCACTAGGGACGCAACGAATGCGGAACCAGCGGAGCCTGAAAGGTACGTCCGGGCAGGCTGAGCGCAGAGCAAAGAAGGAGGAATGACGCCTGATTCAGCGTCTGGTCAGAAATCCACACAAGTACATCCACGATATGATGGAAAGCTTATTGGATAGTTATTCTTATTTTCTTTTTGTTTTTATTTTTTACGAAGTTTTTTCGTAGTGAGAACCCAATTCATAATGACTGAAGCCATGAGTGAGGTCGCGTGCGCTCATGATGAAGGCTCCTCAGTTTTTAAATGCTCTGCGCGGTAGATTCAAACTACGGCGGATTAGTGTTTGAAGAGGATGCCTTATGTAATAGGCATGTTCGTCAATGATGGAGGGGCCACTAATAAATAACATAATCTCTTTATTATTCAGTCCTATCTTTTGTTTTTTTATTTAACTCTCTCAAAACCGTTCGAGTCCCTACGAATTCCAGCAATTATTTAGCCAACCTACCTATACATACCTACCCTACCAAATAATAATGATAAATTCAAATTTATTTTTGGTGAATGACAGAGTATTGGCTAAGGTTTTTAACAATTCCTCCCTTTGCCAAATGCTTAGTTTAATAACAATGATATGGACCTCTAAAGTTTTGGCAATTGCCCGTGTGACTCGTATTTTAACCCTCCTAAAGTGTTACCACGAAATACCGCTAGATCCTTTCTCAAAAGTCGCTAGCATGTTGCTACATAGCCAAACAATGTTAGGATAATGCTGCAATTTCTAAAGAGTTTTGGTTTGTTTGTTTTGCAAATTTTACAATGTAGTATGACTAGAATATCTGAAATTTTCAAATTATCCCTATAAATGTCTCTAGATATAAAAGAAATGGCTGCTAGATTGAAGTAAATAGCTCTACATTTAGCGGTAATATGTAGCTTTACAACTGGCACCACTGCAACCACCACCTCCCTCCCACCCTCCCAGTATGTCTCCACAAAATACTGCTAGATCCTTTCTCAAAAGTCGCTAGCATGTTGCTACGTAGTCAAACAATGTTAGAATAATGCTGCACTTTCTAAAGAGTTTTGGTTTGTTTGTTTTGCAAATTTTACAATGTAATATGACTAGAATGTCTGACATTTTAAAATTATCCCTAGTAAATCTCTCTAGATATGAAAAAATGGCTGCTAAATTGAAGTAAATAGCTCTACATCTAGCGGTAATATCTAGCGATACCACTGGCAACACTGCCTAGCCCTTCCTTCCTATCTTCTTCCTCCCTCATATGTATCAACAACCACTCTAGTGAACTTTCGGTATTTAGTTTATTCAGCTTAATACTATTTATCCACATAAAATAGAAACCTATCACGATTGTTGTCTAATACAACCATAGATAATGCTATTACATATTATTTGAACATGATGTCGAATTTAGCAGTTGTGTTTACCTTGAACAGTAATTGACAGTCTGTGACAGAACCGAAAGCTTCTCTTGCCGTGTAGTACTCAAAGAAAGCAGGGGTACTTAAGCCAAGTCAGAGATGCAGAAGTAACTTTCACAATGCATTATAACCCTAGACAGACACCAATATACCACTAAATCAGACAAATATCACTACAAAAAAGATAGGAAAATATTATATTAATGTCCTAGGTATTTGATATTATGCAAATGAGTAAAATCCATTATGATATAATAATAATGGGATTGATTAGTATCTGGCAACAGTGTTGCACAACATTTTCTGAACGTATGCGAACTTCGGAGTATTTATCCCATTAATATACACATCTATCACTATTTAAATGTAATACAACCATACACAATGCTATTACATATTATATGAACATAATATAGGATGCTCTTTCCTTTAAACCATTTTCTATATCTATTCACCAATATTACGAAAAATATAGGCTTAGCCTAGGCAGCGCTACCGGTAGATACGAATTTATCAGTTCGAATTTTGATTGAGAGTGGGATAGGCCTAGGCCTAGCCTAGGGCTTAACATGGGATACTGTTTGGGGTTTGGGAATAGACTGAGGCTGCTTTAGGCCTAATTAGGTAAAATTAGTCAAATCGAGACAATTGCATAGCCTAGGCCTATTAAGCAAATATTTTACCAATCTACAATAGGCCTAGTCTATTCGCTGTAAGTAGGCAAGAAATCATGACCTAGGCTATAACCTCTGTAACTAAAAAACAACTAGGCTAGGCCTAGAGTGATCAAGCTAATATGTGACCCAGGGTGTCAATCCACAAAATATGAATTGTGTTATCATTATGGTTTATTATTTTGTTATCATTATAGCGCGGCCTCGCAAGCTCTAGGGGGGTCCGGGGGCATGCCCGCCAGATTTTTTTTTTGAGAATTTAGGTGTCTAAAACAGTATTTCCTGCAATAAAAAAACAATAAAGACGGAAAATATGGAGACCAAAATTGTGTCAATTTAGCCTAGCCTACCTTTTTTTTTGGGGGGGGGGGGAGTTTCTGTTATCATTATACAAAAAGTTAATTGCGTTATCACTAAAAAAAACAGCGTCGTTTGACACCCTGAATATGTCGACCATTTGGGAAGAGTCAGTCAAGGAATAGCCTAGATGTGGAAATTTGCAGCCAATTTGATATACAGAGGTTAGAGGTCATTGTTGAGGCCCCCCCCCCTCATGACATATTGTCATCATCTTATATATTGCCAGCAGGAGGCAAATAACCGAAACAAATCGCCGTCAAAATAGACGCGAACTTAACCACGGCGATCGACACATGTAAACATGGCGGTGGCGCGGCGACGAAAGCTTGCCATCATGTTCCCATCCATTTTGAATGCCGTTGGATACAATAATATGTTGAGGGGGGCAAATAGGCCTAACCAAACTGCGGCGATCGACCATGTAAACATGACGGCGGCGGCGGCGGTGGACGCTTGCGATCATGTTCCCGTCTATTTTGACTGCCATTGGATACAATAATATGTTGAGGAAGGGCTTTGCGGCAATTTTTTTGGTTGTTTGCCCCCTACTGGCAATATATATGATGATAACATGTCATGGGGGGGTGAGGGGGGGCTTTCAACATATTATTGTATCGAATGGCATTCAAAATAGACAGGAACATTATCCCAAGCGTCCAACGCCGACACCGCGGCGGCTGCTGAAGAACAAGGAAATTAGCAAACTGAAAGACATTGTGGGCTTCTCGGTCAACTGTAATGATATTCCTATAACAACAGTGTCACAAGTTAAATATCTCGGACTGAAACTGGACGTGAGTTTGTCAGGTGAAACAATTTTGGAATCTATCCTGAGTAAGTGTAGAGCACGTATAAAATACCTGTATAGACAGGTGGGATGCTTGCCCGCGGCGACCAAAAAGACCCTCTGCCAAGCGCTTGTTCAATGTCATTTTGACTATTCTGTGTCATCCTGGTACTCTGCATCATCTAAATCAGCACAGCACAAACTTCAGGTCACTCAAAATAAAATGGTTAGGTTCATGCTGAACCTAGGACCCAGATCACATGTTGGCCAGGAACAACTTCAGTCACTAGGTATGCTCAATGTTTCTGACAGGGCCAAACAAATCAGGCTAACTAATGCCTTCAAAATTTTCTATGACAGAGCTCCAGAGTATCTAAAGAATGATTTTGTTGAAGCAAATGAGAGGAGTGGACATAATACAAGAAACATGATGTTTAATTTTAAGGTCCCGAGAATCCAAGGACAGGGTAAGCAAACATTCTTCTTCACTGCCATCAAAGACTGGAACGACCTACCCCAGTCAGTCCGTGAAAAGAGAACACTGTATTCCTTCAGACGTAGCCTGAAGAACACCTGAACCGGACAGCTGCGAGAAGGGAGCACCAAGCTTATGTCTACTACTAAATACGACATAAGAGATAGACAAACCAAACTGAAATTATTACTGATTACGGATTACTGATATTTACTATAGGATGTAAGGTATCTTAAAATAACCCCCTAGAAATACTTTCTCTAAAGTATCTATTTCTTTATCCTCCCCTTTTCCCCAGCTAACCTAATCCCACAAGGACCCCAATGGAAATACGCCTAACGGCCTTATTGGGCTATCCTTAGTTGGAATTATGCAAGGCTGGTACATGTCATATTTGTAACAAACTATGTGGTACCAACTCTGTAAATTGCTGACTGAATAAATATTATTATTATTATTATTATTATTATTAGCAATAGGTTTCATTGTGAACTGGAGGAAATTAATAGAAATAAGGAAGCTAGGCCTAGCGATGTAAATAGTCAATGGAATTTCCTTAATAATGACAATTATATGTATAGGTATAAAGTAAAAACAATATATTTTACATAATTTATTGCATATCTTACATATTTAAACAAATATATATTAAAAATAGTTTAACCACACCACTGAGTTCCCCCAAAATACTCTAATAGGGCTGGCCTGAAGAATTAGATCAAGATGGACATTGGACAACCAATCAACACATGATAGGTAGGGAAGGGCAGGTTAACAACGACGATCGACAAATGTAAACATGACGACCGTACACTCGGAAACTACATCCATCCCCATTAGCCTAACCTAACAACCTTACCTAACCTATCCTAGTATTATGGGTGGAGGCTGCCACCCCCTAGATCCAGTACGTTGGATACAAAACTAACCCTCACGTAACACCTAGTATATGTCCCTAGTACCCAGTACGTGGGATACCAAGCTAACCCTCACGTAACACCTAGTATATGTCCCTAGTACCTAGTATTTGGGATACAATACTAACCCTTACATAACACCTAGTATATGTCCCTAGTACCCAGTACGTGGGATACAAAACTAACCTTCACCTAGCATATGTCCCTCACTCAGTACACCTTTCACCCTCACTACCGTTCGTGAGTCTTCATACATCTTCATTATCACACGCACCAGCCACTCCTCTACGCCAAATTTTCTCCTAGCCTACTGCACAACTTCTTACTTTCAGTAGAGACGTGATTTTCCGGGCCCGTCGCAAGACCACCGTCTCAACCAAGCCGTCGCAAGATCATCACAGGACAGGAAAAACAACACAGGCTTGCTCCAAGCCAGCACACATCTTACAAATATATAGGCTAGGCTATACAACTTCCATTTCATCGGAATAACATTCACCGCCAATTTAATTATCATAAGGATTATATAAATGCAATTCTGATATGAAAAAACAATCGGTAAATAGCATAGCCTAGGCCTAGTCAAAGCTGGGGTTTGTTGTTGTTTCGTGGACAAAATTTAACCAAGCGTACTGTCCCACATTAATTTATTATCAACAATTGGATATACGTTACTGTGGGCTCTTATTACTCTACTTCCTAATAATAGGCAAGTAAATTATAACATAATGTTTGGATAAACAAATATACCGAAATAAATTAGAATGGAGAAACAGTAAGTTGAGTGAGATGTTTCAGCTTGCCGTCAACCCAGCTCCGGAGCTCTCTTGCCGTCGCAAGAGAATATTGGTGTCTCGCTTGCTAAAGGTGGGCTTGCGACGGGACCAGAAAAACAGTTTTTCGGGTTGATCTTGCGACGGTGGTCTTGAGACGGGACCGGAAAAACACCTCTTAGATATCTTTCCTGCAGCTGCTTGACTATGAAGTTATCATACCTTCAAAGACTCTCTCACACTCACAGACCTTCATGACTTGGCCAAGCATTTTCAGGCCTCTTATAGCAGTTGCAAGGGGAGCCTAACTCTGAAATCACTAGATAGTGCCTCCAGAACCATAAAAAAGAGGAGAGGGCTTAATTAACACACTTCCCTGATGGACTCCGACGCGAACTAAAAACTCATCACTCAGTACCCTCACGTAACACCTAGTATATGTCCCTAGTACCCAGTACTTTGGATACAAAACTAACCTCCACCTAACACCTAGTATATGTCCCTAGTAACCAGTACATGGGATATAAAGCTAACCCTTACCAAATATCTAGTACCGTACTGTATATGTCAATCCAAGGTCCTCCTGCTAACGAAGAAGTTCCTGAGGTTGGTGGGGCATCTCCGTCGACTGCGGGGCATGGGTGCCCTCCCTGAAATCTACGATGTCCCCGTCCTCCCTGTGAAACCTCTCCACCCTGGGGTCCTTTCCGCCCGGATAGGGTGACATAAGCTTCACAGCTTCACTACCCTATATCCTCAACAAGAAGTACTGTATATGTCCCTCACTCAGCTGTACACCTTTCACCCTCACTACCGTTCGTGAGTCCTCGTACATCTTCATTATCACATGCACCAGCCACTCTCAATGCCAAGTTTTCTCCTAGCCTACTGCACAACTTCTCTGGCCACCTTATCAAAGGCCTTCTCCCGGTCTGCAAACACAACATCAGATCCCTATCTTTTAAGTACATAGAGTACATACAGTATCTTTCCCTTATCATACCTTCTAAGACTCTCTCACAGACCTTCATGACTTAGTCAAGCATTTTCAGGACCCTTATAGCAGTTCCCAACTCTGAAATCACCAGATAGTGCCTCCAGAACCATAAAAAAAAAAGAGGAAAGGGCTTCTTTAACACAGAGCCCTGGTGGACTCCGACGCGAACTGAAAACTCATCACTCAGTACCGGTACATCTTTCACCCTCACTGCCGTT
The DNA here is from genome assembly GCA_032716605.1 of Paralithodes platypus. Classification (NCBI taxonomy): domain Eukaryota; kingdom Metazoa; phylum Arthropoda; class Malacostraca; order Decapoda; family Lithodidae; genus Paralithodes; species Paralithodes platypus. Next base: position 8,247,253 of record CM064499.1, on the reverse strand, counting down.
TGTCAGTCCTCATACATCTTCATTATCACACAAATACCTTCATGACTTGGATTGTGCCGTGTCCTAGCATGAAACCAAACTGCATATCGTCAATATCATACCTTCAAAGACTTTCTCACAGACCTTCATGACTTGATCAAGTATTTTCAGGCCCCTATAATTTTCCCTATCCAATGAGTCCCCTTTGCTCGTATACAGTATATAATATACTTTTGTGCCATTCATCAGAGATTACTTCCTCTCTGATGATGAAGTTAATTAGCTCATTGAACACACCTACTCCTTTCTCACCTGAGGCCTTAATCATCTCGGCTAGAATGCCAGAGCATCCTTCAGCTTTTCTGTCCTTCATTAAGTTATTGCACTGCTTACAAAAGCTGGCACAATCACAGGGAGGGGGGAGTATTGGCTTTTCGTTGCTAAGCTTATCTATTTCATTCAAATTCCATGTTGAATAATCTTTCGTAGTGTATCACAAACTTATTTTACAATGGAAAATAATGCATGAGGAGGGCTGGGTAGGCCTATTAGTATTTTGTGAAATAATTTAAATTAGGTTAGGCTATAGTATACTTCATTAGGTTATTAGGCCTATGAGAAACCAGGCCTAGGCCTAGCTTAATTTTATTTCACTGCTCAACATATTTTTTATTTTTTTTTGCTTTTGAGCTCTGCATAGGGCTATATTCAGGTAGGCTTGGGTTTTAGTAAAATTGCATTAGGCTATGCTACATATTTTTACTTCTATTGGAAAGCACAGGCCTACACAATAGTACACATGTTAAAGAATTTAACCTAGCCTACCACAATTTAGCCTAGACTGAAAGAACAAACAAAAATAGGCTAGGCTAATTGCAGCTAAATAATTTAGCCTAGCCTCACCAATTTAGCCTAGACTGAAAAAACAAAACAAAAATAGGCTAATTGCAGTTTTGGTAAGAGTTGTAGTTGTGGGCATACCAAAAGCTTTGTTTATATAGCCTAGTCGCACGCTCGCAGTTAGGCCTACATTCGCTTCTAATTTAACTGCTGGGGTAAACTTGGTAAAGCCACCCTCAATCCGCCGGCCGGTAACAAAACAATTTACCCAACGCCTGGCCGTGAGATACAATAATGGGTTGAAGGGGCTTTATCCCCCTATGACTTATTGTCATCATCATCTATATCATCAGCAGGGGCAAATAACCACAGTCAAATTAGACGCGAATGTAACTGCGAGCGTGCGACTACGTAAATAAAGGGGACGATAGACCCGCTAACACAACTCTTAACGCATTTTCCCTAATGTATTAGATTTTTTTATATTTATGACCTCAACAGTTGAAAGATGACAATTTTATGGTTTATTTTAGGCTATACAAAAACATTTGCTTTGTAACTTAGATACTCATATTTATGCTTATAATTGCAGTACGAGTGGATTTTTTCTTTTTATATGTAGGCCTAGGCTAAACAAATGTTATTTTTTGTTTTATAGGCTAAACTAGGCTGAATTTATGCTAATAAATATTAATTGGAGGGAGCAAATCTGTCAAGGAATAGCCTAGATGTGGAAATTTACAGCCAATTTGCTCTAGCCCTTTTTGAGATACAGAGGTTAGAGATCGTTGGATACAATAATATGTTGAGGGGGTCAATCACCCCCCATGACATATTGTCATCATCATATATATTGCCAGCAGGGGGCAAATAGCCTAGGCCTAGCCTAACTACAACAAAAATCGCCGTCAAAATAGACGCGAACTTATATTAACTACGGCGATCGACCATTGTCCCCCGGTTATTGTTGAGGTCCTGAGGAACCGTATGACTTTGACGAGCTCTTCCCTCCGCTGTCTCCGCATCCCATGTATCGTCGTACGGTACCCCTTCCCCTCCACATCCTACATCTGGTCGTTCTACATATGCCTCCTAAGCCTCGCCTCGTCCCGTCACTGAGCAAGTGGATGGGCGTCCCTTTCTGGCTTCAAAGATGGATTCCTTCCGACAGCTCCTACTAGATTGTCTGGGGTTGGTTGATAAGGGCACCTCACTTCAAGACATTGCTCTGGCCCTAGTACCGTGGTTTGTAGGTCTCTGGTTCACCACCTGATGACCTGCTATTGGGTTGTTGTTGTTGTTGTTTTTCCCCAAGCTGCCTGGCCGAACAGCCCCAAGGCCCCGAGCAAGGCCAAGGCCGTAACCGAGCGCCCCCACAGAACCCTCCCTGCCGACCACAATAAAGCCTGGGTGACCGAAGCCACTCCATGGCGGGGAGCTGAGGAGGGTGCGGAAACGCCCGGGAAACCAAAGCCCCACCCAGGGCCCTGTGCCCCTCAGCAATTATGAAGAGAAAGTTGAGGGGCAAAGGAAAGATGTGACGCTTTGGCTTCCAATCTTGGTAGATTAGGAGGTCAATCCACGCAAGAGACGCCGTCACTTGAGATCTAGAAAATATATAAGTAAAAGGAACAGTCAGGGTAAGCTATGGGTATGGCAGAGATCGCTCAGTTCTCACTCTGATAGACCAGCCCATCACCACATGACTAGAACCCAATCCTCTCAGCATCAGCTAGGAAAGGCCCTAGAAAGCCGCCTTTGGCGGGGGGATAGCTCCCCTATTTCAACCCTTTTCGGGGTTGGGCACCCGCCCCCTGCTATTGGGTTGTTGCCTTTACAGTGTTACGGTTCTACGAATGACCTAGAATGAAAGTGACACGGTGGTGAATTTTAACCTTTACTATAAACTAATTTAATTGTGACATAGGATCTCCGCGACCGCGAACTTATATTAACTACGGCGATCGACCATTGCCCGCACCGGCCGTCCCCCGGTTATTGTTGAGGTCCTGAGGAACCGTATGACTTTGACAAGCTCTTCCCTCCGCAGTCTCCGCATCCCATGTATCGTCGTACGGTACCTCTTCCCCTCCACATCCTACATCTGGTCTGGTCGTTCTACATGTGCCTCCTAAGCCTCGCCTCGTCCCGTCACTGAGCATGTGGATGGGCGTCCCTTTCTGTCTTCAAAGATGGATTCCTTCCGACAGCTCCTACTGGATTGTCTGGGGTTGGTTGATAAGGGCACCTCGCTTCAAGACATTGCTCTGGCCCTAGTACCGTGGTTTCTAGGTCTCTGGTTCACCACCTGATGACCTGCTATTGGGTTGTTGCCTTTACAGTGTTACGGTTCTACGAATGACCTAGAATGAAAGTGACACGGTGGTGAATTTTAACCTCAACTATAAACTAATTTAATTGTGACATAGGATCTCCGCGACTACGGTAGGGCCGGAGTGGGCGAGTATTCGCCTGAGGTTGCCCCAAGACAAGACAAGACAAAATTCTAGTGCTGGTTTTACTCAGATTTTGTGAGTTTTAATTTAGCCTAGCCTAGGCCTAAGAGTTCAGAAAATTTGCAAAATGCACCCCATACTACAGGTGTAGGTGTGGTGGAGTGGTCTTGCCACTGGCCTGGTAATCCAAAGGTCCCGGGTTCAAATCCCGATGTATCAATGGGAAGATATTATTGGGATGGAATTTGTGCTGTACCTAGTATCAGTGCATTACCACAAAGCCCACCGAAACGTCAATAAAATACCCTCATTGTTCCCTGATTAAATAGCACTGTATGAATATTCCCATATTCAAAATATGCTATAGGGGTGCAATGCCTGGTGAGTTATCTGCTCAACAGGTGGCGTTGTGTGTGTGTAAGTGTGAGAGTCCGAGTGTATGGGGTGAGACAGTGAAGCACGGGAACGAGGTGGCTTCAGAGATGGGGTCGTTTCGGGCCATGAGTGAGCAAGATGGCAGGTGCTCGTTGTACTCTACGTGCTTCACATGTCTCACTCCCTAGACTGGAACAAGACCTCACGGGCTTCACTGTTCATTGTAAAGCGGTGAATGTTAAGGCTCTCAGCCTATGCCCGAGAGGAAGTAAGTTGGAATATAGAAAAAAAATAAATAAAAAATACTAGCCTACCCATAGCCTAATAGGCCTAGTGATTCTTTTTTGGCAGACCACCCACAAATTTTCATATAGCCTAGGCCTAGGCTAGCCTAAGTTCTGGAATGCATGTTGGAATAGCCTTCCTATAAACTGTAGGCTAGGCTACTTCCTTTTAATTTATGTTTGATTCTTTGGAAAAATCTATTAGGCCTAGACCAGGGCAGGAAAGTAACATTTAAAATGACGTGTAAAAAGTCGCCCATAAACGGCGGGCCGCTATGTTATTGTAATTTGGGAGCTTATTTCGTCTGTTGATTGACTTTGTCCTTAATTGGGGATGCTATGAATTAGCACAGATGATGATGACTTACCGTACATCATAATACGTGACGGGCCGACGTGGGGGGGCAGAGCCGCAGAGACCCCCTCAACATATTTGATGTCCCACAGTAACTTTTAATGGGATGTATGTAGTTACCGGGTGTACGGTCGTCATGTTTACATAGGGCGATCGTCGCGGTTAACTTCGGGTCTATTTTGACGTCGATTTTTTTCGGCATAATTAATTTTATTCACTTCCATTTATATTTAGGCTATAATCTAGCTTTGGCACGACAATAACCCTAACCTAGTCTTTCTTAAAGATTCTTCTAATCTTCCAGTAGCCTATAGCCTAATTTAGGTCATTTTTAAAGGCACACAATTAAATGGTTGGTATTTTAAACGACACTACTGCAGCATTATGAGAAACAATTTATTAGAGATAATAGGCAACAATAGATTCGCCATATTTTTCTCCATAAGCTATAGTCCGCATGGAGGATTTTCGTTATCGACAAATTGAAAAAATTCCCACTTCACAGATAAAATAGACAAATACACCGAAAATTGGGGTGTGGGGGCAGCAGCCCCCACCCATAATAGCCTACTATAATAGGTTAGGTAAGGTTGTTAGGTTAGACTAGGCTAATGTCCTTTCAAAGGGGTATAGGCCTATTAAACACTAGGATAGCCTATACCTGGTCAAGGGTAAGTCCTGCTGTAGTCAACTTGAATGCTACCTTAAATTGTAATATTAGACTAGGTATAGCCTATAGAAAAAATAGCCTAGCCTACTTATTTATTGTAGCCTATAATATAGGCCTAGCCGGGTAGAATGTAGAGTTCGGGCGTACCGCCACCATTGTTTACACTGCGCAGAGTGGCGACGGAAGCTTGCCATCATGTTCCCGTCTATTTTGACTGCCATTGGATACAATAATATGTTGAGGGGAGGGCTTTGCGGCAATTTTTTTGGTTGTTTGCCCCCTACTGGCAATATATATGATGATGACAACACGTCATGGGGGCAAAGCCCCCCCTCAACATATTATTGTATCCAATGGCATTCAAAATAGACGGGAACATTATCGCAAGTGTCCGACGCCGACACCGCCGCCGTAATGTTTACATATGTCGATCACCGTGGTTAAAGGCTGGTTCACACATAGCCGAGTCGGTGCGCGAGTCCAACACGAGTCACACTCGTCGATTATCACCGTCGCTGGAGGCTGAGTCGGCCGCGAGTAGCAATTGTTCCCGAGTCAAGGAGAGTGTAACACGAGTTAACTCGATTCAATACGAGTCAACACGTGTTCATGCAAGAGTCTGTACGAGTAACTGAGAGTCAAAACGAGTGTAACACGAACCCAACACGAGTGTAAAAAATTTGAAAAATAATGGCCACATTCCAGGGCACGTAAACAAAGAGTATAGACGAGTCAACGCGATTGTTACACGGATCAACACGATTTTTATACGGATCAACACGAAAGACAACGCGTTGGATTTCTGTTGCACACGTGTTGACTCGTGTTACATCCGTGTAAACTCTCGTTGATTCTTCCTACATTTTTGAAATAACGGTATTTCAAATGACACTTGCTTTTTCGTGTTACACTCGTGTTTTTTTCTCAGTGGATCGTGTTTACTCTTGTTTACACGTGTTTTCACTTGTGTTTGAATCGTGTAAACTCTGGCATCATGGGGCACCAAATTTTGGCACTCACATTTGTGCTTTCTACTCCTGTTGATACGTGTTGCATGTGTGTTACATACGTGTTGTTGCGTGTAGACACGTGTTGCTTCGTCAACGTCGAAAATGACGAAAAGCGACGAATCACCAAAGAGTGTTACACGGGTTTACACGAGTGAACACGAGTTAACACGAATAACGAAGAGTTATTCAGAGTCAAACACGAGTTAACACGTATGTACACGAGTCTACACGTATTTAGGCCACACTCATGGGTACTCGCCACGGGACCCAAAAATTTCATGCATGCATGACATTTTTGGACCCCGTGGCGAGTACCCACGAGTGCGTCGAGTATACACGAGCGTAGCATGAGTCTATACGAGTGTTGAGGAGTATCGACGAGTCATTGCTGAATAGCAAAATTTCATCACTCGTGTTGGACTCGCACACCGACTCGGCTATGTGTGAACCAGCCTTTAGTTCGCGTCTATTTTGAAGGCGTTTTTTTCGGTTATTTGCCTCCTGCTGGCAATATATATGATGATGACAATATGTCATGGGGGGCTGACCCCCCTCAACCTATTATTGTATCCAAAAGCAGTCAAATAAACGGGAACATGATGGCCAGCATCCGCCGCCGCTCCGCGTAGTGTAAACAAGGCTGGCGGTACACCCGAACTCTACATTCTACCCCACTAATTTTCCAACTAGCATAACCGATGATTATCAATGATCAATCCCAGTCAGAAACGTCCATGCTTCCCTCCCATAAGTCAATGTCGGGATTACCACACTGTCATGCAAGGACTTCTTTACTTCCATGCTGATCACCCTATTTCTTCTTACTGCTTTCAGAGTTCCTACAACGCTCTTCCCCTGTTACACTTTCTCCCACACTTCTTCATCCATAGGCCTACTCACATCTTTACTCAACACACTGCCCAAATACTTAAATGAGCTGACATTCTTCATAGCCGTTCAACCTCACTTCACACTCTATGGTTGCACCCCTTTCAATGACCATAATATTGCTCTTCCTAGCATTTACCTCCAGATTCCGTTTTTCACACACTGTTCCAAACATATTTACCTGACCCTGCAACTCCCATTCACTATCGCTCATCAGAACTGTGTTGTCAGCAACAGTAGTACCGGTACTGTACTGTTGAGGCAACTTCCACTCGTTTCCTTCCCTTATCAGCGGTACACCAACATCCGCTGCTCTTCCTTGTATTTCTTTCATGACTCTATCCATATACTGTACTGGTATATATTGAACAACCATCGGGACATCACATACACCCTTGCTTTAACCCAACATTCAGATTAAAGAACTCGCTCTGTTAATTATCCACACATACTGACACCTTTGCACCCTCATACATGCTCTTAATTGCTTTCAGCAACTTGCCATCTACTCCGTATATTGTCAGTACCGGTACCGGTACTTTCCACATACCTTCTCTATCAATTCTGTCATAGGCCTTCTCCAACTCCATAAATGCAGCATACAACTTTTGTCGCTTCTCCAGATATTTCTCCACAACACATTTCCGGGCAAAAATCTGAGCTACACATCCTCTTCCCTTCCTAAGATGACTACAGTATGCTAACCGTTTCCCCAGCAATACTGACTGAAAATGCCCAAATATATTGCATGTCCTCTTCAGATTTATCTAAAATATGTAAAATTACACCAAATACCACTACAGTAGCACTGAAATCAATAAAACTCACTAACAGGATAAATAAATGGAAGAAATACTCCAAAAGATTAATATGTTAACCCTTTACCCAGCAATACTGACTGAAAATGCCTAAGTAGATTGCATGTGCTCTTCAGATTTATACATACATACGTACATAACATTTTAAGACTGAGTGCTCCACACAGATGTGCAGTTTCAGTCTCTTTTCCTAATGGCGGCGTTCCAGGCAACCCTGTTAAGGGATGCTTTACTTGTCAAGTTTTTGGATTTGAGATCGGCACGTATAGTCCGATCCCAGGTGTTACTCGGTCCACCCCTTGGTGCAGCTCCCTCCACAATCGCAGACCTGCATCTTTTCACCCAATTTTGTTCATCCATTCTCTCCACATGTCCATACCATCCCAGTTTACTTGTACGCATCTCCTCGCTAATACTCTTTATACCTAAACGTCTCTTCAGCTCATCATTTGTTATTCTGTTGACATCCTTTATCTGAAATATGTAAAATTACACCAATTACCAACTACATTACCAACAAACTTAATAAAGTACACTAACAGGATAAAGAAAATGTAAGAAATAGCCCTAAAGATGAATTTATCTATCTATCTATTGACGGACGCCTTGATCCCCGAAGGATTGGCCACGAACGAAACACCCCTATGCACCTCTGTCCCCAGTCAGTCGACGCCCCTCCTCCCATCCAGCACCGCTTTCACGCATATACTTCTTAACTCCATCCTTCCACCTCTCTCTCGGTTTATTTCTCCCTCTGTCCTTCCACCTCACTCGTACACGCTCTTAGTCATTCTCTCGCTTCCCATACGTTCCACATGGCCGAACCATCTCAAGGTGTTCTTTTTCGCACTTTCCAGTACATTCACACCACACCTCTCTCGTACTTCCTCATTCGTCTGTCTATCCCTCCATGTAACTCTGCACACACTTCTCAATAACTCATTTCCATCCCTTTCACTCTTGGTTTGAATCTCTCCAACAACGTCCATGCTTCGCTTCCGTAAGTCAGTGTCGGGATTACCACACTGTCATGCAATGACTTCTTCAGTTCCATGCTGACCACCCTATTTCATGTTACTGCTTTCAGCATTCCTACAACCCTCTTCCCCTGTTGCACCCTCTCCCACACTTCTTCATCCATACTCCCATCTTTACTCTGTACACTGCCAAGATACTTAAATGAGCTGACAATCTCCATAGCCTGACCGTTCAACTTCACCTCACACTCTGTGGCTTCACCCCTTTCGAAGACCATAACCTTGCTCTTCCCCGCATTTACCTTCAGATTCCATTTTTCGCACACTGTTCCAAAAATATTTACCAGACCCTGCAACTCCCATTCATATCATCAGCAAACAGCAGTACACAAACATCCACTGCTCTTCCTTGTATTTCTTTTATGACTCCATCCATATACTGTATATATAGAACAACCATCTGGACATCACACACCCTTGCTTTACCAAACATTCAGATCAAAGAACTCCCTCTGTTCATTCTTCACACATACTGATACCTTTGCACTCTCATACATACTCTTCACTGCTTTCAGCAACTTGCCATCTACTCCATATATTCTCAGTACAGTACTTTCCACATACCTTCTCTATCAACTCTGTCATTCCACTCGTTGCCTTCCCTTATTAGTGATACACCAACATCCACTGCTCATCCTTGCATTTCTTTTATGACTCCATCCATATACAGTTCAGTATATATTGAACAACCACGGGAACATCACACACCCTTTCTTTAACCCAAAATTCAGATCAAAGAACTCGCTCTGTTCATTCTCAACACATAGTGACACCTTTGCACCCTCATACATGCTTTTCACTGCTTTCAGCAACTTGCTATCTGCTCCGTATATTCCAAGTACTTTCTACATACCGGTACCTTCTCTATCAACTCTGTCATAGGCCTTCTCCAAGTCCATGAAGGCAGCATACAACTTTTGTCCGTTCTCAAGATATTCCTCCACAACATATTTCAGGGCAAAGATCTGAGCTACACATCCTATTCCCTTCCTATGATGAATACTGTATGTTAACTGTTTCCCCAGCAATACTAACTGAAAATGCCCAAATATATTGCATGTGCTCTTCTGATTTATCTAAAATATGTAAAATTATACCAAATACCAACTTCATTAGCACAAAACTCAATCAATCACAGAAACAGGATAAAAACATAGAATAAATACCCCAAAAGATGAATACGTTAACCCTTTCCCCAGCAATACTTACTGAACATGCACAAATAAATTGCATGTGCTCTCCAGATTTAGCTGAAATATGTGAAATTACACCAAATACTAACTACATTAGCACAAAAATCAATCAAGCACTTTAACAGGATAAATAAAATGGAAGAAATAGCCCAAAAATGAATTTATCTATAGCCTACCGGTATATATTGCCGGACACCTTGATCCCCGAAGGGGTGACCATGAACGAAACGCCTGCGTATTTCAAGCTCGCTTGAGTTATCACTCGATCGTCTTTTAGAGCTTTTTGGCCCGGGGTAATTACCACACCATCGCGTCATAAGGAGTTTGAAGGGGTTAAATTGCTAGATACATAGAGGAAGAGGAATGCCAAGTAAAGCTAAACAAAAATATATAAGATATTTTTAACATCTATCTAACATCTATTGCCTGACGCCGTGATCCCCGAAGGGGTGGCCAAGAACGAACCGCCCCCATGCACCTCTGTCCCCAGTCAATCGACGCCCCTCCCCCCAACCAGCACCGCCTTCGTTCATGTACTTCCTCACTCCATCCTTCCACCTCTCATTCGGTCTATCTCTCCCTCTCTGTCCCTCCACCTCGCTCTCATACACCCTCTTAGTCATTCTCTCGCTTTCCATACGTTCCATATGGCCGAACCATCTCAAGTTGTTCCTTTTCACACTTTCCAACACATCTACCTCCACACCACACCTCCTTCTTAGTTCCTCATTAGTCTGTGTATCCCTCCATGTAACTCCGCACGCACTCCTTAAGTAATTCATTTCCACTGCTCTCACTCTTGGTCTGAGTCTCTCAACCAACGTCCATGCTTCGCTTCCGTAAGTCAGTGTCGGGATTACCACACTGTCATGCAAGGACTTCTTCACTTCCATACTGACCACCCTATTTCTTGTTACTGCTTTTAGCGTTCCTACAACCCTCTTCCCCTGTTGTACCCTCTCCCGCACTTCTTCATCCATAGTCCCATCTTTACTCAACACACTGCCCAGATTCTTAAAAGAGTTGACGATCTCCATAGCCTGACCGTTCAGCTTCACCTCACACTCTGTGACTTCACCCCTTTCGAAGACCATAACCTTGCTCTTCCCCGCATTTACCTTCAAATTCCGTTTTTCGCACACTGTTCCAAACTCATTTACCAGACCCTGCAACTCCCATTCATTACCACTCATCAGAACTGTATCATCCGCAAACAGCAGTATACTGTAGGTAGCTTCCACTCAATTCCCTCCCTTTTCAGCGATACACCAACATCCACTGCTCTTGATAGTATTTCTTTTATGACTCCATCCATATATACAGTAAACAATCACGGGGACATCACACACCCCTGTTTCAAACCAACATTCAGGTCAAAGAACTCGCTCTGCTCACTCTCCACACGTACTGCCGCCTTTACACCCTCATACATGCTCTTCACTGCTTTCAGCAACTTGCCCTCTGCTCCGTATATTCTAAGTACTTTCCACAAACCTTCTCTATCCACTCTGTCATAGGCCTTCTCCAAGTCCATAAAGGCAACATACACCTTTTGTTTCTTCTCCAGATACTTCTCCACAACACAATTCAGGGTAAAAATCTGATCTACACATCCTCTTCCCTTCCTAAAACCTCCCTGCTCGTCGCCTATCCATTTCTCCGTTCTCACTCTCACTCTCTCAATCACTACCGGTACCCTACTGTATACCTTCCCTACTACGCTTAGAAGACATATTCCTCGGTGGTTACCACACACTCCTCTTTCCCCTTTGCCCTTATATAGGGGGACTATTATGCCAGTCTTCCAGTCATCGGGTGCACTCCCCTTCTCCCATGCTAGTTTGCACATTTTCCATACCCATTCTATCACTATCTCACCACCATACCTCAACATTTCCCCACACACTCCATCTGTTCCTGGTGCTTTCCCCAACTTCACTCTTTTCATGGCTTCCCACACTTCTGACCTCCTGATCCCCACCTCCTCCTCCACTACTTCTCTTCTTCTCCCTCCCATACCATATCCAGCTATGTTTGCTGGCTCTTCATTCCTTACATTTAGCAACTCACTGAAGTACTCCCTCCATCTTTCGACTCTCTCTTGCTTCTCGGCTAGCATTCTCCCATTCTTATCTTTCACACCCTTACTGTTTCCCTTGCTACCTTCCCTAACTTTCTTGACTTCTTCCCAGAACAGTTTCTTACTCTCCCTCCATTTTACACTCAGGTGCTCGTTTCTGTCTCTCGGAATCTTCATTCTTTCTACTACCCAACCACTCTCTATATGCTTTCTTCTTTTTTTCCACAGCTATTCTTACCTCTTCTGTCCACCATGCTGTACCTTTCACTCCCCTCCCTCTTCTCCTCACTCCACACACCTCCTCACATGCTGCACAAATCTCATCCTTAAACACCTTGCTCATCTCCTCCACTTCCTCCATAACTTCCAGGTCGAACCCACCTAGTCGTCTTTCCACTGCTCTCCTGTACTCCTCCCTGACTTCCTCCTCCTGCAACCTCTCCACCCTCCTCACCATTCCACCCTCCTCTCGCCTCCCTCCAGCTCTCCTCACCCACTTCTTTTGTATCCTAACCTTAGCTACCACTACATAATGATCAGACAGACCCCCTCCAATACCCCTATACACCCTAGCATCCATCACAGATTTCTTCATTCGTTCATCCACACATACATAATCAATCAATGACTTTCGTTCCACCACTGTCTTATCCTTCATCGTCAACATCCGTTTCCACGTGTACCTGTGGATCATTCTGTGTCGGAAGAAGGTGTTGGCTATCAACAGCCTCCTCCCCACACATACGTCCACAAGTGCACTACCATTCCCATTCACCTCTGATGGTACCCCCCACCCTCCCACCACTCCCTCAACTTTCCTATCACCCACCTTACCATTCATATCTCCAATCAGAAATATTCTTTCGTTCTTGTCAAACTTCTCCAGGCACGCCTCCACATTCATCCAGAACTCCTCTTTCTTTCTTTCAAGTATATCCTCTGTCGTGGCATACACGCATACAATCAATACAATATTTTTAACATGAGGTTGCTTATAATAATTTGTACCTCTGCAGTTTCTCCATGGCTAACGAAAAAGGTCACATTCCTAAGAAGCCCCAACCAAAAAGGCCAAGCTTCTGTACAGAACAAATGCCACACCATTACCCTTATGGTGACCCTATCAAATAATCAAAACAACCACACTTCTTAACCCAATTCCCGCGGGGCCCCTCATATGACGGAGACGATTTTCCGGCTATTTTGTAGCCTGTGAGCCAGACCAGCTTTTGCAAGCAGCACGGATGGACGTCAGCCGGAGCCTACAGGCCCCGCCACGACACTGAGGTTTGTGTGAGAGAGAGTTCACTTATGTGCAGCATCACACATAGCGAAAACAGAAAATAATTGGTAATTATTAGCGATTTCGCCTAGGCCTATCGGATTTGGTAATTTTTAGCAATTTCTCCCTTCGTTTGCAAGATCCTTACAAGAAAACCAGACGTCGTACAGGGATGATTCAGGAGTAATTTGAAAGCTATTACCGTACTTTCACGAATACATAATTGTATTACGCTCTGGCTTTTGCTTATGCATGAAAATGAGCAGGGAATGAAGGCAATTTCGGGCAATTATGCCTACTCGTACAGGAGTCCTTGGAGCGGCTTCGGTCGCGCCGGGAATTTCCACACCTCACACCACACACACACATCACACAGTTTTTCCTACACCGAGAAATGACTCTCCGGCTGTCATTTCTCGAAGACTTCTTCTAGCCGGAGACATTGAGAGCAACCCAGGACCCACCTACACATACATATGTCCAACTTGCTCAAAACCCATCACTTCGAGTCGCCACACTAATGGTTCAGTTCTCTGCAATTCATGCAGGAACTGGACCCACTTCACCTGCACAACACTTGCCTCCAAGAAACACTACACGAACACCTGGACCTGTTCCTCATGCCCCTCCCTCTCCCAGTCAAATCCCTCGCCTAAAACCCGTCCACCTCTCCTCCCCAACCCACCTAACCTTCCCATATCATCCACTCCCCCCCCTAAAACCTGTCCACCTCTCCTCCCTAACCCACCTAACCTTCCCATACCACACCCCATCCTAATCCATTCCAACCCCCATCTGCTCGCTCCCCAATCCCCACCCCCACCTCACCCCTCCCCACCCCCGCCCCCCCCTCCCCCCCACCCCCTCCTCGTGCAGCAGCACCCAACATACATCGTGCACATAACATTAACATTCTCCAATTGAACATAGATGGCATCAACACAAAGAAACACAAACTCTCACACTTCATCAAACAACACAACATACACATTGCCATCTTACAAGAAACAAAACTCCGCACAACACAAAAAACACCCACATTTCATGATTTCACCACCATCAGACAAGACCGGGCTGTCGGCGGAGGCGGTGGACTCATCACCCTGGTACACAAAGAAATATCATACATAGTTATCAGTGTACAAACCAAATCCCTCCTCCCCCCAAATGATAACACAACAGAAATACAATCAATTAAAATACGCACTGGCAACAACTCCAACATATCCATCATAAACACATACATCCCCTACAGTAACAAATGAATACAGACCACACTTACAACACATCACAAACACCCCACACATCATCCTGGGTGGTGACTTCAACGCCAAGACGTCGGCCTGGTTTGTCGACAACCCCGACACAGACAGAGGGCTGGTACTACAAAACCAAACTGTTAACCTCATCATCCTTAACGACATCCATCAACATACCCATATTCCTCACCAAGCCCTCTATAACCCATCATCTCCAGACATCACCTTTTGCTCCCCAGAACTCGCCCCCACAACATCCTGGAGGGTGGTCAGAACCTTAGGCTCTGACCACCTCCCGATCATTATCACCACCAAAACCAGACTCACCCCAGCTAACCACAAACACACATACACCAATTATAAAAGACCTAACTGGGAAGCATTCACAAATGAGACAGAACAACACTTCACAACTCTAAACAGTACACCCATCACTAACATCAACAATGCTGTACACATACTCAATAAAACTATCCAAAACACTGACAAGAAACACATTCCAAGAGGTAACAGAAAAAGACACAACCCCAACTTCACACCAGAAATTCAAAACCTCATCAGACAATGCAACATACTGAAACACTCCCCAGCACCCCACACACAAGACATCACACAACAAATCCAAGCACTCAACACCCAAACTAACAACAAAATACAAGAACAACAAAAACTAAATTGGAATAACTTCCTACAAACACTTGATCACAAAACAAACCCCAAAAAACTCTACAAAACACTAAACAGCATCACACTTTCCAACAGCAAGACAACACAATCACATGCTGCAATCACAACAACAGACTCTACTCCTTCATGTAAACAACAAGCAAACACTCTCATCAATCACTTCTCACATGTCAGTCACCTAAAACCTCACAAAGACGACCAATGTGTCATCCGACGTAAGAGACAATTCCCCACAGACCCTGACTATACACCCTTCACCAATCACCAGACAAAGCATATCATCAACAATCTCAAGCACTCACCCGCTTGTGGCCTAGACAACATAAGCAACATACACCTCAGACACCTGGGACCACAAGGCATACAAGCACTCACTAACATATCAAACTACAGTTATTCAAACAACACAATACCAGACATTTGGAAGCATGGTCTCATCACCACATTCCCCAAACCCAACAAAGACCCCACGCTACCCTCCTCGCACCGCCCCATCACACTCCTTTGCTCCCCCTCCAAAGTCATGGAACGCCTAGTGTTACAACTAATTACACCCGACCTACCCCTAGCTCCAACACAACATGGCTTTAGGCCACTGCACTCCACAAACACTCTTCTCACAGACCTTACACAAAGAGCTTTTGACGGCATCAACTCAGCTAGACTACCACACAGATCACTATTAGCCACACTCGACATTAGTAAAGCCTTCGATGCCATCCCCCGCCACAACCTAACAAACAAAATCTACAACACAAACATGCACAACAACACAAAAAGGTGGCTGGCCAACTTCCTAGCAGGCAGATGTGCACACGTATCTTTTGCCGGTCAGTCATCTAAAATCAGAAACTTTCCAAACGGAGTCCCACAAGGATCCGTCCTATCGCCCGCACTCTTCAATCTGTACATGCAAAATATAACTACACCCAATACGCCCCAAATAAACTTAGCCTCCTATGCAGATGACATAACACTCACATGCACACACCATGACCCAAAAAGAGCAACAGATCTCCTTCAACCCTATCTCAACACACTACAAGGCTGGTGCACTACAAACAGACTTAATCTACCCCCAGCCAAATCCACCGCAACCCTGCTCACAAGCTGGACAGGAGAACACAAATACATCCCTCAACTCACCATAAACAACACACCCCTAACACATACACACACACACAAAATCCTAAGAGTAACATATGATACTCATATGACATTCAAACAGCACACCACAAACATTAAAAAGAAATGACACCCAGACTTAACGCCCTCAGGTCACTTGCTCACACAAAATTTGGACACAACAAAGAAACTACCACCACAGTATATAAACAATACATAAGATCAGTGATCATGAGAGGCACTCAATTCCTGGCAGTAGCCTCCACGAACCAAGACCACCCACTAAACTACATGGCAACACACCCACAGACACCAAGAAATATCAAAACAACACCCAGCACACGGTATCACACACAATTACTGTCCTCTCTCCCACCCCGAACCACCTTCCAGAAGCACATCCATACTCATATCTCTCGCCGATCCATCCACTCACTCACAGACAACACGCAGCTGCAAGCACGACCTCCCGAAATCCATCCTTCCGAATCCTCCCTTCCTCGCGAGGACAGAGTCCACCTGGCCAGGCTGAGATGCGGACACCATCCAGCTCTCCTGAGCTATCAGAAGAGACTGGATGACTCCATTGTCGATGCCTGCCCGGGATGTAACACAGCACCCCATACCATTAAACACATAATAGAAGACTGCATTTCACACAACCACTTACGCCAACAACACAATCTACACTCAATGAGAGCTCTGTGGGAAAGCCCGATCGTGGCCATGGCCTTCCTCAGGGACTCGGGGCTGTTCGGCCAGGCAGCTTAGGGAACAACAACAACAACAACAACTCGTACAGGATTAATAGCTTTAACCAAAATGGTCCTGATGTGGCGGCGTCTACGCCGTGGGACCACCTCCCGGAGCTGCCAACCGCGGATGGCTGCCGACCCTCCGCGGCCGGAGACAAGATCAATCGACCAGTGGAGGACAACCGGATGCCGGCCGCGGGGAGCAGTTTCGGGAGCCAAACCGTCACAACTATCCCCTGCCCCCCCCCCCCCCCTGGGGGCACGGGTCCTTGGAGTGGCTTCGGTCGCGCTGGGAATTTCCACACCTCTCACACCACACACACACATCACACAGTTTTTCCTACACCGAGAAATGACTCTCCGGCTGTCATTTCTCGAAGACTTCTTCTAGCCGGAGACATTGAGAGCAACCCAGGACCCACGTACACATACATATGTCCAACTTGCTCAAAACCCATCACTTCGAGTCGCCACACTAAGGGTTCAGTTCTCTGCAATTCATGCAGGAACTGGACCCACTTCACCTGTACAACACTTGCCTCCAAGAAACACTACACGAACACCTGGACCTGTTCCTCATGCCCCTCCCTCTCCCAGTCAAATACCTCGCCTAAAACCCGTCCACCTCTCCTCCCCAACCCACCTAGCCTTCCCATATCATCCACTCCCCCCCCTAAAACCCGTCCACCTCTCCTCCCTAACCCACCTAACTTTCCCATACCATCCACATCCTCAACTCAACACACCCCACCCCATCCTAATCCATTCCAACCCCCATCTCCTGCTCCCCAATCCCCACCCCTACCTCACCCATCCCAACCTCCAGCCCCTCCCTCACCCCCACCCCATCCTCGTGCAGCAGCACCCAACATACATCGTGCACATAACATTAACATTCTCCAATTGAACATAGATGGCATTAACACAAAGAAACACGAACTCTCACACTTCATCAAACAACACAACATACACATTGCCATCTTACAAGAAACAAAACTCCGCACATCACAAAAAACACCCACATTTCATAATTTCACCACCATCAGACAAGACCGGGCTGTCGGCGGGGCGGTGGACTCATCACCCTGGTACACAATGAAATATCATACATAGTAACCAGTGTACAAACCAAATCCCTCCTCCCCCCAAATGATAACACAACAGAAATACAATCAATTAAAATACGCACTGGCAACAAATCCAACATAACCATCATAAACACATACATCCCTCCCCAAACATCCCCTACAGTACCAAATAAATACAGACCACACTTACAACACATCACAAACACCCCACACATCCTGGGTGGTGACTTCAACGCCAAGACGTCGGCCTGGTTTGTCGACAACCCCGACACAGACAGAGGGCTGGTACTACAAAACCAAACAGATAACCTCATCATCCTTAACGACATCCATCAACATACCCATATTCCTCACCAAGCCCTCTATAACCCATCATCTCCAGACATCACCTTTTGCTCCCCAGAACTCGCCCCCACAACATCCTGGAGGGTGGTCAGAACCTTAGGCTCTGACCACCTCCCGATCATTATCACCACCAAAACCAGACTCACCCCAGCTAGCCACAAACACACATACACCAATTATAAAAGAGCTAACTGGGAAGCATTTACAAATGAGACAGAACAACACTTCACAACTCTAAACAGTACACCCATCACTAACATCAACAATGCTGTACACATACTCAATAAAACTATCCAAAACGCTGACAAGAAACACATTCCAAGAGGTAACAGAAAAAGACACAACCCCAACTTCACACCAGAAATTCAAAACCTCATCAGACAACGCGACACACTGAAACACTCCCCAGCACCCCACACACAAGACATCACACAACAAATTCAAGCACTCAACACCCAAACTAACAACAAAATACAAGAACAACAAAAACTAAATTGGAATAACTTCCTACAAACACTTGATCACAAAACAAACCCCAAAAAACTCTACAAAACACTAAACAGCATCACACTTTCCAACAGCAACACAACACAATCACATGCTGCAATCACAACAACAGACTCTACTCCTTCATGTAAACAACAAGCAAACACTCTCATCAATCACTTCTCACATGTCAGCCACCTAAAACCTCACAAAGACGACCGACGTGTCATCCGGCGTAAGAGACAATTCCCCACAGACCCTGACTATACACCCTTCACCAATCACCAGACAAAGCATATCATCAACAATCTCAAGCACTCACCCGCCTGTGGCCTAGACAACATAAGCAACATACACCTCAGACACCTGGGACCACAAGGCATACAAACACTCACTAATATATCAAACTACAGCTATTCACACAACACAATACCAGACATTTGGAAGCATGGTATCATCATCACATTCCCCAAACCCAACAAAGACCCCACGCTACCCTCCTCGCACCGCCCCATCACACTCCTTTGCTCCCCCTCCAAAGTCAAGGAACGCCTAATATTACAACTAATTACACCCGACCTACCCCTAGCTCCAACACAACATGGCTTTAGGCCACTGCACTCCACAAACACTCTTCTCACAGACCTTACACACAGAGCTTTTGACGGCATCAACTCAGCTAGACCACCACACAGATCACTATTAGCCACACTCGACATTAGTAAAGCCTTCGATGCCATCCCCCGCCACAACCTAACAAACAAAATCTACAACACAAACATGCACAACAACACAAAAAGGTGGCTGGCCAACTTCCTAGCAGGCAGATGTGCACACGTATCTTTTGCCGGTCAGTCATCTAAAATCAGAAACTTTCCAAACGGAGTCCCACAGGGATCCGTCCTATCGCCCGCACTCTTCAATCTGTACATGCACGATATAACTACACCCAATACTCCCCAAATAAACTTAGCCTCCTATGCAGATGACATAACACTCACATGCACACACCATGACCCAAGAAGAGCAACAGATCTCCTTCAACCCTATCTCAACACACTACATGGCTGGTGCACTACAAACAGACTGAATCTAGCCCCAGCCAAATCCACCGCAACCCTGCTCACAAGCTTGACAGGTGAACACGAATACATCCCTCAACTCACCATAAACAACACACCCCTAACACATACACACACACCCAAAATCCTAGGAGTAACATATGATACTCATATGACATTCAAACAGCACACCACAAACATTAAAAAGAAACTGACACCCAGACTTAACGCCCTCAGGTCACTTGCTCACACAAAATTTGGACACAACAAAGAAACTACCACCACAGTATATAAACAATACATAAGATCAGTAATGGAATACGCAAGCCCAGCCTGGGCTTCTAACCTAGCTGAAACACATCATAAGACCTTACAGACTATCCAAAACAAAGCCCTGAAGATCATTACAGGCTGCACAGCTACTGCACCCACAGATCATCTACATCAAGAAACCAAAATCCTCAAAGTCAAAGACCATCTGGACATGAGAGGCACTCAATTCCTGGCAGCAGCCTCCACGAACCAAGACCACCCACTAAACTACATGGCAACACACCCACAGACACCAAGAAATATCAAAACAACACCCAGCACACGGTATCACACACAGTTATTGTCCTCTCTCCCTCCCTGCCCACCCCGAACCAACTTCCAGAAGCACATCCATACTCATATCTCTCGCCAATCCATCCACTCACTCACAGACAACACGCAGCTGCATGCACGACCTCCCGAAATCCATCCTTCCGAATCCTCCCTCCCTCGCGAGGACAGAGTCCACCTGGCCAGGCTGAGATGCGGACGACACCATCCAGCTCTCCTGAGCTATCAGAAGAGACTGGATGACTCCGTTGTCGACGCCTGCCCGGGATGTAACACAGCACCCCATACCATTAAACACATCATAGAAGACTGCATTTCACACAACCACTTACGCCAACAACACAACCTACACTCAATGAGAGCTCTGTGGGAAAGCCCGATCGTGGCCATGGCCTTCCTCAGGGACTCGGGGCTGTTCGGCCAGGCAGCTTAGGGAACAACAACAACAACAACAACCAAAATGGTCACACTCCTTAATGGTCTAAGTGGCCATAGCCAAAATGGCTACACTATATTCCTTCTGTACTTTCTCCATGCCCGATGAGATACATGATATTTTGATATATGTGGCACAGCCCTTGTATCCAACACAATACCCTGCGTGCAACCCCGCTCGAACCCCGCACAACGTTGCTTGCAACTTTAATTATTATTATTATTGTTATTTATTATTATACCCAACATTATTATTATAATGTCCCCCACCCCAAACTCTATTATGTATATATATATATATATATATTTTTTTTATTTTATATATATTTTTTTTTTTTTTAGGCCTAGCCTATATATTTTTTTATTTTTTTATTTAGGCCTTTTTTTTTTTTTTGCCTATACCCCACCTCCCCCCCGCCTTCCCCCTATTCTTATATATATATATATATATATATATATATATATGCTTACATGTATATATTTATACATATATATATATATATATATATATATATATATATATATATATATATACTGTATATACTGTATATATATGCCTCCAAATTTCTGTCAACACGGTGGTGGTAGTTGTGGTGGTGGTGGTGGTGTTAGTTGTGGTGGTGCACGTGTGGTGGTGATGGTATAGTCAAACAGATCTTAACAGGCGGTCCTACCCGCGGTTACTCCCTTTACATTGGTGCCACATGTATAATCCCTAACAACGAAAATATATTATTTTCGGTATTAACCCGCTGAGCCCCGGCTAGTTATAATATTTTGTTCACCCCAGTCCCAAGCCATTTTCACTTATTTTGTTTGTTTGCTAAAATGGAAGACAAGGATGAGAAATGAAAAAAAAACAAAAAAAAATCACCTCTGACATTTTTTTTTGGGGGGGGGGCCGGTGGGGGGTTGGGGGGGGGGGAGCTTCAAAAAAATTTGTTGAGCCAAAATGGAAGAGAATGGTGAGAAATGAACACACAAATAAAAAAAAACTCATTTTGGTCATTTGGGGGGCGGGGGGGGGGGGTTTCAATAGTTCGTCTCCCCCGCATGACCACCCGCCCGGGAGCACTAGGGTAAAAACTGAGTATGGCATTGTACGGCATACATCCTAAGGAGTATCTCACATAAATCTCAAGCCTCTAGCTCCCATACGACCGGAGTAATGAAGGTTCAAAGTGGCGGTAAACTAGGGGTGTAAACTATCCCCACTAAGCCCACCACCACCAGCCGCGCGGCTGTCTCGGCCCGCTCACACCTACTGGCCCGGCTCCCCCACACACTACGGTACCGCCCCCTCCTATTCTCCCGCCATTTCCTACCTTACGAGCCACGTAAGTGTTTTTTATATGTCGGACGCACGTGATGCGTCGCTGGGAGTTGGTGATCAAAGACTGCCGACGCAACACGTGCGACGCTGGGTCTCAACGGGTTAAGTACCTTAAGTCGGTTTGAAATGCTCAGGCTATTTCTACAGGTACAAAAAAGCTTTATTGTTTTTATAATTAATTCT
This sequence comes from Paralithodes platypus, assembly GCA_032716605.1. Lineage (NCBI taxonomy): Eukaryota > Metazoa > Arthropoda > Malacostraca > Decapoda > Lithodidae > Paralithodes > Paralithodes platypus. The sequence goes on along the minus strand of CM064499.1, from coordinate 8,224,626 downwards.
CTTATTAGTAAATTCAATGGACATTGTATACAGCTTGGCAACATGGCTACTGCGACGGTGTCAGACGTCGGCCAACAAAACTCATCACAAATTTCACGTGATGGCGCGCTGCCAGGCGCACAAAATTTATACTCTCACTTCATTTCATTCCTGACTTTGACACCATCCACAATGGAAGCCGCTCCAAATCGCCCAACCACTTGCATAGTCAGACAAAACAGATGGTACAGAGGGGAAACCTCTTAAAAAAAAATGCGCCGAAACTTTTACCTCTTGGGTGGTGTGGAAAAAAAGTAAAAATATATAATGGTAATATATTACCAGTACATACATACGTACATACATATACATATATATATATATATATATATATATACTGTATATATATACAGTATATATATATATATATATATCGAACCGTCGAATAAAGTGGGAATAAAGTGGATGCAAGTGTGGTGTGGTGTATGCGGGGTGGGGGGGGGGGAGGGGGGTAGAGTGGTGTGGTGTGTGTGTGTGGAGTGGGGGGTGAGGTGTGTAGGGGGAGTGAGAGAGAGATAAATAGTAATATAATTTATTATAGCAATAATAATCTATGCATTCATGTGGGCTACACAGTCTTACACATACAGTATATAGAGAGAGAGCCGATCTCCCTACATTGACCTTGAACGGGGGGGGGGGGGGGGGATGGTAGCGAGAGTAATTTGAAAAGGTTGTCGTACGGAAAGGGTCAAGTGAACAGGTGGCACCAGTGTAAGGGTAGGTGACCGCGCCCATAACCGCCTGTTTAGGTCTGTAGGACTATAGTTGTGGTGGTTTTCACACCTTTGAATACCATTCCCTTGGCTTCACACCTCCCAATAGGATACCTGGACCTGAGTGACCCTTCCCCAGACAGTCACTTGATCTCTTGTATATATGTTTTGTATTTTTATTATTATGCCCCCTCCCCCATTATACCCCCCTCCCCCTCTTCCCCCTGCCCCCCATATATATATTATTATTACTAGGCTAGTATCTATTACTAGGCTAGTATCTATTACTAGGCTAGTATCTATTTATTATATATTATTATTATACTCCCCCCCTCTACCCCCTCCCCCTCCCCCTCTTCCCCCTGCCCCCCATATATATATTATTATTATTACTAGGCTAGTATCTATTATATATATTATTATACTCCTCCCCTCTCTCTCCCCCCCTCCCCCTCCCCTTCCCTCCCCTCCCCCCCCCTCCCCTCCCCTCCGCCTCCCCCTCTTCCCTTTGCCACATATATATATTATTATACTAGGCTAGTATCTATTTATTATATATTATTATTATTACTCCCCCTCCCTCCCCTCCCTCCTCCCCTCCCCCATATATATATATATATATATATATATAATATAATTCGTATATATGTATGTTATGCCCCGTCCCCCTCCCCCATTATACATCCCTCCCCTCTTCCCCATGCCCCCATATATAAATATATATATTTATATTATTACCAGTATCCATTATTATTAATATATTATTATTGTTATACCTCCCTCCTCCTCCCACTCCCCCCCTCTCCCCCCTCCCCCTCCCCTCCCCCCTCTTCCCCTGCCCCCCATATAATTATTATTATTACTAGGCTAGTATCTATTTATTATATATTATTATTATTATACTCCCCCCTCCCTCCTCCCCCTCCCCCCCCCCCCCCCCATATATATATATATATATATATATATTTGTGTAGCCAGATAATAAATTTTCTTTAAGGCAGGCGAGGTTGAAGGAAATACATGTATCAGCATTAATTATTTTATTATTAAGACTTTCAATAGAACGAACAGCAATTCTCAGGTGTTCTGGGAGATTGTGCAAAAGGTGAGAAAAATTCATGATGATCCGACGCGTTTCGATAGACAACTATCATCTTCAGGGAATGGAAGGTAAGTGATAGTAGATAGTTGATCGTTGATAGTTGTCTATCGAAACGCGTCGGATCATCATGAATTTTGCTCACCTTTTGCACAATCTCCCAGAACACCTGAGAATTGCTGTTCGTTCTATTGAAAGTCTTAATAATAAAATAATTAATGCTGATATATATGTATGTTATGCCCCCTCCCCCTCCCCCATTATACATCCCTCCCCCTCTTCCCCATGCCCCCCACATATATAAATATATATATTTATATTATTACCAGTATCCATTATTATTATTATATATTATTATTGTTATACCTCCCTCCTCCTCCCACTTTCCCTGTCCCCTCCCACTCCCTCTCTCCCTCCACCTCTTCAGCACCTCCACCTCCACCCGTCCCCCTACCTCGCTCATCAACACCCGTCGCCCTACCTCGCTCATCAACACCCGTCGCCCTACGTCGCTCATCAACACCCGTCGTCCTACCCCGTACAACCCCACCCGTCCCCCTACCCCGTACATCACTACGCATCGCCCCACCTCATCCATCCCCACCCGTCCTACCATCAACATCCACTCGTCTCTTCACACCACAACCATCAACATCCACTCATCTCTTCACACCACAACCATCAACATCCACTCATCTCTTCACACCACAACCATCAACATCCACTCAATGCTTCACACCACTACCATTCCCGGACCTCAACACATCATCATTCTATTCTTCTCCTGCTTCACGCACCCTGCATGGCGGTCCCTTGTTACCTCAGGTAGAATCACCGGCCAGCAACATCTCAGACAGCCTCCGCAACCTGGCATCACTCCTGCCGGTGGGTAGTCTAAACACCCCGCCATCACAAGTCCTGTTTGCTCACGTAGCCTCCCCCTCGCTGATCTCCTTGGGTAGCAGCGGGGGCAGCGAGGCGCGCTACATGGTGTTTGTTCCGCCTGAACATCGCCAAATCACGACGAGATTGCTGCGGCAATCGATGAGGAGCTTCCACAAAGGCTTCCTCCTGCCCCACTTCATCCACCCACAGCACCTTCTCCATCACCCTCATCACATCCACCATCACCCCCACAGCCTGACTCCACCACAGCACCTTCTCCATCACCCTCATCACATCCACCATCACCCCCACCCCCTTCGTCTTCCGCAGAAGACGACCCCCCACCCCCTCCCCCTCCCCGCCGAAAATCTGGGCCCATGAAGGGCCGAGGTGGTAGGCCCAGGGGCAGCAGAGGTCACATACGTCGTCCAGGCGGACGACGTGGTGCTCTCCCAGCACGTGCACCTCAACGTCCCCCCACCGTGTATGCTGAGGATCACTAGTGGACTTCAGACCCGTTCACACCCAACGTTGATCCTTTCACTGGAACCCCTGGCTTGCGGGTTCCAGCACCAGTGACACCACTGCAGTACTTCCAGCTCTTCTTTACAAGAGAACTTCTCAGGTTCCTGGTGAGTGAGACCAATGCATATGCCTTATTCGTTTGTTCTCTCTGGACAACATTCAGTGAGGAGGACATGGCCAAATTCTTTGGCCTGTACTTCCTCATGGGTGTGAAAAAACTCCCCACTGTGTGTCACTACTGGGCAAATGATGGAGTCCATGATTACCCAACGTTTCGCAAGACCATGCAGGTCTCCAAGTTCCAAGCCTTGCTGAGCAATTTCCACACATTCAACAGCAAGGCAGTCATCAAGCAGACCAAAGACAGGCTAGTGAAGATCCGCACGGTGATGCGCTACCTGCTTGCTGGCTTCAAGCTTGCCTACGTCCCGGAGAGGAAGGTGTCCATCGACGAAGGCTGCCTTGGGTGGAAGGGTCGCCTTTCATACAGGTGCTACAACCCGATGAAGCCTCAGAAGTACACCATCAAACTGTACATCTTGGCAGAGTCCACGACTGGTTTCGTGTATGACTTTCAAGTCTACACTGGTATTGGTCAAACTCTCCAGAAAACGGTTGAGGGTTTAACGGAGTCCCTGCAAGGCCTGGGTTACATGTTGTTCATGGACAACTTTTACAACTCAGTTGACCTGTGCCAGCACATGCTCACACACCACCAGATCTATGTGTGTGGCACCATGAGGTTTGCACGAGGGGCTCCGAAGCGGTTGCGCGACATTGCCCATGCAGTGACACTGGAAGACGATGCAATAGAGGCAATGAACAACGGCACAACCCTAGTCCTGCTTTGGAAAGACAAACGGATTGTCAACATGGTGTCCACCTTCCACGACCAGAGCACCATACCAAAGCAGTCCTTTGTCAAGCAGAAGGTACAAGGCAGGTGGCAGCGGACTCGGAAGAATATCATGAAACCCGTTTGTATTGACGACTACAACCGCCACATGGGTGGGGTGGATAATTTCGATCAGATGATCCAGTACTACCCCATCCAGCGAAGGACGGTCAAATGGATGAAGAAGATCGTATTCTACTTCATCCAAATGGCCCTCTTCAATGCCTTCGTACTCTTCAAGAAGTGCAACCCCCACAGGAAGATGACTATGCTGGCGTTCCAGGAAAGCGTAGTCCTTTCCTTGTTGTTCTTCAACCCTGCAGAGTGGCCTTTGTCGGGGAGACGCATCCGGCATGCAGAGGATTTGCCGGAAGGTCGGTATGAGTCATGCGCCCGTCTCAGGCGAGGCAGGCGGCGTCGGCAATCCTCCGGAAGCTCAGCTGGGTCGCCCCCACCGGACGACAATCCAGACTCCCCAGCCGCTCCTGCTGATGATCCTGGCACTCCTCCTGGTGCTCCTGCTGCTGGTGGAGGCATTGGGGTAGCACTGCTTCATGACCCCCCCCCCCTCACCAGGTCCAGATGCTGCTGCTGCTGCTGTTGCCGTCGGGGGAGCACTCGCTGAGAATGCACCCCAGGCGGTACCAGTATCGGACGATGCTGCTGATGCTGAGGAGCAAGTGGATGTCCTACCACTTGACCCCCCCGCACCAGTAGTACCGGGTGCAGCTGCTGCTGCTGGTGGCGGTCGGGAAGCACCCGTCATGGATGCCAACCGGGGTCCACTAGTAATGGACGTCCAAGCTAGGGCTCAGGCACCAAGAGGACGTCGGAGAGGTCCTCTTCGAGGAAAGGGTTCCAAGCCACGTCCTGTTGTACTGGACCATGACCGGTACAACAGGAACTTGGAACACGTTCTCGAGAAGATCCCTGGCGGCAAGCGACGGCGGTGCCATCTGTGTTACACGAACGGCCAAAGTCGCAAGGACACAAGCTTTCGATGCAAGTCTTGTCTCGTTTGCCTCTGCATCGATGTCACTGATTGCTTCAATCAGTTCCATCGACTCGATGCAGATGTCCTATAACCAGGATCTTTGCACGATTCATTCATTCATTTATGCATTCTCTTATTCACCTTCATTATTCCTTTCCAATCACTATCACCCATTCATTCATTGTCTTTATGCATTCTTCCATTCACCTTCATCACCCTTTCATTTACCTTCATCACCCTTTCATTCATTCATTCAATCATTCAATAATTCATTCAATCATCACTTCAGAGGTTCGGGGCCCACCTTCATTCACCCATCATCATAACAAAAAAAAAAAAAAAAAAAAAAAATACACAACTCAATTTCTTGCACTACAGTGGATATAGGCCTCCTGGGGAAACCACTCTAAAAAAAATAACGAGTCAAGTGCAGTACCTCTTTGGGTGGCTTGGAAATTTGCACATATTTATCTGGTTTGACATCTTGTATATATATATATATATATATATATATATATAGGCTATATATAAATACACATTCACACATTGTTTTTACCATTTTTTTTACACCTTGTATATATATATATATATATATATATATATATATATATATAAATATATCCACACACATACATTACCATTTACCATTCTTTATATTTTGTTTGACACCTTGTATATATATATATATATATATATATATATGTATATATATATATATATATATATATATATATATATATGCATTACTTTATTTTATTTACGTGTACAATAGAATTATTTCTGAATTTATTACCTGAAGATAACCTGGCTTTCTTGTTTTGTTTTTTCAGTGTCAACCCAGGAGCCATTTTCCTTCTCGTTGGAAAGGGTTGTGGCCCTACCAGGTAAGTCAAATTGACAACCTTCATGACTGACATGTCTTCTATGAACATTATACAATTATTGGAAAGGAAAATTATATAAAAGTGTTGTATATTGTGGCAAAGATATACAACTGTATAAACATTCTCATATATTTTCATAACAATAACAACGCATGGAAACAATTGCGCATAGCTCACGAACCAATTACGCTATATTATTTTGGTTTTCACCATTAGAGCACAATTTTCCGATTCCGGTGATATATACAGTTATATACGTATCCGAGCAAATAACGCAACGACGAGGTGGAGAACAGCTCGGAACCCGGCTAGCGTCGGCGGAACAGAGACGGGTGAAGCGTAAATATTCGCATTTTGGCTCTTCATTTCAAATATTCATAGCGCAAAAAGTATATGTCGTAGGAACTTCTATATTTTTTTATACTCATCAGCATTATTTGCCGTATTGATACAGCCTAAATTTAAAACCGTACACTTCGTAGTAACGAAATAAATCGAAAATGTTATAAACCATATCACTCAAAATCATATATATTTTTTTCGGTCACTGCTTGAGAACTATTGAAGATAAACAAAATTCTGTTTTCAGATTTGGAAAGAGCAGAAAAAATACTATTATTTGAGCAAAAATAAATATATGGTCATCACTCACAATTTAGAGATAAGACGGTGTGAAGACAATTGCATGGGAAATCATTGTATTCCGGACTCATTTACACTTTCATATTTCGATTTATTTACATTTTTTTTTTTTTATCATGTACTATAAATATTCCTCTTTCCATTGACATATGATACATCACAATAAACAGCATTCTGGTGGATGGAAATAGAGAAATATTTAAGGCTTCGACAACACTCATGAGCCAAATTCAAGACTCAAAAGCTATGTCAACCGCCTCCTCGGACTTATTGGAACATAATATGTCTGAAGGAGTTAAATATCTTAAAAGGTTTAGATATATTAAAGAAATTCGAATAATTACCTCCTCGTTCGTGCGTCCCTTGAACGAAACTATGTCCCTATGTGACGAAACAGGAAGCTGAAGTTGGCCAGAATCCATTTTTCCCTCTCCGTGTGGTAGTTGGTCTTCTGGCCCGACTTCACGTTGCTCAACTTCCCGTAGCGAGTCTTCATCCCCTTCACCCATAGCCGAAGTTGAGGGACTGTTGAAGAAGAAGAAAACCAGAGTTAATAAACGTATAGCCTACAATGAAATGTATTGGAATTCTATGATACCAAATTTTTTTGCTGCCAATCAACAACAGCAATTATTCTATGTCACTCTAAACTGGTCATGTGTACGTTAAATAATGAAATATTTCACCAAAAATCACAAATAACAGGGTATGAGATAGTACCTTTGTAAAAACACAAAATATCACAAATAAACAATGTTTACACAATTTGCGGTGTTTGCATGACCTGTGCAATAAAGAAAATAATTAAATAACAAAGTTCTTGACACCGTGGCACCCAATTAATCGCGTTATCATAAACCAACATTGCTTCGCACACAATGTCAATTTTATTTGATATGGAAATCACTTTCTTTTCTCAAACATTATTGCACAGTTTCACACAAACACTCACTTTGACGTTTTAAACTTACCAGTTACGTCGAGAGATTTGGCCTTCTCGTCGTAGGTGGCCTCCTTTTTCTCTTTATTTCTGAAGGCCTTAAGGCCCTTATCATAAAGGAATGGTTTTTCCTTAACCCTTAATTAGCGGCTCACCACATAAGTCGAGTTAAATAAAGCTGGACTATGTGGCGGCGCTCGACATAACTCGAGTGGCAATTTCAGCACGTAATGTTGCTGAGAGAGAGAGACAAGTGGTGGCAGGAGAGTAGCGAGCGTATGACTGCTCCAGACCACCGCGGCGAACATACTGACACGAATCCCAGCTCCCTCCTCCCTCTCTCACTCGCTATATAAGGAATTGTATCGGGAAAGTGGCTAATTACATGCTTTTTGCACTCGCGTTGCACGGTTATTGCAAGAAAACTAGCCATCATAAAAGGATCGTTATGGTGTCATTCGAAAGCTCTGTTTATGCCCTTTCAGGGATAGGTACTTGTTTTACGTTCTGGGTCTTATTTAGGCATGAAAATGATCACGTAAACAGCCCTATTTTGGCTAAAAACACCCCGCTGGGCGGTACATATAAATAAACCGCATAGGCCGCTCGTAAGGTGTTAAACCATTCCACCAGGTCTTGCTCCTGTTCGTCACTGAAGGCAACGTAGTTCCTCTTGCCTGGAGGAGGCGTAGAATCGGAGGTGTGATGCCCTGGTTCCTCCTCCTCACCAGTCGTTCCTCGCTCCACTTGGGTTTCTTCCTCCACTTCCCTCCCTGGTGATTTGGGTGAGTCAGAGTGCGATGACATGGGCGAAGAAGTGGATGAAGTACGAATTATTGCTTCCCTGCTGGTGCTTGGCTATTGGCTCTTGGGGTGGGTCAGTTTTCCTCCCCTTGGTTGTAGGCTTTTTGGGGACCTTCTTCACTGTCTTCTCTGTTCCTTTTGTATTTTTTGCCATGACGAATGCTTGGAAAACGGGTGCGCGGACGAGTGTACAAAAATATGTGCGATCGCGTTCGTGAATACTGTGGTAATGACCTCAAGAGCGGACTGGTGTTTATATATGGGTGTGAAATTGGAGTGACCACAGATAGTGTTATCGGACGGGTCGCGGCGTCAATAACATGATTTCTGAACCCTTCATTCGGCCTACATTCGCCCTCATTCGACCCATTTCGCCCTTTTTTCGCGTTGCATTAGCTGATATTCGCCGAAAGACTCACTGCATTTACACATTCACCGCAGAGTACTCACCATAATTGACCGAATTCGCCCACAAGCAGCGTTGCTAATCATGGAAAATCGCCATATTCGCTCCAAAGGTCGCAGGTCATTCACCCACAATCGCCAATGTTCGCCCAATATTCGCTCTTAATTCTCACAACATTCGCCCTTTTCGACCAACATTCGCAACATTCGCCGGTACTGGCGAATAGGGAGACAAGGGTGCGAATTGTGAGAATGTAGTGCGACCAAGGGCGAAGGATGTGAGACAAAGGGCGAATATCGCACAACATTCGCCAACATTTTGAATTCGCAACCGTTTTTTGGGTATGCTCAAAATCTACGGCGAATCTGGGGGAATCTGGGCTCACATGGGCGACTCGAGGGCGACCGTTCAGCGATTTTGGCGACAATGGGAGAATGTTCGACCGAATATGGCAATTTTAGGAACATAGACAAAAAAATCCTGTCGCTGGGCATTCGCCATCGAAAAATCGCACAGTGGGATACCCCCTTAAGTAATGGTACCTTGATGCGCAAAAATAGACCTCCCAATGTGCCAGCTGATGAGCCCTGGCAAGAGGTGCATCAAGTAGTCGTGCCACATAAATATAGAGTAGACATAATTTCCATTGCTCATGACCTTAGTGGTGGACATTTGGGTGTCAACAAGACCTATGACAAAATTCTCAATGATTTCTTTTGGCCGAGGATGAAACAATCCGTTAAGTCTTACTGTAAAACTTGTCATGTGTGTCAACTTGCTGGGCCAACCCATCAAGCCTGCACCTTTAAATCCCATCCCTGTAATGGATGAACTGTTCAGTAAAATCATAATTGACTGTGTAGGACCTTTGCCAAGAACCCGTAGTGGGAATGAGTACTTGTTGACTGTCATGTGTTCCACCACTAGGTATCCAGAAGTGTTCCCCTTGAGGCGTATAACTTCAAAGAATGTAGTAAAGGCGCTTAGTAAATTTTTCACCCAGTATGGAATACCCCGTGTGGTACAGTCTGATTTGGGAAATAATTTTACCTCTCAGCTCTTCAAGCAAACCATGGAAGAGTTGGGAGTACACCAGTACCATTCCACAGCCAGTCACCCACAGTCCCAGGGGGCATTAGAGAGTTTCCATCAGACCTTCAAATCCATGCTCACTAAATATTGTGAAGAGAACTATGCCGACTGGGATGAGGGCATCCATTTTGTGTTGTATGCTGTAAGAAGCAGGGTGCAAGATTCTCTAGGATTTTCACCATTTTCCCTAGTTTTTGGTCATGAGGTCAGAGGTCCTTTGAAAGTGTTAAAAAAATACTTGGATCAATGCTAACTCTAATAAACCTCTTCTCACTTATGTGCATCAATTTAAATCTAGACTGAGATCTGGAGTAGAACTAACTATGAATAATTTAGAGAAGTCTCAAGAGAAAATGAAAGTGCAGTATGATAAAACTACAGTTGTCAGAGAATTTCATCCAGGAAATTTAGTGCTTGCCTTTCTGCCTATACCTAAAAAGCCGTTACAAAGCAAGTACCATGGTCCATATGTTGTGCATAGGAAAATAAGTAATGTGAATTATGTTTTAAAAACTCCTGATCGTAGGAAGTCAGAAAGACTAGTACATGTTAACCTGCTGAAAGCCTATCACTGCAGAGATCCTGATAAGGTATTAAACTTTGAATCTGTAGCACAATTTGAAGGTGAACTAGAGGATTTAAAGATCAAGGAGCATAATGACATGCAGTTGCCTCTTGATAACAAATTGCAAAACTCGGACTTCTTGACTAACCCCCCATTTAAAATTCCAGCACTTGTTGTCTGACCAAAGTGAAGACCTGGAGTACCTGCTTTCCAAGTTTCCACAGCTGTTTGGTGACTTTCCCCAGCAGTGTCCCCTGGTGGAACATGATGTGGTCCTGACAGAGGGGGCCGTTCCCATCAAGCAACATCCCTACCGCGCCAATCCTGAGAAGCGTGCGGCACTTCAAAAGGAAGTGGATTTCCTGCTCGCCCATGGATTGGTGGAACGGAGCGACAGCGAGTGGGCCTCTCCATGCCTACTCGTGGACAAACCTGATGGCACATTTAGGATATGTACGGATTATTGCCGGGTAAACCAACTCACCCGTCAGGACTGCTACCCTCTGCCACGAATTGACGACGTGTTGGACCGTTTGAGTGGAACGAAGTACATCTCGAAGATTGACCTGCTTAACTCCTTCAGACATATTATGTTCCAGTAAGTCTACGGAGGCGGGAGTCCGGTATCATTGCCACTGCACCACACAACTGTCAAAACCACACTGCTGACCGTTAGAATTGTCGGAGAAACCTGGGGTTGCCACCAACCGACAGATCTTCATCTAACTTACCGGACTTACTGAGCTCCATATGACGCTAGGGTGTCATATAACTTACTCTAGAATTATGAAGATAAGTCCATATGACGTGGTAGCGTCATATGAGTTTTTGGTTCACTCTGTCATATGACGCTTTAGCGTCATATAAGTCTGAAGGAGTTAAGGGTTACTACCAGATAAAACTATCGGAGAGGGCCAAGAGAGTGTCTGCATTTGTCACCCCGGACGGGCTATTCCAATATACCGTCATGCCTTTCGGTATGGTGAATGCGCCCGCCACCTTCCAGCGACTGATCCACCGGGTGACAGATGGCCTCTCGGGCGTGCAATCCTACCTCGACGATATTGTGGTCTACAGCAAATCCCAGACTTAACGCCCTCAGGTCACTTGCTCACACAAAATTTGGACACAACAAAGAAACTACCACCACAGTATATAAACAATACATAAGATCAGTGATGGAATACGCAAGCCCAGCCTGGGCTTCTAACCTAGCTGAAACACATCATAAGACCTTACAGACTATTCAAAACAAAGCCCTGAAGATCATTACAGGCTGCACAGCTACTGCACCCACAGATCACCTACATCAAGAAATCAAAATCCTCAAAGTCAAAGACCATCTGGACATGAGAGGCACTCAATTCCTGGCAGCAGCCTCCACGAACCAAGACCACCCACTAAACTACATGGCAACACACCCACAGACACCAAGAAATATCAAAACAACACCCAGCACACGGTATCACACAATTATTGTCCTCTCTCCCTCCCTGCCCACCCCGAACCAACTTCCAGAAGCACATCCATACTCATATCTCTCACCGATCCATCCACTCACTCACAGACAACACGCAGCTGCATGCACGACCTCCCGAAATCCATCCTTCCGAATCCTCCTTTCCTCGCGAGGACAGAGTCCACCTGGCCAGGCTGAGATGCGGACACCATCCAGCTCTCCTGAGCTATCAGAAGAGACTGGATGACTCCGTTGTCGACGCCTGCCCGGGATGTAACACAGCACCCCATACCATTAAACACATCTTAGAAGACTGCATTTCACACAACCACTTACGCCAACAACACAATCTACACTCAATGAGAGCTCTGTGGGAAAGCCCGATCGTGGCCATGGCCTTTCTCAGGGACTCGGGGCTGTTCGGCCAGGCAGCTTAGGGAACAACAACAACAACAACAACAGCAAATCCTGGCAGGATCATCTTCACCAGCTACAGACTATCTTCTCCAACTTGGCCAGGGCGGGACTCACTGTCAACCTTGCCAAGAGTGAGTTCGGCCATGCCAAACTAATCTTTCTGGGTCACGTGGTAGGAAAAGGTGAAGTCAGCCCTATTTCTGCCAAAGTCGAAGCCATTTCTACACTGCGTATTCCCCAGGACCGCAAGGCAGTAATGCGCTTCTTGGGTATGGCTGGGTACTATCAACGGTTTGTACCCAACTTCGCTGACCTCTCCGCCCCCCTAACAGACTTGATTAGTCCCAAGAAAAAGTTTGTGTGGACCCCAGAATGCCAAACTTCATTCACAAAGATTCGTTGCCTATTAGTCAATGCACCTATTCTGAAGTCCCCTCAGTTTCATAAGCCGTTCATAATTCAGGTGGATGCTAGCGATGTTGGTGTAGGAGCAGTTTTGTTACAGTACAGTGATGCTGAGATTTTGCATCCAGTTTGCTATGCATCCGGTAAACTCAAACCTTATCAGAAACACTACAGCACTATTGAAAAAGAGTGTTTTGCCTTGCTCTTTGCAGTGGATAAGTGTAATGTGTATCTTCGTGGTTCACATTTTCCCGTGAAAGTGTTTACTGATCACAACCCCCTGAAATTCTTGTATAAAATGAAAAACTCGAATCAGTGGTTAATGAGATGGTGCTTGGCATTGCAACCATATAACCTCGAAATTCACCACATAAAGGGAAAGAACAATATTATCGCGGACATGTCCCGGAACTGAATGCGAACAATTTTCTTTGTTGGTGCTATTTAGCCTAGCAATAGTTTGTAAGTTTGTTAATGTGATTTTGGTTTTGGTTTATGGTTTGGTGAATGGTATTAGGTTTAAAATGATTGTATTAGGGTTTAGATGTATTCTCTTATAAATCTCATTGTGAGGGAGGTGTTAGGGATTTCTATTTTATTCAAGTGTCACTGGTTGTAATTGTGGTATTGTGCTTATTATGGTGGATGCGATCTTTAATTATTTATGATTGAATATCGTATGCAATGTTATGAGCCTGGTATAATTAATTCAACCTGTAGACAGCTTAGTATCTTATATAGGAAGATATTTTTGTTCAAGAGTGTATGATTCAGTGTTGGATGGTAGTGCAGGCAGTTTTCTCCTCACCCCCCGTTTTCTTCCGGTAATCCCCATATTCCCCTACACCCTTGCTCCTTCTCAATATCCCCCCCCCCCCTTTCCCCCAACTCTCTTTCTCTCCTTTGTTGCCTGACGTACGAATGATATTGTTTATAACTAGGTAATAATGTATATGGCTTTTCTAATCATAAGTATTGATTACAAGATATATCATAGAGTTCTTGGAAAAAGTAATACTTTAATTCAGCAAGCATATAATGAGTTGATGATTAATGCAGTTCGAGTGTTTGGTATCAGAGCCAGGTGAGCTAAGGGTATATAAGCCTACCTTCTGCTTGAGGCAGGCCTCATATGACAAAAACAAATCAAACCATGAGGCTCACAATCCCCCCCCCCCCCCACCTGAACAGACATGTCGGAATGGCAGATGATACCCATGCCAGCAAGGAGCCTCCCCCAATGCGCCCCTGTCAACCTTGCACGTACCGGTCTCTTTAGCAGCTCAATCAGTAAAACCCTCAGGCAGCTCCAGTCAAGCCTGGGCACCTTTTTCTCCCACTAAAATTATTTTCATCCAACTATTCTTGCCCCATCCCCACTTCCCACTAACCCCCTTTCACTACTAATTTTGATTGATTGATTGAGGTAGGCAGTGTAATCTCCACCATCATCGGGGAGACTCCAGTTTTTTTTTTGGCTCTGGTCAACATTTCAAGTTTTTGTGTTCTCTCTGTAAACTGCTTCTTTCAACATAGGAGAATAGCATAGGAAGGAACAAAAAAACATATCGCATCCATAACCCCCCGGGCCGGGGGTTCGACCTCGACCCCCGAAAAACGAGATTTTTTTTTTCAGCCACAATTTTTTTTTTGGTGTCTGTAGTCTAAAGGGATGCTGTATGCAATAGAAATGGTCATATGAGGGCATAAACACCCATAGGATATCCCTAGGGCCCCCTTGGGGGGTCCCAAAATCTTTGTTTTTGTTATTTTTTCACTTATAAATATTAATATAAAATAGTTTAGTCCCCCAAATTATCAGGTTTTCTTTGCGAGCGGGTGGCACTTGGCAGGAAGAAGCCATTGTAGGGGTAACTCAAGGAAAATTGGTCACAGGTTCGACCTAGAATACGTTTTACTTACGAGTAAATTTCGATCTTTATTCATTAATAGTGCATGTTTATTCACCTAATATGATGATGAATCAGCCATTTACTGTCCGATTATCTCCAATTTCGCCATATAAGTAGAACAAGTATACATACATACTCCCTCGGAAGCTTTTTGAGTTTGGGAAATATTTTCCATACTCAAATGATTTATTTATGGTAAAAAATTGGGTAAATTAGTTATATTGATAATTTACCTGCGGTTTTAACCATTATCACGTATCAACTTGGCAATATGCTTCTGAGGAGTTGTAGACAGTCTATATAGGGTACCTCATGCACAATATAAAACAATTTTGTAAAGTGGTTTTCGGAGCACTAGATATTTGGTACAAAAAACTAAAAATGCGCTCACGCGCGCGCGCGTGGACATAGGACGATGAAAATTTCAGCGAGTCACCGTTACACCTTTAGCATATATGTGTCAAAAGGCCAGCAATGAGTCTCTTCTAGAAGTTTAATTTAGAATATATACTGGAGTCTCCCCTTGCTGACCTGCCCTGAGTTCGTTTGTAAAAGAATCACCATGAGTTGAATAAGTATAGCCTAGGATTTTCTATGTTTATTGATTGCTTTCACTTACTCTCTTGGAGGATAATATAACTATATATTATTTTTCTTAAGAGTGTCTTTATTATTTCACTTCAATGTTTCTCAATTTGATATTTTCACTGGAATTAACTTTTGTGTATAATTAACGCCTTACGAGCGGGCCCGTCAGTAACTTCTACTACCTGGCAAGCGGGTGGTTTTACCCTAAACGACCTTGTTTCCGTGCTCTTTTTCATGCATAAACAAGAGCCAGAGTGTAATATAATTATGTATCCCTGAAAGGGCGATAATTGAGCTTTCCAATGACACCAGAAACATCCTTCTACGACCACACGTTCTCTTGCAACGATCGTGCAAGACGAAGGGAAAATCCCTAAAATACGGTAATATCCTTACATAATTCCCTGTGTAGCGAGGCAGTGAGTGTGGAGGGAACGTCAGTAGTCTCGCGGGACCCGTGCCGAGCGGTTATGAGCCGACTTACGCTCCTCCCATCGCTCGTCTCTCTCTCAGAGCCATTATTGCTCAAAAATTGCACACAGACTTAAGTCGGGCCCCGCCACATAGTCCTTGGTTCTCTAGCCCGACTTAAGTCCACCCCCGCTAGACAAGGGTTAATCATGTAAATAAATTATAATTTTATTTTACATATTCTTTACATTTACCTTTGTGCTAATATATTATTCTTTTGATTGTTGGGATAAATCTTAGTCAAAGTAACTAAAGATAACTAATTCTGAACGAGTGATGAGAAAGGAATATCTTTGGGGTTTTTAGGCCAAAACAGCCATTTGATATCAACTGATATTTTATGAACTTGCCACATCTTTTCACCTACCAAGGTTTTAGTGACTACAAAGAGAGTCGCTAGTTTTTGTGGAAGTTTAACATGCCACTTCTTCTTGACTGAAAATGATAGTCATATTTACCGCATTTTGTGAGGCTAAGTAGTAAGTCCTCGTTTTGTGGTTTTAGTGGAATGTTTCTTTATGTTACGGGTTCGAACCCCGCTCGTAACGTTTAACACTATACCCACATCTAATATCTCCTGTAGACTACTTGTTTTTCTTCCTCTGCCCTTTGTACTGGATTTTTTCTTCCTAGACGGTTGACGAAAGTTGGGGACTAGTTGTGTGGATAGGTGGTATGTCCAATGTTATTTGGGCAATGTGCAAATACTTCTTGGAAAATTCACAAGAGCAATCTAAGTGTTTTTTATCTTTTTATCTAGGTGATCGGGAATTTCGGAAAGCTGGGGGTTGGTGAGGAAGATGTTAGGAGGAAATTCCTCCTAGACCGTTCAACGGATTTTCATCAAACTTCTCACACACGTTCGGTGGGTGTATGCGACGATCAGTCAAAAAAGATGTTTTGAATTTGTGCATTAGTTATGATTTTAGGTCAAAAATATAGTTTTGGGATAGTAGTAGTGATGATGGTCAAAGTATTGGTGATCTTAGTGATGGTTACTTGAGATGACGGCTCAAAAACAACTCGCCCATCATTTGTTAGGTTAAGTTAGTTTAGTTGACATCAGAAGTGATGGTAATAATAGTGGGGATGATGGTGATAGTAGTGATGATGGTGATAATAGTAGTAATGGTGGTTGTAGTTGTAGTGATAATGATGACAGTAGTGATGATGATGGTATTGATGATGATGACAGTAATAGATATGATGGTGACAGTACTAGTAGTAGTGATGATGGTCATAATGGTAGTGATGATGGTGACATTAGTAATGATGATTGTAAGAGGATGATGGGGATAGTTGTAGTGATAATGACAGTAGTGACGATGGTGACAGTATTAGTGATGATGGTGAGTAGTAGTGATAGTGAAAGTTGTAGTGATGATGAGAGTAGTAGTGATGATAGTGAGAGTAGTAGTGATGATTATAATAGTAGTAGTGCTGATTAATGGTGATAGTGACTAGTAGTGATGATGGTGACCCATCGCAGAGTTGGGTATGCCGTTTTGATTTTGGGCAAAACGACACATCTACTTTATTTATCTATCTATCTATCTATCTATTGCCTGACGCCGTGATCCCCGAAGGTGTGGCCACGAACGAACCGCCCCCATGCACCTCTGTCCCCAGTCAGTCGACACCCCTCCCCCCAATCAGCACCGCCTTCGTTCATGTAGTTCCTCACTCCATCCTTCCACCTCATATTCGGCCTACCTCTCCCCCTCTGTCCCTCCACCTCGCTCTCGTACACCCTCTTAGTCATTCTCTCGCTTTCCATACGTTCCATATGGCCGAACCATCTCAAGTTGTTCCTTTTCACACTTTCCAGCACATCTACCTCCACACCACACCTCCTTCTTACTTCCTCATTAGTCTGTCTATCCTTCCATGTAACTCCGCACGAACTCCTTAAGTAATTCATTTCCACTGCTCTCACTCTTGGTCTGAGTCTCTCAACCAACGTCCATGCTTCGCTTCCGTAAGTCAGTGTCGGGATTACCACACTGTCATGCAAGGACTTCTTCACTTCCATACTGACCACCCTATTTCTTGTTACTGCTTTTAGCATTCCTACAACCCTCTTCCCCTATTGTACCCTCTCCCGCACCTCTTCATCCATAGTCCCATCTTTACTCAACACACTGCCCAGATACTTAAAAGAGTTGACGATCTCCATAGCCTGACCGTTCAGCTTCACCTCACACTCTGTGACTTCACCCCTTTCGAAGACCATAACCTTGCTCTTCCCCGCATTTACCTTCAAATTCCGTTTTTCGCACACTGTTCCAAAACTCATTTACCAGACCCTGCAACTCCCATTCATTATCACTCATCAGAACTGTATCATCCGCAAACAGCAGTATACTGTAGGTAGCTTCCACTCAATTCCCTCCCTTTTCAGCGATACACCAACATCCACTGCTCTTGATAGTATTTCTTTCATAACTCCATCCATATATACAGTAAACAACTACGGGAACATCACACCCGTTTCAAACCAACATTCAGGTCAAAGAACTCGCTCTGCTCACTCTCCACACGTACTGCCGCCTTTGCACCCTCATACATGCTCTTCACTGCTTTCAGCAACTTGCCCTCTACTCCGTATATTCTAAGTACTTTCCACAAACCTTCTCTATCCACTCTGTCATAGGCCTTCTCCAAGTCCATAAAGGCAACATACACCTTTTGTTTCTTCTCCAGATACTTCTCCACAACACAATTCAGGGTAAAAATCTGATCTACACATCCTCTTCCCTTCCTAAAAAATCCCCCCTCGTTGCCTATCCATTTCTCCGTTCTCACTCTCACTCTCTCAATCACTACCCTACTGTATACCTTCCCTACTACGCTTAGAAGACATATTCCTCGGTGGTTACCACACACTCCTCTTTCCCCTTTGCCCTTATATAGGGGGACTATTATGCCAGTCTTCCAGTCATCGGGTGCACTCCCCTTCTCCCATGCTAGTTTGCACATTTTCCATACCCATTCTATCACTATCTCACCACCATACCTCAACATTTCCCCACACACTCCATCTGTTCCTGGTGCTTTCCCCAACTTCACTCTTTTCATGGCTTCCCACACTTCTGACCTCCTGATCCCCACCTCCGCCTCCACTACTTCTCTTCTTCTCCCTCCCATACCATATACAGCTATGTTTGCTGGCTCTTCATTCCTTTCATTTAGCAACTCACTGAAGTACTCCCTCCATCTTTCGACTCTCTCTTGCTTCTCGGCTAACATTCTCCCATTCTTATCTTTCACACCCTTACTGTTTCCCTTGCTACCTTCCCTAACTTTCTTGACTTGTTTCCAGAACAGTTTCTTACTCTCCCTCCATTTTACACTCAGATTCCTTCCAAATTCCTCATCTACTCTTCTCTTACTTTCCTTCACTACTCTCTTCACCACCCTCTTACTCTCCACGTACCTCGCTCGTTTCTGTCTCTCGGAATCTTCATTCCCTCTACTACCCAACCACTCTCTATATGCTTTCTTCTTTTCTTCCACAGCTATTCTTACCTCTTCTGTCCACCATGCTCTACCTTTCACTCCCCTCCCTCTTCTCCTCACTCCACACACCTCCTCACATGCTGCACAGATCTCATCCTTAAACACCTTGCTCATCTCCTCCACTTCCTCCATAACTTCCAGGTCGAACCCACCTAGTCGTCTTTCCACTGCTCTCCTGTACTCCTCCCTGACTTCCTCCTCCTGCAACCTCTCCACCCTCCTCACCATTCCACCCTCCTCTCGCCTCCCTCCCGCTCTCCTCACCCACTTCTTTTGTATCCTAACCTTAGCTACCACTACATAATGATCAGACAGACCCCCTCCAATACCCCTATACACCCTAGCATCCATCACAGATTTCTTCATTCGTTCATCCACACATACATAATCAATCAATGACTTTCGTTCCACCACTGTCTTATCCTTCATCGTCAACATCCGTTTCCACGTGTACCTGTGGATCATTCTGTGTCGGAAGAAGGTGTTGGCTATCCACAGCCTCCTCCCCACACATACGTCCACAAGTGCACTACCATTCCCATTCACCTCTGATGGTACCCCCCATCCTCCCACCACTCCCTCAACTTTCCTATCACCCACCTTACCATTCATATCCCCAATCAGAAATATTCTTTCGTTCTTGTCAAACTTCTCCAGGCACGCCTCCACATTCATCCAGAACTCCTCTTTCTTTCTTTCAAGTCTATCCTCTGTCGGGGCATACACGCATACAATCACCCACGTTTGTATTCCTACTTTCATTCTCACCCACACAATCCTTGAACCCACAGACCCATACTCTCTTACACATTCCTTCCATTTGCTACTTACAAACAAACATGCACCTTCTCTCGCTGTTCCTTCACTCACTCCAGCACACACACCCATTCCACACTCCCACTCTCACATCTGAACCTTTCCATTTGATCTCTGTCATTCCACATACATCCAGCCTGGCATTCACTAACACTTCCAGAACCTCTCTCTCTTTTGTGCCATCATTCATGCCACTAACATTCCACGTAGCCATTCTCAGAATGTCCGAAGGCATGTCCTTAGTCGGTCGTGGTTCGTCAACGTTGGTTCCGTCCGCATCCGAGGCTGTTCGTTCGTTTTTCTTTGCTTAGATATTTTTTCCGGGTGGGGGTCGCAAGCCCACCGACCCAACCTCTTTAGTCGCCTCTTACGACACGCAGAAGGCACGTGGGGCATATTCTATTCCCTAACCCACAGGGGGGGGAGTAGTGATGATTATAATAGTAGTAGTGCTGATTAATGGTGATAGTGACTAGTAGTGATGATGGTGACCCATCGCAGAGTTGGGTATGCCGTTTTGATTTTGGGCAAAACAACACATCTACTTTATCTATATATTTATTTTTAAATAATTTCTTTGAGAGCCAAAATATCAGAGTTTGATCAAAGCAAAGAAAAGCAAAGGCTAAGTCTTATAATATAGTATAAACTTCTTGCTGGAAGTTTCGCCATCATTCAACCTCTCCCAAAGAAGGGTGACTGCTCTCAGGTATAGTCTCAACTATAGTCCAATTGCTCTCATCTCTTGTATCTATAAAGTTTTTGAAACTATTCTTGCTTCCAAATTTCTTAAGCATTTATCTTCTCATAATCTGCTCTCAGATCGCCAGTGTGGCTTACTTAACCCTTAACTGGCGGCGCGCGACCTATGTCGAGTGAAATAAATTTGGACTATGTGGCGGTGCACGACATCTGTCGACGCCATTTTCAGCACGTAATGTTGCTGAGAGAGAGAGCTGAGCGGTGGGACGAGCGTAGCAACCCTATGACCGCTCCCCCCCACTGCGGATGACATATTGAACTGTATTCTATTTTCCTCCCCCATTTCTCACTCGCTACACAGGGAATTATGTAAGGAAATTACCTTATTTCAGGGTTTTTGCACTCGTATTGCACGATCGTTGCAAGAGAACCAGTGGTCGTACAAGGATGGTTCGGGTGTCATTGGAAAGCTCTGTTTACGCCCTTTCAGGGATAGATATTTGTTTTACACTCTGGGTCTTATTTAGGCATGAAAATTATCACGTAAACAACCCTATTTAGGGTAAAAAAAAAACGCTGTGCAGTACGGTCAAATAGACCGCCTAGGCCGCCAATAAGGTGTTAAAGGTCGCTCTACTGGTGATCTTCTTTCATATGTTACTAACTTTGGGTCATCCTCCTTTCGGGACTTCGGTGAGACCTTTTCTATTGCACTAAACATATCGAAGGCCTTTGATAGAGTCTGGCACAAATCTTTAATTTCTAAACTACCCTCCTTCGGTTTTGTTATGCCCTGTTTTTCTACAGGATTAACTTGGGTAATGTGAGTTCTAACTGACTGGGTATAGAAGGCTGCATGCACAAAACAAGGTATGAGGAATAGAGAACACAAAATAAACACACGGTAACAAGACACACGATCACGTTTATTAACCCGGGAGCTGCGGGGAGACTCTTAAGAGTTCCCCCGGCGCACTGCGGGGAGACTCTTAAGAGTCAGAGAAAAAAAAAATCAACTTTTGACATCGACATTTTTTTATTTTTTTATTTTTTGTTTTTTTGTTTTTTTATTTTTTTTTGGCCCCTGGGCCATGCAAAATCTCAGTCCTCTACCTCCCCTCCTTCCCCACTTTCCTCCTCTCCTTCTGTTATCACCTATTTTCCCTGTTATTCCCTTATTCTGAGGTATATTTTCGTGCTAACATTAGAAATCTGATTGGAGGGTGTGGTCATCACTGATAGCAAGCGAGTGCAAGAGAGAGAGAGAGTATCGATCGACTGTGTCTCAGTGGCCTTGGGGGAAATTGGCGGGAAAGCAGATTGCCTCACCCATACATTATACAACTCGCGGGCTATATCTCCGATTTTGACCATCCAAACGCTGTTTTCACTCGTTTTATTGTTGTTTCAGGTTAATACCTTTATAATCAACCCATAATAGGCGCATATGGATAAGTATTAATGCTATTAATGGCACAATGAATATTTTAGTGACGGAAACACCTCAAATACGTCAGCACAGGGGGACGTTTCCAATTACCCCCATGCGCACTTCAGAGGTTAATGTACACACTTCTGTAGTTTTCTTGATGATGATTAATATGAAGCATAAGAAGGTATGAATACTCGTACAAGACAAATGATAGAATTGAACAACTAGCATTAACCCGGGAGCTGCGGGGAGACTCTTAAGAGTTCCCCCGGCGCACTGCGGGTAGACTCTTAAGAGCAGAGACTTTGAACACGTACCAAAACCGCGCGTTTATAGCCAGGCGGCTGAAAATTGGTGTGGGTATAGTACTACATGTCAACTCTCGATACCACCCCGCCAAACGCTCGCCCCGCACTCGTGCAAGCACCACCGCGCCAGTAACCACGCACTAGTCATGGAGCCTACACGTCCCTCACGCTCGCTCCCTGATGACACAACCAGCCCTCCTTCTGGTGGTGTTAGCCGCCGTGGAAGGCAGAGGGTGGCTGCCAAAGACCCTAGCTACCAGTACGACACGCCCTACAGCTCAGAGGACGAATCACCAGCACCAAAAGCACGTAAAACACGTGCAAGCAGGGCAATGGCACAGAGGTCATTGGTCTTTCGGGACACTGCCACCACGACCCAGGCCACTGCAACAACCACTACCACCACCACTGCCACCACTGCCACCCCTGCCACCCCTGCCACCGGTACCAGCGACGCAGGAGGCCGCCCTAGGGCTGCATTACCTGCGGGGGCAGGAAAAATGAAAGGCACGGGCGTAGGGAAAAGAACCCGTACGCCAGCCACAGTGCCCCTACCACCACCAACACCACCAGCCGCCCCTGGCCCGGCTGCCCCTGCCGCCCCTGCCGCCCCTGCTGCCCCTGCCGCCCCTGCCGCCCCTGCCCAAGGAACAGGGAAGGGGAAGGGGAAAGGGAGAGGGAAAGCGACTGGGAAAGCGACTGCTGGCCCTGGTGTCCCTGCCGGCCCTGCTGCCCCTGCCGCCCCTGCCGCCCCTGCTGCCCCTGCCGCCCCTGCCGCCCCTGCCCAAGGAACAGAGAGAAGGGCGACAGGCACCACCATCATCTTGCCATCAAGGCCACGCACCACTGCTGCCCCTGCCGCCGCCGCCCCTGCCGCCGCCGCCCCTGCCGCCGCCCCTGCCACCACCTCTGCTGTCCCTGTCCATAAGACTCCCGCACGTGCCAAAGTGACCCGGAAAACTCTTACACCATCTAAGTATGCCGCCCTGCTGTTTGATGGTGATTCGCAGGACATTGGCAGCCCGGGTTTCGACGACGAAGCCCTAGCACGGGACCAAGGGTGGGGGGATTTGGGAGTGGACAGTGGGAGTGAGTCCGACGTCGGTGACGAAAACGAGGAAGGGCATCGTCTGTCGAGTGAAGAGGAGGGTAATGATGATGAAGTGCTGTATCGCGACCATGGAAGCGATATTTCAGACGCAGAAGCAGACGCAGACGACATTCCGATCCCTGGCATGCCTTCGTTCGATTGGTCTGACGGGGTCAATTTTGTACCTGACGTGCCCCAGTTCAATCCTGGGACGTCAGGAACAACTGACGACTGGCCCTGTGATGATCAAGCGAACGAAAGCGACTTCTTCCTCGCTTTTTTCGACATGGAGGTAATGACGTACATCGTTGCCCAAACAAACGCCTACTACAGGTGGGTGTTTGGCAGATTGGACGTCCTTTCTCCAAAAGCGAGAATACGAGGCTGGGTGGATACGACTGTGGCAGAATTTCTGACGTTCTTTGCCTTGTTGTTCCTCATGCCTCTGATCAAGAAGCATGTGTTGCAACACTACTGGAAGCACGACCCTCTCATCGCCACCCCAACTTTCAATAAGTTCATGACTCGTGACAGATTTTTGTTGCTGCTAAGATTTATGCACTTTGCAGACAACGAAAATCCTAACAGGATTGACAGGATATGGAAAGTTCGGGATGTGTTCACCATGTTGTTGGAGAGGTATAGGAAATACTTTTACCCCTTCCTCAATTTGGTGATTGATGAGTCGCTCGTGCTCTTCAAAGGACGTCTTGTTTTCAAGCAGTATATCCCCTTGAAGAGGCATAGGTTCGGAATCAAGCTCTTCGTGTTGTGCGACTGTGAAACTGGAATAGTGCTTGACATGATCGTGTATACAGGAACTGACATTGACGTACCGAAAGCCGCTGCCAATGACCCCATGGGCATGTCAGGTGCCATCGTCAGGAAAATGTTGGCACCTTACCTGGGCAAAGGCCACATCATCTACACTGACAACTGGTATACTTCTCCTGCTCTCTGCCAGTTTCTTTATGACAACCAAACGGGGTCATGTGGGACTGTCAGAAAGACAAGAAAGTTTATGCCAAAGTTCACAGGTGATGTCATTCCTCTCACAGATGCCTCCTCCAGTGACACACCTTCAGAAGACGACCTGGCCCAGGAACACCGCGAGAGGCATGTGCGAAGAAGGCGACGAAAGGGGCAGAAATACAAGCAGCTCGAGAAGTGTGGGAAACTGATAGCCCTGAAGTGGAAGGATAAGCGAGACGTCCACCTGCTTTCCACCGTCCACACAGGTGCCCAGGTGGATTCTGGCAAAATCCACTACCGAACCAGGAAGACAATCTACAAGCCCGACATGGTAGTGGACTACACCAAAAACATGCGCCTGGTGGACAAGTCTGACTGTCAGCTGTCAGGTGTTGAGTGTCTGAGGAAGACTGTGAAGTGGTATCACAAGCTCTTCCTCCACCTAGTTGACATAACGATGCTGAACGCCTACAACTTGTGGTTGGTGAAGAAGGATATGGCCCCAAACCAGAAGCTGAAATTCCGGGAGTTCGTGTACAACGTCTCCTACCAACTCCTGGAGAAGTATGGCACCACCACTCACAGACGTACGGCATGGCGTGGGGATCACGTTCCTGACCGCATCCAGCTGGGTGTCGAAAGACACTACACAACCAACACCGAGCTGATTGGCACTCGTCACAGGCAGGTGCAGTGCACCGTCTGCAGCTCCAGTGTGAGGAAACCCCATGTGACCAAAAGAGTCACCTCAATGTGCGCCGAGTGCAAAGTTGCACTCTGCCTGGGTGACTGCTTCAGGGACTACCACACCTTCAAGAACTACTGAGTGTCGGCCCCTGCCCTGCCCTGCCCTGCCCTGGACTCGCCCCGTGCCCTGCCCTGGACTCGCCTCCTGCCCTGCCCTGCCCTGGACTCGCGCCCTACCTTACCTGACCTGACCTAATTGATCACGCTACCTCATAATGTAACATATATTATATAATGTATAAGTTCCAAAGATGTCCCTGTGATATAGCTTTTACATTATATAATTGTATGTTTCATTATTTAGTTTATAAGTTTCAAAGATTTACATGTAATATGCCTTATTTTTTTAGTATATCAATATATATGTTTGTTATTAGCCTAAGTAATGTGTATATAATCATTTTCTTACCTCAAATGAATTGTACAAAAATAAATATGTTTCAATAAATCATGTCAAACCTACTATGATAATAAAATAAAACAATAAAAAAAGAAAAAAAGAAAACAAGGTCATGTCATTGTATTCTTACAATATGATATATTCTATGAATATTTCATATTGTTTGAATACAATGGCATGATCTTGTAAAAAAAAAATTTATAAATTTTTTTCTAGACAATATAAAACCTTCCCCATAACCCCCTCCTGGATTCGATCCCACTACCCTACGACACTTTGAGTTTTCCAGTCCGCGACCTTACCAACCATGCCACAGGAGCTCATACCAAATATCACTCAAAACTTCGTGTCTACAATCGAAATGACAATATACAAAAAAAAATGAATTATCCCACCAATTTACGTTTGTAAATTGATGGGATTATCAATTATATCATGCCAAGGTTTATAATAGTTTGTCTCTGTCAAGAATTAGTAATTATATAACTTTATTCTGTCAAAAATTGCCCAAACACTCAGCAAAATTGCCCCTCTCAGTGTGACTCCACTCATTTTCACACGGTCAGGCGGTCACGAGGTGACCCTTACCGCTCCTTGATTCTCCAGCTACAGCAGCTCTGTCTGGGAACAAAATTGGTATAAATACAATAATGGATAAAATACTCTTCACAAATACATTTGTATTGTATAATATTGTAAATAAAAATGAATAATAACTGTGTGGGTGTCGAAAATTGCTCAACCAGCTTTCTTATGTCTCGCCTACGCGCGTATATTGGATTATACATAGTCATGACTGTCATACAAATAATTGCAGTAGGTCTCGAATATACATTTAGATTGCATATTACTTCGAAATAAATAAGTAAACGTTTCTCTGGTGGCAATCTACCCTTTCGCAGGTGTAAGGAGACACCAGTCTATATTTAGCCCTCTATCACAACAGGCAATCTGCCTGTGTTGACTCAGCACCGTCGCTGGTGGTCTATAAATATAGTACTTTATTTACAGTCAATGGCCTACATGTTTCTGTGGTACTTCACATGTGTCTAAAATGCAATGTCTGCTTGCATAAAAATGCAATTCTGAAGTCCATTTATATGTACGACATACGCATGTCTCAGTTTCTCTCTCTCTCTCTCTCTCTCCATTCCTGACTCATGTTATTGTAGACCTGTTGATGGCAACGAACACCAGCCATCTGGTAGACATAAGGGTCAAAATACCAAACATCAATACGCCTGGGGCGCCTCCACAATTATCACTAAGCTGGTTATCTATCTAGAGATCTGCCTGACTTCCATCTCTCCACGACTCACTCACTCACTGCACCCCTGCATGCCTCCCTCCCACCCACCCACCCCCAACCCCCCTTTTCAGGCTTCCGTCTGCTAGAAACACATTCACAATTTGCGTAAATATCGCATCAATTGGGCTATATGCGGTATATTCCTTGTTATATGGGACGCCTACATATGTACACGTCTTTATTATAGCATGAGAGTGCTCTAAATACAAGATTGACGTGATATTTATGGCGTAACACACCCTCTCCCCCTTTCATTCCCACCACAACTCACTCACACCTTGGTTCACGCATAGAAACTCATTGATAATGTGCGTAAATATCGCATGAATTGGTTTATATGCGGTATATATTTTGATATATGGCACGTATACATACGTACAAGTCTGTATTATAGCGTGACAGTGCTCTACGTACAAGATATACGTGATATGTATGGCGTAAACCACACTCTCAGCTCATAAATTGCCGCCAAACCTCCAACACATCTTCATTCCCGCCTAAATATTCTCTTATAATTCCCTTATATATTGCAATTTTTGGTCACTATGAGGCATATTCATTGTTATATGGGTGCCCTACACATGTATACATACTCTAAATAGCCTAAAAGGGCTCGAAAAAGGAGATATACGTGATAATACGCGGTAACCCACCCCCTCCTCCCTCTCCTTCTATCCCCTGCGCGCGTAAATATTCGGCAGGGAAATCTCGCCGCTCGATGACAATCTAGCCGCGCGGTGCCATTCGCTCCACATTTTTCAACTACGGACCGTTCCCCTACCCCCCCCAGACATTTTTTGGGGGGTCAAATATATATGGGCCGATGCACGCAAACATTCCCTACACGATGATGTACTTTTTATCGAAATTGGCAATAGGTCCCAAAATCATCATAGGTGCGCACAGTCTTACCCTGTAGAAAACCCCCTGTGCGCCGCGGAGAGGTTAAGTGGATCTGGATGGAGCCTAGTCTCCCACTTCCAACGTTCAGGTATTAATCTTCTGATCACTGGCTTTATTCACAAGTTGATATACTGGAGACCATAAATGTTACTTATAGATTCATATTCATTATTAGATTTATCACTGGTAGCTCTGATGCACAGGTAGTAGTTCACAGACTAGATTAGACACGCATATTTTAGAGCACGGGAATTCTAGTAACCTCAGGGGGTACTGATCTAAGTTTTATATTTTTGTATCAGAAATACATAGAACGCAAATCAGTGGGCGAACATTCAGATATCACTAGGGTTTTACTTCTATGTAATAATATCTGGATATATGGGTAATTACGAGAGTTAATATCGCCTGTTAATTAATAAACACTGATACGCTTAGCACTTCCTAATGGAATGGTTATATATGAATTATACTGGGGCAAAGATATAGCCACTTCATAGAAATATTAATAAGTGAGTCTCTAAATAGCACTGTAACACTGTAGTACTGATAGAGTGAATCTTGGGTAGTATTTGATTGGTCTGGTCCTGGTTATCTTGCGTCCGTGATGTTGGGGGCTAACGACTGGTTCCGCGGCCGTCCAGATGGTCCATATGTAGGAAGTTCTCAAGACGGATCTCTTGGCGATCGTTGCTGGCTACACTCTTATATACCCACTGGTTTATGAAGGTTATAAGGTGCACGTAGATTTCTTTTACGTGGACAGATCCTTCTATCTAAATCTGCCACGGAGTCTGCCGGCTCTGGAACTCAATTCTCAGCAACAAACAAGGATAGAGCTCGAGGTCAACTCTGGTGACCAACCACTGGTTGGTGTCTATCTTTCAACTGATTTTACTGGGGGCTGGGGCTTAGTTTATAGGTTCGGTTTTGGACCCTGTAGGCCATAGGGATCTCGAGTTTTGATGGACTTATTTGAGCTCTCAATGGATACGGGAACTAGGTAAGGTGGTGATTACTGTTGTGGCACATGGCTGTATGGAGCCTTCATAATGTAATATAACTGAGCCTTAGTAAGAGGTACTATTTTGGCTATACTGGAAGTATTTAGGGGAGAGAGACTGGATCTACTTTGCGAGACGGTTTGGGACATCTTTGATAGGAGCGTCTCTCTTAGATTGCTCAGTCTTCATTCTATGGTATAGCTGAGGTGCTAATTTGGTTATCGGAGTATGTAAGAAAGGTTAATGGGTTATTGTGGGTTAATAGAGGTTAGTAAGGGTATTAGTCATACATGGTTAGTTCATTGATAGGAAGAATTCCTGTGCTACCTGGCAATGACCCGGAAGTCAAAACAGGGGTCAGGTATACCTCCGCAGGGGTAGGGGTCTCCCTCCTCGGGTGGGTGAAAAGGGGTAGGTGCGTGCCCTCTCTCTGTGATGGTCGTCCGGCGGCTGTGGCTGGGGGCTTGCCATATTACAAGTGTTTGTAATAACCCTCTGTTTATGAGACAGATGTGGGTGTTCGTAATACCAAAATCGAAGGTGCCTTGACCAGCTGGTTTAATTGGTTGGGTTGTTAATTGCATGGTTTGTTGGATGTGGTGGAGACTGGGTTGCTAACTCTGCCACATTTATCTGGAAGTATGGCAATAGAAGTTAGTCACTGGCGAGGCGGCTAGCCTCGCACTAACGATCATTTGGTACAGGGTTGTGAATGGGTTGTGAGGGAATAGATGGCATGCAAAGGGTTAGTAAAGTTCTAATGGTGCTTCTTCCTACTGAGGGAAGGTAGGCTGGATAGGAGTATATATACAAAAGGTTTGAGAATGTTAGTAACGGAAAAGTTAAGGATATTCAGGGGTATGGTGGAGAGGCTAGGTTAGGAGGGAGTGGAGGAGCGTGGGGGGTTAACGAGAGGGAGAGGGTTAAGGGGGGCTACGTGGAAGTTTGACCCTAAGGTCTCTGGGCGTAGGGGTGGCATTAGGCTACAGTTGGTATCTTAGACTGGGGGTTACCGACAGGGAAAGGTAGGGTAATCAAACGCTACCGGGGGATGAGCAATAGGTGGTGGTATATGAGTCTGGAAATTATAGAATCATGTGGACTGTGGGGAAGATGAGGTTAGCTGTAGGTGTGTGCTTGACTGTGGATAAAAGTAGAGAAAAACATAGTGTACTATTACTCGTCAATACGAGGGGTTATGGACACTATTATTTGACACGATTTCTTGCTGATCTAGTTGTCCCTGGGAACTGCGTTTTCTATGAAATATATACCAAAGAAAGCGGCAGTTCGTAGGGGTAGCTTCGTTATTGTTTCGTGGTAGATATGCGTCGAGACAATGGTAAAAGAGGGTTATCTATACAATCTCTGGTTGGGGTAAGAATTAGAGTTACTGCATGGTGGCTAACATCTTCAGTCATTATCTCTGTCTAGGTCTTACAGGAATAATGGTTATATATACAATGGTGTACCATTGGGTATCATAGTTTCTTATCAATTATGACATGGGGGTTAACATATTACTTCTCGGATGGAAGAACATACATAGATTTATGGGGGCGGTTGGTCTTCAGAAACTTAGTCTGGCAAGACAAGGTATTTTTAGGGGGTTAACATATTACTTCTCGGATGGAAGAACATACATAGATTTATGGGGACGGTTGGTCTTCAGAAACTTAGTCTGGCAAGACAGGGGTTAACATATTACTTCTCGGATGGAAGAACATACATAGATTTATGGGGGCGGTTGGTCTTCAGAAACTTAGTCTGGCAAGACAAGGTATTTTAGGGTATGTTGATATTGATATCCTAACTTAGGGATAGGGCATGGGTGTATTAAATTAAGGTGTATTCATGTTCATCATCATGTAGGTAGAGTCCGGCAGGTAAGAGGTGTAGGACACGAGGGGTAGTGGATACGCGAGGTGGAGGAGGGTTGTGAATTGTAAAGGGGGTGGCTTGAGGCTAGGCGCCGCGGCGCTCGTGACCTAGGATAGTGACCCTTAATGCGCTGGACATAGGGGTGGCATTTCCCTACGATCGAACAGGTAGGGTGGTGTGTGCAGCGGGGCGTGAAGGATAAGTGGACAGGATGACCCAAAACAGGGTACCACTGAACATAGGGTCACGAAGCAAAATAGAGTTGTGTGGATTGTGGATACGAAGGAGGTGATTGGAAGACGTATAACAATTGTGGAAAAGTAAATGGAAGAGATGAACACAATGGCGGATAAAAGATAATTAACCTAAGGATTGAATACATGCATGAATGACGACATTATTGCCGTCGTCCTAATAAGATGATGAAACCGGGTTGGTATGCACGTGGCACAATACGACACAAGGACAGTGCCGCTATGTCGTATCAATACTGGTGGCATGCTCCGGTTAATATTATACATACACTTAGTTACTAGAAGAACAAGGCAAGGGGGGGCGACTGAGCACGAGGGTACATATATCTATACTCGTCATGGAAAGGGAGATACGAGGTAGCTTTCCTGCATCTCTCCTGATAATCGTCTGCAGATTGGTCATAGTGAGTTTATCCGAATTAACAGGCCTAAATCAATACAATAACTGGCATAGGGTTATCGGGTGTATAGAGTCGTGGTTAAAGGTTGGGAATCTATAGTTAGTGGATAAAACAACGGGAGGTTAGAGACATAGACTTGCTAGAATTGGGGGGGGGGACTATGATTGTTATATAACTAAATACAGGGCTGACGTAATCACGATCTGATTTGGTGTGAAATGGAAGCTAAGGTGTCTTAGATCGCCTCGAACCTACACAATGAAAGTATTATAGCCTGTATGGTGGTTACCTAATTAAATACATACTTAGGTGGTACATCAAGAATATCAGTGAGTAAAGTATTGTGGTTTGTATATTAGAAGACTGTGATTGAGAGACGTATAATATGTGGAATGAATTGAGAGAGAGAGAGAGACCAAATCGGGAATGGAAAAGGGGCCTGGGATCTCGTTGGGGATGGGAGTTTCGCTCTCAGGATTTTCGTTCCTGTGGCTCGTTAGGGTTGGAGGTTTCGCTCTCAGGTTTTTCGTTCCTGTGGTATTTTAGGTTTCTATCCCTCCATCTGTGCCTTTGTCTCTAATTTCCTTTCCAGCCGTTCTATAGCTGCGGTTGTGGGCGGCCATCGCTCATTCCCTCATCCTAACAACTCCGGTGTTCCTCAGGGCTCTGTCCTATCTCCCATTCTTTTTCTAATTTTCATAAATTATCTCAACTGTACCTCCAGTCCCATCCATTCATACGCAGACGACTCTACCTTACACTGCTCAATTAGTTTTCCAGAACGCCCCAGCCAATAATCTCTTAAAGACAAACGTAATGAAGCCATGTAACACTTATCTTATGATCTAACTACTATTTCCAATTGGGGCAGAGAAAACCTTGTTGCCTTTAATGCTTCCATAACCCAATTTCTTCATCTTGCTACCCGTTCAGAACTCCCAGAGGACTATCCCTTACAATTCAACAATAAAAAAATAAATCCTTCATCTTCTCTCAATATTCTTGGTGTTTCTTTTTCTTTTGCTTTCACTTGGAAGGACCATATTACCAGTCTTGCTAAGGCATCCTTCCAGAAGCTGAGTGTGCTCAACCGCCTCAAGGGATTCTTTACCCCTGCACAGCTTCTTGCTCTGTACAGGGGCACAGTGCGTCCTTGTATTGAGTATTGTTCACATGTGTGGGGAGGATCCTCTCACACTGCACTCCTAGACAAAGTAGAAAGGAAATAATTTTGTATCATTAACTCCCGCCCACTCACCAACTCTCTGCAATCTCTCTCTCTCGCTATTCTATCGCTACTATAATAATCAATGTTCCTCAGAGCTTTCCCAGTGTATACCACCTCCTCTACGTAGGGTACTGTTATACCAGGTTTTTGCTGGGGTTAATTGGTTTAAATAGGTAGGTTCTACTTGACTGGAGAAGCCGAATTCGTTTAAACACATACACAGAAAGTAATAGAGGATAGTTATAACAATACGTACAGTCACGAGCATAAATACTGCGACAGCAACCAGATAATGTTCGCTTCTTCGTCTCCAAAGATATTGCTAAACTTTTATTCAAACTGAGAACGATTTCTTTATTGCATTCTAGCTACCGTCAGACAATTCGATTCAGCTTAGTATAAACCTCTCGTGATAAAGGAGTTGATGTTATCTGGTTGATGTCGCAGCATTTATGCTCGTGACTGTACATTCATAATATATTTATTGGCACAAGAATATTGCATACGTACTACTAGAGTAATGGTAAAGAATAAAATATTTAAGATACACGGGCGAGGCTCCACTAAGTTTTACTCGTAAGACTGTTACTTCTACAATATAGTATATGATCCCTTGATTCAAGGTATTTACACTTACACTCGAGACGATAGGTAATTATAAGGACTGTCTTCTAATTGAAGGATTACACTTGTCCTGTTATAGAGATCATTAGATAAGAATAGTACTTCCTTCAACTGAGGTATTATACTGTATTTGTGCGAAAATAGTTTTTAGATATGAATAACTGGATGCGCAATATAATGGGGTAAAATGCGTAGAGTTATTTTAGACGTAGTGACTAATGAGATTATCTTTCTAGTTTCCTTTTTCAGGTAGTTAGGATTATAATATTTAATATTCACTTGGTATTAATATGATCAGATTTAATATTTGTTGGTTTCATTAATTGAGTTTAGGAGTAAAGTCGGTTGGTGCTGGTAACAATAATTCATTCAGGTTCAGGGGTAGTTTATAGAGAGGCCTTCCTTAGGGTTAAGGCCCCATTAATTACTCCTTCCATTCATCTAACCATAGCCTATGATAGCGCAGTTAGAAAGTGTGTACATGCTTAGATTGATAGGCAGGATTTGAAACTGCATAATAAACGTTAGGCTTGTCCACCATTCTTTAACCGTCTTCGTAGCGCAATGGATAAATGCACTGAATTTTGGTGTGAGCATCCTAGGTTCGAATCTGTGGACTGCCACATGTATTTGTTGATTTCATTAATTGAGTTTAGGAGTAAAGTCGGTTGGTGGAGGTAACATAATAATTCATTCAGGTTCAGGGGTAGTTTATAGAGAGGCCTTCCTTAGGGTTAAGGCCCCATTAATTACTCCTTCCATTCATCTACCCATAGCCTATGATAGCGCAGTTGGAAAGTGTGTACATGCTTAGATTGATATGCAGGATTCGAAACTGCATAATAAATCGTAGGCTTGTCCACCATTCTTTAACTGTTCGTAGCGCAATGGATAAATGCACTGAATTTCGGTGTGAGCATCCTATGTTCATATGCGTGGACTGCCACATGTATTTGTTGATTTCATTAATTGAGTTTAGGAGTAAAGTCGGTTGGTGGAGGTAACATGATTGTTATGCCCTGATTTTATACAGGATTAACTTGGTATAGGTGGGTTCTACAGGATTGGGTTATGGGATTTCATGCACAGGACACAAATGAAATCAATAGAGGGCATAAATAATATCAAAATAATGGTTTACAATGCAGCTTTATTCTCCGAAAACACTTCTCCGAAAACACTGGGTAGAATAATGGTTATACGTGCATTCGAAACAAATGGTAAATTGGATAAGTCAAATGCGTACTTTGGACTTTTATAATCTCTAGCACTTCTCGCAGATTTGGATAGAGTCTCACTTGAAGTGAGACTCTATCCAAATCCGCGTTTCTAGCTATATGCGAACTATGCGGTTGCATAGGGCCCCCGAAGCCAGCAGGGGGCCCCTAAGGCAAGCTATTATTGTTAATTTTTTTTTTTTTTTTTTTTTTTAGAAATTAAGAATAATTTGTTTTTAATTAAAAATTATTGGAAGTGCCATAAAGTGAGTAATGTATGTAGGCTAATGTATTTATAAAAGAAACTACCGAAACTGTACTCGTTTCTCCATTAGAAATTCAGAATCTCCTGAAATTACCTCCACATATCTGGCAACAATAGTAGACGTGTCAGAAATAACGCCCATGCCGCCATGTGGTTGATGCGGCCCTAAGACAGTGAGGACTGAGGCGTGAAAAAAAAAAAAAAAAAAAAAAAACGTTCACAGAGCAAAGGTAACTCATTCATGGTGTGGATTTAAGGTGTAGCGTTTTTAATGATATTTTATAAAGAGTATATTCACCTGCCTCAACCAAAACCATGTGAGCAAGCTCCTGCAGTCTGCCACAATGCAGCTTGATGTGGCAGTTGACCTCCTCATGAAGGCAAAAACCTCACTGACAAGTGACTAGATACAGAGATACTGGCTTTGCTGCAGCTCAGGCCTCTGCAAAAGATATATATGATGCCATGAATGTGGAGGCTGTGCTTAAAGAGAAGAGGCTTATAGAAGCACAAGGAAACAGTTTGCCTATGAAGCCCCAGACGAGCCTATCAGAGATGTCATGAAGAGGTTAGAAATAGCAATGTGGTTGAGGACACCACCATTGAGTCATTAAAGGAAAGGTTTGAAACCCTGGGTGAAGAGAGAGCCAGATTTGGAGTGCTGCTTAACATAAACAAATTGGATGGTGAGGCATTGTCCAACCAGTGCGACGAGCTTTGCAACACATTAAGCACTGAGGATGAAAAAGACATTGATGGAAAGGAACTGGCTCTTGAAATATCAGCAACTTGCCAAGCCTGCCTTCGGATAACATGACTGCACTGGAGCTTCTTTCCTACATCCACAACAATCAGCTGAAGGAACTGTACCCCAATCTATGGATTGCTCTGTGAATTTCCTGCACTCTACCTGTGACCGTGGCGTAAGCAGAGAGGAGCTTTTCAAAGCTAAAGCTCATTAAGACCTACCTGCGGTCATCCATGGGACAGGATCGCCTCAGTGGACTTACCATAATCAGCATCAATCAAGAGATTGGCAAGTAGCTATCATACAACGATATAATCGACGACTTTGCTTCTAAAAAAGTCAGAAAGCAGAAGTTTTGAAGATGATGAAGACATGAGACATGCAGATCTCTGTTACTGAGGGGATACCAGCCTCCACCTGCTCACAAAAAAAACCCCAGACCCAAAATGGTCATGAAGGGGGCTTAGTGTTACATGTATTATGTATATAGTTCCACATTAACTTCAGTATACATATTAATTATTGGTTTGTTATGTGTTTAATTAACATTTCCTAACATTTAAAATTTAAATTTTGAGTAAAATGCGGCATCTGTCTCATTTATGCGCATTTAGGAATCCCCATACCATAGTTTCACAAAATAGGGGCCCCCAAACAACAATTCGCATAGGGCCCCCAAAAGGCTAGAAACGCCACGAGTCACTTCCCACTTCCAACGTTCAGGAATTATTCTTCTGATCACATTACTTCAACGATACGTAGGTTACACGAATCACATGGGCTAGGTATCTCGTTAATTAACTCTCTGGTAATATGATTCAAAATCAATAGAGGGCATAAATAATATCAAAATAATGGTTTACAATGCAGCTTTATTCTCCGAAAACACTGGGTAGAATAATGGTTATACGTGCATTCGAAACAAATGGTAAATTGGATAAGTCAAATGCGTACCTTGGACTTTTATAATCTCTAGCACTTCTCGCGGATTTGGATAGAGTCTCACTTCCCACTTCCAACGTTCAGGAATTCTTCTTCTGATCAAATTACTTCAACGATACGTAGGTTACCAATCACATGGGCTAGGTATCTCGTTAATTAACTCTCTGGTAATATGATTCAAAATCAAAGATGCAATTAAGTAATATGGGTATCTCCCAAGAATTAACGTAAAGGGAATAACTGTAGCTAGGTTCACTGGTCTAGTATGTTCACTTGGTTGGGTAATATGTTACGACTGGGGTTCAAATATATCAGGGCTCTTATTCATTGGACTAGTAATGGCATAAATGCTACAACGGAAAGCGCTAGATCCAACCTCTGATGTATAGTCCCAGTGAACAAAGAACACAAATACTCTACAGAGTTCTATATGCAATAATAGGCTATCAAACTCTCAATAAATGTGCGTCTACTCTAGGCTTAATGTTATGTGAAAACAGCCTATTACTACCTATAACCGAAGGTGCTTGGTTATGGTATGCAAAGTAAGGTGGTAAGAGAAGTTACAGCTTACGTTACTTTAATCAATAAATGTCAGGCACTCCTGCATGAAAGAAAGTGCACTAAAGTCCTTCAACACTAACAAGGAATCTTCTTTGAATGTTAGATGCTATAAAGATGCTCGTATCGGAAATGGAACCCAAAAAGGCAGGCAGCGGAACAATGCTCGTGCAGGCTATGCAAACAAAAAGGCAGAATATATAATGCAGTCGAGGCCAAGAATATCCTAAACGCTACAACAATAATAATCGCCACGACAATGCAGTATTCCTATCAACAAAAAGAGCCCAAGTCGTTTGTGTCTCAATACATCAAACTAGGCTGCGAAATGCTTGTGTAATCATAAATGGGTATGCATAAAAAGAGTACTTGGTTTAATATACTTAATGTCTACTATGATTGATAAAGTCTAGCTAGAGTCAATGATACGAGATACTGGTGCGCATGGCATGCCGCATAGCCTAGTGCAAATCTCAAGTCTGTGCGTCAAATATTACGTTATAGGGAAGGGTAGCTCTCTTGAGAAACCTTAATACCGAAGTATTAAGCGTTCTCCTGGCGTACCTCAAAGATAAACAACGAGCTTAGAACAGTGCAGAATGGTATAGGCAAAAAGCCCTCATTCGTGCATGCTCTACTCTCAATGGCACACAGACTAGAATTTACCCAATCAACTCCAGTTCTCAGGTATGTCGTGCAGCTTTTAACTAAAGCCAGCACTCATCGGAAACAATACCTTATAATATCAGACACCTAGTCTAGCATTATCTAATCCAGCAGAACACTAATATTTATAGGAAGCGGTACTAAACAATATGAATGCCAACCAATGCTTCGTGATCAACTTATCTTAACAACTAACATACATAGGTTATATCAGACCTTAACGCACAATACAACTGGCCAGCATGAAGCTGATTTTGCAGAGTTAACCAGAGGGGATATAATGTTAATAAAAGGTGGTGAAAGATATGGAAAATGAGAGAGATAGGCAGAGGAAAAGGTTCTCAGGTGCGGTGAGGGGGACAGATAGCAAGGGATAAAGATGGATGCGTTCTAGAAACCAGATCTGAGGGAGAGAGTGGCGAGGAACTGTATATATACTCGCACTAGCTCGAGCCGCGTGGGAAAAAAGCGGTTACAAGTCCTCTAGCCACTAGCAAGGGAGCTAGCAGCATGGTAAGGACCTCTCTCCACCAACCCCCACGAGGCAGCCAGCCGTGATACATCGAGCGGGACAAAAACACTGCGCGCTCCCTCTCACTCTGTTCTACTCTCTCTCTCTCTCCCAGATTCCATCATTACTAGTTAATGCTGAAACATATACTTTACAATTAAATATATAAAGCCTTGACATGGGTGAAAACAAAGAGCCTTTCTGGACTGCCCATGACACGAGCTTTCATATGAAATAAAGCACACTCTAATACATAAACTGTAGCCCCATCCATTGCCCTGGCGATCCTAGTGAGTTACTGTAGGACAAGCCATGCGGTTCTAACGGAGTGGTTAACGTCACCCCCCCCCCCCCACCCCAAGATTTTTCTCAGAGGCCCCAAGGCTCACAAAAATCTGATGGTTAGAACCCATGCTATATCTCCACTTCCCACCACCCAGCGGTAGTAAAATATCTGGCACAGTTCTTCAACAATTTTTTTTCTTCAAAATTATGACCCTCCCCAACACCATAGGTTAAATTATATGTAGTTATGCTCCTCAAGAGCGAGCTTCTCTAGCCCAGCATTCTGAGAGGAGTGCAACTCAGAATTACTGCTATAACATACTGAACAAATTCAACTATCAAAGAAAGAGTTTTTATTTGATTTTTATGTTTTTAATTTGTTTATTTCGGCTGCACTATAGGGGCAAGCCTAGTTTTTTCTTCTATACCAAACGCTCAACTCCTGCTTTACGACCCAATACGCTGGGCTACAACCGCGAGCCAACAAGCACCAAGCGCAAAATACTATTCAAACTAAAGCAGGAGGCTACCCGTGTGTAAATCTACCCAGGATCATATACCCTTGAACGACCATCTGCAACCACGTTGTCACAACCGGCAATATGGTGTATGTCCAGGTTATACCAGTAACCTTAGTGACCACCTGGTCAGCCTCATATTCCGATTGTGAAACTGGTCCAAGAACTTGAGAGGGTGATGATCTGGGTAAACTACAACGACCGGACCATAGGCTGGAACATAGACCTCGAAATGCCCCAGCGCAAGCACAACCGCCAGCAGCTCCTCCTCGACAACAGAGCAGCTCCCCTGGGCCGAATTGTACTTCTCCGAGCAGAAACTAACAGGATGCTCCAGCCCATCATCGTCCTTTTCCACAAGGACGGCACCAGCCCCCACACCACTAGCCTCCGTTGCTAGTTGGAAAGGTAGGCTAAAGTCAGGGGCCCTGAGGATCGGGTGAGTGCACAACAGGTGGTTTACTTCTCTAAACACCTTCTCACACTCAGGCGCCCATTTGAACTTCTTATCCTTCCAGTTATCCTCCACCTGAGCTTGACTGTCCCGTTCTCCTTCTCCACCTTGACTGCTAAACGTCATCACAGGCACAGTGAGAGGCTCAGGGGGGTGCCTCCCATACTCCTTCATGGGATTAACATGACATAACTGATTGCGCTTCCGTCTCTCTGGAGTGGCTACCAAGTAATCCAGGTCTGATAGCTCCTCCACCACCCTATAAGGACCAGCGTGCTTTGCGGATAAGGGGTGACCTACAAGGGGCAGTAGAATCAACACCTCCTGACCCACGTGAAACTCCCTGAGTTCAACCTTGAGGTCGTACCTGTCCTTCCTGAGGGCCTGAGAGCTAGTCAAATTACGGCTAGCCAACTCCAGACTGCGCAACATCCGTTCTCGACTGTTGAGGACACACTTGAGCATAGAACAAGGTTTTTCTGCGCCCTCCCATACTTCTTCAACCATATGGAGAGGCCCTCTGACACGGTGTCCAAAGACGAGCTCATTAGGGCTGAATTCCAAACTCTCCCCAGGTACCGCCCACACAGCAAACAAAACACATGGCAGGCCAAGATCCCAATCCCTCCCACTCTCAAAGCAACAACAACGAAGCACAGATTTCAAGGCTGAGTGCCATCGCTCTAACACACCCTGGCTCTCCGGATGATACGCAGATGACACAACCCCAACAATCTCATGCTGCGGCATTGCTTGAACCAAGAGGCTAGAAGTGAAGTTGGGTCCCTGGACTGACTGAATCCCCTGCGGGTAACCATACCGGGAAAAATACACTAGCAAGCTTCGGACCACCGTCTTCGCCGACCCATTTCTCATAGGGTACGCGTCAGGGTACCTTGTTGCTACATCTCCCGACTGTGCATCACTGTCCTCCTTCAACTCTTTCGTCTTTTTAAGCCCATCCTCTGCCCCTTCAGGAACAGTTACTGGGTCTTCTCCAGACTCGAAATGTGGTCCTAATAATGAGTCCACGAGAAGGTCCGTTGACACTAAACTCTCAACCGCATCAACTTTCAACCCCTTCTCGGTACCCTTCCTCCGCTGATCTAAAGATTGCTGACCAGAATGTGACTCCCTGGATGCAGGATCTCCGGTGACAACACACGCCATAGGCTGCACCGGACACTTCTCAACCAACTCCTGCTCCTCCCTACTCACGTCGGCCGGCTTCTCGGCAACGACCAAGGGTGGAGCCTCAGAAATAGGTCCCGCAAAGTCGTTGCCGAGAAGGAGGTCGACGCCCCCAACAGGTAACTTCTCCACAATTCCTACATCCAGGTCCCGAGTCACACCATCAACTTCCACCTTCATTCTTACAAGCGGGTATGACCTTGTCGCATTAACTCCCTGAACCACAACCACCCGCGCCGTATTGACAGGTTTACCAGTGAAATTTCTCAACAGTGTTTGCGATGTCCCAGTGTCACGCAAAATTCTCACCTCATGTCTTCTACCCCCCCACTCCACACAACCGAGTCCCCTGTGGTCACTAAAGGCATCACGGACAGGGAATAAGCCTTCCGGATCCTTCTGCACTGGCAGTGTATTTACCTCGGAAGAAATGCCTCTAACAAAGTCCGATGTCCTCTTGAACACTCCAATGCCGTGAGCAAAAGACACGGCTGCCGGAGGAGGTGGACTAGGGCACTCATTTGCCTTATGACCCTCCTGGTGGCAACTAAAACACATAAATTTCGGTTTCAGCTTATACTGTGATGTAAAAGGCCCCTGACTTTTCACATACGGTGTGGTGTAAGGTTTGGATTCAGTTTTAGTTTCATGGCTCTTCTGTTTAAATGTGTCATTGTTACGGGGAGGGGGAGGATAACGGTCCTTAGCACTTACATCGTACTTCTGTGAGGACCCGCAACCCCGAATCAACGACAGCCGTCGATCAGCCATTTCTGCTGCTTCGACTAGAGTTCTTGGGTTTTTCTCCTTCAAGTTCAAAGTTAGATCACCGCCCGTGCTCTTAAAGAACTGCTCCAACATCATCAACTGCTTAACTCCATCAAACGTTGTTACCTTCTCAGATCGGAGCCAGTTCCCCATAGCATCGGACAAGTCCCGGGCGTGTTCCAAAAAGGTGCTATCTATTCCCTTAGTTACACCCCGGAACATCAAACGGTACGTTTCTGGTTGCAGTTCGTAAGCCCTCAGGACAGCCTCCTTGAGATCCTCGTACACAATACATAACTCCAAAGGTAACGCATCGTAGGCTTTAACCCTTAATTAGCGGCGAGCAACATAAGTCGAGTTAAAAAAAGCTGGACTATGTGGCGGCGCTCGACATAACTCGAGTGGCAATTTCAGCACGTAATGTGGCTGAGAGAGAGAGACAAGTGGTGGCAGGAGACTAGCGAGCGTATGACTGCTCCAGACCACCGCGGCGAACCTACTGACACAAATCTCAGCTCCCTCCTCCCTCTCTCACTCGCTACATACTCAATTATGTACTGAAAGTACCGAATTACCTGCTTTTTGCACTCGCGTTGCACGGTTATTGCAAGAAAACTATCCATCATACAAGGATCGTTATGGTGTCATTCGAAAGCTCTGTTTATGCCCTTTCAGGGATAGGTACTTGTTTTACGTTCTGGGTCTTATTTAGGCATGAAAATGATCACGTAAACAGCCCTATTTTGGCTAAAAACACCCCGCTGTGCGGTACACATAAATAAACCGCATAGGCCGCTCGTAAGGTGTTAAGACCCTTGCCTATTAATCTAGAGGATACAAGTGCTGCCCATTTTTTCTCTGGCCACTGGTGTTCCTGGCACTTCTCAAAGCGTGTGAAAAATTCTGTTACACCACTCTCATCAAACACCGGAACCAGTTTCAATAAGTACGAGAGAGACTGCTCATGAACACGGTTACCAGCCCCAAGTCGCTGTCCCGTTGCCTCTACTCGCGACTTCTCTACGTCCATGTCGGCACAGTACCTAGTCGACTCTAAATCAGCTTGGATTTTTGCAAGCTCTATGTGCTGAGACTGCTCACTGATAGTTTTTCTCTCTTCTAACTTGGCTAATTCTATTTGCTGCTGGATCTTAGCTAATTCGAGCTGAAGCAATAATTCTGGAGTTAACCCTTGAGGAGGTGAAGGTGCTACAATGTTTGAAATTACCGGTGGTCCCCCCAGGGGCAACCCACCCTGCCAGTCACCACCCACCTGTGGAAGCGTACCCGGGGTCGGCAAACTACTGGGATGGCTGGGAGTCGAGTGTAGGGGAAGCATGGCCGAAGGGCTCTGAGCACTCAACCCATCTCGCTCACCAGTCACCCTGCCCAGTACACACGTTATCAAGTTATCTCTGGTCATGCTGCTAGTACCCGCATGACTGATAGCTGTGGCCAGGCATTGAAGACCGTACCGACCCATACCCTCCAACCGCTCGGCAGTAACAGGCCATTGCAAAAATATCCTAGCATCCTCCACACAGTTCACCCGGTTAACCCTTCCATCATGCTGCTGTTCCTCAGTTTCGACATTACATACTGTGTCTCCATTCTCCTCTGATCCGGTATAAGACATGATGCTCACAAAAAGTTCTCACCACAATATTCAGAAAAGAAGTACCCCAAACTCTTATACCTCGATATACACACAAAAATTCTCGGAAATACTCAAGGGCTATACTATGTTGCAAAAAAAAAAAAAAATTCTTGCTGATCCTCGCAAAATATTCCCCAAAACAACAAATGTTCCCTGCTTAATAAATGTAGGTTCACCAAATCCTAGGTAAGGTCGCCATTTGTTACGACTGGGGTTCAAATATATCAGGGCTGTTATTCATTGGACTAGTAATGGCATAAATGCTACAACGGAAAGCGCTAGATCCAACCTCTGATGTATAGTCCCAGTGAACAAAGAACACAAATACTCTACAGAGTTCTATATGCAATAATAGGCTATCAAACTCTCAATAAATGTGCGTCTACTCTAGGCTTAATGTTATGTGAAAACAGCCTATTACTACCTATAACCGAAGGTGCTTGGTTATGGTATGCAAAGTAAGGTGGTAAGAGAAGTTACAGCTTACGTTACTTTAATCAATAAATGTCAGGCACTCCTGCATGAAAGAAAGTGCACTAAAGTCCTTCAACACTAACAAGGAATCTTCTTTGAATGTTAGATGCTATAAAGATGCTCGTATCGGAAATGGAACCCAAAAAGGCAGGCAGCGGAACAATGCTCGTGCAGGCTATGCACACAAAAAGGCAGAATATATAATGCAGTCGAGATCAAGAATATCCTAAACGCTACAACAATAATAATCGCCACGACAATGCAGTATTCCTATCAACAAAAAGAGCCTAAGTCGTTTGTGTCTCAATACATCAAACTAGGCTGCGAAATGCTTGTGTAATCATAAATGGGTATGCATAAAAAGAGTACTTGGTTTAATATACTTAATGTCTACTATGATTGATAAAGTCTAGCTAGAGTCAATGATACGAGATACTGGTGCGCATGGCATGCCGCATAGCCTAGTGCAAATCTCAAGTCTGTGTGTCAAATATTACGTTATAGGGAAGGGTAGCTCTCTTGAGAAACCTTAATACCGAAGTATTAAGCGTTCTCCTGGCGTACCTCAAAGACAAACGAGCTTAGAACAGTGCAGAATGGTATAGGCAAAGAGCCCTCATTCGTGCATGCTCTACTCTCAATGGCACACAGACTAGAATTTACCCAATCAAC
Source organism: Paralithodes platypus (assembly GCA_032716605.1). Taxonomy (NCBI): domain Eukaryota; kingdom Metazoa; phylum Arthropoda; class Malacostraca; order Decapoda; family Lithodidae; genus Paralithodes; species Paralithodes platypus. The sequence goes on along the minus strand of CM064499.1, from coordinate 8,180,368 downwards.
TCCAGTTCTCAGGTATGTCGTGCAGCTTTTAACTAAAGCCAGCACTCATCGGAAACAATACCTTATAATATCAGACCCCTAGTCTAGCATTATCTAATCCAGCAGAACACTAATATTTATAGGAAGCGGTACTAAACAATATGAATGCCATCCAATGCTTCGTGATCAACTTATCTTAACAACTAAACATACATAGGTTATATCAGACCTTAACGCACAATACAACTGGCCAGCATGAAGCTGATTTTGCAGAGTTAACCAGAGGGGATATAATGTTAATAAAAGGTGGTGAAAGATATGGAAAATGAGAGAGATAGGCAGAGGAAAAGGTTCTCAGGTGCGGTGAGGGGGACAGATAGCAAGGGATAAAGATGGATGCGTTCTAGAAACCAGATCTGAGGGAGAGAGTGGCGAGGAACTGTATATATACTCGCACTAGCTCGAGCCGCGTGGGAAAAAAAGCGGTTACAAGTCCTCTAGCCACTAGCAAGGGAGCTAGCAGCATGGTAAGGACCTCTCTCCACCAACCCCCACGAGGCAGCCAGCCGTGACGTCATCGAGCGGGACAAAAACACTGCGCGCTCCCTCTCACTCTGTTCTACTCTCTCTCTCTCTCTCTCCCAGATCCCATCATTACTAGTTAATGATAAAACATATACTTTACAATTAAATATATAAAGCCTTGACATGGGTGAAAACAAAGAGCCTTTCTGGACTGCCCATGACACGAGCTTTCATATGAAATAAAGCACACTCTAATACATAAACTGTAGCCCCATCCACTGCCCTGGTGATCCTAGTGAGTCACTGTAGGACAAGCCATGCGGTTCTAACGGAGTGGTTAACGTCACAAATACTTAAGACAGAAATATCAGTGGGGGCGATTCAGGTTTCTGGTAAATAATCGCAATCACTTTTTCGGAATTGCTTTCACTCGAATCGTAATCCAATTTATTAAGACTTATTTCTTCGGCGAGGTTAAACCTGATGTGTGGTGGTGAGATTAATAAAAATAATATCAAGAATAATTACGGGAGTCAATTCGCCTAGTTTAACTTCACTGATACGTTTTAGTGCACACTAGCACAGTAATCACTTTCCTCTTAGCATCAGAAAAAATTCGAAATGCAATTGAATACACTGGATGATTGAGTTATTTGTACCATACACTGATACTTCGAGAATTAGCACTGTAATAGTTTCCTGGTTATCTTGAGTTGGTGATGTTGGGGGTTAACAGTTGCTCCGTTGCCGTCCAAGTTGTCCGGGAGTGTAGAGAAGTTTACAGTTGGGCTACTTGCTTAGCCGGTGATGACGCCCCGATATGTTACTCTTGCTGGAGACCTTAAAGAACACTGTCTCAGGTACAACCGGATAAACAATGCATCGAATGAACGTAAGACAGTCGGGAGAAGCGACTTTCTTATCTATCTCTGGTCTTTATAAGAGGTTCAAGGAGCGCGGGCAGCTTTTCGCCTTTAAGTCAACAGACAATTGTTGCCAAGGAGTTATTCTTGCAGAGTCCTCAATCAAGAGTTTCTCACATAATCCCTTCTAACATAACAAGATCTTTCTACCCTAGACCAGTTATGAGTTATGATTGTTTGTAAACCCAAGTAGACGAGGCCACACTACAATACGTTTATAAGACAATCAACAATTGGTAAATCGGTTGTTTGTAGATATAATCTTGCCCTCGGGGGTCCAATTGCAAGAAAATATTCACAAAGGGTTAATTCACTTCCTCACAGATTAACACTGATCACGGACACCGAGTTATCAAGAATCTTGAGGGGTGGAGCACTATATACGTCAACCAGAGCGGCGCAGCCGGTGCGTTGATATTTACTGATGAACTGTCAAGCTTTTTCTCGGGGGGGGCTTTTATAGGGGGTGGTAAGGGGGAAAACGAATGTTCTAGAATTGGGATGTTGGAGGAAAAATAGAAGTTAATTTAATCCCTTGACTGAGGAGGGTAGTGAAAAAGGTCTTTATAAGAGGTAGTATGTAGGCCGGAATATGATTCGATATTGTTGACATCTTTACTCTAGGACAAGTTATTATTAGAGGGGTATAAAGGAGGATTTGGGCAAGGGGAGGCACTAGTTTATTGGGTGCCTGACTGGCCTAGGTGGTCAGGCATTATACCTTATTTCACACAAGTATCCTTCTCTGCTCTAGCTGAAATGCTATTAGGAATCTAAGACGGGTTAAGGGGAATTTTGGGGGTTAGTTAGGAATGGGATAGAATAGTATTTAGGCTGGAATTAGAACTTGTAGCTCGTTGTAGGTTAGAGGCACCCAGGTTTTTGACAAGAATTTTTGTGGCACTTCTGTGCCCGGATATTCTTCCGCGGGGGGCAAGCGTGCGTAGGCTTGGGGGTTGGTGGGGTCCCCTTGGGTAAGGGGCAAGTCGTGCCCTGAATACTGTGGCACGGCGTTTTTTACGTTAATTGAGTTACTATATGAGTTCAGGCCGTCATGAGATATATATTTCGTTATGGTTGATCATTGAATCTAGTTTTTACTCACGAGACCCACTCGTGGAGGTTATGGATAGTGATTTTGTAAAAGTGCAAGTCAGGAGGGAAAAAGTACCCTCTTCAAGGGGAGTGAGGGGGGTGGAGCTAGCCTCGCGCGGCCGGCCCTACTGGTTCGGGTTGTGAGTTCGGTTATACAGGTTAGAGGATAGTTAAAGGAGGTACAAGAATAGGTTTGTACCTTCTGTTTACTGGAGCTTGGGATAGAACTGAATCGGCACGGAATAAACATACTGATGGACGTCTTACTAGTGGAGGGTTGTGAATTGAGGGGAGGGGTGATGGGAGGCTAGGCGCCGTGTCGCTCGTGAATTTGGACATCGACCCTTGACGCGTTGGGCATAGAGGTGGCATTTCACTACGATGAAAACAGGTAGGGTAGGTTTTGAAAGAGAAAATGACAGGGTGACTCAAAAGATTACAACCGGGCATGGCGTCACGAAAACAGAGTAGTGTGGATTGTGGACGAGAAGGTGGCGATTGATTAGACGTATAACAACTGTGGGAAGGAATGAAAGAGAGGAATAATATCGTGGATAAAAGATAGTTAACCTAGGAAATGAATACATGCATGAATGACGGTATTATAGCCGTCGTTATAATAAGATGATGGAACATGGTTGAATAACTCAAGTTCAATTACATAACACTTAGTTACTAGAAGGGAACAACTGAGCATGGGGCTACATACATTTACTCTCGTAATGGAGAGAGATACTAGGTCTCTTTCCTGTATCTCTCTTGAGATGATTGTATGCAGATTGGTCCTAATTAACTTATATAAATCCTTCATTTCCCTACGATGAAAAGATGATGGAACCTGGTTGAATAACTCAAGTTCAATTACATAACCACTTAGTTACTAGAAAAGGGAACAACGGAGCATGGGAGCACATATATTTATTCGTCATGGAGAGAGATACTAGGTATCTTTCCTGCATCTCTCCTGATGATCGTAAGCCGATTGTTCGTAATGAACTTATCCGAATTAACAGGCATAAATCACTACAATAACTGGCATAGGGTTATTGGGTGTATAGAGTCGTGGTTAAATGGTTTGGTCGGTAGTACAAACTGGGGGGATCATGCTTGACACTGTTAGAATTATATAATTTACCTTAGTATAGTTATGTGTGGTATGTGGATGTCTTGGATGTTAAAAAGGTTGGGAATGCACCACTTCTGGCCAACGGGCCTTTGGGGTCTTTTGCTTTCCGGCCGTGTTGGGGTCGGTCCCTTGGTCCAGTCGTGCGAACCTAGCATGTTCAAAAGGTTGGGAATACACCACTTTTGGCCGACGTGCCTTTGGGGTCTTTTGTTTTCCGGCCGTGTTGGGGTCGGTCCCTTGATCCAGTCGTGTGATCCTCCGTTGACTGACAGGGGTGGCGGCTTCCTTTGATCTTGTGGGTGAGTCCCACTTTCGCCTCTGGCTGTCGGGTCCTTTCGTCCCGGCCGGCTTTCGCTCTGGTTCTTGCGGAATTGCTACTGGGTTGCTGGTTGGGAGGTTGGTGGGGGGAATACTTTTTGGGGGTATTTTACTTCCCTCCCCTTCGTCGTAGGCTCGTCCTCGAGCCTCAAGGGTGAAGGAGAGAGAGGCTCCTTGGTGGTGTGTCATGGGTAGTGTATGGAGGAGTTCCCACCAATCGATGGAGCGGGCATCCGGGGTCTTGTGGGGGTTGATGGTCACCTGAAGGAAGGATGTCATGGTGTTTATTATGGCTGCTGTGATGGCTTCGTGCTGGGCTTGAACGCGGACCATTTGTCCTGAGTCTGTAGAGATTTTGATTCTCTTGATGAAGGGTGTCGTGAACATTATGGTGGCTGAGTGTTGTGTTGGTGGGGGTGGTGGGGGGTAAATAGGGGCGATTCTTAGTATGGGTGTGTGTGCAGTGTGGATTGTTGGAGATGATGTGGGTTTTTCTGTGTTACTTTCGCGGATAGGAGAAAACTGGACAGGTCGGGTGACTAAACGTCCTGATGCAGTTCGTATGGGGGGTCGGTTATTTATTTCGGGGCTTGAGTTCACTGGATGATGTCCTGTATCGGGGTGGTTTTGGATTGGGGTTGTGAGGAGTTGAGGTGGGGGGGGGTGTTAGTTGCCGTATTTGTGGTTGATGAGGTAGGTGTGTTGTGGTGTTTACTTGTGGAGGGGGAGATGGCGGAAGGAAAGGGGGCAATTGAGGGGGGGGGGGCAAGTCAATCGGTAGGGAAAATGGAGTTAAGTTGGTGGTCATTGTGGAGGAGTTGGGTTTGTTGTCGTTGATGCCGGTTGTTGGATTTCTGAGGGCATAATCATGATCTAAGATGTTGGGGGGGTTAGGTGGGTCGGGTATAGAAGACATGGGGGATGTGGATTTGGAGGGGTTCGGTTGTGGACTGGGGGTGGAGTGAGGGGGAGATGGGGTTTGTGAGGAAACCAGAGGTTTTCCAATGGTGGGGTTTTCTTTTCTTTGAGATGGACGGGGAGGGCGGGGGCATTGGTTGGTAGGTGGGTTTTTTTGGGTTGAGGTAGAAGGTGAGGGTAAGGAGGATTGTGGTGATGGGGGTTGTTTTCGCAAGCGTTTGGTTAGACGTGGTCTTGTAGGGTAGGTTTTGGAAGAGACACGTGGACGTAGTTGGTAACGGTTGGTGGTTTGTGAGTGTTTGTGAGGTATGTTTTTTGTTTGTTGAGATTTGCTGTCTGAGGTGGAAGATACAGGTACGGAAGGTGTGGGGGGGGGGGGGGTTACTTTGGGTGACAATGCGGAGGGGGGAGGGGTTCGGGGGGTGTGTTGGCGAAAAGTAGGGAGAGGTGGTGTAGGTTTTGGTTTTGTTGGAATGTTGGTGGGGGAGGTGGGGTTGAACAAAAGATGCGGGTGAGTGCAGGGTTGGTAGGGGGAATACTATCCTCGTTAGCTAGGGGTTTAAAAATTCTACGAATCTATTTCTGTAGGTGCGAGTCTCGCCGTGGTAATTAATGGTGGTTTGGTAGGCATTTGGGATTTGGGTAACTGTATAAGGTCCGACATATCTTGGGCCGAATTTATTGATGACCGGAAGGTTGGCCACCATCACGGTATCGTGAATGGCGAAGGGGTTCTGATCAAGGGGGTTGTCATGCATCGTGTCTTGACAATTTTGGGCGGTGCGTAGGGTGTTCTGGAGTTGTTGCAAAGGGTCAATTTGGAGGGGTGTGGTGGAGGGTTGTGCTTGGTGATGAAATGGTAGTAAGAGGGGTGCTACTCCGTACACACGTTCATGGGGGGATATTCCGTCTTCTTTGGGGCAGGTATTCATACCCCACTGGATCATTTTTAGTTGAGAGGGCCAGTCGGAGGTGTTTAAAGCAATCATACGGGTACGTAATTGGTTGTTAATCGTACGGTGACTACGCTCGCACACGGCGTTGCCTTGCGGCCAGTAAGGGGAGGAGTGTTTAATTTTGAGTCGGCACTGTTTAGCAAATTCCTTCCAAACTTGACCACTGAATTCGGGAGCGTTGTCTGATAATATAGCAATAGGTAAGCCGAAAATGGGAAAATTTCTGTGGCGAGATGGGTAGCGACTGTGGTGGCAGTGTGATCTTTTGCGAGGCAAGCTATGAGGAATTTAGAGTAAATGTTGTTACGTCCTGGGATATATAAACACTGGGCTCTTTCTATTGGACTAGGTATGCGGCAACAAGCAACAACGGAAAATGCTAGATCCAACCCTTATCTATAAACCCAGGCAACAAACCACCCTAAACCGTCAAGAGTTCTGCCTGGACAACAAAGTATCCTATGACTCGGTTACAGGGTGCACGCACTATAGACTGCTGATAGTCGAGCAGGCTATATAAAAGATCACACAATTAAGTTGACTTAAAGCTTCAAGGAAAAGATAGATAACGGAATTAAATTGCAGAAACAATTTAATAACAAACTAGAAGAAAGTACATTTAACGTTACGTTAATTAATACAACTAATCACCCCTGCGTGAAAGAAGGTGAAAGCAAACAGTCCTTAAAACATCGTACAGGTAGACAAGATGCAGGTTTCTAAACTGCATGCGGCTACTGTAGGATCTGATGCTTAGCAAAGAAAGTAAGTTACGGATTTAGAGAACTCTTAACTAATAAGCAGGAATAAATACTAGTGATAGGACCTACAGTGTATGATGGCATAGGTATAATTAAATAAAGGCAGCAATTCGCAACATAACCACATACAGGTGTGCTTCTCACTCTTAGTCAGGCAAGCCTGCTCGGACAGAGTCTCTAAGCCACACCCTGACTCACAATGCTCACAAAGACGGTAAACTGTGGCACAATAACAAGCATACAGATATAATAAACCGCTAGCTGTTAATCTGCGAGGTGGCAGAGGTCTAGCCGGAAGGATATAGGCTTCGGATACCCGGGCTGAGCCACCTGCTCTAGCCTAGGGACGTTCCCAAGTCTGTGCGCCAAATTACTCTAATTGAAAGGGTGCTCTCTTGAGAAACTCAGATCCCAAGTATCTGACTCTCTCCTGGCGACCCTAAAACAAACGCAAGGCGTGCTAGCGCAGTGCTGAGTGGACTAGGCAAGGGCCCTCACACAACACAACACTAGACACACAGGCATACAGACAAGAAAATGCCCCCAGACTCCCACGGGTATCCTAGTAAAGTCGTGCAGGTCCACAGGACTCGCACCAGCAGACTTTTACTTAAAGGATCGCAAAAAGCCTCCCCTCCGGTCTAGCCTCTGCTCACCTGCCACAAGAACACACTAGCAAGCATGAAACCACCAAATATGAGACAACAAAAAAAGCTTCCTAGGTCTCATTAACAATTACATCTCTGCATAAGGCCCAAAATCCTATCTAGTTATCTGAGAGCTCGTCGTTAATACAATAATAGATATAAGGTCTATCAAGGGGATGGGATAATTAAATAGACTGGTGAAGTAGTGGAAAGAAGGTATACAAAGTAAGAGAGAAAGTTTCTAAGTGGGGTTGAGAGGGATAGATATCAAGGGGGTCCGAAGGGTACGACAGTGAGGTGAGCTCTGAGTCTTGAATCTGTCTGGACCCCACCCTAGGCATGCGAAATACATCCCATGCTTGGCAACACTCAACACAGTTGCCGGGTCAAAATCCTCTACCCCTTGCGTGAGTCGAAACTAAGCCTAACATTGCGATCAAATGGCAACATCAGGCTCGTCCCAAGCTAGTCTCTCCGCGCACGCGCAAAGCAACGTCCCCCAACCGGTCTCTCTCTCCCGCTCATCTCCTCCCACTCTCACTAGACTTACATCTTATATATTATAATGAAACAATCTACTATCGAGAATAAAATATACTAAGATGTGTTGGTTAAGAATAAGGGCAGCTTCAAGCTGTGAAACAACATAAGAATATCCCAGACATTAGTTACATTGTCGTAGGATATATACTAAGGAAAGGCCGGCCGGCTGGCTGCCGCCAGCCGGTTTCTAAACGGCTGGGCAGCCGACACTCGCGCATGCCCGCACGTGGCTACTATGCAGGAGCGTCACACCTCCCCCAAGATATAAGACACTTGACTAAGTTCTTCATATCTACCAGAAAGCTTCTCATAGTACCACACACTGTTGCGACACAAGGCACTATATATAAAATAAATAAAGACTGTTGCACTCCACCGAGCAAGTTCAACTAACTTAGTGACAATAAGCGAAAACATTCAACTTAGATACTGCTACAACATCTTATACAAAATTCTACACGTTATAAAATAAAGAGTTTTTATAAGGTTTTTGCTTTTTTAATTTGTTTTTTTCGACTGAACTACAGTGACAGCCTATTTTCCTCCACTCTCAACACACACTGACTGAACGGCGAGGGTTCTCCTGCAAACAAACCCTCCCGTGACAACCAATCAGCCAAAACATTATCAGTGCCCTTAGCATGCCACACATCCAACTTGTGTCCCGGCAGCGAAACAACACCTGGCACTGATAAACTGCCCAGTTCATCACAAGACTGGCATTTCTCTTCGCTCTTTCCGGCAACGGGGCCTGCAAATAACCTTTCACTAGTTCTACCTTCGTGATAGGCGATGCAGCCCCGAGGCGGTCTATGGTGTCGTCAACTCTCGATAAGGTATAGGCGTCTGTCAGGGATAATGCACACACACTCTCACAATCAACACACTCACTGATCTTGCCACTTAACACAGGTTGCAAAGTTACAGGCAACGACCACTCACGACATTCCTTATCCCTCAGACCCTTCGTCAACACGTAATCCAGCTCTGCTTGCACCACAGGCTGTCGAGCAGGATTTATTCGGTAGGGAATTAAACTGAGCCTTGCACTATCTACAGCCTGCATGTCGGATTCTACCCCCTACATCAGGCCTGGAGAAGCAACAAACATGCGGATGCACTGCCACAGCCTAGTAAACGACTTATCTCGCAGAATAACAATCCTAGTGCCCTTCCACAGCCCAGCCGAGACCGCAGCTTCTAACCTGTAGTCTCCCTCCTTCTCCACCTTCGTCCCTAGAACAGCCAGGTCATGAGAGGGACAATCAGTACCACCTGTGCAGTCACTCCCATAGTTCACAATTGCTAAGGCTTCCCCGCCGATACCGTACATGCACACCCCCGCATTTCTTACGACTACATCTGCCTGCGCAGCATCACCGCTTTTAGCGACATGGCCAGATACAGTCGGTCTATGGTAGGGCTGTTGCAATTGACTAGAGCAGCATTGGGAGGCTATGCGACGACTGGGCACTTCTATGCCACAGCCAACCTCACCAATCTGCTCAGAGTCCTCCTTTTGACCACCACCCTTGGCAGCCATGGGTCGACCCTGACCTGGCAACCATGCCAAAGCCTCGTCGCCCACCTTGAACCACCGAAACAACGAGGCTAACGGTCTTTCAACATCCACGTGACCTGCCCGCGGAACATCTTGCACCGCCCGAGTTGTGAGACTCAGGGTCTCGGCACGACCAGTGGGGTATGAACCGAGCTGGTGCTGGAGCGCTGCACACTGCTGTTCAGGCAGGTGCTCTAGCGCTTCCACAGCCACCAGACTCGTGTCCCCCGCCCACTGCTCCGCCGAGACATGACAATCCCTACTCTCCTCCACCTGTGCCCTACTGCCCCCCTCTCCTTCTCCACCTTGGCCGCGGCAGACCAACGCAGGGACAGTAGGCTGCTCAGGTGGTTGCCTCACAAACTCCTCCAACAGGTTCACATGACATGTTTCCCCGTCCTCGTGTTTGATCTCGACAGCACCATTACCACACTTCTGAACTTCCGGATCCTCCAACTGCAGTTTACAAATATCTGAGGGAACCAACCTGTCTAGATGCTTCCGAAGCAACCCAAGTCCTCCCCCAATATCAAACTGAGCAACCCTTTTTTCTCTCCGTGTGTAACGTTGCTGCCTCGGAGTCTCTTCCTGCCCTACCTCCTCACTAGCTGTGACAGGTCCTGGGGCCTCTCCAGACTCTAACATAGGTGCCTTCCGGACGCTTCAACACAGGCTGTGTCCCAACCTCTGACGAAGTACCCTTGGCAAACTCAGAAGATATAGGCGACACCCCTATGCTGCGGGCCAATGACACAACCTTGTTTGGTGGCTTGTTCGGGCAAGCATTTGCAAAGTGACCCTCCTTGTGACATGCAAAGCACTCTTTACTCTTTGGATTCCCTTGGGAGTGGGAGGCACCATTAGACTTCTTATACGGGCCGGTATTTATTAGTGGCCCCTCCATCATTGACGAACATGCCTATTACATAAGGCATCCTCTTCAAACACTAATCCGCCGTAGTTTGAATCTACCGCGCAGAGCATTTAAAAACTGAGGAGCCTTCATCATGAGCGCACGCGACCTCACTCATGGCTTCAGTCATTATGAATTGGGTTCTCACTACGAAAAAACTTCGTAAAAAATAAAAACAAAAAGAAAATAAGAATAACTATCCAATAAGCTTTCCATCATATCGTGGATGTACTTGTGTGGATTTCTGACCAGACGCTGATCCAGGCGTCATTCCTCCTTCTTTGCTCTGCGCTCAGCCTGCCCGGACGTTCCTTTCAGGCTCCGCTGGTTCCGCATTCGTGGCGTCCCTAGTGAGTTTTTTCTCATTTGTTTACTCTGGGATGTATCGAGTAAGGTTAGGATAGGCGTAGCAGGAGTGTCCTGGGCTGGTTGCCCGCGGTGCAATGTATTTTGGGTCGTATGTATGGGGCATCTATTTCGGATGTACCCTCGTGGTCCTGTTGTGGACACGTGAACTTTTCACAGTTTGGTTTAGTTGGTGATGCAGGCGGCTTTCATTACGCGTTAATTATTGCTGCCTTTTATCCTTCTGATGAGGTAAGCTGTATGTTTGCTGACGTTCCCAGCGTATTTTTCTTCACTTAGTGAAGTTTTTTCTGGGTCCGTGTCAGGCTTCCCGGGGTTGGGAAGTTTTTCGCTTCGGTGGTGTGTTGGCGGTGGTTCCTGTTGTGATATTCCAGTGTGTGTTTATATTTCAACTATTTCTTGCCGTCTACCTAGGCCTAGCCAGCCGCTCGTAGCTTTGCCACATGTCTAGTGTTATTATTTATTTTATAAATATGCCCTACTGTGTCATGTGTATCCGGGTTTTAGTTGTGTATTGGCTAATTCCTCGGACTATATTTGTTTCCTGGTTTAGTTGTGTATTGGCTATTTCCACGGATTATGTTGTGACCTTGGTTAGTCGTGCGTGTCTCTCCTCGGGTCGTTTTGTTCAGATGGTGTCTGTTCAGGGTGGGGTTTGCCTTCCGGCGGGTTTTTCTCGGTTTCACCGTGAAAAAACCTGACCGATGAGCAGTGTTAGGCCACACGTGGTTGTTAACACTGGCTGGTTCCCCGGCGGGGGAGGTGTCTGTGGCTCTCCAGGACTGCGTATCTGTGGGTGCCTGGTTTCAGGCCTCCTTTATTTCCCGGCGGGATGGCTGTACCCATCCTTACATATATATTTAGTTATATATAAAGAAACGATGTTCGTGAGAACACTTGTTTTTTATAGGTTTTTCTACCTGGTTTAACAAAACACGGGGAAAACCTAGCTGTTGTTTAGGCGTTCCTCCCCGGCGATCTTTTACAAAGTAGTGGGGTCAGGAACTTGTGGGGTTAACTTTTAGACTTCTCACCCGGCGGGTACACCTTAGCAGGGTGGGATAAAACGACTTAGGTCTCTTATAGTTAACCAATCCATGTGAGTGATACTCTGTGTATCGCCGCCTTTACTCTTACGGCATTTGAAGGATCAGTGAGGTTTAACCAAATCGATTTCCACACCCGGCGGGTGTCCCTAAGTTTAGGAACTAAGGAATTTATAAACAAATTCAATTTCGATTAACCTTAATTGGGGGATACTTTCAGTATCGCCGCCTTCTATTTTTACGACGATCGTTTGGGACAATTCGTTAAAAAATCAGATCTCGTATTTTCCTGCCCTGGGCTATTCTACTAAAATATTTCAAGGGCCGGCGTCTTTATGAGGGGGGGCTTTGTTACAAAATTGAATCTTGAGACAGTCACCACCTCCTACAGACTATAAGTGCCATACTGGACCATTATATCAGAGGGTATTCTTCATGTTCTTAGCTAAGAAGACTTGTTTAGCCTCTTTATACCCAGCCGCGTGGCGGGATGTGTTAGCTGTGTCTTTGCATCCCGTTACCCGGCGGGATATTAACACTTGTATGCGAACACTTGGGTTAACCTTATGAGCATTAATTCCTGGAAATTTTCTTTATTTTTCCAGAGCTGAGCTCCGGCGGACCAATACAGACCCGGCGGTAGTTCCTCTCACCAGTCTCTGTCATGGCTAATGTCACCCCAGTTTTTGCCCTGTGCATTACCCCTACTTGCGCGGGTATCCCCATTTTTGCACATACCCTTTGCATAAGGTGTGTTAGATGTCTAGACCGTTCAAGGGGTCTCTGGGTTACAAGTAATTGTTCTTTTTGCTCCCAATTAACTAATAAAGTCCTGTGTGACAATGACAAGACCGCGGCGGTAGCGTTGAGAGAGGTCAGACAACAAATGTCGGCCTACACTACCATTGTCGCACATAAGTCACTTCAATGTGACAACGTCCCACTTTGGGATAAGTTGCTGTCAGAGCACCCTCCCCCTAAACGTACCTCTAGAGTAAGGGGTTTTAAGCCGACAGAGACTAGCCAGGATTCTGTATCGTCTGTGGAGACGTTTAAACGCCCGAGAGAGCCTACTCCCCCGGCAGCCACCTCCTCGTCGCAGGCGAGATCGAGGTCAAGGTCTCCCCTCAGACAACGGTCTTCAAGTCGGGCCTCTTCCCCGGCTAGTAAGAAGTGCAAGACTGAAGCTTCCCCCAGGGACCATGGTGGTGATCCGTCCAAACCTAGGTCCAGTTCGCGGTCACACCGTAGCCATAAATCCTCCAAAAAGGATTCCCATAAGAAGTCCTCTCGACATTCTTCTAAGTCTAGTGCATCTCATCGTACCTCTACACCTGACAATGTTTCTGTTACAGCCTCAGAGTATAGTGAAGCGCCTGTCCCTAAACAAGATTTACCTATTGATATTTTAACCCTAGAAATGGAGAGTTCAGGATATTCAATAATTGAGAATGTTTCAGACTCTCAAGAGAGTGTAGGCCAGAGCCTAGGTGTTTGGCGTTTTGCTCAGCCAGGGTCTGTCCATCCACGTCCGACTCATACGAGTCACACAGTAGCCGAGGTCCACAGGGACGCGGCGCCCCATCCTCTATCCCTGATTTATCTTGGAAACAAGGTGCCCCTGCCTCGGCGGGGTCTTCTCAGGAGGATCGGGAGGGACAAGATGAAGTGTCATTAATTTCAGATAGGGAAGGACAAGGGTCAGGCTCAGGCCTGGACGCCGCCCATGATAATACTAATTCACCTGAAAGTTCTGCACCTAACCAGTTTGTTACAGCACAAGAAATTGATGGGTTACTTACTCATGCTCTATCAAAATTCTTTAATCAACAACGAGAAAACCCCACAATGGACTTGGGGGCTCCCTTGACAGGTTCTGCGGTACGGCCTCTGATAACGTCAATCGATTTATCTAAGATTCCTAACCCTCCTACTTTGTCACCGGCAGGGAGCTCTAAGCCAGCTACGGCGGCATTCACTACGTCAAATGTCAGGGTCATTACGGATGTTAATCCACCCCCTCTAGACAAAGCGCCTCTTAGAAAGGTAGCTATGCCCCTGCTTTATGGGCCAGACGAGTCATGGGTCCCTTTGAACCCCTCTAAGCCAGAGCTTGCCCAGCCTACCTTGTCAGGGGAACTCCCGGTACCAAGTGAGTGGTTTATCCAGGGAAATAAGTCTAAGAAATTAAGGGCATTGGATGCCTTGGGTAAGGTTTTGGATGTAAATATCAAGGCTATACCTAGTTATTATTATCAGGATTATTTTGTTTATGCATCTAAGCCTGCTTTACCCCCTGCCTCAGCTTCAAAACTTTTTTCAGACTGGTCTAAGCTGGATGGGTTTAATGATATTAAGGCTCTGTTGGCTATTACTCCTGAACTAGATTTACAGACCGTCACAGACGAGACAGCTAATCCAGTGTTGAAGGTGGGACAGTTAGGACCAGGACCTTGGGTGGATTGGGAGGTAGAGGCTCAGAACTTTGCAACCACTTTCACTTCTAAATCTTCCCACCAGATCCCTCAGGATACACATTCATGGTTCTCAATGCCGGTAGGTTCTGCCGGCGGAGTTCCGTCAGCTTTATTTTCCTTTTTAGCTGCCCCTAAGATTAATCTTTGTGAACTAAAGGAACCATTCATTACCCCTACCCCTTCTCACCTAGACAGAGAATTTAGGCTTAGGGGAAAAGCTTTCCGCCTGTTTTCACAGTACATAGTTTCTCAACAGGTGGCTAAGTCTTTACTCAGGTCTACTCAGGCAATCGCAGACGCGGATGCTCGAAGATCAGTTGAATTATCCCGGCGTCTGATTCTTCAGTCGTCAATTCAATCCTTAGGTGACATACGCACAGCCTTACTTGAGGCGGTGCGAGCACGACAGGATCTTAGAATGTCATTAGTTCGCAAGCTGCCTGATCGCATTGCTAACCAGGTGGTTATGTCCCCAGTACTTACACCTTCTTTAATGTCCCCTGATGTATGGCGAACAGTGTTTAACATGGCTCAGGCCGTGAAGCACAGTCCCGCACAGGCTAAGAACATGTCAATATCATTTTAAATCATGTCAAAACTCTAGGCTTCAAGGTAAATCTGGTAAAGTCAAACCTTGTTCCCTCAAGAGTAATTCAGTGGATAGGGCTGGTCTGGGACACCGCCGCTCTCACTCTGAGTCAGAGTGTGGACAATCGCAACAGGTTTCGCAGGAAACTGTTCAGGTTTCTTCACAGTCTGACTACGACACGAAGAGTCTGGGAGTCTCTGGTCGGCTCTCTCAACTGGATTCAGCTAACTGTCAAGTTGGGCCGGTTGAAAGTAAAACGATTAATATTGGAGGGCAACAAATATTTCCCACTCTTACCGGCGGGAAAATTATGGCCCATACCAAAATTAATCCACACCTTACTAGCGGTCTGGGCGAAGAGGGAAACATTGCACTCAATCATGTCATGGACCTCTCCTCCTCCAACGGTATGGGTAGACACGGATGCGTCAGGCACCATAGGGTGGGGATTTCAGTCAAATCAGGGGCACCAGGGTCAGGGACTTTGGTCCCACTTAGAAATCGCTCACATAAATGTCAAAGAGTTACTAGTCCCATTGTATTTCCTTCAGGCTCACGGCTCGGCGTTACGGGGCAAGTCAGTGGCCTTCAGAATGGACAATCTGAATGCAGTTCACTGTATTCAGAAACAAGGGTCAACGAGGTCAAGGAAGTTGCTACTCGTGTCGGAAGAGATTTTTGTCCTAGCCACCAGTCTAGATATTTATCTTCACGCATCTTATCTCCCAGGCGTAGCGAACGTCTGGGCAGACGCTCTGTCCCGGAGACAGAGCACGACAGTAGAATGGGAGCTCAAGCAACCCATTTTCGACCTAATGATTGCGGAGCTCTCCCATCCACAAGTGGATCTTTTTGCGTCCGAGGAGACTCACAAGCTCCCTCTATACCTCACCCGCCGGACGATAACGCCGGCAGGGGGGCCAGACGCCCTAGTGACAGACTGGAACAGATGGAGCTCCATCTATCTGTTTCCACCGCCAGATGCGTCACTAATGTGCCACGTAGTGAACAAACTACGAGTTTATCGAGGCTTAGTCTCGCTAATCGCGCCCCTGTGGCCGGCGCAGGTGTGGTGCCAGCAGTTAATAATGTGGTGCCCGGACCCGGTATCGCTCCCGGTCAGGTACTTCCACTTAGACACGATTGGCAACCTAGAGACCTCGCTGACTTTTGCATTATGGACATTCAGGAGGCCAAGTGGCTAGCACCATACGGTAGGGATGTGACCAATAAATTGCTCAATCAATATACTCAGTCTACTAAGCGACAATATCAATCTCATTGGAAAGCTTTTACTTCTTGGATTGTTAGAACGGAACAAACTGTACCCTCAGTGGCATTGGTTTTTAATTACTTGAACTATCTGTTTGAGCAGAAACGTTTATCTGTGGTTACTCTGAAGAATCACTTAACTGCGATTAGAGTGCCCTTTTTCGACCTTACAGGTCTATCCATACCGGTGGCGGAGGAAACAGGATTTATGAGAGCGTGTTTTAAACTCCGCCCACCTCCCCGTCAGCTCATGCCTACTTGGTCTCTGGACAAAGCTTTGTCTTTACTTCATTCTCGTCTGTATCAAAATACTGCAGACTTTGCTTTAATCTTAAAGAAAGCAGTTTTCCTTTTGGCTTTGGCCACCGGAAACAGAGTGTCTGAGCTGGCGGCGATGAGCAACACACCTAATTGTCTTAGGTTTGGTAGACTTAATGATTCCATTTCCATTGCACCCTCCCCGGCGTTTGTAGCCAAGAATGAGCATAGTGCACACGTGTTTTCTGAATTCACGGTGCCGGCGTTAAAAAGGGGAAAGGTGCATCATAATTTATGTCCAGTGCAAGCTCTAACCAAATATTTAAGAATAGCTCCTCATAACCCCCAAGGTGCTTTATGGGTAGCGAGTACGGGTAAACGCTTACTTAAACGGCGATTAGCCTCTCTTCTGGTAGAAGTCATTAAAGAGAGTAATCCCGGCGTTGTGGGTAGGGCCCACGATTTACGCAAGTGGGCGGCCTCTTTACGTTTCCTGAAAAACTTTTCAGTTGAAGATATTGCGTCCACACAGTTGTGGGCGTCTAATCATACGTTTCTCTCTAGATACTTGTCAGTTGCTCTAGACAAACCTTCCTTACCATGTATAGCTTTAAGGCAGAGGGTCTAGGTGGCCCTGTAGTCACTTATGTTTATTTTCAAGGAAAGGGGGGGGGGGGGGGTGCAGTCAGTTGACATAGGACACCCTAGACCCCGCCGGAGTATGAGAACTGTGATACAATTTAAGGTGGAAATGTGATATGAAAATTTCTCTGAGAGAATTTGTGCTAGTACAAAGTTTAGTACAAAACAACAGTGTTGTTATAGTAGTTTTAGCTGCGAAAGCAATGTAACATTAGTTCAATGGAGTTCATTAGCAATTGATCTCCACATGTATTTTGGGGTTTATGATGTGCACATATAAACTTATAACTTATTATTTGTCACCACTCGTTGAGTGGGGTGCCTTTTGTAACTACAGATCTGTGTTCAGAATCTTCAGGGTTACCTATTTTTGTCAGGCAGGCTTCTTTGAAGCACGCACCTGCCTGAACCCCCTTTTTCTTGTATATTTCCGGCGTACGCCGTATTAGATACATTTTTCAAAAGTAAGAATACTATGTGGTTGTTTTTATTATCTGCTTTTCTAGAGTTATGATATGATTACGAATGTCCCCCTCCAGTCTTAGATATCAGGCATGTTCGTCAATGATGGAGGGGCCACTAATAAATTATAGGTTTGACTCCTGTAAGGAGATTAGGAAAACCTAATATTTAGTAGTGGCCCCGTAATCATTGACGACTGGGGCCCTCCCGACCGTCCCCTTCCCATTCGTTGATGTATTAAGGATTTTGGTTTACTTGATATGTCAGTGAAGGAGGAATGACGCCTGGATCAGCGTCTGGTCAGAAATCCACACAAGTACATCCACGATATGATGGAAAGCTTATTGGATAGTTATTCTTATTTTCTTTTTGTTTTTATTTTTTACGAAGTTTTTTCGTAGTGAGAACCCAATTCATAATGACTGAAGCCATGAGTGAGGTCGCGTGCGCTCATGATGAAGGCTCCTCAGTTTTTAAATGCTCTGCGCGGTAGATTCAAACTACGGCGGATTAGTGTTTGAAGAGGATGCCTTATGTAATAGGCATGTTCGTCAATGATTACGGGGCCACTACTAAATATTAGGTTTTCCTAATCTCCTTACAGGAGTCAAACCTATAATTTGGTTTATGTTCAGTTTTATTGTCAGTGCTACATGGTTTTGTGTATTTATGTGTATCAAAATTCTTGGGAGGGGGAGGGGTACGATCCTTTGCACCCGACTCACTCCTAGCTGCTGCTTCGCACCCTCGAATTAATGACAGTCTGAGGTCAGCCATTTCTGCTGCCTCCTGGAGAGTTCTAGGATTTTTTTCCTTTATATTTAATGTTAAGTCCCCGCCTGTGCACTTAAAGAACTGCTCCAAGAGAACCAGCTCACTCAACTCCTCAAAAGTAGCTGCCCTCTCAGAACGCAGCCAATGTCGTAGTGCATCAGACAAGTCCCGGGCGTGTTCTAGGAAGGTACTATCCTTGCCCTTAGTAACACCCCGAAACTTCAAGCGGTAAGTTTCTGGTTGTAACTCATAGGCCCGTAGCACAGCCTTCTTTAGCTCATCATAAACTACACAGGACTCTAAAGGTAGTGCATCATACGCTTTTAGCCCCTTTCCTAGGAGTCTTGATGAAACTAATGCTGCCCACTTTTCCTGAGGCCACTGGTGTTCCTGACACTTCTTCTCAAATCGCATAAAAAACTCAGTTACACATGATTCATCGAACACAGGAACTAGTTTAAGCAGGCGCGACAATGATTGGTCACGATGTCTATTACCTCCCCCAATATTACGCCCTGTTACCTCAACTCGAGATCTCTCCAGCTCCCTGTCAGCCCGATACCTAGTAGACTCTGCCTGCAGTTCAGCCTCTCGTATAGCTGTTCTCTCTGCAGCCTCAGCCTGTGCACTAGCCTGTCTTTCGGTAGCCTCAACCTGAGCTCTAGCCTGTCTTTCGGTAGCCTCAACCTGAGCTCTAGCAACCTCAACCTTGGCCATCTCAAGCCGAAACAACAAATCTGGAGTCAAACCTTGAGGAGGGGAAGGTGCGTTTAATGGGGAGGGTCCCTGTGATTGAATTCCACGCTGCCATTGACCATCAACTTGGGGGTATGTTCAGGCACCCTGACGTTTGATATGGGGGTAGAGTGGAGGGGGGGCTGGGGACCGGGGCCCCCAGTCGCCTCTCCACCCAGGTCTCTCCCTTCTAAACCCAATATCAAAGTCCTCAGCTGATCTTTCCTCATGCCACTTAAACCCTGGTGACCCTGAAGACCTGCCACACACTTTAAGCCATACTTATTCAGCTTCAACACCCTGGCAGCGGTAAGGGGCACCTCTAAAAATCTTCTAGCACCCTCCTCGCTATCGACTAGCCACTCCACAGGTCTTTCTCCCTCCGAGCCCGTATCGTGACCTGACCCATCACTGTGTTCTGATGTATTAGACATGTTTGTGTACTGCAGTAATTATCACGGTTATAGAATGTGCCTTATCTCCTATGCAAGTATGTATATACTAATGTTATTTAAAGTCTTTAATGTGTTATATTGGTTGCTCCAAAAAAAAAAAAACTCTGTTTCCACTGTATTCCTCTAATCATAAGGAATCTCAAAACAAATGACCACTATATTCCTCTGTTCAGTAAATCCTATGCAAGGTCGCCATTTGTTACGTCCTGGGATATATAAACACTGGGCTCTTTCTATTGGACTAGGTATGCGGCAACAAGCAACAAAGGAAAACGCTAGATCCAACCCTTATCTATAAACCCAGGCAACAAACCACCCTAAACCGTCAAGAGTCCTGCCTGGACAACAAAGTATCCTATGATTCGGCTACAGGGTGCACGCACTATAGACTGCTGATAGTCGAGCAGGCTATATAAAAGATCACACAATTAAGTTGACTTAAAGCTTCAAGGAAAAGATAGATAACAGAATTAAATTGCAGAAACAATTTAATAACAAACTAGAAGAAAGTACATTTAACGTTACGTTAATTAATACAACTAATCACCCCTGCGTGAAAGAAGGTGAAAGCAAACAGTCCCCAAAACATCGTACAGGTAGACAAGATGCAGGTTTCTAAACTGCATGCGGCTACTGTAGGATCTGATGCTTAGCAAAGAAAGTAAGTTACGGATTTAGAGAACTCTTAACTAATAAGCAGGAATAAATACTAGTGATAGGACCTACAGTGTATGATGGCATAGGTATAATTAAATAAAGGCAGCAACTCGCAACATAACCACATACAGGTGTGCTTCTCACTCTTAGTCAGGCAAGCCTGCTCGGACAGAGTCTCTAAGCCACACCCTGACTCACAATGCTCACAAAGACGGTAAACTGTGGCACAATAACAAGCATACAGATATAATAAACCGCTAGCTGTTAATCTGCCAGGTGGCAGAGGTCTAGCCGGAAGGATATAGGCTTCGGATACCCGGGCTGAGCCACCTGCTCTAGCCTAGGGACGTTCCCAAGTCTGTGCGCCAAATTACTCTAATTGAAAGGGTGCTCTCTTGAGAAACTCAGATCCCAAGTATCTGACTCTCTCCTGGCGACCCTAAAACAAACGCAAGGCGTGCTAGCGCAGTGCTGAGTGGACTAGGCAAGGGCCCTCACACAACACAACACTAGACACACAGGCACTCAGGCAAGAAAATGCCCCCAGACTCCCACGGGTATCCTAGTAAAGTCGTGCAGGTCCACAGGACTCGCACCAGCAGACTTTTACTTAAAGGATCGCAAAAAGCCTCCCCTCCGGTCTAGCCCCTGCTCACCTGCCACAAGAACACACTAGCAAGCATGAAACCACCAAATATGAGACAACAAAAAAAGCTTCCTAGGTCTCATTAACAATTACATCTCTGCATAAGGCCCAAAATCCTATCTAGTTATCTGAGAGCTCGTCGTTAATACAATAATAGATATAAGGTCTAACAAGGGGATGGGATAATTAAATAGACTGGTGAAGTAGTGGAAAGAAGGTATACAAAGTAAGAGAGAAAGTTTCTAAGTGGGGTTGAGAGGGATCAAGGGGGTCCGAAGGGTACGACAGTGAGGTGAGCTCTGAGTCTTGAATCTGTCTGGACCCCACCCTAGGCATGCGAAATACATCCCATGCTTGGCAACACTCAACACAGTTGCCGGGTCAAAATCCTCTACCCCTTGCGTGAGTCGAAACTAAGCCTAACATTGCGATCAAATGGCAACATCAGGCTCGTCCCAAGCTAGTCTCTCCGCGCACGCGCAAAGCAACGTCCCCCAACCGGTCTCTCTCTCCCGCTCGTCTCCTCCCACTCTCACTAGACTTACATCTTATATATTATGAAACAATCAACTATCGAGAATAAAATATACTAAGATGTGTTGGTTAAGAATAAGGGCAGCTTCAAGCTGTGAAACAACATAAGAATATCCCAGACATTAGTTACATTGTCGTAGGATATATACTAAGGAAAGGCCGGCCAGCCGGCTGCCGCCAGCCGGTTTCTAAACGGCTGGGCAGCCGACACTCGCGCATGCCCGCACGTGGCTACTATGCAGGAGCGTCACACCTCCCCCAAGATATAAGACACTTGACTAAGTTCTTCATATCTACCAGAAAGCTTCTCATAGTACCACACACTGTTGCGACACAAGGCACTATATATAAAATAAATAAAGACTGTTGCACTCCACCGAGCAAGTTCAACTAACTTAGTGACAATAAGCAAAAACATTCAACTTAGATACTGCTACAACATCTTATACAAAATTCTACACGTTATAAAAATAAAGAGTTTTTATAAGGTTTTTTGCTTTTTTAATTTGTTTTTTTCGACTGAACTACAGTGACAGCCTATTTTCCTCCACTCTCAACACACACTGACTGAACGGCGAGGGTTCTCCTGCAAACAAACCCTCCCGTGACAACCAATCAGCCAAAACATTATCAGTGCCCTTAGCATGCCACACATCCAACTTGTGTCCCGGCAGCAAAACAACACCTGGCACTGATAAACTGCCCAGTTCATCACAAGACTGGCATTTCTCTTCGCTCTTTCCGGCAACGGGGCCTGCAAATAACCTTTCACTAGTTCTACCTTCGTGATAGGCGATGCAGCCCCGAGGCGGTCTATGGTGTCGTCAACTCTCGATAAGGTATAGGCGTCTGTCAGGGATAATGCACACACACTCTCACAATCAACACACTCACTGATCTTGCCACTTAACACAGGTTGCAAAGTTACAGGCAACGACCACTCACGACATTCCTTATCCCTCAGACCCTTCGTCAACACGTAATCCAGCTCTGCTTGCACCACAGGCTGTCGAGCAGGATTTATTCGGTAGGGAATTAAACTGAGCCTTGCACTATCTACAGCCTGCATGTCGGATTCTACCCCCTACATCAGGCCTGGAGAAGCAACAAACATGCGGATGCACTGCCACAGCCTAGTAAACGACTTATCTCGCAGAATAACAATCCTAGTGCCCTTCCACAGCCCAGCCGAGACCGCAGCTTCTAACCTGTAGTCTCCCTCCTTCTCCACCTTCGTCCCTAGAACAGCCAGGTCATGAGAGGGACAATCAGTACCACCTGTGCAGTCACTCCCATAGTTCACAATTGCTAAGGCTTCCCCGCCGATACCGTACATGCACACCCCCGCATTTCTTACGACTACATCTGCCTGCGCAGCATCACCGCTTTTAGCGACATGGCCAGATACAGTCGGTCTATGGTAGGGCTGTTGCAATTGACTAGAGCAGCATTGGGAGGCTATGCGACGACTGGGCACTTCTATGCCACAGCCAACCTCACCAATCTGCTCAGAGTCCTCCTTTTGACCACCACCCTTGGCAGCCATGGGTCGACCCTGACCTGGCAACCATGCCAAAGCCTCGTCGCCCACCTTGAACCACCGAAACAACGAGGCTAACGGTCTTTCAACATCCACGTGACCTGCCCGCGGAACATCTTGCACCGCCCGAGTTGTGAGACTCAGGGGCTCGGCACGACCAGTGGGGTATGAACCGAGCTGGTGCTGGAGCGCTGCACACTGCTGCTCAGGCAGGTGCTCTAGCGCTTCCACAGCCACCAGACTCGTGTCCCCCGCCCACTGCTCCGCCGAGACATGACAATCCCTACTCTCCTCCACCTGTGCCCTACTGCCCCCCTCTCCTTCTCCACCTTGGCCGCGGCAGACCAACGCAGGGACAGTAGGCTGCTCAGGTGGTTGCCTCACAAACTCCTCCAACAGGTTCACATGACATGTTTTCCCGTCCTCGTGTTTAATCTCGACAGCACCATTACCACACTTCTGAACTTCCGGATCCTCCAACTGCAGTTTACAAATATCTGAGGGAACCAACCTGTCTAGATGCTTCCGAAGCAACCCAAGTCCTCCCCCAATATCAAACTGAGCAACCCTTTTTTCTCTCCGTGTGTAACGTTGCTGCCTCGGAGTCTCTTCCTGCCCTACCTCCTCACTAGCTGTGACAGGTCCTGGGGCCTCTCCAGACTCTAACATAGGTGCCAATAATGTGTCACCAAGAAACACTGCCGGCTCAAAACTCTCCAATTGACCAACACTTCCCGTTTTCTTGTGACCTTTCCTCCGTGGTTTGATAGACTGAGGTGGTGGATGCAAGGCTCCGGATGTCTGAGAACGCGTCACAACACCCGCCATGGTTTGTACGCTACACTTCTCAACCCACTCCTGTTCCTCCCTACTAACGTCGGCCGCCTTCTCGGCAACGACCACACGTGGCTACTATGCAGGAGCGTCACAATGTCAACAAACGTGACAATATAACGGTTGCCGGCGCGAGCAGGGAAAGGTCCCATTACATCAAGGGAAAGTATCTGGAATGGTTTCTGAGCGGAAATGGTGCCAGCGGGTCCTGCTGTGCGGCATCGGTCTTTACCTAACGCACAGGGTTTGCATGTTTCCGTCACCTGCTTGGCAATCCCGGACGGGTTGGGTATTCAATACTGGTCCTGGAAGATTTTGAGCATCTTCTTTTGCCCGTTCCCTTCATGAATGGCAATCATCTACTCTTGTGCGACTGTTGGGTCGATGACTATGTGGCCGGATTCAGTGGCGAGTTGATCTCCCCAACGTGTCAATTTCGAGAATATATGTTTGGGCATCCAAGTTGGCTTGATTCTTCTTTCCCAGGATTGTAGCAGGGAAACAGCTGGTTTGTGTAGGTCCTGAACTACGGACGTGTTGACAAACTCTGTTTGTTGTAAGGCGGCCAGGTTGGTGGGGTGGTCTTCTGGTACCGGAAGACGTGAGAGGGAGTCAGCATTTGTGTGGAGTTTCCCGGGTCGATAGTGTATCGTGAAGTCATATTCTTTGAGCGTTTCCCTCCATCGTACTAGTAATGCTGAATTGGTTTCGCATTTCCGTAGCCATTGCAAAGATTGGTGGTCGGTAATAATGTCCAGTTTCACTCCTAGGACAAATGACCGGAAATGGTTGAGGGCCCAAATGACCCCGAGACACTCGCGTTTGGTGGCAGCATAATTTTGTTGAGCGAGATTTAAAGTAGAGCTAGCATAGGCAATGACGTGCTCTTTTCCTTCCTGGACTTGGGCGAGAACTGCTCCAATTGCGTATAAGGATACGTCCGTGTAGATACGAAAAGGTTGCTGGTAGTCGGGAAATGACACAGTAGGTGCTTGTACTAGTTTTTCTTTCAACTTCTCGAATGCTACATTTCTCTCAGGTGTCCAAGAAAATACTGTGTCCTTATGGGTGAGTTGATGCAGTGGGCGGGCTATTTCGGCGAAGTGTGGGACGAAACGTCTGTAATAGGTGGCTAATCCCAGAAACGAGCGGACTCCTTTTACTGTGGTGGGGGCTGTTGGTTATGGATGGCAGATAGTTTCTTGGGGTCAGGGGCAATTCCCTGATCGGATATTACGTGACCTAAGAAATCAACCGTGTTACTTGCTATTTCGCACTTTGAGGGTTTGAGTTTGAGCCCGGCTTCCCTTATTCGTTGTAGTACTTGCTTCAATCGACGTAGGTGTTCCTTCCAGGTATTAGAGTAGACTATTACATCGTCCAAGTAGGCAAGGCAGGTTTCCCAAGTTAACCCTTTGAGGACTGATTCCATCAGGCGGGAGAAGGTGGCAGGGCCGTTGCAGAGGCCAAATGGTAGTACATTAAATTTGTACAAGTGACCGCCGCTGGTGGAGAATGCCGTTTTCTGTTGATCTTCTGGTTTTATGGGCACTTGCCAATACCCGGCTTGAAGGTCCAACGTGGTGAACCATTTGGAGCCATGGAGGGAGTCGAGGGAATCGTCGATATGGGGAAGAGGGTTGGGGTCTTTGATTGTTGCATCATTCAATCGGCGATAGTCCACGCAGAATCGAGTTGACCCATCTTTCTTCTTCACTAGTACCACGGGAGAGGACCAGGGGCTAATGGAGGGGGTAGCAATGCCTACATCCAACATGTCTTGCACTTGTTGTTCTTCTTCTTGCCGCTGAAGGGGGTTCTTCCTGCGGGAGGGCTGACGCAAGGGCGGTCCTGTGGTGTTTATGGCGTGTTGTTCAAGGTTGGTCTTTCCTATTTCGGTGGAAGTTTGGGCAAAGACGTCGCTAAACTCTAGCAAGAGGGAATACATTTGTTGATTTTGTTGGCATGAAAGGGATTTGGGAATGGAGGGTAACTTCAAACTATTGGGGGCATTGGTGGGGGGTATGGCTAGGTCATCAAAAGTCTCTAGGTCCCCGATGATGAGGCCATTAGGTAAAATGAGTACCTCCTCGGAGATATTGGCTATTAATATGCTATTGGTTTGAGAGGAGATGATTGCTGGCTGAATGAGGCAGCGGCCCTGATTGATTGACGTGTTAGTGGGTGTCAAGATCATGGAGTTCTGAGGAATGGGGCGGAGGTTAACCCATTTCTGATGGTTAGGGGGAATGTTGCATTTATCTTGGATGATGGCGGGGCTGACAACAATGGGAGTGCAGTTTAAAGGGGGGTCCCGGCATGTGATTTGTTTTAGTGTGTGTGGGGATGTTCGTTTTCTGTGTTTGGTTAGGCATAGAAAACGCGGATGGGAGGGGTACCTGTGACATTTCGGTTGTGGTGGGGAGAGTGGGAAACATAGAAAACGGGATTTCAGAGGGGGTGTGCGTGATTTGGGTGGTGCATGCACATTCATTTGGTCATTGGATAGGGCCTGCCTAGGACATTTATCAGGGGTGATCTGGAAATAAGGTGGCATGGAAGGTTGAACAGGATGGTCAATGTTATTGGGAGTATTCAGCAAAACATTTGAAGAAGGGTGCTTGGCATTTCCTGAAATAATTGTAGCAGAATATGGGCTAGGAGAATGGGCATTATACAAATATATGGGTTTTTCACTCGATGTTGGGCGGGGGATAGGGGCTGAGTCTTTAGGTTTCATGAAGGTCTGGTGGGCAGGATTTATTGGGGTGGCACAATTTTTGTTTGTTTTTCTTGTTCTTAGGGGGTATTTTGTGACTGTTCTGTGAAGGGTTTTCTTTATTCCCAGACGAGGTTTGAGAAGGCTGAGGTTTTGTGGAGGTTATTTTGCTCTGGCTCTGGGGATGCGAGGTTGATTCACAGTCTTGTGATTCAGGGTGCAACAGGATCCTCGAATGGACTTTTTCTTGGTGGGGCTTATGGACTCGGGTTTTTTTTTATTTTTTATTTATATATATTTTTTTTTATTGAAAGAGATAAGTCGTTGGCCGCAATCAACTTGGGCCTGGAGCTTGTGGAGGAGGTCAAGTCCTAAATATCCGTCGTAATGTTGACAATCGGATGGAAAAATTATGAATGAATGGTAGCAATTGGCATGGGGTTCAGGGGTAGTCACGCTGAGAGGTTGTGTTTCACCCCGGATTTGCAAGGCAGTATCTCCGGCACTGACTAATTTGGATTTAGTGGGCAACAGTGCCCCAAATTTGCGGTGATGTTGGTAAACACAAATAATTGAACAGGCATGATCTAGCGGCGCCAGTGTCGATCAATAATCGGACAGGGATGTCCTTAATCTTGACGAGATGATAAATAGGGGCAGTTCTATTATTGAGGGCGTCCCCCGCCGAGGCCATCGTGGGCGGGGGAGAATCTAAAAATCCTGGTGGTCTATTTCTGACTCTTCCAGTATGTCGTCTGTAGCTGCAGGGCTCATGAGGTGAGCAACATCCTCCTGGTCAAAATCATTGATATCTTCTTCTTCAACAAACTCCTCCTCATTTACTGAAATGCGAGGTTGGTTTGGTCGGGATTTTGCGGAGTCGCGAATTTCATGAAGGGCACACTTTGGACTACACGCAGGGAAATTATAGGGGTTTATAATGACAAGAGTGGGGTTCTTACTTTGACTGCCGCTGTAGGCCTTGTTCCTGTTATAAATCCGCCGCAAGGAGTTGGGTTGGAATCGTGGTCTGCTAGGCTGAGGTTTTCCGGAGTGATAAGCTGGCTTGGAGGTGGCGTGTTGTGGATGGCGATAGAGGCTGGTGTCTCTACGGTTCGTAGCGCCTTTTGGATGGTTGGTATACCTCTTTATGGTGGCAATTATTGGCGTTTTCGTGGGTTGCACTGCTAGGATTCGACGGATGGTGATTAGATCTTTTTGGAACCCGACCGGGTCGTGCACCGCGAAATATTCTTTAACTGCTGAGGGCAACACTGAGACTAAATTGACTAGGATTTGCTGATCTTGTTGAATTCTAGGTAGGGTTGGGAATGAAGATTTGATATGTTGTGAAATGGTGTTCAACGTTGCATCCAAATCACCTTCGTACTTTGTATCCTGAATACGGGTGTGGGCGACAAAGATGCCCAATGAGGGTTTGATGGCTTCAATAACTATGGGCCTGAATTCGTCCCACGAGAGTTCAGGGGTTACCTGTGATGCGACCAGGGAAACGGCTTTTCCCAAGTGCGTAAGTATTATGGCAATTTTCTCTCGCTCCGTAGTATATGCCAAATCTAGCACGGGCTTCACAATGTCCATGTATGTTTCTATTTCGTAGGTCTCGCCATCGTATTTCGGAATGGTGATGTGCGAACGGGCTGCCATTTTTCTATGTTATTATGCTTCTACCGTTTCAAAAATGAACTGTAATGAAATCTTCTATCCGAATCCAGAACCACCGCTAGCCGCCTATGCAGGATTAACTTGGTATAGGTGGGTTCTACAGGATTGGGTTATAGGACTTCATGCACAGGACACAAATGAAATCAATAGAGGGCATAAATAATATCAAAATAATGGTTTACAATGCAGCTTTATTCTCCGAAAACACTGGGTAGAATAATGGTTATACGTGCATTCGAAACAAATGGTAAATTGGATAAGTCAAATGCGTACCTTGGACTTTTATAATCTCTAGCACTTCTCGCGGATTTGGATAGAGTCTCACTTCCCACTTCCAACGTTCAGGAATTATTCTTCTGATCACATTACTTCAACGATACGTAGGTTACGAATCACATAGGCTAGGTATCTCGTTAATTAACTCTCTGGTACATGATTCAAAATCAAAGATGCAATTAAGTAATATGAGTATCTCCCAAGAATTAATGTAAAGGGAATAACTGTAGCTAGGTTCACTGGTCTAGTATGTTCACTTGGTTGGGTAATACTTAAGACAGAAATATCAGTGGGGGCGATTCAGGTCTCTGGTAAATAATCACAATTGCTTATTCGGAATTGCTTTCACTCGAATCGTAATCCAATTTATTAAGACTTATTTCTTCGGCGAGGTTAAACCTGATATCAAGAATTATTACGGGAGTCAATTCGCCTAGTTTAACTTCACTGATACGTTTTAGTGCACACTAGCACAGTAATCACTTTCCTCTTAGCATCAGAGAAAATTCGAAACGCAATTGAATACACTGGATGATTGAGTTATTTGTACCATACACTGATTCTTCGAGAATTAGCACTGTAATAGTTTCCTGGTTATCTTGAGTTGGTGATGTTGGGGGTTAAGAGTTGCTCCGTTGCCGTCCAAGTTGTCCGGGAGTGTAGAGAAGTTTACAGTTGGGCTACTTGCTTAGCCGGTGATGACGCCCCGATATGTTACTCTTGCTGGAGACCATAAATAACACTGTCTCAGGTACAACCGGATAAACAATGCGTCGAATGATCATAAGACAGTCGGGAGAAGCGACTTTCTTATCTATCTCTGGTCTTTATAAGAGGTTCAAGGAGCGCGGGCAGCTTTTCGCCTTTAAGTCAACAGACAATTGTTGCCAAGGAGTTATTCTTGCAGAGTCCTCAATCAAGAGTTTCTCACATAATCCCTTCTAACATAACAAGATCTTTCTACCCTAGACCAGTTATGAGTTATGATTGTTTGTAAACCCAAGTAGACGAGGCCACACTACAATACGTTTATAAGACAATCAACAATTGGTAAATCGGTTGTTTGTAGATATAATCTTGCCCTCGGGGGTCCAATTGCAAGAAAATATTCACAAAGGGTTAATTCACTTCCTCACAGATTAATACTGATCACGGACACCGAGTTATCATGAATCTTGAGGGGTGGAGCACTATATACGTCAACCAGAGCGGCGCAGCCGGTGCGTTGATATTTACTGATGAACTGTCAAGCCTTTTCTAGGGGGGGTGGGGGGGGGGGGGGGGGGAGGTTTATAGGGGGTGGTAAGGGGGAAAACGAATGTTCTAGAATTGGGATGTTGGAGGAAAAATAGAAGTTAATTTAATCCCTTGACTTAGGAGGGTAGTGAAAAAGGTCTTTATAAGAGGTAGTATGTAGGCCGGAATATGATTCGATATTGTTGACATCTTTACTCTAGGACAAGTTATTATTAGAGGGGTATAAAGGAGGATTTGGGCAAGGGGAGGCACTAGTTTATTGGGCGCCTGACTGGCCTAGGTGGTCAGGCATTATACCTTATTTCACACAAGTATCCTTCTCTGCTCTAGCTGAAATGCTATTAGGAATCTAAGATGGGTTAAGGAGAATTTTGGGGGTTAGTTAGGAATGGGATAGAATAGTATTTAGGCTGGAATTAGAACTTGTAGCTCGTTGTAGGTTAGAGGCACCCAGGTTTTTGACAAGAATTTTTGTGGCACTTCCGTGCCCGGATATTCTTCCGCGGGGGGCAAGCGCGCGTAGGCTTGGGGGTTGGTGAGGTACCCTTGGGTAAGGGGCAAGCCGTGCCCTGAATACTGTGGCACGGCGTTTTTTACGTTAATTGAGTTACTATATGAGTTCAGGCCGTCATGAGATATATATTTCGTTATGGTTGATCATTTAATCTAGTTTTTACTCACGAGATCCACTTGTGGAGGTTATGGATAGTGATTTTGTAAAAGTGCAAGTCAGGAGGGAAAAAGTACCCTCTTCAAGGGGAGTGAGGGGGGGGTGGAGCTAGCCTCACGCGGCCGGCCCTACTGGTTCGGGTTGTGAGTTCGGTTATACAGGTTAGAGGATAGTTAAAGGAGGTACAAGAATAGGTTTGTACCTTCTGTTTACTGGAGCTTGGGATAGAACTGAATCGGCACGGAATAAACATACTGATGGACATCTTACTAGTGGAGGGTTGTGAATTGAGGGGAGGGGTGATGGGAGGCTAGGTGCCGTGTCGCTCGTGAATTTGGACATCGACCCTTGACGCGTTGGGCATAGAGGTGGCATTTCCCTACGATGAAAACAGGTAGGGTAGGTTTTGAAAGAGAAAATGACAGGGTGACTCAAAAGATTACAACCGGGCATGGCGTCACGAAAACAGAGTAGTGTGGATTGTGGACGAGAAGGTGGCGATTGATTAGACGTATAACAATTGTGGGAAGGAATGGAAGAGAGGAATAATATCGTGGATAAAAGATAGTTAACCTAGGAAATTAATACATGCATGAATGACGGTATTATAGCCGTCGTTATAATAAGATGATGGAACATGGTTGAATAACTCAAGTTCAATTACATAACACTTAGTTACTAGAAGGGAACAACTGAGCATGGGACTACATACATTTACTCTCGTAATGGAGAGAGATACTAGGTCTCTTTCCTGTATCTCTCTTGAGATGATCGTATGCAGATTGGTCATAATTAACTTATATAAATCCTTCATTTCCCTACGATGAAAAGATGATGGGACCTGGTTGAATAACTCAAGTTCAATTACATAACTACTTAGTTGCTGGAAAAGGGAACAACGGAGCATGGGGGCATATATATTTATTCGTCATGGAGAGAGATACTAGGTATCTTTCCTGCATCTCTCCTGATGATCGTAAGCCGATTGTTCGTAATGAACTTATCCGAATTAACAGGCATAAATCACTACAATAACTGGCATAGGGTTATTGGGTGTATAGAGTCGTGGTTAAATGGTTTGGTCGGTAGTACAAACTGGGGGGGTCATGCTTGACACTGTTAGAATTATATAATTTACCTTAGTATAGTTATGTGTGGTATGTGGGTGTCTTGGATGTTAAAAAGGTTGGGAATGCACCACTTCTGGCCGACGGGCCTTTGGGGTCTTTTGCTTTCCGGCCGTGTTGGGGTCGGTCCCTTGGTCCAGTCGTGCGAAGCTAGCATGTTCAAAAGGTTGGGAATACACCACTTTTGGCCGACGTGCCTTTGGGGTCTTTTGTTTTCCGGCCGTGTTGGGGTCGGTCCGTTGATCCAGTCGTGCGATCCTCCGTTGACTGACAGGGGTGGCGGCTTCCTTTGATCTTGTGGGTGAGTCCCACTTTCGCCTCTGGCTGTCGGGTCCTTTCGTCCCGGCTGGCTTTCGCTCTGGTTCTTGCGGAATTGCTACTGGGTTGCTGGTTGGGAGGTTGGTGGGGGGAATACTTTTTGGGGGTATTTTACTTCCCTCCCCTTCGTCGTAGTCTCGTCCTCGAGCCTCAAGGGTGAAGGAGAGAGAGGCTCCTTGGTGGTGTGTCATGGGTAGTGTATGGAGGAGTTCCCACCAATCGATGGAGCCTTGTGGTCTTGTGGGGGTTGATGGTCACCTGAAGGAAGGACGTCGTGGTGTTTATTATGGCTGCTGTGATGGCTTCGTGCTGGGCTTGAACGCGGACCATTTGTCCTGAGTCCGTAGAGATTTTGATTCTCTTGATGAAGGGTGTCGTGAACATTATGGTGGCTGAGTGTTGTGTTGGTGGGGGTGGTGGGGGGTAAATAGGGGCGATTCTTAGTATGGGTGTGTGTGCAGTGTGGATTGTTGGAGATGATGTGGGTTTTTCTGTGTTACTTTCGCGGATAGGAGAAAACTGGACAGGTCGGGTGACTAAACGTCCTGATGCAGTTCGTATGGGGGGTCGGTTATTTATTTTGGGGCTTGAGTCACTGGATGATGTCCTGTATCGGGGTGGTTTTGGATTGGGGTTGTGAGGAGTTGAGGTGGGGGTGTTAGTTGCCGTATTTGTGGTTGATGAGGTAGGTGTGTTGTGGTGTTTACTTGTGGAGGGGGAGATGGTGGAAGGAAAAGGGGGCAATTGAGGGGGGGGGGGGGTAAGTCGAATCGGTAGGGAAAATGGAGTTAAGTTGGTGGTCATTGTGGAGGAGTTGGGTTTGTTGTCGTTGATGCCGGTTGTTGGATTTCTGAGGGCATAATCATGATCTAAGATGTTGGGGGGGTTTGGTGGGTCGGGTATAGAAGACATGGGGGATGTGGATTTGGAGGAGTTCGGTTGTGGACTGGGGGTGGAGTGAGGGGGAGATGGGGTTTGTGAGGAAACCAGAGGTTTTCCAATGGTGGGGTTTTCTTTTCTTTGAGATGGGCGGGGGCATTGGTTGGTAGGTGTTTTTGTTTTGGGTTGAGGTAGAAGGTGAGGGTAAGGAGGATTGTGGTGATGGGGGTTGTTTTCGCAAGCGTTTGGTTAGACGTGGTCTTGTAGGGTAGGTTTTGGAAGAGACACGTGGACGTAGTTGGTAACGGTTGGTGGTTTGTGAGTGTTTGTGAGGTATTTTGTTTGTTTGTTGAGATTTGCTGTCTGTGGTGGAAGATACAGATACGGAAGGGGTGGGTGGGGGGGGGTGTTACTTCGGTTGACAATGCGGAGGGGGGAGGGGGGAGGGGGGTGTGTTGGCGAAAAGTAGGGAGAGGTGGTGTAGGTTTTGGTTTTGTTGGAATGTTGGTGGGGGAGGTGGGGTTGAACAAAAGATGCGGGTGAGTGCAGGGTTGGTAGGGGGAATACTATCCTCGTTAGTTAGGGGTTTAAAAATTCTACGAATCTATTTCTGTAGGTGCGAGTCTCGCCGTGGTAATTAATGGTGGTTTGGTAGGCATTTGGGATTTGGGTAACTGTATAAGGTCCGACATATCTTGGGCCGAATTTATTGATGACCGGAAGGTTGGCCACCATCACGGTATCGTGAATGGCGAAGGGGTTCTGATCAAGGGGGTTGTCATGCATCGTGTCTTGGCAATTTTGGGCGGTGCGTAGTGTGTTCTGGAGTTGTTGCAAAGGGTCAATTTGGAGGGGTGTGGTGGAGGGTTGTGCTTGGTGATGAAATGGTAGTAAGAGGGGTGCTACTCCGTACACACGTTCATGGGGGGAAATTCCGTCTTCTTTGGGGCAGGTATTCATACCCCACTGGATCATTTTTAGTTGAGAGGGCCAGTCGGAGGTGTTTAAAGCAATCATACGGGTACGTAATTGGTTGTTAATCGTACGGTGACTACGCTCGCACACGGCGTTGCCTTGCGGCCAGTAAGGGGAGGAGTGTTTAATTTTGAGTCTGCACTGTTTAGCGAATTCCTTCCAAACTTGACCACTGAATTCGGGAGCGTTGTCTGATAATATAGCAATAGGTAAGCCGAAAATGGGAACATTTCTGTGGCGAGGAGGGTAGCGACTGTGGTGGCAGTGTGATCTTTTGCGAGGCAAGCTATGAGGAATTTAGAGTAAATGTCAACAAACGTGACAATATAACGGTTGCCGGCGCGAGCAGGGAAAGGTCCCATTACATCAAGGGAAAGTATCTGGAATGGTTTCTGAGCGGAAATGGTGCCAGCGGGTCCTGCTGTGCGGCATCGATCTTTACCTAACGCACAGGGTTTGCATGCTTCCGTCACCTGCTTGGCAATCCCGGACGGGTTGGGTGTTCAATACTGGTCCTGGAAGATTTTGAGCATCTTCTTTTGCCCGTTCCCTTCATGAATGGCAATCATGTAATCTTGTGCGACTGTTGGGTCGATGACTATGTGGCCGGATTCAGTGGCGAGTTGATCTCCCCAACGTGTCAATTTCGAGAATATATGTTTGGGCATCCAAGTTGGCTTGATTCTTCTTTCCCAGGATTGTAGCAGGGAAACAGCTGGTTTGTGTAGGTCCTGAACTACGGACGTGTTGACAAACTCTGTTTGTTGTAAGGCGGCCAGGTTGGTGGGGTGGTCTTCTGGTACCGGAAGACGTGAGAGGGAGTCGGCATTTGTGTGGAGTTTCCCGGGTCGATAGTGTATCGTGAAGTCATATTCTTTGAGCGTTTCCCTCCATCGTACTAGTAATGCTGAATTGGTTTCGCATTTCCGTAGCCATTGCAAAGATTGGTGGTCGGTAATAATGTCCAGTTTCACTCCTAGGACAAATGACCGGAAATGGTTGAGGGCCCAAATGACCCCGAGACACTCGCGTTTGGTGGCAGCATAATTTTGTTGAGCGAGATTTAAAGTAGAGCTAGCATAGGCAATGACGTGCTCTTTTCCTTCCTGGACTTGGGCGAGAACTGCTCCAATTGCGTATTAGGATACGTCCGTGTAGATACGAAAAGGTTGCTGGTAGTCGGGAAATGACACAGTAGGTGCTTGTACTAGTTTTTCTTTCAACTTCTCGAATGCTACATTTCTCTCAGGTGTCCAAGAAAATAATGTGTCCTTATGGGTGAGTTGATGCAGTGGGCGGGCTATTTCGGCGAAGTGTGGGACGAAACGTCTGTAATAGGTGGCTAATCCCAGAAACGAGCGGACTCCTTTTACTGTGGTGGGGGGCTGTTGGTTATGGATGGCAGATAGTTTCTTGGGGTCAGGGGCAATTCCCTGATCGGATATTACGTGACCTAAGAAATCAACCGTGTTACTTGCTATTTCGCACTTTGAGGGTTTGAGTTTGAGCCCGGCTTCCCTTATTCGTTGTAGTACTTGCTTCAATCGACGTAGGTGTTCCTTCCAGGTATTAGAGTAGACTATTACATCGTCCAAGTAGGCAAGGCAGGTTTCCCAAGTTAACCCTTTGAGGACTGATTCCATCAGGCAGGAGAAGGTGGCAGGGCCGTTGCAGAGGCCAAATGGTAGTACATTAAATTTGTACAAGTGACCGCCGCTGGTGGAGAATGCCGTTTTCTGTTGATCTTCTGGTTTTATGGGCACTTGCCAATACCCGGCTTGAAGGTCCAACGTGGTGAACCATTTGGAGCCATGGAGGGAGTCGTGGGAGTCGTCGATACGGGGAAGAGGGTTGGCGTCTTTGATTGTTGCATCATTCAATCGGCGATAGTCCACGCAGAATCGAGTGGACCCATGTTTCTTCTTCACTAGTACCACAGGAGAGGACCAGGGGCTAATGGAGGGGGTAGCAATGCCTACATCCAACATGTCTTGCACTTGTTGTTCTTCTTCTTGCCGCTGAAGGGGGTTCTTCCTGCGGGAGGGCTGACGCAAGGGCGGTCCTGTGGTGTTTATGGCGTGTTGTTCAAGGTTGGTCTTTCCTATTTCGGTGGAAGTTTGGGCAAAGACGTCGCTAAACTCTAGCAAGAGGGAATACATTTGTTGATTTTGTTGGCATGAAAGGGATTTGGGAATGGAGGGTAACTTCAAACTATTGGGGGCATTGGTGGGGGGTATGGCTAGGTCATCAAAAGTCTCTAGGTCCCCGATGATGAGGCCATTAGGTAAAATGAGTACCTCCTCGGAGATATTGGCTATTAATATGCTATTGGTTTGAGAGGAGATGATTGCTGGCTGAATGAGGCAGCGGCCCTGATTGATTGACGTGTTAGTGGGTGTCAAGATCATGGAGTTCTGAGGAATGGGGCGGAGGTTAACCCATTTCTGATGGTTAGGGGGAATGTTGCATTTATCTTGGATGATGGCGGGGCTGACAACAATGGGAATGCAGTTTAAAGGGGGGTCCCGGCATGTGATTTGATTTAGTGTGTGTGGGGATGTTCGTTTTCTGTGTTTGGTTAGGCATAGAAAACGCGGATGGGAGGGGTACCTGTGACATTTCGGCTGTGGTGGGGAGAGTGGGAAACATAGAAAACGGGATTTCAGAGGGGGGCGTGCGTGATTTGGGTGGTGCATGCACATTCATTTGGTCATTGGATAGGGCCTGCCTAGGACATTTATCAGGGGTGATCTGGAAAGAAGGTGGCATGGAAGGTTGAACAGGATGGTCAATGTTATTGGGAGTATTCAGCAAAACATTTGAAGAAGGGTGCTTGGCATTTCCTGAAATAATTGTAGCAGAATATGGGCTAGGAGAATGGGCATTATACAAATATATGGGTTTTTCACTCGATGTTGGGAGGGGGATAGGGGCTGAGTCTTTAGGTTTCATGAAGGTCTGGTGGGCAGGATTTTTTGGGGTGGCACAATTTTGTTTTGTTTTTCTTGTTCTTAGGGGGTATTTTGTGACTGTTCTGTGAAGGGGTTTCTTTATTCCCAGACGAGGTTTGAGAAGGCTGAGGTTTTGTGGAGGTTATTTTGCTGTGGCTCTGGGGATGCGAGGTTGATTCACAGTCTTGTGATTCAGGGTGCAACAGGATCCTCGAATGGACTTTTTCTTGGTGGGGCTTATGGACTCGGGTTTTTTTTTATTTTTTATTTATATATATTTTTTTTCTTGAAAGAGATAAGTCGTTGGCCGCAATCAACTTGGGCCTGGAGCTTGTGGAGGAGGTCAAGTCCTAAATATCCGTCGTAATGTTGACAATCGGATGGAAAAACTATGAATGAATTGTAGCAATTGGCATGGGGTTCAGGGGTAGTCACGCTGAGAGGTTGTGTTTCACCCCGGATTTGCAAGGGAGTATCTCCGGCACTGACTAATTTGGATTTAGTGGGCAACAGTGCCCCAAATTTGCGGTGATGTTGGTAAAAAAAAAAAAAATGAACAGGCATGATCTAGCGGCGCCAGTGTCGATCAATAATCGGACAGGGATGTCCTTAATCTTGACGAGATGATAAATAGGGGCAGTTCTATTATTGAGGGCTTCCCCTGCCGAGGCCATCGTGGGCGGGGGAGAATCTAAAAATCCTGGTGGTCTATTTCTGACTCTTCCAGTATGTCGTCTGTAGCTGCAGGGCTCATGAGGTGACCAACATCCTCCTGGAGAAAATCATCAACATCTTCTTCTTCAACAAACTCCTCCTCATTTACTGAAATGCGAGGTTGGTTTGGTCGGGATTTTGCGGAGTCGCGAATTTCATGAAGGGCACACTTTGGACTACACGCAGGGAAATCATAGGGGTTTATAATGACAAGAGTGGGGTTCTTACTTTGACTGCCGCTGTGGGCCTTGTTCCTGTTATAAATCCGCCGCAAGGAGTTGGGTTGGAATCGTGGTCTGCTAGGCTGAGGTTTTCCGGAGTGATAGGCTGGCTTGGAGGTGGCGTGTTGTGGATGGCGATAGAGGCTGGTGTCTCTAGGGTTCGTAGCGCCTTGTGGATGGTTGGTATACCTCTTTATGGTGGCAATTATTGGCGTTTTCGTGGGTTGCACTGCTAGGATTCGACGGATGGTGATTAGATCTTTTTGGAACCCGACGGGGTCGTGCACCGCGAAATATTCTTTAACTGCTGAGGGCAACACTGAGACTAAATTGACTAGGATTTGCTGATCTTGTTGAATTCTAGGTAGGGTTGGGAATGAAGATTTGATATGTTGTGAAATGGTGTTCAACGTTGCATCCAAATCACCTTCGTACTTTGTATCCTGAATACGGGTGTGGGCGACAAAGATGCCAAATGAGGGTTTGATGGCTTCAATAACTATGGGCCTGAATTCGTCCCACGAGAGTTCAGGGGTTACTTGTGATGCGACCAGGGAAACGGCTTTTCCCAAGTGCGTAAGTATTATGGCAATTTTCTCTCGCTCCGTAGTATATGCCAAATCTAGCACGGGCTTCACAATGTCCATCTATGTTTCTATTTCGTAGGTCTCGCCATCGTATTTATGAATGGTGATGTGCGAACGGGCTGCCATTTTTCTATGTTATTATGCTTCTACCGTTTCAAAAATGACCTGTAATGAAATCTTCTATCCGAATCCAGAACCACCGCTAGCCGCCAATGTTAAACCCTGATTTTATACAGGATTAACTTGGTATAGGTGGGTTCTACAGGATTGGGTTATGGGACTTCATGCACAGGACACAAATGAAATCAATAGTGGGCATAAATAATATCAAAATAATGGTTTACAATGCAGCTTTATTCTCCGAAAACACTGGGTAGAATAATGGTTATACGTGCATTCGAAACAAATGGTAAATTGGATAAGTCAAATGCGTACCTTGGACTTTTATAATCTCTAGTACTTCTCGCGGATTTGGATAGAGTCTCACTTCCCACTTCCAACGTTCAGGAATTATTCTTCTGATCACATTACTTCAACGATACGTAGGTTACGAATCACATGGGCTAGGTATCTCGTTAATTAACTCTCTGGTAATATGATTCAAAATCAAAGATGCAATTAAGTAATATGAGTATCTCCCAAGAATTTATGTAAAGGGAATAACTGTAGCTAGGTTCACTGGTCTAGTATGTTCACTTGGTTGGGTAATACTTAAGACAGAAATATCAGTGGGGGCGATTCAGGTTTCTGGTAAATAATCACAATTACTTATTCGGAATTGCTTTCACTCGAATCGTAATCCAATTTATTAAGACTTATTTCATCGGCGAGGTTAAACCTGATATCAAGAATAATTACGGCAGTCAATTCGCCTAGTTTAACTTCACTGATACGTTTTAGTGCACACTAGCACAGTAATCACTTTCCTCTTAGCATCAGAGAAAATTCGAAACGCAATTGAATACACTGGATGATTGAGTTATTTGTACCATACACTGATACTTCGAGAATTAGCACTGTAATAGTTTCCTGGTTATCTTGAGTTGGTGATGATGGGGGTTGAGAGTTGCTCCGTTGCCGTCCAAGTTGTCCGGGAGTGTAGAGAAGTTTACAGTTGGGCTACTTGCTTAGCCGGTGATGACGCCCCGATATGTTACTCTTGCTGGAGACCTTAAATA
Source organism: Paralithodes platypus (assembly GCA_032716605.1). Taxonomy (NCBI): domain Eukaryota; kingdom Metazoa; phylum Arthropoda; class Malacostraca; order Decapoda; family Lithodidae; genus Paralithodes; species Paralithodes platypus. Next base: position 8,141,258 of record CM064499.1, on the reverse strand, counting down.
ACACTGTCTCAGGTACAACCGGATAAACAATGCATCGAATGAACGTAAGACAGTCGGGAGAAGCGACTTTCTTATCTATCTCTGGTCTTTATAAGAGGTTCAAGGAGCACGGGCAGCTTTTCGCCTTTAAGTCAACAGACAATTGTTGCCAAGGAGTTATTCTTGCAGAGTCCTCAATCAAGAGTTTCTCACATAATCCCTTCTAACATAACAAGATCTTTCTACCCTAGACCAGTTATGAGTTATGATTGTTTGTAAACCCAAGTAGACGAGGCCACACTACAATACGTTTATAAGACAATCAACAATTGGTAAATCGGTTGTTTGTAGATATAATCTTGCCCTCGGGGGTCCAATTGCAAGAAAATATTCACAAAGGGTTAATTCACTTCCTCACAGATTAACACTGATCACGGACACCGAGTTATCAAGAATCTTGAGGGGTGGAGCACTATATACGTCAACCAGAGCGGCGCAGCCGGTGCGTTGATATTTACTGATGAACTGTCAAGTTTTTCTCGCGAGTCTTTTATAGGGGGTGGTAAGGGGGAAAACGAATGTTCTAGAATTGGGATGTTGGAGGAAAAATAGAAGTTAATTTAATCCCTTGACTTAGGAGGGTAGTGAAAAAGGTCTTTATAAGAGGTAGTATGTAGGCCGGAATATGATTCGATATTGTTGACATCTTTACTCTAGGATAAGATATTATTAGAGGGGTATAAAGGAGGATTTGGGCAAGGGGGGGGGCACTAGTTTATTGGGCGCCTGACTGGCCTAGGTGGTCAGGCATTATACCTTATTTCACACAAGTATCCTTCTCTGCTCTAGCTGAAATGCTATTAGGAATCTAAGACGGGTTAAGGGGAATTTTGCGGGTTAGTTAGGAATGGGATAGAATAGTATTTAGGCTGGAATTAGAACTTGTAGTTCGTTGTAGGTTAGAGGCACCCAGGTTTTTGGCAAGAATTTTTGTGGCACTTCCGTGCCCGGATATTCTTCTGCGGGGGGGAAGCGCGCGTAGGCTTGGGGGTTGGTGGGGTCCCCTTGGGTAAGGGGCAAGCCGTGCCCTGAATACTGTGGCACGGCGTTTTTTACGTTAATTGAGTTACTATATGAGTTCAGGCCGTCATGAGATATATATTTCGTTATGGTTGATCATTGAATCTAGTTTTTACTCACGAGACCCACTCGTGGAGGTTATGGATAGTGATTTTGTAAAAGTGCAAGTCAGGAGGGAAAAAGTACCCTCTTCAAGGGGAGTGAGGGGGGGGTGGAGCTAGCCTCGCGCGGCCGGCCCTACTGGTTCGGGTTGTGAGTTCGGTTATACAGGTTAGAGGATAGTTAAAGGAGGTACAAGAATAGGTTTGTACCTTCTGTTTACTGGAGCTTGGGATAGAACTGAATCGGCACGGAATAAACATACTGATGGACGTCTTACTAGTGGAGGGTTGTGAATTGAGGGGAGGGGTGATGGGAGGCTAGGTGCCGTGTCGCTCGTGAATTTGGACATCGACCCTTGACGCGTTGGGCATAGAGGTGGCATTTTCCTACGATGAAAACAGGTAGGGTAGGTTTTGAAAGAGAAAATGACAGGGTGACTCAAAAGATTACAACCGGGCATGGCGTCACGAAAACAGAGTAGTGTGGATTGTGGACGAGAAGGTGGCGATTGATTAGACGTATAACAACTGTGGGAAGGAATGGAAGAGAGGAATAATATCGTGGATAAAAGATAGTTAACCTAGGAAATGAATACATGCATGAATGACGGTATTATAGCCGTCGTTATAATAAGATGAGCATGGGGCTACATACATTTACTCTCGTAATGGAGAGAGATACTAGGCCTCTTTCCTGTATCTCTCTTGAGATGATCGTATGCAGATTGGTCATAATTAACTTATATAAATCCTTCATTTCCCTACGATGAAAAGATGATGGGACCTGGTTGAATAACTCAAGTTCAATTACATGACCACTTAGTTACTAGAAAAGGGAACAACGGAGCATGGGGGCACATATATTTATTCGTCATGGAGAGAGATACTAGGTATCTTTCCTGCATCTCTCCTGATGATCATAAGGCGATTGTTCGTAATGAACTTATCCGAATTAACAGGCATAAATCACTACAATAACTGGCATAGGGTTATTGGGTGTATAGAGTTGTTGTTAAATGGTTTGGTCGGTAGTACAAACTGGGGAGGTCATGCTTGACACTGTTAGAATTATATAATTTACCTTAGTATAGTTATGTGTGGTATGTGGGTGTCTTGGATGTTAAAAAGGTTAGGAATGCACCACTTCTGTCCGACGGGCCTTTGGGGTCTTTTGCTTTCCGGCCGTGTTGGGGTCGGTCCCTTGGTCCAGTCGTGCGAAGCTAGCATGTTCAAAAGGTTGGGAATACACCACTTTTGGCCGACGTGCCTTTGGGGTCTTTTGCTTTCCGGCCGTGTTGGGGTCGGTCCTTTGATCCAGTTGTCCGATCCTCCGTTGACTGACAGGGGTGGCGGCTTCCTTTATAATAATAATAATTAATAATAATAATAAAGTAGACGTGCCGTTTTGCCCAAAATCAAAACAGCATACCCAACTCTGCGATGGGTTACCATCATCACTACTAATATCATCATCAATCACAATCACCATCATCACTACTACTGCCATCATCACTACAACTGCCACAATCATCACGACTACTTTTATCATCACCAATACTATGATCATCATCACTATTACAATTACAATCATCACTACTACAATTACAATCATCACTACTACTCTCACCATTGTCACTACCATCTTTATCACGACTATCATCATTGATACTACATCTATCAACCATCATTACTTCTATCATCACCACCATCTTACAATCATCATTACTACAGTTAACATCATTACTACTACTATAACCATCATCATTACTATTGTCACAAGTATTACCATCATGTATCCTACTATCACCATCATCACTACTACTGCCATCATCACAACTATTGTCATCATCACTACAACTTTCACCATCATCACTATTACTCACCATCATCAATAATACTCACACCATCGTCACTACCATCATCACTACTGTCATCATTATAACTACAACTATCATCATTTCTTGTCACCATCATCACTACTATTATGACCATCATCACTACTACTAGTATTGTCACCATCATATCTACTAATGTCACCATCTTATCTACTACTATCATCATCATCAATACAAATACAACCATCATCACTACTATTATCACCATCATCACTACTATCACCATCAATCCCACTATTACTACCATCACTTCTAATGCCAACTAAACTAACTTAACCTAGCAAATACGGAGCGAGATATTTTCGCCCCCGGAACGAATGTGTTCTTAGTGTGCGAACCGCTTCGGGGCTCACACACTAAAAACGCCATCATAGGGGGGGGGGGGGGTTTCCAGGAAGGGGGGGCTTGGGGGGGGGGGGTAAAACTATATTTTGGACCTAAAATCATAACTATTGCATAAATTCAAAAAATCTTTTTTGACTGACGTTCGCATTCACGCAACAAATGTTCGTGTGAAATTTGGTGAAAATCCGTACAACGGTCTAGGAGGAGTTCCGAGACAGATGGACGACGACGACGACGACAGACATTTTTTTTGTGTGGTACCCACTATACGGGGGGGCGATACCAAACTCTGCTTACGCAGAGTTGATTAACGATATATTCACAAAAGCAGCCCGAAGGCTGAAAATATACAAGGAAGTTGATACATAGTTAAAATTAAAATTAAAATTGACACAGGAGCTAACAGGCAAATTTACAATAAAGTAGACGTGCCGTTTTGCCCAAAATCAAAACGGCATACCCAACTCTGCTTACGCAGAGTTGATTAAAAATATGTATATAATTTATTGATTGTTTAAGACCTTAATTATTGAAGGAATTGCGCTGTTCTTGTAGCGGTCAGTCCGTGGTGCTCTTATGGGGACAATACGGTTGAAGTGGCGAACAGCGCGTAGAGGAGGAGGGGCATCGGGCAGTACTAGGTGCCGGTGTCTGGGGTTGTTTAGTAGTTTGCTGGCGAACTGCTGAAGGTGTTGTTCGTAGAGATTAGATATGGCGAGGACGTTAATTAGGTTACATGCATCTTGGTAAGTGGTGTAGTTGGCCCCGAACATTATTCTGATTGCTCTCTTCTGAATTTTTTCTAATTTATTTCTTTGGGTTAAGTTGAGAGAGGATGACCAAACGGGTGAAGCATAGCAGAGTTTGGGTAATATAAAAGATTTGTATAAAAGTAGCATGTCATCTCTGGGAACCCCTAGTTGTCTCAGGGTGCGTAACATGTGTAGCCGATAAGAAGAAGCACTAGCTATGGTGTTAGCATGTTTATCCCAGAGTAGTTTTTGCTGAAGGAGAACACCAAGTAATTTAGTGGACTGAACTGTCTCAAGGGTGTGATTGCCAAGCATGAGGGTGGGTGGAGGGATGGGTTTAGAAGCAACATTGAAGTTCATGACTAGTGTTTTGTTTAGGTTAATAGTGACATCATTATCTTGTGTCCAGGTCAGTAGGGCATCTAGGTTGGCTTGGAGAGTGCTGTAGTCTGGAGAAGCGTTGCTGATGGAAGAGGCTATTGTGGTATCTTCATATTTCCATTTGAGTTCTGCGTCTTGAAGGGCGTTATTGCTGAGTATTAAATAACCGAGGGGCCCCATTCGTGTCCCTTGAGGCAAACCGCAAGTGAGTGTTTGTGAACTGGAGATACTGCCTAGAAAGCGGACGGATTGTTGACGGTCGTTGAGGAAATCTGCCAACCAGGAGGTAAGACATTCCCTGAGGCCAAGTTGAAGTGCTTTCTTAATTATAATGGTGTGGTTCACTAGATCGATTTTTATTTTAAATCTATGAATACTGCTGTTACTGACGTGTTTCGGCGGTCTAAATTTTTATGAATGAAGTCAAGAAAACTGATGAGGTAGTGTGAGGTGGATGAGGATTTAATATTTCCATACTGGCACGAGTCTAATTTATTGTATATATCTTTGTAAGCCAATTCAGCTACAAAACTTTCACAAATAAGGCTAGGAATAGGTGTAATAGCTGTGGGCCGTAGTTCATTAAGAGATTGAGGGTTTGAAGATTTAGGGATTGGAGTGACATAGGAATGCTTCCAATTTTTAGAACATTTGGATTGTTGTAAGGAAGCATTAATTATGGATGTGAGAGGTAAGGAAAGTTCAGGAGCAAATTCTTTGTATAAGCGGATAGGAAGATCGAGTGGAGTGGAGGAGCGTTTAGGTTTGAGAATCTGTAAACGACGGCAAACTTCGTACTCTAATACGATAGGTGGGGGGGAGGGGGCAGGGAGGTATGCTGGGAGCTGGTCATGAGAGAGCTTAGGAAGTTGTTGACATATAGAGGCAAAATGATTATTTATTGTCTCGGCTGCTTCATTACTGGTGAGATGGTTGACACACAGGAAGGTTGAGGGTCGGTTCTTAAGGCCTCAACATTCCTGAATTCAGCTAAACCATTCACTAATGTTTGTGTGTTTCAAGTGTTGTATTTTGTTGGGATAGAAAGTCTTTTTTGCCATTTTAATTTCTCTAATAACTTTGTTTCGAAGTGATTTGAAAAGGGTGGTGTTGTTGGCTTTAAAGGCATTGTCACGTTGTTGCATAAGGCGTTTAATACGGCAATTAATCCAAGGGAGGTCAGACTGGTGACTACAGTTTTTTCAGGGAAGAAATGTTGGTAGGTTATATTAATAGTATTGAGATAATTTTCCCATTTGCGATAAACATCTTCAACAGTTAACACCTCAACCCAAGGGTATCGAACAATTCAATCACCGAAGAGTCGAATTGCCGAGTCTGTTATAGGTCTGTACGTGTTTGTTTTGTAATTTTGTTCTTATTTGTGTGAGCGAAAGTAGGTTTGGGAGTCCAGAAAACCGAGGTGTGATTGCTTCGTCCAAATGGCGACATTGGAATCGGGGTTTCATAAAGGTTTGACATATCTGTTAGGATTATATCTAAAATATTATTATGGTGTGATCTTGTGGGTGCGTCCCACTTTCGCCTCTGGCTGTTGGGTCCTTTCGTCCCGGCCGGCTTTCGCTCTGGTTCTTGCGGAATTGCTACTGGGTTGCTGGTCGAGAGGTTGGTGGGGGGAATCCTTTTTGGGGGTATTTTAATAATAATTCATTCAGGTTCAGGGGTAGTTTATAGAGAGGCCTTCCTTAGGGCTAAGGCCTCATTAATTACTCCTTCCATTCATCTACCCATAGCCTATGATAGCGCAGTTGGAAAGTGTGCACATGCTTAGATTGATATGCAGGATTCGGAACTGCATTAATAAATCGTAGGCTTGTCCACCATTCTTTAACTGTCTTCGTAGCGCAATGGATAAATGCACTGAATTTCGGTGTGATCATCCTAGGTTCGAATCCCTGGACTGCCACATGTATTTGTTGATTTCATTAATTGAGTTTAGGAGTAAAGTCGGTTGGTGGAGGTAACATAATAATTCATTCAGGTTCAGGGGTAGTTTATAGAGAGGCCTTCCTTAGGGTTAACTCGGGAACTGCAGGAAGACTCTTAAGAGTTCCCCCGGCGGACTGCGGGAAGACTCTTAAGAGTAAGGCTATTAAAAAATCCATTTAAAACACCCCAAATTTTTTTTTTTTTTTTTTTTTTTTAATTTTTTTTTGTATTGCCCCTGGGCCATGCCAAATATCACTCCTCCACCTCCCCTCCTTCCCCACTTTCCTCACCTCCTTCAGTTATCACCTATTTTCCCTGTTATTCCCTTATTCTGTGGTATATTTTCGTGCTATCATTAGCGATGCAAGCAGGGCATTGTCATCACTGTTAGCAAGCGAGTGCAAGAGAGAGAGAGAGAGAGTATCGATCGATAGTCTCTCTCCAGACGTGGGGAAAAGTGGTGGGAAGGGAGTTTGCCTCAGCCATACATTATGTAACTCCCGGCCTGTATCGCCGATTTTGACCATCCAAACGCTGTTTCCACTTGTTTTATTGTTGTAACAGGTTAATACCTTTATAATCAACCTATAATAGGCGCATATGGAGAAGTATTAATGCTATTTATGGTAAAATAACGATGTTAGTGATGGGAACAGCTCAAATACGTCAGCACAGGAGTGTGGTGTCTCATACCCCCCATGCGCACTTCAGAGGTTAAGGCCCCATTAATTACTCCTTCCATTCATCTACCCATAGCCTATGATAGCGCAGTTGGAAAGTGTGTACATGCTTAGATTGATATGCAGGATTCGGAACTGCATAATAAATCGTAGGCTTGTCCACCATTCTTTAACTGTGTTCGTAGTGCAATGGATAAATGCACTGAATTTCGGTGTGAGCATCCTAGGTTCGAATCCCTGGACTGCCACATGTATTAGTTGATTTAATTAATTGAGTTTAGGAGTAAAGTCAGTTGGTGGAGGTAACATAATAATTCATTCAGGTTCAGGGGTAGTTTATAAAGAGGCCTTCCTTAGGGTTAAGGCCCCATTAATTACTCCTTCCATTCATCTACCCATAGCCTATGATAGCGCAGTTGGAAAGTGTGTACCACAGTACATGCTTAGATTGATATGCAGGATTCGAAACTGCATAATAAATCGTAGGCTTGTCCACCATTCTTTAACTGTGTTCGTAGTGCAATGGATAAATGCACTGAATTTCGGTGTGAGCATCCTAGGTTCGAATCCCTGGACTGCCACATGTATTTGTTGATTTCATTAATTGAGTTTAGGAGTAAAGTCAGTTGGTGGAGGTAACATAATAATTAGTACTTCCGTAATTTAATTGGGCATCACTAGTACTTTATTTATTAATTTGCATAGAATCAGAGAATATGATTCCATTAGAGTTTTTCTTTATATATAGGCGTATCACTAGTACTCTTCACTGTTCAAGGGACTGGAGTTTTCGCAGAGACGCTCCAGTCCTGACGTTATTCTTGACTTACAATGTGCTGGCTTAATAATCCATTAGGGTTGATAGCCTCTGAAGTCCTGTTTTAACTAAATCTTCACTGGTGATCATTTGGAATTATTCTTTCTTAAATACACTTAGTATAAATCACTTATCACAGTTGTTTCTCCTGCGTATTTATAACAGTATAATAATTGCACTATACTGTATATTTGTAGAGTAGATACTTAAGTCTTCGGTAGATAAGCTGGCCGTGGTGGTGATCCTGACGTGGCTAGTTGACAGCAGTTGTGCTCAAACTCTTGAAGTTGGACCTTGAATAATACCTCTCATATGCCAGTACATAGGTAGGATATAATAGAGTTAACGCAGGAGAGGGCTCACTAACTACTCTGGTCTTTATAAGAGTTTTGATACAGAACTTCCAGAGTCTTGATGTTGGGTCTTCAATATCGTGTGCAAATCTGCTAGTGCAGCAGCAACACGTTATCGAACTAACGTAAGATAGTTGTTTTTGACGCAACTGTTCTGACCTTTATAAGTCTCTCAGAACTGGGGGTGATGGATATATTGTGGCCTTCTCCGAGATATTTTTATCTCGGAAGGACTCACTGATTAGTGCCGTTACGGTATCTCACAGACCCCTAGTTTGGTCTATCCCGGACAAAGCACTTACCATGGCAGCATTCTTTATAAACAATAGTGTCGCGGTTGGGGTAGGCAAGGATATTAGTTACAACCAGTGAAGTGTCTAATAAAGCTTCCTTGTTAATACCCACAACAACAAAAACACTCTCTTGAAGTAGACTTCTTGGTACCAGTGCACCTAGTGTATCAATAGGCTACTATCAAGAGCGAAACAGGGGTGGCCCAATCTTATTGTTAGTTTACCGTCCAGTGATAGGTAGATTAACCTTCCAACTGAGTGAAGATCTAACAACTTTCCTGCAGTGGTCATACCTTTGGCTGGGATGTCCTGGGTGATGTCATTCCGGTTAATAAGGGCACTGGCGTGAGTAGGACTTCCGGTGGGGTTGGTAGTAGTCCTTCTGGGACCTTTCACTATGGTGGTGGTGTGGTTGAGAGGTAGACGGGCACTTGGACTTTTCTTGGTTATGGTGCCTTTTCAAGTGTCTTCTCTCCTTTTCACGTTTGTTGTTTCTTGGCACTTCCGTGTTGTCCAGGTGTTGTGGAGATTGCAGCAACTCTGGCATACCTTATGGGGCTGTGTGTTGTTCCCTTGTGGCTTGGAGGTGTGGTGTGTAGAGGAGAAGAGATGCTTGGTGGTGAAGCACGTTGAGGTAGATGTTTTTCTGTTATTTCAGGTACGTAGTAACCGTCTTGCAAACACAATCCCACCCCTACTCTGTGCAACTCTCCAACCCAAGAGTGAAACGTTATTCTCTGTCTTTCTTCTATTCAACTGCTGAGCTCTGGAACTCTCTCCCAGAATCAGTCTTTCCCTCTGCCTATGACTTAAATTGCTTCAAACTCCGTGTGTCCAGGCATTTTTGGCTCGAACGTCCCTTAATTTTGGCCCTGTCACTCTTTCAACTCTGGGGGAGGCACTCGATACAGGCAGTTCTGCCTTTTGTCTCCCTCACTCACATAGAACAAAAAATATATTATAATGAAGTAAGGTTGTTCATCTCTGAGACAGAAGGGTAAATAATATTTCCCCTTCCGTCTGAGAGGTGAACAACCTATCCCCGAGTTAAGACCGCCGCTTGCCACCAGTAAAAGGCCACGTAGTTAATGACCTATCAGGTGTGCACTGTATCATATTATACTGTCTTGGTGGTGTAATGGTTAGAGTTTTTAACATCTCTATGTGGTATCCCAGGTTCGAATCCCGGGAGGATCACATGCTTTCATTCATTTATTTTCATTGGGAGGTGTTTGGTGTTGGGAGTGGAATTAAATAATTATATTAATATAGAACTAAAGGACCAAGGCAAGGACAGAGTACACTATAACCATGTATATTTGGTTTTATTTGTAAGTTACAAAAGAAGTGCAAACAGGTATGCCGAAGGTGACTTATCTAAATACTTGTAATTAAAATTAATGAAGTGGATATATATATATATACTGTATATATATGTCCATACTTAGTGTACTCAAACTAGTATGAACAGTCTCGATGTTACGTAATCTGGGTTGATGTAGCGTTACGTATCATTCCGTAGTCTTAAGTTGAACGCATCCATAACCTTGGTCGAACGTTCCATGATTGGGTAGAATATATTATTCTATAGTTGTATATGGGAAAGTATTGTAGGATTATAATTCCCATATATATATGTATATTTGTATTATTTAAGATTGTTTGCAAGTATCTCATTGTAAAGAAGATGGGATACATTTTCCATATGTTATGCGCGTGCGCGGTATGTCACGACAGAGACAAACATAACGCGCTCGCCCACTCTCCAACCAACCTCCGTCCCAGCTACACACGCTAAGCCTTCTTTCTCCTAGTTATTTCACCAGGTGTTTTCGCTTCACTTTTCATCTCATACTCCATAGTCACTACTTCATCATCTTTGTTACTTAGCACAACTTAACGTAAATATCTAGCCTATCCTAGCCTATTGTAGCCTCTTTTTATACTCTGTTTACTATACTAACCACTTCCAGTCATCTAGCCTATTTTCCGCCATCCTCCAATCACCAGCTGAGTTCATCAAAGGGTAATATATTCTATATGGTTAATACTTCTTCATTATCAATAATATACAGTCCACTTATCTAAATTAGCCATAATATATATATATATATATATATATATATATATATATATATATATATATATATATATATATATATATATATATATACACACACAACTCAGTAACAATTTATAAGGTAGAACCTGAAAAAGGAAGGAAATAGATATGGAAGGGAGAGTGGGGGAACATGGGAGGGCAGCTAATATGTATTTTTGTGGTGTTGGAAATTAGAGCTTACGTTAAGGTATGAATTAATATCTTTGGTATTAGAGATAAAGAGATCTCTTATATCTATAATATATGCATATCGTTATAGGCAAGGGGATAGTTGTGTGTACTATTGAAGCTTAAACTTTAGTTGGGATCTCACAAATAGAAAGCAGTATTATTACCTGAAGGTACACTCGAATGCCATAGTCTCTACTCTCTAGCCCATTCGTAAATATTTTTAATTATGGAAGAATATATCTGGATTTTGTTTGTAATGAATATAATTTTCTATGCATCAATTACAAAACTATTTATACTTGTTATTGAAAAACAAGTTCTATCCAAAAATGAATCCAGAGTTATAATTACATACAGAAAATTATGGGGGTCTACAAATTCTTATGAGTCGGCTAGAGACTATGGTTTCCGAGTGTACAATGTTCCGCTTTCTGAGAAGGGTAGTCTTTCCAGGTGCCTTGGGTAGCTCCTGGTCCCCTCGCCTCCTCCCTTTTCGCTGCTTCTCAGATGTCGTATGGGTTGGTAGTCATGGCGCCTGGTTCTCGATTTCTAGCTACTGGGCTGGTGGCTTGCTTGGTGAATGTATTTTGTGCCTAGGGGATAATAAAGTCGCAGCAACCTGGGTAAATGTTACTGCGTCAGTGACCCTGGAAAACTGACACTGGTTGTTCCACTTGGGTAAGTGTAGAACAATGGAGAATCTGGGTAAATGTTCCCCTTCCAGCCTGGGTAATTGTTGGAGGTGAGCTGCTGAGTATTTTTCACATCCTATCCTCTACCCTTTTTCTTTGCTGGGTTGGCTTTTGTGGAAGAAGGGCAAGGATGGTCCTTATGATAGGGCCAAAGGTGAGACCCTCTATCATCGCTACTGCTACAAGATCTTCCATGGCCTCTCACCCATCAACCCCACCGACCTCTTCACCATGGCCCCTAGGACTGGCACCAGAGGCCACAGTTACAAAATCCAAGTACAGCACTGCTCCTCAGAAGCCAGAAGAAGATTTTTCTCCCACAGAGTCGTCAAGAGGTGGAACTCACTTTCAGAGGACACCGTTACTGCACCAAATCTCAGACTCTTCAAGCAACGCCTCCAAGCAGAAATATACGACTCCCTCCACGAATTTCACTAAAACACTCAAAACACACATCTAAAACACCTAAACATACATCTCAAACAAACTAACACAACTAAAAAGCTAGTCTCCAACGAGGGCACAATATAAACTAACTATCTCTGCCGGACTCCCAGTAACTGCTACTATCGTACATCTAGTTAGAGTGCCCGTATTCATGTCTTGGGCCCCCACTGAACACAGCTGCTCCGTGGACAGTGCGTGGCCCTACCTGGTAAGTAAACCTGGTAAGTAATGGAGGTGTTAATTGTAGGCCTAGTGCGAGGTGGAGCAGGTAGTGGAGACTCGTTTTCTGTTTGCCAGCGGTGGAGGGGAGACTGCCTGCTTCCGTTCTCTTTGATGATAGTGGTTGGGGGAGACCGTTATATTTCTGGCGTGACATAGGTCCTTCTTCATTGGTGTGTTTGGCAGGGGAGATATTTATTAGTGGCCCCTCCATCATTGACGAACATGCCTATTACATAAGGCATCCTCTTCAAACACTCATCCGCCGTAGTTTGAATCTACCGCGCAGAGCATAACAAATTTGAGGAGCCTTCATCATGAGCGCACGCGACCTCACTCATGGCTTCAGTCATTATGAATTGGGTTCTCACTGCGAAAAAACTTCGTAAAAAATAAAAACAAAAAGAAAATAAGAATAACTATTCAATAAGCTTTCCATAATATCGTGGATGTACTTGTGTGGATCTTTGACCAGACGCTGACTCAGGCGTCATTCTTCCTTCTCTGCTCTGCGCTCAGCCTGCCCGGACATGTCTCCCCACGCTCCGCTGGTTCCGCATTTGTTGCGTCCCTAGTGATTTTTTTCTCATTTGTTTACTCCGGGATGTATCGTGTAAGGTTAGGATATGCGTAGCAGGAGTGTCCTGGGCTGGTTGCCCGCAGTGCAGTGTATTTTGGGTCGTGTGTTTGGGGCATCTATTTCGGATGTACCCTCGTGGTCCTGTTGTGGACTTGTGAACTTGTTCACAATTAGCTAGCTTTGTGATGCAGGCGGCTTTCATTACGCGTTATTATTGCTTCCTTTTATCTTTCTGATGAGGTAGATTATTTTTGCTGACGTTCCCAGCGTATTTTTCTTCACTTTGTGAAGTTTTTTCTGGGTCCCGAGTCAGTTCTTCCCTTGGTTGGAAGTGTTTGCTACAGTGGTGTGTTGGTGGTGGTTCCTGTTGTGATATAATTCAGTGCTTTTTGTTTATATTCTGACATGTTACTTTTTCCGTCTGCCTAGGCCTAGCCAGCCTCTCGTAGCTTTGCCACATGTACAAGTGTTATTGATTTATTTTATAAATATGTACTACTGTGTCATGTGTGTCCTGGTTTAGTTGTGTATTGGCTAATTCCAAGGACTATTTATGTGTCCTGGGTTAGTTGTGTATTGGCTATTTCCACGGACTATTTTGGGCCCGGCGTTAGTTGTGTTTTGGCTATCGCCTCGGTCCTGTGTTATGTTCAGATGGTATCTGGACGGGGTGGGTTACTTCCGGCGGGTTTTTCTCGGTTACACCGTGAAAAACCCGGTTGGTTGCCGAGTTTTGGCCACGCGTGGTTTAAAAACAGGCTTGTTTCCCCGGCGAGGGGGTGTCTGTGGCTCTCCAGGACTGCGTCTCTGTGGTGCCTGTTTCAGGCTCCTTATGAATCCTGGCGGGATGGCTGTACCCATCTAACAGTGTTCATACGGACACGTGTTTGTAGTTTTTCCCGGTTTTGCAAAGCCAATAAAAACTAAGCTGTTGTTGTTTGTTTTCCCTCCCCGGCGATCTTTTACAAAGAAGCGGGATAGGAACAATTGGGGTTAACTTTAATAAACTTAAAATCACACCCGGCGGGTGCAACCTGGAAGGGTGGGATGAACGAATTTGCAAAATTCAGTTTAGTTGACCAGACAATTGAGGGATGCATTGTGTATCGCCGCCTTCAACATACGGCGATTTAAGGCACAATTGGGGTAAACGTTTTTTAAACTTATATTCACACCCGGCGGGTGCTCCTTGGAAGGGTGGGAATAACGAATTTACAATTCAGTTAGTTAACCAGACAATTGAAAGATACGTTTTGTATCGTCGCCTTCATCAATACGGCGATCTAAAAGACACTTCGGGAGAAGTCAGATCTCGTATATTTGTCAGGCTTCCCAGTTTTTGATCTGTAAGATAATTCGGGGGCCGGCGTCTTTTTAAGGGGGTTTTTCCCAAATTGAATCTTGAAACAAACACCACCGGAGAGACTAAATCAGTTATAAACGCCATGCTGGTCTTTATATTATGTCAGAGGGTATTCATAAATCTTTTGGACAAGTTAAGATATTCTGAAATCTTTTACTTAGGAACCCCACCGCGTAGCGAGCTGTAGTCGTTGAGTATTACGTCTCGTTACCCGGCGGGTTATTTAACACTTGTGTGCGAACATGTTGGGTTAACCTTATGAGCATTAATTCCTGGAAATTTTCTTTTTTTCCAGAGCTGGGTCCCGGAGGGTCTATACAGAACCTGGAGTAAGTTTCCCACCAGTCTCTGTCATGGCTACCTTTGCCCCTGTCTTTGCTTTGTGCATTACGCCCACCTGTTCAGGTATCCCTATTTTTGCGCACACCCTTTGCATTAAATGTGTTAAATGTCTCGACCGCTCAAGGGGTCTGTGGGTTATGAGGAACTGTACCTTTTGCTCTCAATTAAGCCATAAAGTGCTTGAAGACAATGATAAGACCGCAGCGGTCGCTTTACGGGAGGTCAGGCAGCAGATGACCACTTATACTACTACCGTGGCTCATAAGTCACTTCAATGCGATAACGTACCTCTTTGGGATAGTTACTAATTGAGCACCCCCCCCATTAAACGTCCCTCTAGAGTAACTGCACGAAGGTCGGCAGAGACTGGACAGGGTCTTACACTTTCTCCAGCCCCAGGCACATATAAGAGACAGCGAGAACCTATGCCCCCGGTGGCAGCGTCACGGTCACGGTCCAGGTCCAGGTCCCCTCTTCGGCAGCAGCCGCCTCGTCTCTCGTCTTCACCGGCGAGTAAGAAGCGCAAGACAGAGGGGTCAGCCAGTGGTTATAGCGAGAAATTGTCAAAATCCAAGGGCAGTTCTAGGTCACACCGGAGCCACAAATCTTCTAGAAGAGACTCACATGATCGAAAGGCCTCCCGGCGTTCACCGGAGTCTAGTGCCTCTCATCATACCTCTACCCCCGACAAAGCTAGTATTCAATCTGATGAGGCTAGTGTAGTGTCAGCAACCAAAGATAGC
The DNA here is from genome assembly GCA_032716605.1 of Paralithodes platypus. Lineage (NCBI taxonomy): Eukaryota > Metazoa > Arthropoda > Malacostraca > Decapoda > Lithodidae > Paralithodes > Paralithodes platypus. The sequence continues at coordinate 8,125,953 of CM064499.1, read as the reverse complement.
TTGCCAATTAGTATTCTAACCTTAGAATTGGAGAGTTCGGTGGACAGTGATCGTCCTATTGAGAGTGTATCGGACTCCCAAGGGAGTGCAGGCCAAGGCTTAGGTGTATGGCGTTTTTCTCGACCAGGGACTGAAGGCCCACGTCTAGCTCTAGATACACAAACAGTGGCTGATGTCCACCGGGACGCGGCGATCCCATCATCCATTCCCGACTTGTCTTGGCAACGCGACGGGACTCCGGCTTCGGCGGAATCCTCTCACGAGGAGCCAGATGACAAAGATGAAGTATCAATAATCTCGGACATGGAGGTGCAAGAGTCGGGTTCAGTTTTAGACGACGCACAGGATCGGAATGATTCACCTCTGAGTTCGTCATCAACCAAATATGTCACGGCAGAAGAAATAGATGGTTTACTGGTTAATGCTCTAACTAAATTTTTTGGCCAACAGCCGGAGACTCCTACAGTGCACCTGGGAGCTTCCATGACAGGTTCCAATGTTCGGCCTCTGATGACTTCTATTGCTTTGACTAAAATTCCTCACTCTCCCTCTATATCACCATCTGTGGTCACTAGACCTGCTTTGGCGGCACTCACCACTTCTAGTGTAAGGGTTATAACAGACGTGAATCCACCTCCGTTAGACAAAGCACCAATAAAGAAGGTAGCAATGCCCCTTTTATATGGCCCAGACGAATCATGGGTACAGTTGATCCCCACTAAACCAGAGGTCGCTCAACCCACCTTGTCAGGGGAACTTCCAGTGCCACGAGAGTGGGTAATCCAAGGCAATAAATCTAAAAAGTTACGAGCCTTGGATTCTTTGGGTAATGTACTAGATGTTAATGTTAAGGCCATTCCTAACTATTATCACCAGGACTATTTTGTATATACTGCTACACCTGCCCTGCCCCCTGCCTCAGCTTCAAAACTGTTTTCTGACTGGTCCAAGCATGATGGTTTTAATGACATAAAAACTCTGTCAGGTCTCACTCCAGAACTAGATTTGCAAACTGTCACAGACTCAGCTGCTAATCCAGTGTTGAAGGTGGGGGAGTTGGGCCCGGGACCTTGGGTGGAATGGGAGACAGAGGCTCAGAACTTTGCGACCACCTTCACCTCAAAATCTTCCCACCAAATCCCTCACGATAGTCATTCTTGGTTCTCTATGCCAGTGTGTTCTGCCGGTGGAGTCCCTTCGGGTTTGTTTGCTTTCTTAGCTGCCCCTAAAATCAATCTATGTGAACTCAAGGACCCTTTTACTACTCCTACCCCAACTCACCTAGACCGGGAATTTAGGCTACGAGGGAAAACGTTTAGACTTTTCTCACAGTACATTGTGACGCACCAGGTGGCAAAATCAATGCTCCGATCCACTCAGGCAATCGCAGATGCGGATGCCAGAAGGTCGGTTGAACTATCTCGGCGATTGCTCCTTCAGACGTCGATTCAGTCGTTGGGTGACATCCGCACAGCCTTGCTAGAGGCGGTCCGGGCGAGACAAGATCTCAGAATGTCCTTGGTACGAAAATTGCCTGATCGAATTGCGAATCAGGTGGTCATGTCACCAGTGCTCACTCCCTCTTTAATGTCCCCTGATGTGTGGAGAACTGTGTTTAATATGGCTCAAGCCTTTAAGCATAGTCCCGCCATTTCTAAGAAACCTGCCTTTAACTTCCCCAAACCCAAGCCAGTCGCAAAAGCACAGCCGGGGGGATCTAAGCCCTTTCATCTACCTGCCTCCTCCTCCTCCCAAGGTCAATACAGGTATAGACAGGGTAAGTTTACAGGTCAGAAAGGACGAGGCTATAACAAACCAGGTCAGAGCTCGTCTTCTGCCAACGCCGGCCAGCCGGCTAAGCGTCCACCACCACCACCTCCACCACCATAAAAAAACTAAAGTCTCTCTCACTCCCGGGGCCGGTTTCAAGGCGGGTGGATCCGAGGGTAGTACAGCCGGCGAACCCTTGTCTGCTAACTGGGTCGTTCCGAACGTGTCACCAAGCATGGCCGTTAAACACTTGGGCAAGGATGGTGGCACGCAAAGGCATCACTTGGCGGTGGCTCCGGCGACCTCCTTTACGTCAGCCGACTACGGCGAATCTAGTTTCTTTAGAGGTGGAGTCACTGGTCAAGGAAATGATAGCCAAGAATGTCATTATCCCGGTCCCTCAAAATTACCCAGTCTTCACATCCAAGCTATTTTTGGTACCCAAAAGGGACAGTGTTCAGATGAGACCCGTCGTAGACCTGTCGTATCTAAACCTTCACATTCACAACGAGTCATTCAGGATGTTAACTGTGCACCACATCAGGCTAACACTTCCGCCGGGAGGATGGATGTGTTCCTTAGACCTGACAGACGCTTATTGGCACGTCTCGGTAAACAAAAGATTTCAAAAATTTCTGGCCTTACGGATCAGTCATCAAACTTATGTTTTTCAGAGGATGCCATTCGGTTTAAACCTGGCACCTCGCTTATTCACGAAATTAGTCCGGCAAGCCCTGATGCCATTGTTAAAACAAGGGATCAGGATTTTGTGGTACCTAGACGACTGGCTAGTGGTGGCAGAGACGGAGCAAGTATGCATAAATCATGTCAACATAACATTAAAACATGTCAAAACTTTAGGGTTCAAGGTAAATCTGGTAAAGTCAAACCTTGTTCCCTCACGAGTAGTTCAGTGGATAGGGCTGGTTTGGGACACAGCTGCTCTCACTCTGAGTCAGAGTGTGGACAATCGAAACAGATTTCACAGGAAACTGTTCCTGTTCCTTCACAGTCTGACTACGACACGGAGAATCTGGGAGTTTCTGGTCGGCTCTCTCAACTGGATCCAACTAACTGTAATGTTGGGCCGGTTGAAAGTAAAGCGTTTAATATTGGAGGGCAACAAATATTTTCCACTATTACCGGCAGAAAAATTATGGCCCATACCAAAATTAATCCACAACTTACTAGCGGTCTGGGCGAAGAGGGAAATGTTGCACTCAGTAATGTCATGGACCTCTCCTCCGCCGACGGTATGGGTAGACACGGATGCGTCAGGAATGATAGGGTGGGGTTTGCAGTCAAACCAAGGGCACCAGGGTCAAGGGCTTTGGTCCCATTTAGAAATCTCCCACATCAATGTCAAAGAATTACTAGTCCCCTTATATTTCCTTCAGGCTCACGGCTCTACTTTACGGGGCAAGTCGGTGGCCTTCAGAATGGACAATCTGAATGCGGTTCACTGTATTCAGAAACAAGGGTCAACGAGATCTCGGAAGTTGCTAATCGTGTCAGAAGATATTTTTATTCTAGCCAACAGGCTGGACATTCATCTTCATGCATCCTATCTCCCAGGCATAGCAAACGTCTGGGCAGACGCTCTGTCTCGGAGACAAAGCACAACAGTAGAATGGGCGCTCAAGCAACCCATTTTCAACCAAATGATTGCAGAGCTTTATCATCCACAAGTGGATCTGTTCGCGTCCAAGGAGACTCACAAACTCCCAATGTACCTCACCCGCCGGACGATAACGCCGGCAGGGGGGCCAGACGCCCTGGTGACAGACTGGAACAGGTGGAGTTCCATCCATCTGTTTCCGCCGCCAGACGCGTCTCTAATGTGCCATGTAGTAAACAAACTACGAGATTATCGGGGCTTAGTCTCGATAATCGCGCCCCTGTGGCCGGCGCAGTTGTGGTACCAGCAATTGAAAACGTGGTGCCCGCACCCGGTGTCGCTCCCGGTCGGGTTTTTCCACTTAGACACGATTGGCAACCTAGCGACCTCGCTGACTTTTGTATTATGGACATTCAGGAGGCCAAGTGGCTAGCACCATATGGTAGAGACGTGACCAATAAATTCATGAATCAATATACTCAGTCTACAAAACGACAGTATCAGTCACATTGGCAAGCCTTTACTTCTTGGATCCTTAGGACAGAACAAACTGTGCCCTCAGTGGCTTTAGTTTTTAATTATTTGAATTATCTGTTAGAACAGAAACGTTTATCTGTGGTAACGTTAAAAAATCACTTAACAGCGATTAGGATGCCATTTTGGGACCTTACCGGTCTCACCATGCCAGTCGCAGAGGAAACAGGTTTTATGAGGGCATGTTTTAAACTCCGTCCACCTCCCCGTCAGCTCATGCCTACTTGGTCTCTGGACAAAGCATTGTCGTTACTTCATTCCCGTCTGTACCAAAATACTGCAGATTTTACGTTACTATTAAAAAAGGCTGTATTCCTTTTGGCTTTGGCCACCGGGAACAGAGTGTCTGAGCTGGCGGCGATGAGCAACACACCTAATTGCCTCAGGTTTGGTATTAATGTGTTTTTTCACATTGCACTATCCCCGGGGTTCATAGCCAAGAATGAGCACAGTGAACACGTGTTTTCAGAGTTCACGGTGCCGGCGTTGAAAAGGGGAAAGGTGCACCATAATTTATGTCCAGTGCAGGCTCTAACCAAATATTTGAGAGTAGTTCCTCTAAACCCCCAAGGTGCTTTATGGGTAGCAAGTACGGGTAAGCGCTTGCTGAAACGTAGATTGGCTTCTCTTTTGGTCGAGGTCATTAAAGAGAGTAATCCCGGCGTTGTGGGTAGGGCCCTCGATTTGCGCAAATGGGCAGCCTCTTTGCGTTTCTTTAAGAATTTTTCTGTGGAAGACATTACGTCCACACATTTGTGGGCCTCTAATCATACGTTTTTGACTCGATACCTGTCAGTAGCTCTAGACAAACCTTCCTTGCCATGTATAGCTTTAAAGCAAAGGGTCTAGGTGGCCCTTAAGTCACTTTTTGTTTAATTTCAAGGAAAAGGGGGGGGGGGGGGGGTGCAGTCAGTGTAACATAGGACACCCTAGACCCCGCCGGAGTATAAGAGCTGTGATACTAGTTATGGGTATTGTGATATGAACAAATTTCTCTGTACCATTCAGTGCAGGAAATTGTGCTAGTACAATGATAGTACAAACAACAGTGTTGTTGTAAGTAGTTTTAGCTATGAAGCAATTAATTTAAGCATTGGTTATATTTTGCGAGATATACCCACTACTATTATGGGGTTATATGTGCACATATAAACTTATACGTTGTATTTTTCACCACTTATGTTGAGTGGGGTGCCTTTTTAACTTACGGATCTGTTCGCAGAGTCTCAAGAGTTAATCCCTTTTTATCAAGCAGGCTTCTTTGAAGCACGCACCTGCTTGTAACCCCTTTGTATATATGTGCTGCGCCAATAAATATATATATTTTTCGAAGTAAGAATACTATGTGGTTGTTTGATTATCTGCTTTTTTAGAGTTATGATATGATTACGAATGTCCCCCTCCAGTTTTAGATATCAGGCATGTTCGTCAATGATGGAGGGGCCACTAATAAATTATAGGTTTGACTCCTGTAAGGAGATAAAGAAAACCTAATATTTAGTAGTGGCCCCGTAATCATTGACGACTGGGGCCCTCCCGACCATCCCCTTCCCATTCGTCGATGTATTAAGGATTTTGGTTTACTTGATATGTCAGTGAAGGAAGAATGACGCCTGAGTCAGTGTCTGGTCAAAGATCCACACAAGTACATCCACAATATTATGGAAAGTTTTTTTTTCTTTTTTCTATATTCCAACTACCCCCTCTCGGGCATAGGCTGATAGCCTTTACACTCTACCGCTGAACACGGTGAGGCCCGTGAGGTCTTGTTCCAGTCTAGGGAGTGAGACATGCGAAGCAACTATTCACGGCTCGAACCCAACTCCATCTCTGAAGCTGCTTCGCCTCTGCGCTTCACAGTCTCACTCCCCAGGCTCGGACCCTCACTCTCAGAACGCCACCTATTGAGCAATTAACTCACTAGGCATTGCCCCCTGTAGCATATTTTGAATATGGGAATATTCATACAGTGCTATTTAATCAGGGAACAATGAGGGTATTTTGTTTTGGCATTTCGGTGTGCTGTGGTAATGCACTGAAACTAGGTACAGCACAAATTCCATCCCAATAATATCTTCCCATTGACATATTGGGATTTGAACCCGGGTCCATTGGATTACCAGTCCAGTGGCAAGACCACTCTGCCACACCTCCCCTTATTGAATAGTTATTCTTATTTTCTTTTTGTTTTTATTTTTTACGAAGTTTTTTCGTAGTGAGAACCCAATTCATAATGACTGAAGCCATGAGTGAGGTCGCATGCGCTCATGATGAAGGCTCCTCAAATTTTTTATGCTCTGCGCGGTAGATTCAAACTACGGCGGATGAGTGTTTGAAGAGGATGCCTTATGTAATAGGCATGTTCGTCAATGATTACGGGGCCACTACTAAATATTAGGTTTTCTTTATCTCCTTACAGGAGTCAAACCTATAATTTGGGACAGGGTATCCACAAAGGGTGTACTATATGGGAAGGGCCCCAGCAAGTGGTAGTGGTGGGTCGGGTTGGTTGGTGGCAATCGTTACAATCCTGCATTCTGGCATCGTTGCAATCTCACGTTCTGGCATATCAATCACACTTATCAAATGCCTTTGCAAAATCGGTGTAAATGACATCCACGTTTTTTTTTTTTTTTTTTTTTTACGATTTTGTTTATAATGCTCCAAATTCTTAAATCCCTAGAAAAAAAGTAGATGTCATATACACCGATTTTGTTAAGGCATTTGACAAATGTGACCATGGTATAATCGCCGACCCACCCTCCTGCATCCAACGCTCCTTCATTTCACCACTTACACTCTTTATTCTTTTTTCTCTACCTCCGTTGTCTTTCTTTTTCCACCTCCACGACCATTACCACCCCATCCACCAACACCTCCCCCTTCTTCCACCTTCCAGCTCTATCACTTCCCTGTCCCTCTTATTTCTTCTCCTTCCTTCTCTCTATTTTCCTTCCACCCTCCCCCTATCTTCCACCTTCCATTTCTCCTTCCCACTTCACCACCTTCTCCTCTTCTTTCCCCTCCCTCCTCCTTTTTGCTTCTCTCCATGTTACTTCTTCCTTCTTCCCCCCTCTTCTACCTTCCTTTCCTTCTTCTCATTCCTCCTTTCTTTTTACTCCTTCCTTCTCTCCATACTCCTCCCTCCATTTTTCATCCTCCTTCCCTCCTTCTCCCGTAACCCCCCCCCCCCACTATTCCCTCTCCTCCTTCTCCCTTCTCCACCTTACTTCCTCCTCACCGGTAATTCACCTCAGTAACTTCCTCCCCCCATACCCTCCAAGAGGTGACCCCATCCCCCAGAGGTGACTCGTTTCCTAGCCTTTCCACCCCTCCGCTCACCCCTTACTTCCTACACCAGGGGCCCCTGTCTGACCTTTACTACTCTGACAGGTATGGTGAGACAGGTGTGGTTACTAATTACCTAGTTCAAATAACAGGTGTGGTTACTAGTTAGATAGGTAAAGTACCAGGTGTGTTACTAGTTAGCTAGGTCAAATGACAGGTGTGGTTACTAGTTAGATAAGTAAAGTAACAGTTGTGTTACTAGTTAGATAGGTAAATTAACAGATGTGGTTACTAGTTAGACAGGTCAAATAACAGGTGTGGTTACTAGTTAGCTAGGTAAAATGACAGGTGTGGTTACTAGTTAGACAAGTCAAATAACAGGTGTTATTACTAGTTAGACAGGTCAAATAACAGATGTGGTTACTAGTTAGACAGGTCAAATAACAGGTGTTATTACTAGTTAGATAGGTCAAATGACAGGTGTGGATGCTATAGTTAGACAGGTCAAATAACAGGTGTGGTTACTAGTTAGACAGGTCAAATAGCAGGTGTTTTTACTAGTTAGACAGGTCAAATAACAGGTGTTTGTTATGCCCTGATTTTATTCAGGTTTAACTATTAGTTAGGGTGAGTTCTTTCGGACTGGAATATCCAAATTCATGCACATATATATATAAGAAAGACAACAGGGATACAGATAATATCGAAATATGGTTTGTAATACAGTTTATTCACTTAAGTCCTAAATACAGAACTGAGGGCTAAAGATGCTATCATTAGTAATTCATAGGGTACAACTCAATTTACATTTCTCCCAGCACGATCGCGGATCTAGATGGAGATCAGGTATATTCGATTCAACTTGTATAAGTTATATTCTTCTTGAGAATCATACACACTATTCTCTTCTCGAAAGTTTATAAGAAAGTTACTAAATTCAGGTTTTATTTATATTCACGATATCTCTTGAGTTAACTTTTACTCGTGGATAATAGTGGACGATGTGATACACTTTCCTATATTTCTTGCCACAAAATATGGAAGCTTAAGCATTGATGAACTTTTTCAGTTGAGTTCAAGTTTGTGGACTGAAATATTATGGCACTGACTGAGATTATTTTTGTATGAAATCCTCTTATTCTATATAAATTCACTAGTTTCGTAATATAAGTATTCAAGACGTATTTATTGGTGAACACGTAGGTTATTAGTATTATGATATTCACTGGATACTGTAACACTTAGTTTCTGTAACTCAAATGTTTAAGTCTTGACGGACTCTGTTTATTTTTCACATGGCGGAAATATGACAGAGTTGATGGATGTGTAAAATCCGTCTTATTTTGGTATATTGATTATTTATTTAGTTAGAATGTCGTGCTAAAGAGAGTTATTGGTAGGACGTCTTAATATTAATATTTTTTCTATAGATTAACTTCGTAGAACACTTTTACAAACTTTTCATGGGCGGGTGCCCAACCCCGAAAGGAGTTGAAATAGGGGAGCAATCCCCCCACCAAAGGCGGCTTTCTAGGGCCTTTCCTAGCTGATGCTGAGAGGATTGGGTTCTAGTCATGTGGTGATGGGCTGGTCTATCCGAGTGAGAACTGAGCGATCTCTGCCATACCCATAGCTTACTCTGACTGTTCCTTTCACTTATATATCTTCTAGATCTCAAGTGGCGGCGTCTTTTCCGTGGATTGACCTCCCTACTGCCAACCTAGAAGTTGGCAGATTGGGAGCCAAAGCGTTACATTTTTCCCTTACCCCTCAACTTTCCCTTCATAATTGCTGAGGGGCACAGGGCCTTGGGTGGGGCTTTGGTTTCCCGGGCGTTTCCGCACCTTCCTCAGCTCCCTGCCTTGGAGTGGCTTCGGTCACCCGGGCTTTGTTAGTGGTAAGCAGTGAGGATTTTGTGGGGGCGCTCGTTTATGGCCATGGCCTTGCTCGAGACCTTGGGGCTGTTCGGCCAGACAGCCTGGGGAACAACAACAACAACAACAACAAACTTTTCACGTATTTCGGGGTATTAAGAACTCTGTTAATTTCGGTCACTTTGAACTCTAACTTTTCTTGTATCTCGTCACTGATACTGAATTTAAGTAATTTATATATTATTTCTTTTCTTGGTGGAGAAATGCACTTAGTTGAAGATTTCTTCTGATGCTCCGTGGGCCGTCCAGGTTGGCCGGTCGGTCGTGTGAAGAAGTTACAGTTGGGTTAATGGGCTTGGGGTCTTAAATATGGTTCCGTAACTAGTAATGAAACAGTTGGTCACCATATCGGATTAACGCAAGTATTCTAGGCATGTAGCTTCAAACAAATACTTGAGTATCCTGACCTTTATATTAACCATTGATAAAGTTATGTTCAGGTACTCTTGGAATAAGGTTTTAAATATTATGTCTCAGGTCTTGCCCGATTAACATAACATCGGACTAACGCAAGAAGAGTTTAGGTAATGGGTCTTCTTGACTGTCTCTAACCCTTATAAGAGGTTCAAGGAATCGGGGCGGTGTTAACCTTTTAGTCGCAAATCCTGGTGGGGTGCCACAGACAATTTGCGCCTAGGATTTATATATGCAGAGTGCCCGTGAGGGTGTCTCGCTAAACCCTTCTAACACAAAAGATCTTTCTACCTTAGATCTCTGTGAGTAATGCTAGTATAATTTCTTAATAGAAAAACGTTGAAAGGTAGGGGTGCCTTGGAATTCTCAACGTTTTAACTATACCGAAATATAATCCAATAAATATAACTATAGTCTAGGAGATAGGTCTGTTTAATCAGAATTTTTGGTGGCAAAGGTTTGAAAAGCTTATCTTATGCAAAAAGTGGCGCTGATTCCAAAAAAAAAAAAAATCTTATTGACCCCACGTACGACATTTTGGAGATATATGCCAATTTTTGCCCAAACATGCCATTTCTTAATCAAATTTGGAAAAATTTCAGAATTGTAAATTTAAATGCTGTAACAGTCTTATATTAGGTAAAAAACGATGCTGAATAAAAAAAGGCAGTTTAATTTACCCCACTTCTATTTGCCAACTCAGAATTGAAAGTCCAAATTTGTATCATCATCGCTATCATCTTCATTCTCCGATTCATCAGAACTGTCATCCGTCTCTTCACCATCTTCTTTGTGCTCTTCTATATCTTCTGGTTCCAAGGTTTCTGACAACACAGTTGGCATCTGGCTGCCAGAAAACCAATGTGGTACATAGAGTCCATCGACTTCCTCCCAGCCATGATCTGTAGGATGGATGTTGTCCAGCGGGTTTTTCAGATGGGCGTGCTTCCACATGTATGTGACGTAGTTGCATCTCGCAATCTTCTGCTTCAGTACATCTTGACAGGGGGGAAGCATTCCTGCATCGATGCCTTTGATCTTGTTCAAAGGACTATCTGGGTCCATCGGTTTGTATTTGCTGAGGAATATCTTCAATCTGGCCTCATTCACAGATGATGATCTTTGACCGTAGAGGGTGCAGACGTATTTCTCCACCAGGCTGTCATTGTCTTCAAAGTGGATATTCTCTCCAAGACGCCCAAGGCCCTCAAGATGAAGAGGACTCTTTTCTGCCAGTGTTAGTGGTCTCACTTTCCCCTTTCTCAAGAAGGACGAAGTGTAGTCGCTTCCAGTTAAGGAGTGGTATCCAGGCAATGCCTTGCAGAGAATTGGACCAATATGACTTGCTTGGGAATTGATGTTGACATAATCTTCTAGTGTTGTCACTTGAATGTCCCAAATCCATCCACACATTGAGAGCAAGTTGTCTGGTATGATACAGGAGGATGATCATAACATCGGCATCCGTGGCACGGACGACAACATTCTGGTTGGGAACTGCTTTAGACAGCACACTTAGATGATACATCAGGCGTGTATCGGCTTCCACGTGTGAGCATACAAATTCTGGCACCTCCTTATGCACTACAGTTCCTGATGCAGGTGATGTGTATTGCAAACACCGCTCTTCATGTGCAACAACAACCTTCTTCTGTACTATCAAAGTAGCGTACTTGTCATCTTTCCATTCATCCATGAAGAATTTCAGAAGTGCTGTTTTAAAGCTTGAAGATTTCAATGCATATCTGAAATCTTTGGGGCGTAATTGGTGTGGACCAGTGATGTGAAATAGTCCATCATTGGCACCTCTTGCCTGCTGTTCCACATTCTTGATGCTCTTCACATAGCTATCACATACAAAGTGCACTTCATTTGCCTGCGTGCTGCATATGATTCTGAGGACCATCTCTGCTCCATAATGGAGAGGTAAGTCAGAGGGCAGTGACTGAATGATGAACATTGCATCATATAGGACAACATATATTGTTGCTGGATCTGTGTGTTCAATCAAGGCTTCAAGATGCTTGGAGAGTTTGGACTTTGGTGTTTTTTGCATCTTTCCATACAAACTGGCAATAGAGAGTGGAACAGGAGTAAGTGGAAATGGAAACACCTTTTCAAGCTCAATCTTCCTGGTACAGGCAAGATACACTAATCTTCCTAACAGGTCTCTCGTTGTCTTCAACTCAACAATCTTCTCTTCCTTGCCTTTTATTTTTTTCTTTACAGCAGCACTAGCAAAGTTTCTCACTTTTCTTCTGAGAAGTGGTTTTTCAAACCTACTAGAGTCCTTGAAACATTCTTGTAGGAATTCATCCTTCCACTTACTCCCAAGATGAAAGAGGTTCAGCATGTCATCTTTCACACCATCAGGCATCTTATTGCCATCTGCCAGGCAGTACAGGTTGGTGTCTTCAAGCAGTGACTCAGCAAAGGGATTCATGGCTGTCTCAATCATGTTTGAGATGCTTCCTAAGTCTGCTTGGAATTTACTCACTCTAGACTTTTTGAGTTCATAGTTTGGATCATTATCATCTTTCTTCATTGCTGTCTTCTCATACAGATTTCTTACTATGGTGCTTCTGGCTGACCTAGTAACCATCCACCGCCTAGTTGCTCCTGAACTTTGATGAAAAGAAACAATTCCAGTTTGTCGAGAAGCCGCGTCTGCATTGATAGTGCTTTCTAGCGCTTGATCCACAGGCTGTCTTGAGAATGAGTGTGATGACAATCTTACAGACAGACCACCTCTTTCTAGTTGTTGTCTAATGCCTGGATGAGAAGTATCCATGTTCAACAGCCGAAGATAATATAGACACATATAGCGGGCATAGTTATGGCGATTAGCAGCAAAGAAGACGTCAATCATTTCACCAAGCATGTAGGTAAAGAGATCCACATCATTTGTTCGCACTGATCTACTGAACATCATGTAGATATCAACCAAGTCCATGTAATTCCTCCAGAACTGTGCATTGGCACCATGCCTTCCTGCTCTTGTGTCGTTGCAGAAACGTTCATATGCCATCATGAATGCTTTGTAGTCATCTTTCTGCTCCAATTCTCCCATACTTTCAGGAGATAGTGGCACTTGAATATTTGTCAATGTCTGAACCAAATATCTGAAGCTGTTGTCTGCTTCTTCCAGTTGCAAGAACAACTCTATATGCTTGATTCGCATAGCAGTAGCTAGAAGCACATGCATTCTTCGTGACTGGTTGTAGTGTTTTCCTGATAGAAAAGCATTGAGAGAACCCTTGCCGATGACTCCACTTTCCATTAGTATGTGAGCAGCACCTGCCCCGTCGATGAGATACGCAAGAGCTGATAGATAACTAAACTGAATGTGGAAAGCTCCAAAACAAACAAATATGTTGTCATACAAGGGTTTCTTGGTGTCCTGCAGCTGGAAAGCTGGGTTTGCTATGGCCAAATCATAAGTTGTTGCGATATAATCTTCTTTACACTCCTTGGCAAGAGACATGTTTCTCTTTATTGTTTCATTCACTACATCCAATCGTGTCGGTGGTGCCCCGATTTTTGCCAAGTAGCCAATCTTCTGGGTAGGCAAATCGTCTCTGGTTATTTTGGAGTTCCATCCAGACCACATCGGTGTTTCTTTGTTTGCTTTGCAAGATATTGTCCATGTAACATCCCTGGACTTGCATGTTCTGTAGTTAACCCTCCCGCATTTTTAGGACGCGATCGCGTCCTAACGACACCCCTCGAAGAGTGCTCGTATGACGCAATCGCGTCATAATGCCACCCGTAAGTTAGAAATATTCGTGGTAAATAAGTTTTTGACGCGATTTGGACGCATTTTTGGCTGGTAAGTTAGCCCTCAGTAAGTTACAAAATGAAATATCTGGCAACCCCCTAGCGTCCCTGTGTGAGGAGTGCGGGGCTTTGTTTCACCAGTTGTGAGCCGGCCGCTAGTCTGTGAGGTAGTACTCCCGGACCTTTAAATCTCGTCTCGCCTCCATTGCCCGCCATGGAGTGGGTTTCAGGCGGGCAAATCTGGATTATTTATGTACCAAGTGGCAGTGTATCATCAATTTGTGGCTATGTATTTATAATTTATGTATATAACTCGTGATTTGTGACTTTGTGCCTCGTTGTTCGCCTCTCCATAGCCAGCCATGTGGTTTTTAGGCGGCTAGAATGGACCCAGTGGAAGTGTTGTGAACTGTGAATAATAATATTATTTATATCATATTCGTAGGGTTAGTGTAGTAAGCATTCGTAGTCACATTCCTAACTTATGTTAGGTTTGTGATTACGAATGTAAGCTAGGCTATACGTGTGTCGTATATATATTGCCCTAAAACCTTCAGTTTCGCTTGAAAGACCAATATATTTATCAATAAATACTACCTACGAAGTATAATAAAGCTGTAATTACGAAATATAGTTGTGTTTTGCCCATTTTTGGCATTTTTTTATGCCCAATTTGGGCAATTTTTAGTGAATACACAGTTTTATTTGAGTGAAGTAACTAACAGTGAAGTGTGGATAGATTATAAACAATTTTTTTAGACAAAAATGTCACGGTAAGTACAAATATGTCACGGTAAATAGCCTGACATAAAAACATACAAGACTTTTATGCGCCACTGTACACTACACTACAGCAGTGAACCTTTGGACAGCCACAGATGTCTGGGTAAAGTACCTAAGCTAATCCCATAATTACTTGCTCGCAGCGGGTCAGCACTCCTTGACCTTTTACCTTTTCCTCACAGCTGGGATATTTTATATGTTTAGGCATGGGCTAGGCCTATCTTTATTTTATATATATATATATATATATATATATATATATATATATATATATATATATATTCGAGTATTTCTATTGTTATTTTATATATAGGCCTATTTTTCTTTATTGGGATTTATTATAGTTTTTATTTATTTTATTTATTTTATTTATAGGCCTATCATTTTATTTTATTTATAATTATATTTCATTTATATATATATTTTTTTTTATTGTTCCTGTTCCCCAGGGTGTCCATGGGACCACCCCCTAGGTCCAGAGCAAGGGCAGGGCCCATAATCGAGTATTTATATAGTTATTTTATATATATTTTTATTTATTATAGTTTTTATTTATTTTATTTATTTTATTTATATAATTTTATTTTATTTATAATTTTATTTCATTTATATATATATATATATATTTTTTTTTAATTGTTCCTGTTCCCCAGGGTGTCCATGGGACTACCCCCTAGGTCCACAGCAAGGGCAGGGCCCATAATCGAGTATTTATATAGTTATTTTTTATATATTGGGATTTATTATAGTTGTTATTTATTTTATTTATTTTATTTATATAATTTTATTTTATTTATAATTTTATTTCATTTATATATATTTTTTTTGTATTGTTCCTGTTCCCAAGGGTGTCCATGGGACCACCCCCTAGGTCCACAGCAAGGGTAGGGCCCATAATCGATTATTTATATATATTTTTTTATATATTGGGATTTATTATAGTTTTTATTTATTTTATTTATTTTATTTATATTGTTTTATTTAATTTATAATTTTATTTCATTTATATATATTTTTTTTTATTGTTCCTGTTCCCCAGGGTGTCCATGGGACCACACCCTAGGTCCACAGCAAGGGTAGGGCCCATACTCGAGTATTCATATAGTAATTTTTTATATATTGGGATTTATTATAGTTTTTATATATTTAATTTATTTTATTTATATAATTTTATTTTATTTATAATTTTATTTCATTTATATATATATATATTTTTTATTGTTCCTGTTCCCCAGGGTGTCCATGGGACCACCCCCTAGGTCCACAGCAAGGGTAGGGCCCATAATCGAGTATTTATATAGTTATTTTATATATATTTTTATTTATTATAGTTGTTATTTATTTTATTTATTTTATTTATATTGTTTTATTTAATTTATAATTTAATTTAATTTATATATATTTTGTTTTTATTGTTCCTGTTCCCCAGGGTATCCATGGGACCACCCCCTAGGTCCACAACAAGGGTAGGGCCCATAATCGAGTATTTATATAGTTATTTTTTATATATTGGAATTTATTTGATTATATTTATTTTATATATAAAGGTATATACCGTATATATATAAGTTTGTTTTCTTGTCCCCTTCCCTGTTGTGTTGTTCCTGTTCCCCAGGGTGTTTGGCCAAAGAGCCCCAAGGTATAAATATATTCTTATAATGCCATACTATGACTACGTCATGGTGTTCCCCAATTTGAATTACAAAATGCGGAACTATACCGTCATGAATCCATTATACTCACGTCATCTGGAATCGGATAATGCCAAACTATGACTATGTCATGGTGAACTATACCAACGTTATATGGATCCAGTGATGGCGAACTTGCGTCATGACAACTATCAATGTCAATTACGTTTTTCCTTTATTTCCATTTCTTGGTTTCAGCATCGTAAGCTAACTACTGCCTGCCGCCATACGCCAGCCTGCCGCCATACGCCAGCCTGCCACCATACGCCAGCCTGCTGCCATACGCCAGCCTGCTGCCATACGCCAGCCTGCTGCCATACGCCAGCCTGCCACCATACGCCAGCCTGCCGCCATACGCCAGCCTACCGCCATACGCCAGCCTACCGCCATACGCCTGCCTGCCGCCATACGCCAGCCTACCGCCATACGCCAGCCTACCGCCATACGCCAGCCTACCGCCATACGCCAGCTGCCATGTCGGACAAGAGGGATAATAAGAAACGTTTGCGGGACTCCCAGCTGGAGGATGTAGTGAACGAGGTGCTGGACCTGACGACGACGGACGAGACGGCGAGCGAGAGTGAGTCGGACGAGTGGTCTGACGATGAGGATTGGGCTTCACCTCCGCCCAAGCGACTCCTCCTCGACGCCCCCGCCTCGGCCGATCCACCACCAGCCCCAGCAACGTCAGATGACCCACCACCACCACCAGCAGAACCAGCCCCAGCAACGACGGACGACCCACCACCACCACCACCAACTGAACCAGCCCCAGCGGATCCACCACATCCCATCCCATCCCATCTACATCTCATCCCATCCCATCTACATCTCATCCCATCCATAACATCGCCGATTACCTCCTACCATCACTCAACTTCCCACGTCACCTCTTCCATCCACCTCGTGTGGCGGTGCCTCATCCTTGCTTCCAGCAGGATCACCAGCCCGCAGCCCACACCTGTTTGCTACGCTACTTGCTGTGGGCACTTTGAATACCCCGCCTTCGCATGTCATGGGAACGGTCACCCCCGCAGTGTCCCCCTTCAGCGACACACCGTTGACCCCCTCGGCATTTGATCTGCCTGAGCATCGAGCCGCAATGCGTGCTGAGGTTGCTGAAGCCGCAGTGCGTGCTCAGGTTGTTCCTGAGGTGCCACGCACAGAGTTGAATCCTCCAGCAGCAATCGAGGAGCTTCTTCCCCAAAGGCTTCCTCTTCACCGTTCACCAACTGGTACAGCTGCACCAGGTTCACCAGCTCCACACCTTTCACCAGCTGATGCAGCTGCACCAGGTTCACCAGCTCCACACCTTTCACCACTTGGTGCTGCACCAGGTTCACCGGCTTCTGCATCATCTGATGAAGAAGCCTCCCCCACTCAACCCCTCGACCTACCACCTATGCCACGCCGGAGGCCAGGTCCCCGTAGGGGGGCAGGTGGTAGGCCCAGGGGCCGCAGAGGTGTTCCTCGCGGTGGTCCTAGCGGTGGTCCTCGCGGTGGTCGTGGCCGTGCTCGCGATACTGCCCCCGATCGTGATGCCGGTTGGACCGACACCCCCTTCGACCCCCAGCCTGATCTGTTCTCAGGGACCCCTGGCATGCAGGTTCCAAAGCCAGTGACTCCTCTCCAGTTCTTCCAGCTCTTCTTCACAAGGGAGATGCTGCAATACCTGGTATTGGAGACAAATGCTTACGCCAAGTTCGTTGACGGAGCAGCCGCTTTTTGGCACCTGTTTGGTGAGGAGGAAATGGCCAAATTCCTTGGCCTGTACTTCCTCATGGGCATCACCAAGATTCCTTCTCTGAGTCACTACTGGCGTTCAACTGTCCTTCACGACTACCCAGTATTTCGGAGAACGATGAGTAGGGCTAAGTTTCTAGCCTTGTTGAAGTATTTCCATGCTTTCAACAACAAGGCAGTCTGCAGGCAGAACAAGGACAGGCTTGTGAAGGTTCGGACGGTGATGGAATACCTACTTGAAGGCTTCAAGCTGGCATACATCCCCACCGAAAAGCTGTCCCTTGACGAAGGCAGCCTTGGATGGAAGGGTCGCCTTTCATTCAAGGTTTACAACCCAATGAAGCTGACGAAGTACGGTATCAAGCTGTACATCCTGGCAGAGGCGTTGACTGGCTATGTGTGGGACTTTCGGGTCTACACCGGTCCGGGTACATCTCTCCAGGAGACGGTGGAGGGTCTCACGGAGTCCTTCAGAGGCCAGGGGTACAGGCTGTACATGGACAACTATTACAACTCAGTTGACCTGTGCCAGCAAATGCTCACACACAACATCTATGTGTGTGGCACCCTGCGCCTTGTACGAGGAGCTCCTAAGCGGTTGTGCGACATTGCTAAAGCAAAAGAGCTTGAACGCGATGCGACAATAGCAATGAACAACGGCTTAACCATGGTCCTACTTTGGCGAGACAAGCGCATCGTCAACATGGTGTCCACTTTCCACAACCAGGACACCATCCGGAAGCTTGTCAGTTTCAAAGAGAAGGACCAACAGGGCAGGTGGCGTCGTGGACAGAGGGAGATCTTCAAACCTGTTTGCGTTGAAGACTACAACATCCACATAGGTGGGGTGGATCACTTCGACCAGATGGTCCAGTACTACCCCATCCAGCGAAGGACGGTCAAGTGGACAAAGAAGATCACCTTCTACTTCATCCAAATGGCCCTCTTCAACGCCCATGTCCTGTACAGGAAGTGCTACCCAAGGAAGAAGATGACCTTGCTGGACTTCCAGGAGCACATCTGTACTTCCTTGCTGCACTTCAACCCTGCAGAGTGGCCTATGTCGGGGAGGCCAGTCCACCGAGCACAAGATCTGCCGCGTGACCAGCGTGAGCCACAGAGGGATGCACGCAGGCAACGGCAACCCGGTGGATCATCTGGGTCGTCCGACGACGACCATCCAGACTCCCCAGCCCCTGCTGCTCCTGACAACACTCCACCCTCTCCTGTTGCTGCTCCTGGTGGAGGCATTGAGAGGGCACCACGTCTCGATGTCCCCTCCCCACCACCAGAACCAGATGATGCTGCTGCTGATGCTGCTGCCCCGGGGGGAAACTATGTCCTGGTTCAACCCCCCGTTGTAACTAGCACCTGATGCAGCTGCTGCTGGTGACGATGGGGAAGCAGCTTTTGAAGCTGCCAACCAACCGCCACCAGTACTGGAAGCAGCAGGAGCGGTGCGAGTCTGGAGACCTCGACCAGGAGTGGTCCCAAGGCCCCGTCCTATTGTTCTGAACCATGTCCGGTTGAACAGGGCCTTGGACCATTCTCGGCAGAGGATTCCGGCCAAGAAGCGACTCCGTTGCTATTACTGCAAAGTAATGAACGGCATTCGCAAGGACACAAGCTTCTGCTGCACGACTTGCACGATTGCCCTCTGCATTGACGTCAACGACTGCTTCAACCTTTTCCATCGTCACAATGCAGGTGTCCTATAGTCAGGAGCCATGTGCAATCATTCATTCATTGATTCATTCATTTCTCTTCTCCATTTCTCTTCTTCATTCACCCGGCTTCATTCACCCACCTTCATTCACCCACCTTCATTCACCCACCTTCATTCACCCATCTTCATTCACCCACCCTCGTTCACCCACCGACATTCACCCACCGACATTCACCCACCGACATTTACCCACCTTCATCATCAAAGTGGATATAGGCCTCCTGGGGAAACCACTCTAAAAAAATAACGAGTCAAATGCAGTACCTCCTAGGGTGGCTTGGAAATCTGCATATTTCTGTGGTTTTACACCTTGTATATATATTATATATATATTTATGACACCTTGTATTTATATATATATATATATATATATATATATATATATATATAGTATATATATATATATATTTATGACATCTTGTATATATATATATATTTATGACACCTTGTATATATATATATATATATATATATATATATATTTATATATATATACCCACACCCACATACACACATTTTTGTTACCATTCATTATAGTTTGTTTGACACCTTGTATATATATATATATATATATATATATATATATATATATATATATATATGTTTATATATTTATATATTACTTTATTTGTGTGTACAATAGAATTATTTCTGAATTTAATACTTGATGATAACCTGGCTTTCTTGTTTTGTTTTTTCAGTGTCAACCCAGGAGCCATTTCCCTTCTCGTTGGAAAGGGTTGTGGCCCTATCAGGTAAGTAAAATTGACAACCTTCATGACTGACATGTCTTCTATGAACATTATACAATTATTGGCAAGGAAAATTATATAAAAGTGTTGTATATTGTGGCAAAGGTAAACAACTGTATAAACATTCTCATTTATTTACAAAACAATAACAGTGCCTGGAAACAATTACGCATAGCTCGCGAACCAATTAGGCTATATTATTTTTGTTTTCACCAGTAGAAAGAGCATAATTTTCCGATGACGGTGATATAAACAGTTATATACGTATCCGAGCAAATAAACCAACGCAGAGGTGGGGAACAGCTCGGAACCCGGCTAGCATCGACGGAAAAGAGACGGGTGAAGCGTAAATATTCGCATTTTGGCTCTTCATTTCAAATATTCATAGCGCAAAAAGTATTTGTCGTAGGAACTTCTAGTTTGATTTATACTCATCAGCATTATTTGCCGTATTCATACAGCCTAAATTTAAAACCATACACTTCGTAGCAACGAAATAAATCGAAAATGTTATAAACCATATCAATATTTTTTTTTTTCGGTCACTGCTTGAGAACTATTGAAGATAAACAATTTCTGTTTTCAGATTTGGAAAGAAGAGAAAAAATACTATTATTTGAGCAAAAAAAAAAAATATGGTCATCACTCACAATTTAGAGCTAGGACGGTGTGAAGACAATTGCATGGGAAATAATTGTATTCCGGACTCATTTACACTTTCATATTTCGATTTATTTAAATTTTGTTTTGTTTTATCATGTACTATAAATATTCCTCTTTCCATTGACATATGATACATCACAATAAACAGCATTCTGGTGGATGAAAATACAGAAAAAATCAAGGCTTCGAAAACTCACCCAGCCTGATATTTCATGGCAAATTAGAGAAGGCCTTACCATAAGTTACATATTTAAGTTACCGAATGCGAGAGGGTTAACAGGCTTTTCCATTGCTTTGACATCAAATGAAAAGTTGGTTATCTTTGGTTTCTTTCTCACTGGTTCGAGTTCTGGATCTGTTACCGCAAGACTCCTCTTGCTTCTCTTTGTTGTTGTTGCTAATGGCATGCTCTGTCCCGCTGATGGTAAGGTAATAATAATAATAATAATAATAATAGTTCTTAAAGCTAGCGCATGCTAAGCTAGCTAAGGATAGCTCAATAAGGCCGATTAGGCGTATTTCCATTGGGGTCCTGTACTACTACCCCATCCCTTTGCTCATGAGGGATGGTAACGACTCAGTGCTTGTGAAAAATCTTTAATGCGCCGAGCGTGGGCGCGAACCCGGGCCTTCTGGGTGGAAGTCCAAGACGCTAGTCACTACACCAAGCGAGCCGCTGGAATTGATGGCGAGACTGCTGTGGATGTTATGGTTGTTGTTGTTGTCATTGGCAATGGTGTAACTGGCACTTCATTTTGGATACAGATGCCCAGTGTATCATGATACATAGATTCGTCATAGTTGTCCCATGCAGTATTTGTACTTAGTTGTGGTAGGGCTTCAAGGTCATCTGGAAGAACTTGGTTTTTCTCAATAACTGTTGAGGCCAGCTGAGTTTCATACTCTTCTACTGTATTGTAGCAAATACAATGGCCAAATTTATTTAAGGTTTCAACAATCTTCTTTGAACCTGTTATGCCCTGTTTTTCTACAGGATTTAACTTGGGTAATGTGAGTTCTAACTGACTGGGTATAGAAGGCTGCATGCACAAAACAAGGTATGAGGAATAGAGAACACAAAATAAGCACACGGTAACAAGACACACGATCACTTTTATTGATGTACACACTTCTATAGCTTTCTTGATGATGATTAATATGAAGCATAAGAAGATATGAATACTCATACAAGACAAATGATAGAATTGAACAACACTAGCATTAAGTGGATCTGGATGGAGCCTAATCTCCCACTTCCAACGTTCAGGTATTAATCTTCTGATCACTGGCTTTATTCACAAGTTTATATACTGGAGACCATAAATGTTACTTATATATTCATATTCACTGTCAGATTTATCACTGGTAGCTCAGGTGCACAAGTAGTAGTTCACAGACTAGATTAGACACGCGTATTTTAGAGCACGGGAATTCTATTAACCTCAGGGGGGTACTGATCTAAGTTTTATATTCTTGTATCAGAAACACATAGAACGCAAATCAGTGGGCGAACATCAGATATCACTAGGGTTTCACTTCTATGTAATAATATCTGGATATATGGGTAATTACGAGAGTTAATACCGCCTGTTAATTAATAAACACTTATACGCTTAGCACTTCCTAATTGAATGGTTATATATGTATTATACTGGGGCAAAGATATAGCCACTTCATAGACATATTAATAAGTGAGTCTCTAAATAGCACTGTAACACTGTAGCACTGATAGAGTGAATCTTGGGTAGTATTTGATTGGTCTGGTCCTGGTTATCTTGCGTCCGTGATGTTGGGGGCTAACGACTGGTTCCGCTGCCGTCCAGATGGTCCATATGTAGAAAGTTCTCAAGACGGATCTCTTAGCGATCGTTGCTGATTACACTCTTATATACCCTCTGGTTTCTAGACCTGAATCACAGATATTAGGATCTTCCTGTCAATCTGGATCGGAATTAACGCCAAGCGCATCTCACGTCGATCGCTCAGCTTCCCGGTCTGTATGAAGGTTATAAGGTGTACGTAGATTTCTTTTACGTGGACAGATCCTTCTATCTAAATCTGCCACGGAGTCTGCAGGCTCTGGAACTCAATTCTCAGGAACAAACAATGATAGAGCTAGAGGTCAACACAAGGGACCAGCCACTGTTTGGTGTCTATCTTTCAAATGATTTTACTGGGGGCTGGAGCTTGGTTTATAGGTTCGGTTTTGGACCCTGTAGGCAATAGGGATCTCGAGTTTTGATGGACTTATTTGAGCTCTCAATTGATACGGGAACTAGGTAAGGTGGTGATTACTGTTGTGGCACATGGCTGTATGGAGCCTTCATAATGTGATATAACTGAGCCTTAGTAAGAGGTACTATTTTGGCTATACTGGAAGTATTTAGGGGAGAGAGACTGGATCTACTTTGCGAGGAGGTTTGGGACATCTTTGATAGGAGCGTCTCTCTTAGATTGCTCAGTCTGCATTCTATGGTATAGCTGAGGTGCTAATTTGGTTATCGGAGTATGCAAGAAAGGTTAATGGGTTATTGTGGGTTAATAGAGGTTAGTAAGGGTGTTAGTCATACATGGTTAGTTCATTGATAGGAAGAATTCCTGTGCTACCTGGCAATGACCCGGAAGTCAAAACAGGGGTCAGGTATACCTCCGCAGGGGTAGGGGTCTCCCTCCTCGGGTGGGTGAAAGGGGTAGGCGCGCGTCCTCTCTCTGTGATGGTCGTCTGGGCGGCTGTGGCTGGGGGCTTGCCATATTACAAGTGTTTGTAATAACCCTCTGTTTATGAGACAGATGTGGGTGTTCGTAATACCAAAACCGAAGGTGCCTTGATCAGCTGGTTTAATTGGTTGGGTTGTTAATTGCATGGTTTGTTGGATGTGGTGGAGACTGGGTTGCTAACTCTGCCACATTTATCTGGAGGTATGGCAATAGAGGTTAGTCACTGGCGAGGCGGCTAGCCTCGCACTGACAATCATTTGGTACAGGGTTGTGAATGGGTTGTGAGGGAATAGATGGCATGCAAAGGGTTAGTAAAGTTCTAATGGTGTTCCTTCCTACTGGGGGAAGGTAGGCTGGATAGGAGTATATATACAAAAGGTTTGAGAATGTTAGTAATGGAAAAGTTAAGAATATTCAGGGGTTATGGTGGAGAGGCTAGGTCAGGAGAGAGTCGAGGAGCGTGGGGGGTTAATGAGAGGGAGAGGGTTAAGGGGGGCTACGTGGAAGTTTGACCCTAAGGTCTCTGGGCGTAGGGGTGGCATTAGGCTACAGTTGGGATCTTAGACTGGGGGTTAACGACAGGGAAGGTAGGTTAATCAAGCGCTACCGGGGGATGAGCAATAGGTGGTGGTATATG
Organism: Paralithodes platypus; assembly: GCA_032716605.1. Lineage (NCBI taxonomy): Eukaryota > Metazoa > Arthropoda > Malacostraca > Decapoda > Lithodidae > Paralithodes > Paralithodes platypus. The sequence goes on along the minus strand of CM064499.1, from coordinate 8,101,905 downwards.
AGTCTGGAAATTATAGAATCATGTGGACTGTGGTGAAGATGAGGTTAGCTGTAGGTGTGTGCTTGACTGTGGATAAAAGTAGAGAAAAACATAGTGTATTATTACTCGTCAATACGATGGGTTATGGACACTATTAGTTGACACGATCTTGCTGATCTATTTGTCCCTGGGAACTGCGTTTCCTATGAAATATATACCAAAGAAAGCGGCAGTTCGTAGGGGTAGCTTCGTTATTGTTTCGTGGTAGATATGCGTCGAGACAATGGTAAAAGAGGGTTATCTATACAATCTCTGGTTGGGGTAAGAATTAGAGTTACTGCATGGTTGCTAACATCTTCAGTCATTATCTCGGTCTAGGTCTTACAGGAATAATGGTTATATATACAATGGTGTACCCGTGGGTATTATAGTTTCTTATCAATTATGACATGGGGGTTAACATATTACTTCTCGGATGGAAGAACATACATAGATTTATGGGGGCGGTTTGTCTTCAGAAACTTAGTCTGGCAAGACAAGGTATTTTAGGGTATGTTGATATTGATATCTTAACTTAGGGACAGGGCATGGGTGTATTAAATTAAGGTGTATTCATGTTCATCATCATGTAGGTAGAGTCTGGCGGGTAAGAGGTGTAGGACACGAGGGGTAGTGGATACGCGAGGTGGGGGAAGGGTCAGTGGTTAGAAGCGATAGGCAGGTGTGGTTTGGAGCTGCTTAGCCCTGCGGGCTTCGGCCTGTCTGAACTGGTTGGCTTGGTGCCTTCTCTCCTTCTTTCTTCTCTCACGCTGATCTATGGGGCGTCTGCTCTCACCTGGTCCTTTCGTTCTGTGGGCCTTACCTTCGGGTGTTTCTGTTCCCGTTTCTTTGTTGTTCTCGCTCGTGGCTTCCGTGGTGGGCTTCTCGTTCTGGGGCATTTTAGAACCTGTCATGCTCTTCAGCCCCATGCCAAGAAGCATATGTTTGGATGGCTTCACTGTGCCTCTTGTAGTTTTGAATACATCGTCTTCTGCTGATGATTCCACGTAGCGCTCTACTCTCTCACTGCCTTCTTGTTTTGAGCCACTGTACATAAATCTATAGAAATCTATCAGTTCACCTGGTATATTAGAAGGTTGACCATCACGTATTGCTTGTACTGTGATTGGGTTTGGCAATGTATTCTCGCGGAGCTTCATGATTTTACGTTGCAGAAACAAAGCAACATTTTTGATGTCGTTATTCATAGTTTCTTTTGCCATTGATATGTAAGTACCCTGCTTTTTACTCTCTTGATCGACATGAAGCTTACTGCCATAATGTGCTTTGATTTTGGTCAGTAAATTGTATGGTTCAAATGTAGGATTATCAAACCCCTCTTCTTTAATGAATTCAAGGTATGTGCCATTGATATCCATCAATTTCTGTGATGTGTCTTTATGGAATACCTCAGAGTCTATGTAGGAAAGCAGCCGTAAGAAAGCAGACTATCGTCTTCTACTGAATGTGTCAACACTATCCTTTACTTGAGCTTTCGTACCACGTGAAATATATCTTCTGTTACATGTACGGTGATATTTGACTTCTTTAGCAATGAAATCGATGTTTCCATACTCACGAAGGAAGTCTGTGTCTCTCTGCTGTCTTGCTGCTTCTTTAATGTTGTCCTGTGCTTCACTAGTTTCACAATTAGAAAGGAGTTCAAACCCAGTGGTGAAATGCTTGCGACCGGGGCACTTGCAGAAGATGTACTTTTCCTCGAGGACTCCAGTAGTCGAAGTATGCCACTGATGGCTCTGAGAACTTAGACCTTGTTTTTATGGAATCAGCAGAAGAACTTGTTTTCTTATCCTTAGGTGTTATCTGAAACGCCGTAAACCTGCTGTAACAGTCACTGTGAAAGCCATAATGTGAAAGTGGTTTAGCTTCAAAGTTAATGGATTCACAGATTCAAGATACTTTGATATTTTCTGATGTTTCTTCCTGCTTTGAGCTAGGTCCCCAGCTGTTTTCCATGTCTGTTCATTAAACGGAACTACAGCATCTTCATTCCCATCTGTATCTCCACCTACATGCAGCGCACACTGCAAAGGCAACTCGACAGCACTCTCCATCTGCAAAGAAAAAAAGTGAAATTAGGAAAAAAGTCTAATCTGTGGTACCTTTGACACATTAATTTGATCAAAATTGCAATTTTGAGACATTGATCTAAACAAGATATATTGACATTGGCATAAGATAAGATTGTCACAACGTTTGAATTCACAATTCTGAATTTTTATCAAATTTAATTACAAAAACACATTTTTGGGCACAAATGGCAAATATCTCGAAAACTATGGAAGTGGGGTCAATAAAACTGCCTTTTTTGCATTCAGCATCGTTTTTTACCTAATATAACTGTTACAGCATTTAAATTTACAATTCTGAAATTTTTCCAAATTTGATTAAGAAATGGCATTTTGGGGCAAAAATTGGCATATATCTCCAAAATGTCGTACGTGGGGTCAATAAGAGTGTTTTTTTTTTAATCAGCGCCACTTTTTGCATAAGATAAGCTTTTCAAACCTTTGCCACCAAAAATTCTGATTAAACAGACCTATCTCCTAGACTATATTTCTACTTACTTTTTCTTCCAACTCCCCTGGCCTAATGTGCACCAATACTGGAGGGTACGGATTCCCTGGCGAAGGATAGTAAGGACTTGGGAGTGTATGATTTCTAAGGACCAGACGTCCTTCTTGTCCTAGGGGAGGTGGATCTTACTGATCGTATAACAATACTCTACTATCCTTGAAGAATTATTCAAAAGAATATAATGGGCAGATGTAGGATAAGTCGAAGTTTTACTTTACTGTCTAAGTCATCGACAGAATGTAAGGGGGAGGACTATAATAGAACTTTAATACAAAGTTTTGAGGGGGATTTCTAGGTGATCTCTGAGCATGAGATTTCAAAGGGGAAGGGGTTTTATGACTCTGCATTGCCCTTTCTCGTGAAGATATTATTTATTTCTATACGAGTTGTGCACTACTAATGTTGGAAACAGATATAGAAGAAGTTAAGTTGTTGCTTCTGGAGTATTTGCTAATTATTATTTTAAAAGTTAGATATGTAGAACATATGTTTCATATATAATTACTAGCGTGGTGGCAAGAGGTTTGGGTTGACATTCGTGGAGGTCATGGTAGGTCCGCGGGAGTCCTAGCCTCGCACGCGTGCCTTTCCTACGGAGTTTTGAACAAGGCTTGTAGCCTTCATAGTAGTCTTTATAGTACCTATCAATGTTAGATTTACTTTAGTAGAGTGAACCTGGATAGTTTCTAGCTTAAAATTATATATCTAACATGTTTATCCTAGTTTATAAGACTCGTAATCTTGGGGACTGAATTGGCAATAGTGCGTGTCCGCTAGGTCACGGTGTCTCGCTTTTGTAGTTAGCGAGTTGCCGATTGATAGACAAGGTTTTAATAGTAATTATTAACACTCAAAGAGCGGGTGGTGGAGTATATTTGACTGTGCCGCCCAGCGGGGGTTTTTACCGTAAACGAGCTTGTTTCCGTGCTCGTTTTCATGCATAAACAAGAGCCAGAGTGTAATACAAGTATGTATCCCTGAAAGGGCGATAAATGAGCTTTCCAATGACACCAGAACCATCCTTCTACGATCACTGGTTGTCTTGCAACGATCGTGCAACCGAAGGGCAAAATCGGTAAAATACGGTCATTTCCTTACATTATTACGTGTGAAACGAGTGAGAGAGGGTGGAGTAGGGCGGAGTACATCTCAGTAGCTCCACGGCCACCGTGGCGAGCGGTCATGAGGTAATCTACGCTTCTCCCACCGCTCCACTCTCTCTCAGAGCACATTACGTGCTCAAATTTGCATGCGACTATAGCCGGGCCCCGCCACATAGGCCACATTTATTTCACTCGACTATAGCCGGGCGCCGCCAGTTAAGGGTTAAGGTGCGTCTTCATCCTTAATCATGTTAAATTTGGTTAGTATAGGTAGACTGAGATCCCTCCGATATAAAACTATCTTAAAAACAGTTTCTTATGGTTACTGAGGGTTGTGGCTAGCGACTTGCTAAATTGGCAAGTCTGATTGTCAATTTCTTAATCTAGGGACGAAAGGCAAAGTTCGTTGGCTCAAACTGGGAAAGAAGTATGTGTGGATTGTTTGAATTTAATATAGAGAATTGTAGTTTTTAAAGAAGGCATATACTATTGTGGACATAAGTCCTGCGACACCTGCCTGAGAGGGATCCGCGAATTGTGTTGGTAACATTGGTACCCCCCCCCACTCCATCCCCACTATACCACCCTCTCTCAGTCAAGCCCTCCCTTCCCACTCTACTTCTTTCGTTCTTGTTAACGTCTATAAGCCGTTCTGTATTTATCTCTCTCTCATCGAATCATTGTATTTTTATGTATGTTTTCCAAATCTTCTTCCTAAAATTATATATCATACCGTTACATACTTCATATATATTGGATATTTGCCATTGTATACAAACCTAACAGAATATAAAGTTTGATAATCCATTCGAATATGGAAGTTTATTAACAATATATGTTATTTAAGTCAAATCCTTCATAATTGTTAAGGGGTGGGTGGGGCTTTTGTGTCCCGGGCATTTCCGCACCCTCCTCAGCCCCTTGCCTGGGAGTGGCTTCGGTCACCTGGGCTTTCTTAGTAGTAAAGCTGGGAGAGTTCTGCGGGGGTGCTTGGTTATGGTCTTGGTCTTGCTTGGGACCTTGGGGCTGCTCGGCCAGACAGCCTGGGGAACAACAAAAGCAACAGCAGCAGGTGTGGTTACTAGTTAGACAGGTCAAATAACAGGTTGGTTACTAGTTAGCTAGGTCAAATAACAGGTGTTGTTACTAGTTAGACAGGTCAAATAACAGGTGTTGTTACTAGTTAGACAGGTCAAATAACAGGTGTTGTTACTAGTTAGACAGGTCAAATAACAGGTGTGGTTACTAGTTAGCTAGGTTAAATAACAGGTGTTGTTACTAGTTAGCTAGGTCAAATAACAGGTGTTGTTACTAGTTAGACAGGTCAACTAACAGGTGTGGTTACTAATTAGACAGGTCAAATAACAAGTGTTGTTACTAGTTAGACAGGTCAAATAGCAGGTGTTTTTACTAGTTAGACAGGTCAAATAACAGGTGTTGTTACTAGTTAGACAGGTCAAATAACAGGTGTTGTTACTAGTTAGACAGGTCAAATAACAGGTGTTGTTACTAGTTAGACAGGTCAAATAACAGGTGCAGTTACTAGATAGACAGATCAAATAATAGGTGTTGTTACTAGTTAGCTAGGTTAAATAACAGGTGTTGTTACTAGTTAGACAAGTCAAATAACAGGTGTTATTACTAGTTAGCCAGGTCAAATAACAGGTGTTGTTACTAGTTAGACAGGTCAAATAACAGGTGTTATTACTAGTTAGACAGGTCAAATAACAGGTGCGGTTACTAGTTAGACAGGTCAAATAACAGGTGTTATTACTAGTTAGACAGGTCAAATAACAGGTGTGGTTACTAGTTAGACAAGTCAAATATCAGGTGTTATTACTAGTTAGACAGGTCAAATAACAGGTGTAGTTACTAATTAGCTAGGTTAAATAATAGGTGTGGTTACTAGATAAGTAGGTAAAGTATTATTTTTGTTTTCTCTGTGAATGAGGGAGACACAAGGCATAACTGCCTGCAGCGAGTGCCTCCCCCAGATTTCAAAGAGTGACAGGGCCGGAATCAAGGGACGTTTGAGCTAAAATGCCTGGACACACGGAGTTTGAAGCAATTTAAGTCATAGGAAAAGGCAAAGACTGATTCTGGAAGAGAGTTGTTGTTGTTGTTGTTGTTCCCCAAGCTGCCTGGCCGAACAGCCCCAAGGCCCCGAGCAGGCCAAGGCCATAACCGTGCGCCCCCACAGAACCCTCACTGCCGACCACAATAAAGCCTGGGTGACCGAAGCCACTCCATGGCGGGGAGCTGAGGAGGGTGCGGAAACGCCCAGGAAACCAAAGCCCCACCCAGGGCCCTGTGCCCCTCAGCAATTATGAAGAGAAAGTTGAGGGGCAAAGGAAAAAATGTGACGCTTTGGCTTCCAATCTAGGTAGACTGGGAGGTCAATCCACGGAAGAGACGCCGTCACTTGAGATCTAGAAAATATAAAAGTAAAAGGAACAGTCAGAGTAAGCTATGGGTCTGGCAGAGATCGCTCAGTTCTCACTCTGATAGACCAGCCCATCACCAGTTCTGGGAGAGAGTTCCAGAGCTCAGCAGTTGAATAGAAGAAAGTCTGAGAATTGCATTTCACTCTTGGGTTGGAGAGTTGCACAGAGTAGGGGTGGGATTGTGTTGCAAGGCGGGTATGACGTACCCTACGTAGAGGAGGTAGTATACACTGGGAAAGCTCCGAGGAACACTGATTATTGTAGTAGCGATAGAATAGCGAGAGAGATGCAACATTGAGGCGAAGAGAGAGAGATTTCAGAGAGTTGGTGAGTGGACGGGAGTTAATGATGTGTGCCATCAGAGTGGAAAAGGTGAGGGAAAGACGAGGAAGAAAAGTTGTTGGAGAGGTTTTTAGCTAGATGCCAGAAAGCTTGGGAAGAGCTAGAGCTGGATAGTTCAGTGCATTTATTATTGATGAAAGAGTGCTTGGCAAGTCGAAGAACAGATTGGGCTTGATTCCGGGCAGAAACATAGGAAGAATGAGATTCTTGAGTTTTAAGGCGTCGGTACTGTTTGAATGCTTCCTCCTTGTTGTGGACAGCAGTAGAACAAGCATGAGAAAACCAAGATTTGTTTGCATTAGACTGAGAGAAAGAAAGTGGAATGTACGCTTTCATGCTCGAAAGCATTACCTCGGTAATGCGTTCAGCAATCTCCGAGAGTCCTCGGCCACGGAAGCAGAAGTCATTCCATGGGAAATCAAAGAAGTACTGCCGGAGAGCCTTCCAGTCAACAGCGCCAAAGTACCACAAGCGCCGCCGGCTGGGAGGATCGGATGGCCGTACTGAAGAGATAGGACAAAGTGACGGAGATAAGTTTATGGTCGGAGGAGCCCAAAGGAGAGAAAAGATTGACAGTATGAGAAGAAGGGTTAGAAGTCAGAAATAAGTCAAGAATGTTGGGCCGATCTACGAAGCGATCCGGGATACGGGTGGGTTGCTGGACCAGCTGCTCTAGGTCATTTATGATAGAAAAGACGTAGGCTTGTTCACTAGGTTGGTCAGTAGAGTGAGAGGAGAGCCATTGGCGGTGGTGAACGTTGAAATCTCCTAAGATGGAGATTTCAGAGAAGGGAGAGAGAGATAGAATGTGTTCCCCTTTAGAGTTTAGATAGTCGAAGAATTTGGGAAAGTCGGTAGAGTTAGGGGAAAGATAGACAGCACAGAAATATTTAGTATGAGAATGACAGGATAGTTTGAGCCATAAAGTTGAGAATTCAGAAGAGTCGAAATCGGGAACACGAGAGCAAGTGAGTTTGTTGTGCACGTATGCACAACATCCGCCTCTGGCTTTGAAACTAGGATAGAGAAAGTAAGAGGGTACAGAAAAGGGGCTGCTAGAAGTTGTCTCCGATACCTGGGTTTCGGTGAGGAAAAGAAGATCAGGTTTGGAGGAGGAGAAATGGTGTTCGATAGAGGGAAAATTAGAGGAAAGGCCGCGAATATTGCAAAAGTTGATAGTAAGAGTGACAGGCCGTGGTTCAGAGTATTTAGAGGAGTCGTCAGGGGAAGGTCGGACATGTGTGGGGGTATTATGGTCCCTCTCCCCCCCCCCCCCCCCGGGACTCCGAGGCTGGGCCTGTGTTCATAATTTTTTTGAATAATTATGAAGGAGGAAGTGTGGTGCGCATGTTAAGTGTAGTGAAGTAGATAGGAGGAGGAGGGGTTTGTGAGAGCATGCTGGACTACTTTCAGTGTAAGTGAGGCACAAAGGGAAACAGTAAGAGAGGCCAAGCAAATGAAACAGGAGTTCCAGCGACTCCTTATCAAATGCTTACAGCCTCTCCTGGGTATAGCCCTGTTCGATTGGTGCCTACAATCTACCCCCATTCCCCCTATTAGTCGCCTTGTACGACACCACGCAGTAGGACGCGTGGGGCATATTATTTTTTTCCTCCACCATAAGATGGAGGCCCCCTTACTCCCAGGGGGTATAAGGGAAGCAACCTTATAATACCTGGAGTGAGTGGGTTCGAATCCTGGTCAGGATACCTCTCTCCCAACCTGTTCGACATTATTCTTATGTTTGTCATCAGAGAGGTTCCATAATAGTACCAGGATCGTATCACTTGGCCGAGATGGCGGGGGGTGGGGGTGGGGTGGGAATATGTAAAATAGTCATGGTTGAAGTCTAAAAAAGTCGCCACGTGTATTAAGGCATAGTCCTCCACAAGATTATAACCTGGTTCTTCAAATATGAACTAAGGTTGCTTCCCATATATCCGCTCATTGTCGAGTGCATACTTGTTTCTTTTGTTTTCCTATATTCATACGGTGCCTAACTCTTCCAAAAATACTTAGAGTGAGTGGGTTCAAATCCTGGTTAGGGTACCTCTCTCCCAACCTGTCCGGCATTATCCTTACGATGATACATTACTCACTACCCTTACACTAGATATAACATTGTTATACACGCTATGTATAACCTTAAACATCCAACCACTAATATTTGCATACATTTAGAGTTGTAGCGTCATAGATTATAAGGTGTTTGTAATAGGCACTAATACAAGTAACCATACCTAGCTTTGTATATATTGAGATTCTTTATTCATATAAGAATTGCAGTATTGTAGAGTGACCATATAATTGGATATAAGTTATAGAACAAATGGATGCATGATAAATAATAGTGTTAATGATAGTGAGATGACGGGGTCTGGACAAGATATGCCAAATATATCCAACCACCTGCTCCCGTCTCCACATAACACCTCAGACCAAATCTGCCGCATTTCTTCCATAAGAATCCAGGAACCACAGCCCGGGCCCTCCAGGACCCAGGACCACCATCAACATCAGATCAGAAAACGGGACTCAACCAAACCAGAATACGCGCCGCCAAGAAACAGCTCTCATAGAAAACGAAGAGTGTGGGAATTCTAGGAATTCCAGGGAGAGCTCCTACAACCCCCAATACTAACCAGTGACAATTCGTGACACACCCGAGTGTATGCAATTTAACTACCAAAACCCCCAGTAGAGTACCAAACTAATTATGCAGAGAGTAATAGCATCACAATTAAACAAGCCCTTTTAGATTTAACTTATCCCCTCAGTACTAAATATGAAGAAAATCCCAACTCTAACCAAACCCCCCAAATTAACATCTCACTCCCAAATAACCATCAGGTCAAACCTAAGGCAAATAAGAAGACCAAAACTCCCCAAGCATCATCCTCGAACAAGTCACACAGACAAACAAATATTAGTGCAACTCCTTCCATCCCTAAACTCAAAATCAGGGTATCACACACACCCATATTACCCCGAGATCAAAGCCCCCTGATGCCGACCAAAAAGGAGTTACTACCTGCACTGAACAAGGTTAAATCAAGCAATCAGCCTACTGGCTTTATTCCAATTTTGGAATACGAGATCGGGATCCCTAAGGTAGAAAGGGATCAGTCAAGTGAATCCTCTAGTGAAGAACTTCCTGTGCTGCTAACAAGTTGTCAACATCCGGTAATTTGGGGACTTACAAGCACACATACAGGAAGTTTCAATATCTCAGGTGGATCTAGTAGCTTGGATGCTGATCTATATGCTAGATTAGTACCTCTGTACCAAACCGATACTCGTAATAAATCTCAAGTTAAATAATCATCCCAGTTCCGTGCAGACAGTATTCAGGAGTGTCATGTGGAGAGAAAGAAGAACCAAGATAGAGCCAGGCGTGTCAAATTGTTTGGGCCCGAACCTAGTGAGCGTGTGTGAAGCCTCCGGGTCCCTGTGATCAACTGTTGGACAACTTGGATAAGTGAAACATGCTCGCCAACATAAAAACCAGCGAACGCTTATTCAGACCTAGTTTTTATGCTATTTTTATCATCTGGGTACTACTATCATAGATAGTTTATTCACAGAGTATTTATTCTCAGTCACATATTTATGACTATGATTATTATCACGCTATACGAAGTATAATTCATCCGTGTACCTTTTGAGTTATTCTAGCTCTACTGTATGTTTATTCAAGTTACATTAACTTATTGTTCGCTTTGAAGTTTAGTCACGCATACATGACTATTATCTAAATCTTATATATTCATGAATTTATATTTATAATTAATACTCTTTGAGTTATTAGAGTTTTATCTCTAGTTCAAGTTACCATAACTTATTATTCGTTTTGAGCTCAGGTAGTGTCTTAATTTACATACCTTCAGTACCGCGTGTATGCTATCGCAGTAACTATTATTTTACTCTGAGTGAAGCCGTATTTAGAGCTTTTCATTATTTTCTTTCAAGACACTACTTATTGTGATTAAGACTTAACATCTCTGTGTATTATTATTTATATGTTCTATCTGTAACATTATTAATATTTATATGTTCTATCTGTAACATTATTATTATTTATATGATTGTTATCCAAATATTATTTTTCAACACCATATTGAGAATGTACTGTGACGTCTACCAGCGTGGGCAGAATCGCCTCTCGTTAGCCACTAGCGCTCGCCAGGGACATTGAAATGGGCTACAGTTATCCGAGAATGTTGTTCTTTCTTTCCTTGTGCTCGCATTGTCACTGACAGTCCAGTGGTGGTCTTTGTTTTCGTCTGTGACAACGGGAAGTATTTTATATCATTAGTAGAATATAAGATGCATGGTGTAAAGTTAAGGAGAAAGAGCGATAGAGGCAGCGTGGTGGTAGTGTGTGCGTGTGTATGTATGTTGCTGCCTCCCTCGCTCGGAGGAGTTTTCCCGCTCGCGCGTGCTTTTCTGCGCCCTTGAATGGCTGGCGGTTCCTGGCGCGTCCTAGGGGCCTGCTGCCTTGTGACGTATCGGCCCGTGATTGGCCGACCATCGCGCCTTTGTGGGCTCCTGTGTGACTTGCCTCCTGTGTGAGGGTCCACGGGAGCTGTTCTCCTCAGGACAGGCTAGGCGCGCATGCTTCTAACATCCCTTTGCAAACTCTCTCCAGATCACCCCCCTTTACCACTGTTTCTCTCTCTGAACTTCTTCTTTTCTATTGCTTCTCACCTTTATTCAATTACTTGTCCCCTTGGGTTCTGCATACGGTTTCCATAGCCGGCCCATTGTATTGTATGCGCCGTCCTCTGAGATATTTACATGTACTTAGAATAGGTTTTGAGGGTTCTTAGTTAGTAGAGGTTGGGAACTTTAGTGTGTCTCCATTATTGATTTAGTGTTTCTGCTCTTTTATTTAATGCTAGACTGGGATAAGGTAACTGTAGTCGTTGTCTCCGATGTGTGTATGGTTCGCTTATACCTACACGACTTCGACCGGTCCTGTGGTAGCCTGTGCTGTCTTTTCGGTTGTGTCCTTTGCGAGTGCAGCATTGTGTTGACTGAGGGTTTTGGCCTGTTCCAGTTCCACACTTTGCTGCCTCATTGCTTGTCTTTAGAGGGTCGCCAGGGTAGAACCAGATACTTGTGATCTGGATCTATCAAGAGAGCACCCTAGTCAATTAACATAACTTAAAGGATGCAGTCTTAACCCGGGAACTGCGGGGAGACTCTTAAGAGTTCCTCCGGCGGACTGCGGGGAGACTCTTAAGAGTCAGAGAAAAAAAAATCAACTTTTGACATCGAATTTATTTTTTATTTTTTTATTTTTATTTTTTATTTTTTATTTTTTTTTTGGCCCCTGGGCCATGCAAAATCTCAGTCCTCTACCTCCCCTCCTTCCCCACTTTCCTCCTCTCCTTCAGTTATCACCTATTTTCCCTGTTATTCCCTTATTCTGAGGTATATTTTCGTGCTAACATTAGCGAGTTGCAAGCAGGGCATTGTCATCAGTGTTAGCAAACGAGTGCAAGAGAGAGAGAGAGAGAATATCGATCGACTGTGTCTTAGTGGCCTTGGGGGAAATTGGCGGGAAAGCAGCTTGCCTCACCCATACATTATACAACTCGCGGGCTATATCTCCGATTTTGACCATCCAAACGCTGTTTTCACTCGTTTTATTGTTGTTTCAGGTTAATACCTTTATAATCAACCCATAATAGGCGCATATGGATAAGTATTAATGCTATTAATGGTACAATGAATATTTTAGTGACGGAAACACCTCAAATACATGCGCACAGGGAGAGGTGTCTAATTACCCCCATGCGCAGCCGAGAGGTTAAGGACATCGCTAGGCTACGAGCCTGTCTTGCTCAACCACAGTTACTTACCTAGAGTATTCCAGCTAGACATTATTAATCGAGTAGACACTTATTAGTATTTAATATAAGCTCTTTGATATGTACGCATTATTATTCACAGCATTTATTAGTCTAGGTTGTTGTTGAGTTGCACAACCATAGCAGACTGTTTCGTTGATGAGGAAGTACTTCTTTTAGTGTCGAGCATTGCTACCGTTGCGGATTTATAGTATTCCCGTGTCAGTTAACATTATATGTCCTATCTTTTAGTGTATTCAGTCTACACGTGTGGTGTCCTGCCTCCTGCCTTTATATAATTTAAGATACGAGCATCTTATGAGCATCAGACTTTCTTCAGAAGTTTCCAGGTCTATGCTGTAGGACTACATTTAACTTTCTTTCAGATAGGAGTGAAGAGTTTATTGTTATTTAGAGTAACTATATTGAAGCATCTTTTTATTGTATTAAATCTTGCAGTGATTTAATTGATCTTTCCATAGATTCCTCTTTATGCATTTTAACGTAACTTGCATCTTGTTTGTTATCAGGCTATACCAGTGTAGGTTAGCCTGAAGTAGAGTACATTTATGCCCAGTTAAGGATACCCCGTTATCGCAGATTAACTATGGAGGGTATAGGTGTTTTTGTTCGCCGGCATATAAGTTCGAGGGTTTGGATCTAGCGCACCGTTGTTGCATAGTGCCCTATTACTAGGCCAATCTTTAAGTGCCCTTGTTTTATTCGTTGCCCCGGTCGTAACAAATGGCGACCTTGCCTAGTATCTTATCTTAGTCGTCATACCAAAGGGCGAAATTAGTGAACTAAGAAATAATTGCAGGATTTTTGGACATTTGTTTTTGAGGAATATTTTGAACACGTGGATTTTTTTTTGGGAAACTTAGTATAGCACTTGAGTTGTCTTCAAGCATTTTTTTGAGTGAATAGTGCTACATGAGAGTTTAGGTACTTTTTTTTTTTATAAACATTGAGGATTTCCGGTGGACACTATGTCGAACGATGGATCAGTGCACAGTGAGGATACAGTACGGGAAGCAGGCGAGGAGGTGGAGAAGGTGGAGTTGTCTAGGGGCAATTGGGTGGTGAACAGTGAGGAGGATGGTCGGATATTTTTGGAGGAGCCTGTGTCAGCGGATCGTGTGTCGGGGCTAGACCGGTACGGACTACAAGTGTGTAGCCACGGTCTTAGGGTTTCCCGGTACTAGCGGTTTGTCGAGAGGTGAGCTGGTTACCTGTGTGCTCGGTAGGGTGCGTGGGGCTTCGGGTGGAGCGGGAGCTGGGGCACCTTCTGCCCAGCCCCCATTCCACTCGACTCCTACCATGGCGCCCCCTCGGGCTCCGGAGCCGGGTACGTTCCCGCAGGCCGATGCCCGCTGGCGGTTGGGCATGCCTCTAGGTGATTCACGGGGTGGGTCCCCAATAGTAGCACCCCCTCCTCAGGGTTTGTCTTCCGAGATGTTGTTTCAGCTCGAACTCGCCAAACTTCAGGCTGAGGAGAGAAAGTCCATATGTGAGCAGCAGCAGCAGCAGCGGGAAGCTGAGCTTCAGGTTGAGGCTACGAAGTACTGTGCAGACAGAGATCTTGAAAAGTCTAGGGTGGAGTCGACAGGGCAGCGTCTCGGTTCTGGGAATCGAGGTCTTGATCAGTCTATATCGCACCTTCTTAAGTTAGTCCCTGCATTTGACGAGTCGGGTGTCACCGAGTTTTTCCTGCGTTTTGAGAAGAAGTGCCGGGAGCACCAATGGCCCAAGGTTAAGTGGGCAGCCCTTGTTTCCTCTAGGTTGGTTGACAAAGGACTCAAGGCATATGATGCGTTGCCCTTGGAGTCTTGCATCAATTATGAGGTATTGAAGGAAGCTGTTCTGCGGGCGTACGAGTTACAACCAGAGACGTATAGGTTGAAGTTTCGGGGTGTTACGAAGGGTCGTGAGTGCAATTTTTTAGAACATGCCCGGGAACTGTCTGATGCATTGAGAAATTGGCTGAGGTCAGAGAAGGTGACGACGTTCGAGGAGCTTGAGCAGTTAGTCCTTCTAGAGCAATTTTTTAAATGCACAGGCGGCGACCTGACTTTGAACCTCAAAGAGAAACAACCTAAAACTCTACAAAAGGCAGCTGAGATGGCTGACCTGAGAATGTCGCTGATTCGTGGGTGCGGGTCTGCACAACGGACCGATGCAGTTAACAAGGGGCGCAACACTCCACCCCCCCGAGTCAGTGATGCAACATTTAATAACGAAAGTAAGAGCAATGATACCAATTTTGATCACAAACCTAAAACTGTCCCGTTTAAGAAAGGTCAGGGCCCTTCCCCACCTCAGGGGAAGTCCAAGGGTGAAGTAGAGTGTTTTAAGTGTCATAACAAGGGACATTTTGCACGTTCCTGCCCTAGTAACCAACGTACAGCAGTCGTGTCTTTGGCTAGCAACATTGGGGTGTCTCTGAGGTCTTCTGCATTTACCCGGGGTGATATGTCAGATGCGGGGGCACAGCCAGTGAAGGAGTGCCCGGAAGGCTCGAAACCTGTCCGCGATGCTTTTTGCGACCATAGAGGGCGTGGCTGCGTGAGTTGGGCTGGTTGCAAGCATGGGTTGGCGTTGTTGCGTGATACAGGTGCATCCCAGACTCTGATGAAAAACTTTACAGGCAAACCTATAAACGCGGCACGGGTAGTTGTGGTGCAGGGTATTAATGCTACAAGGTCATACCCATTGGTTCGAGTGGAGCTGGAGGTTGATGGTGTGACACAAGAGATAGATGTTGGAATCGTAGGGAAACTGCCAGTAGAGGGCGTCGACCTTCTTCTCGGCAACGACTTTGCGGTACCTGCTTCTGAGGTTCCACCCTTAGTCGGTGCCGAGAGGGCGGCCGACGTGAGTAGGGAGGGGCAGGAGTTGGTCGAGAGGTGTCAATCACAGCAGAGGGCGTGTGTTGTCACCCGATCTTGTGCATCTAAGGTGTCACAGCCTATTCCTCAGTCTCTAGACCAGCGGAGGAACGGTCGGAAGGAGCAAGCTAAAGTTGGGAGAAGTTTTGTGAGTTTTGGTCCAGCGGCTCTTCTTGGCGACTCAGTATTAGGACCAGAGATGAGCTCCGGAGTGGCCCCAGAACCTGTCCCCCCTAGGGTCATGGTAGGGCGTGATGGTACTCCGCGACAGAGTATTTCCCAGGTGGAGGAGAGTTGTGGGAACGGAGCTACTGAACTCGAGGACGGGGAGGCATTTCATGTGAACCTGGCGAAGGAGTTTGTGAGGCGACCACCTGAGCAGCCTACTGTCCCTATGTTGGTCTGCAGCGGCCAAGGTGGAGAAGGAGAGGGGGGCAGTGGGGCTCAGGTGGAGGAGAGTTGGGATGGTCATGTCTCGGCGGAGCAGTGGGCGGGGGACACGAGTCTGGTGGCTGTGGAAGTGCTAGAGCACCTGCCTGAGCAGCAGTGTGCAGCGCTCCAGCACCGGCTCGGTTCATACCCCACTGGTCGTGCCGAGCACCCAAGCCTCACAACTCATGCGGTGCACGAGGTTCCGCTGACAGGTCACTTGAATGTTAGTAGACCGTTAGCCTCGTTGTTTCGGTGGTTCATGGTGGGCGACGAGGCTTTGGCATGGGTGTCAGGTCAGGGTCGACCCATGGCTACCAAGGGTGGTGGTCAGAATGAGGACATTGAGCAGATTGGTGAGGTTGGCTTTGGAGTGGATGTGACCGGTCGTCGCATAGCCTCCCAATGCTGCTCTAGTAAGATGCAACAGCCCTACCATAGACCTACTGTATCTGGCCATGTCGCTGAAGGCGCTGATGCTGCGCAGGCAGATGTAGTCGTAAGGAATGCGGGGGTGCGCATGTACGGTATCGGCGGGGAAGCCTTAGCAATTATGAACTATGGGAGTGACTGCACAGGTGGTACAGATTGTCCCTCTCATGACCTGGCTGTTCTGGGGACAAAGGTGGAGAAGGAGGGAGACTATAGTGTAGAAACTGCAGTCTCGGCTGGGTTGTGGGAGGGCAATGAGCATGTTGTTCTTCGAGATAAGTTGCAACCTCTTGTTCCTGAGCGTTGAGAGAATTTGTTTACTAGGCTGTGGCAGTACATCCGCATGTTTGTTGCTTCTCCAGGCCTGATGCACGGGGTAGAATCTGACATGGAGGCTGGAGACAGTGCAAGGCTCAAGTTAATTCCCTACCGTATAAATCCTGCTCGACAGCCTGTTGTGAAAGCAGAGCTAGACTACATATGGAAAAAGGGTCTGAAGGATAAGGGATATTGTGAGTGGTCGTTGCCAGTGAGTTTGCAACCTGAGTTGAGTGGCAAAATCAGTGTGTGTGTTGATTGCAAGAGTGTGTGTGCATTATCCCTGACAGACGCCTATCCATTACCTAGAGTTGACGACACCATAGACCGCATCGGGGCTGCCTCATTTATCACGAAGGTTGAACTAGTGAAAGGTTATTGGCAGGTCCCGTTGCCGGAAAGAGCGAAGAGAAGTGCCAGTCTTGTGATGAACTGGGCAGTTTATCAGTGCCAGGTGTTGTTTTGCTGCCGGAACACAAGTTGGATGTGTGGCATGTTAAGGGCACTGATAATGTTTTGGCTGATTGTTTGTCACGGGAGGGTATGTTTGCAGGAGAACCCTCGCCGTTCAGTCAGTGTGTGTTGAGAGTGGAGAAAAACCAGGCTTGCCCCTGTAGAGCAGCCATCAAAAACAACATTAAAATTAAATAAAAAAATCACATAAAAACTTTCTTTTTGATAGTTAATTGTAAGTTGCCAATGTTATAGCTAAAGTCCTAAGTTGAACCTGTCTTTCACTTAGTAGGCTGGGCTCTGTGAAGCTCGCTCAGGGAGCATAGCAGGCTAAATTATACTATTATGTTTGGGAGGGGTTATAAGATTTTTCTTTATATTAATATGTTGTTTTATGTAAGAATTGAGCTTTGCATTTCATTTCTGGTGGAGTGGCTAGGTGTGGCGGGTCTTATTGGCATTCTGCCTTGTCAGATATGGTGCTCGCCTAATGTTGAGCATCCTATATCTTGGGCGGGGTGTGACGTCTACCAGCGTGGGCAGAATCGCCTCTCGTTAGCCACTAGCGCTCGCCAGGGATATTGAAATGGGCTACAGTTATCCGAGAATGTTGTTCTTTCTTTCCTTGTGCTCGCATTGTCACAGACAGTCCAGTGGTGGTCTTTGTTTTTGTCTGTGACAACGGGAAGTATTTTATATCATTAGTAGAATATAAGATGCATGGTGTAAAGTTAAGGAGAAAGAGCGATAGAGGCAGCGTGGTGGTAGTGTGTGCGTGTGTATGTATGTTGCTGCCTCCCTCGCTTGGAGGAGTTTTCCCGCTCGCGCGGGCTTTCCCGCGCCCTCGATTGGCTGGCGGTTCCTGGCGCGTCCTAGGGGCCTGCTGCCTTGTGACGTATCGGCCCGTGATTGGCCGACCATCGCGCCTTTGTGGGCTCCTGTGTGACTTGCCTCCTGTGTGAGGGTCCACGGGAGCTGTTCTCCTCAGGACAGGCTAGGCGCGCATGCTTCTAACATCCCTTTGCAAACTCTCTCCCGATCACCCCCCTTTACCACTGTTTCTCTCTCTGAACTTCTTCTTTTCTATTGCTTCTCACCTTTATTCAATTACTTGTCCCCTTGGGTTCTGCATACGGTTTCCATAGCCGGCCCATTGTATTGTATGCGCCGTCCTCTGAGATATTTACATGTACTTAGAATAGGTTTTGAGGGTTCTTAGTTAGTAGAGGTTGGGAACTTTAGTGTGTCTCCATTATTGATTTAGTGTTTCTGCTCTTTTATTTAATGCTAGACTGGGATAAGGTAACTGTAGTCGTTGTCTCCGATATGTGTATGGTTCGCTTATACCTACACGACTTCGACCGGTCCTGTGGTAGCCTGTGCTGTCTTTTCGGTTGTGTCCTTTGCGAGTGCAGCATTGTGTTGACTGAGGGTTTTGGCCTGTTCCAGTTCCACACTATGCTGCCTCTTTGCTTGTCTTTAGAGGGTCGCCAGGGTAGAACCAGATACTTGTGATCTGGATCTATCAAGAGAGCACCCTAGTCAATTTACGTAACTTAAAGGATGCAGTCTTAAGGACATCGCTAGGCTACGAGCCTGTCTTGCTCAACCACAGTTCCTTACCTAGAGTATTCCAGCTAGACATTATTAATCGAGTAGACACTTATTAGTATTTAATATAAGCTCTTTGATATGTACGCATTATTATTCACAGCATTTATTAGTCTAGGTTGTTGTTGAGTTGCACAACCATAGCAGACTGTTTCGTTGATGAGGAAGTACTTCTTTTAGTGTCGAGCATTGCTACCGTTGCGCATTTATAGTATTCCCGTGTCAGTTAACATTATATGTCCTATATTTTAGTGTATTCGATTTACACGTGTGGTGTCCTGCCTCCTGCCTTTATATAATTTAAGATATGAGCATCTTATGAGCATCAGACTTTCTTCAGAAGTTTCCAGGTCTATGCTGTAGGACTACATTTAACTTTCTTTCAGATAGGAGTGAAGAGTTTATTGTTATTTAGAGTAACTATATTGAAGCATCTTTTTATTGTATTAAATCTTGCAGTGATTTAATTGATCTTTCCATAGATTCCTCTTTATGCATTTTAACGTAACTTGCATCTTGTTTGTTATCAGGCTATACCAGTGTAGGTTAGCCTGAAGTAGAGTACATTTATGCCCAGTTAAGGATACCCCGTTATCGCAGATTAACTCTGGAGGGTATAGGTGTTTTTGTTCGCCGGCATATAAGTTCGAGGGTTTGGATCTAGCGCACCGTTGTTGCATAGTGCCCTACTACTAGTCCAATCTTTAACCCTTATTTAGCGGCGAGCAACATAAGTCGAGTTAAATAAAGCTGGACTATGTGGCGGCGCTCGACATAACTCGAGTGGCAATTTCAGCACGTAATGTGGCTGAGAGAGAGAGACAAGTGGTGGCAGGAGACTAGCGAGCGTATGACTGCTCCAGACCACCGCGGCGAACCTACTGACACAAATCTCAGCTCCCTCCTCCCTCTCTCACTCGCTACATACTCAATTATGTACTGAAAGTACCGAATTACCTGCTTTTTGCACTCGCGTTGCACGGTTATTGCAAGAAAACTATCCATCATACAAGGATCGTTATGGTGTCATTCGAAAGCTCTGTTTATGCCCTTTCAGGGATAGGTACTTGTTTTACGTTCTGGGTCTTATTTAGGCATGAAAATGATCACGTAAACAGCCCTATTTTGGCTAAAAACACCCCGCTGTGCGGTACACATAAATAAACCGCATAGGCCGCTCGTAAGGTGTTAAGTGCCCTTGTTTTATTCGTAGCCCCGGTCGTAACAGTATTTAACATCTATTAAGGAATAAACTTGTGAACCATTACTGTGTATTTTGTGTCCTTTGATTATTACTTGAGTGAGTTTATAGAGCTAAGGCTAGTTGTTTCCCAGCGGAGAGGAACCCAAGTTGTTGATTAGCGCTGATTCCTAAGGTGGAAATCGCAATCAGATTATCTCAATTTTTGTTATAACGTGGCATAGGTTATAAGGGACGTTAATTGTTATGCCCTGATTTTATTCAGGTTTAACTATTAGTTCAGGCGAGGTCTTTCAAGACTGGGATTTTCAAGTTCATACAAGTACATATAAGGAAGACTATAGAGGATGCATATAATGCCAAAATATAGTTTGTAATATATACAGCTTTATTTCACTTATTCACTAAGTACATTTTATTGAATCAGAATGGTTAACATGAGAACATAAGTGGTAACAACTTAATCAAATATCTTCTAGCACGATCGCGGATCTGGATGGAGATCAGGTAGGCCTATGCTCAATGCGGCTTCAATTGAATTTCCTTTCTTTAGGATCAAATCAATATTCCCTTTTCGAAAGATTGTATAAACACTTAATCGGTTACCTGAATGTTCACTTTACCTGTAACTTGAGTATAATCAGCTACTAGTATTTGACGAGGTTAAGATATGTCACTATATTTCTTTTCTATGAATATATACTCTTGTACACTGGTATACTTAGCAAGGTTGAATGCAGGTTTTGTGGACTCTAAAATTAATTCCTTAATCAAGTTAGAGAGGTGTACTAAACAAATTTATCACTGGTACACGAATAGAAGGAATCTGTTTCTATAGATTCTCGTTGATGAACACTTTGATGATTTGTTTCAAAATAAGGAGTTTTGAGACTGAATATTTTCTCACTAGTCGGAAATGTGACAGAGTTATTTTATACGAAAATCCGTCTTATTTGGATTTAATTCCTTATTCAAGTTAGAGAGGTGTACTAAACGAATTTATCACTGGTACACGAATAGAAGGAATCTTTTTCTATAGATTCTCGTTGATGAACACTTTGATGATTTATTTCAAAATAAGGAGTTTAAGGAACTCTGAATATTTTGATCACTTTTTGAACTCTAACTTATTTCTGTCTCGTCACTGGCATCGACTTAGGTATCTTTTCTTCAATCTTTCTTTTCTTAGAGATGTAGAACACTAACTGCTTGAAATCTTCTGAATCTCCGCAGGCTGTCCAGGTTGGCCGGTCATGTGAAGTAATGTTACAGATGGGTTAATGGGTGTGGAGTCTTAAATATGGCTCTGTAACTTGTAATTAAACAGTTGGGCACCATATCGGACTAACGCAAGTATTTGAGCCTATAGGTTTATCAATTATACTCGTTTATCCTGACCTTTATATTAACCGGTGATGAAGTTCTGTTAAGGTACTCTTGGAATGGGGTCTTTAATATCGTGCCTCAGTTATGACGGAATAGCACGATATCGGACGAACGCAAGAAGAGTTTAGTACTTATCTTCTTGACTGTCTCTAACCGTTTTAAGAGGTTCAAGGAACTCAGGGCGATGTTTTAACCTTTTAAGTGCATATTCTAATGGGATGCCACAGACGAAATGCACCTAGGACTTATGTTTGCAGAGTCCGCGTGAGGGTGTCTCGCTAAGCCCTTATAACACAAAAGATCGTGGGATGCCAAGATCTTCTGTGAGAAGTGGTAGTGTAACTTTCACTAGTAAAGTGTTGTGGGGTAGGGATGCCTGAGTCCCTCAACTTTTACTAAGGAAAGTGTAACTTAAAAGAAGGTGACAATGTTAAATACTGGGATGCCAGTACTTACAAAGTTCCTCTAATAAGACACTTGTGAACTTTCAATAGTGAAAGTATTGAGGAGTAGGGATGCCTGAGTTCCTCGACTTTCAACTAGGGAAAGCGTAACCTAGAGAAGGTGACTATGTTAATCACTGGGATGCCAGTAATAACAAAGTTCCTTTTATAGGACACAGTTACCGTACCTACAATATCAAGAGTAGAAGTGGAGGGATGCCTATACACTTCAACATTTAATATTGGCGATACAGCCTATTAGAGGTCTCTATGTTAACTGATGGGATGCCACAATTAACAAAGATCCCTTAATAGGATTTCTTTACTCACAGACAGTGTAAGGACTTCGGGGTGCCGTACATCCAACTGGATGGAGGGGTAATCTTGAGGTTTCTCAACTTGGGATGCCAGTGATCGAGAAGCCTCAAAATTGCTTAACTTCCTTCAGAATTCCCTGACATAGTATTCACAATTACTGAGGGGTACCCGTCCCCCTTTTGAGGATAGCGAGGGCGTGAGCGCGCGCTCTCTGTTAGGACAGGAAGTCCTTCTTGTCCTAGGGAGAGGTTGACTTCTTTTACTTTACTTAATAACTCTACTATACTTGAAGATCTTACAAAGGTGGTATTGTATGTAGATGGTACTTAAGCCAAGGCTTATTTGTATTTACAGGTCACAGGTGGGGTCATGGGGTTGTGGAGATAATTTAACTTTTGTTCAAGGTTTGAGGATATTTTGGCTTGACCTTGGAGCGTGAAAATTCAGGGGTGAAAGAGTTACGAGAAAATATAGGTTTGAGTCCCGAAGGGTAGAAGGAAAACCTAATATTTAGTAGTGGCCCCGGAATCATTGACGATGCGCCTTAACATTGTTTATGGACAATCTTTGAACTCAAGCTTGTCTTTCAAACTTCCCGCCCGGGAGAGATCAAAATACGATTGCCACACATCGTGAGCGAAACGCTCTAAACCCTTGTCCATCGGGGCCTGACTTAAGTCCGTATCGAAAAATCTGGACTATGTGGCGGGGCCCGACTTAAGTCCGTGTGCAATTTTGGCGCAATATTGGCTCTGAGAGAGAGACGAGCGATGGGAGGAGCGTAGGTTACCTCATGACCGCTCGCCAAGGCTGCCGTGGGCCTACTGACATTTACTCCACACACATCCACCCTCCCTCCCTCGCTACACACGTAATTATGTAACAAAATGACCGTATTTTAGCGATTTTGCCCTTCGGTTGCACGATCGTTGCAAGACAACCAGTGATCGTAGAAGGATGGTTCAGGTGTCATTGGAAAGCTCAATTAATGCCCTTTCAGGGATACATAATTGTATTACGCTCTGGCTCTTGTTTATGCATGAAAAAGAGCACGGAAACAAGGCCATTTATGGTAAAAAAAAAAACCCGCTGGGCGCGTAGTGGAAAAAACTGACCCGCCCGCTCGTAAGGCGTTAAAAACCACTCACGGACTCGTCCTATATGATGTGGGTACCACTACTAAAAAAAACTAGCAAAAAATAATGAAAATAAAAGTTTTAAACTTGATCTTAGCATTGCGCTTCCCATGCGTCTGCTGTTCCGCACGCTTTGCCTCACTCATCGAAGCGATCTTTCATCCTTAATCTGATATATCAAAACTCTCAAAACATAGCAGATGAATGGGAAGGGGATGGAAGGGAGGGCCAAAATCGTCAATGATTCCGGGGCCACTACTAAATATTAGGTTTTCCTTCTTCCCTTTGGGACTCAAACCTATAATTTATTAGTGGCCCCTTCATCATTGACGATGCACCTGATATCTCAAGACTGGAGGGGGACATTCATCATGAACATCATAATCACTAACAAATTACTAAGGTTAAAGAGAAACTCGTACGAAAAAGATCAAAGTTTAATAAAAATAATAAAAGGTTGTACAGGCTGCGTCTCTTAAAGGTTGC
The DNA here is from genome assembly GCA_032716605.1 of Paralithodes platypus. NCBI lineage: Eukaryota > Metazoa > Arthropoda > Malacostraca > Decapoda > Lithodidae > Paralithodes > Paralithodes platypus. The sequence goes on along the minus strand of CM064499.1, from coordinate 8,078,444 downwards.
CTGTTGTGTAGCACCATTACGTTTGATAGAACAGTTGGTGTGACACACATAAACTATACATTTTAGCTTATGAATACATAAATAAATCAATATCTCATTTCTTATAAAATAAAATACTGATAATCTTGTGGCCTATATACATATGGCCTACAGGTACTGTATTACAAAAATAGTTGTACTCTTGCCCTTAATCCTACCCTTAAGATTAATGAGCATAATGTAAACTCTATTGCCATACATATAGTAAACATAAAATTTTCCTGAATAGACTTATTTTAGTCTAAGGAACGGGTTATCACATGACCTTCATTCTCGTCATCATGTTGTATCACATAGGAGGCAGGTTAGAGGCCCTAGCTAGGATACCTCCCCTCTCCCTTTTCTTTACAAAAATAGCTTAAAACTAGACTCTCTGCCTTAATGCTATACATGTACGAGAAGGTTTCATGAGATTCACTGACAGGTAACGTGTTAAGAAAGTGTGATTAGATGACCATAACTTGGTCTGTTGAATATCATCGAGTGAGTAATTATGTAGGAATCTGAGTGATGCAGCCCATTTCCGGATATCGTGTGATCTAGCAAGAACGCCTGGATTACTCTCTCTAATTACTTCTACCAATAATGCAGCCAACGGTCGTTTTTGAAGACGTTTACCTGTCTGTGAAACCCAGAGGGATCCCGCCTGCGCTGGCCGAGATTCCCGCATAAATAAAATGAGTGATTGCACCGGGAAAAGTGAATGGTGCTTATCGCCCTGTTTCAGAGCAGGATCTTCAAACTCTGTAAAAACATGATTACTGTGTTCATTTTTAGCAATGAAATTACGAGCAGGAGCAATATGTACACTCATGTTGCGCCTCAAAATCCTTAAGCAAGATGGCTCCGAACTCATCGCCGCCAACTCAGACACCCTATCACCCGTGGCCAATGCCATTAGAATTTTTTTTTTTTTAAGTCTTAACTTGAAAGGAGGATTATGACAATATTTACGGTAATGAAGCATTTCAAGGGTCAAATCAAGAGACCAGGTGGGTGTGAGTAGACGTGGATGAGGGCGAAGCCGGAAGCAAGACCGCATGAACCCCTTTTCCTCCGCCTCTGGCACGAACAGACCAGTTAAATCGAAAAAAGGTGTCCGAATTGCTGTGAGGTGATTCCTTAATGTGACAACTGACAACTTTTGAATTTCAAAAAGGTAATTTAAATAATTAAACACCAGAGCCACCGAGGACTGCTGTTGGTCAGTTTCTACGATCCAGGTAGTGAATGACTTCCAATGAGAATGATACTGTCTTTGTGTTGATTTAGCATACTGATTAATCAACTTGTGAGTCACGGCTTCCCCAAACTGGCCTAGCCACTTGGCCTTCTGAATATCCATAAGGCAAAAGTCAGCGAGGTCTTGAGGTTTCCAATTGTATCTAAGTGGAAGTACGAGATCGGGAGCAACACCGGGTTCTCGCACCATGTCTTCAATTGATTGTACCAAACTTGAGCTGGCCACAACGGCGCGATCATCGAGACCATGCATCTGGAGGCGGAAATAGATAAATGGAGCTTCATTTGTTCCAGTCTACCAGAAATGCGTCCGGACCTCCCGCCGGAGTCTGACTCTGACGTGCGAGGTACTGAGGCAGCCTGTGGTTTGCCTCTGATGCAAACAAGTCCACTTGTGGATTGTGGGGTTCGGCAATCATCTTTTGAAAGATGTTTTGCTTGAGACCCCATTCTACTTGAGTGCTCTGTACAAAGGAGTACAAAGGAAATCAAGCAACAACAGATCTAGTGACCCTTCTAGGCTGCTTGTCCTCCAAAACACTGAGGATCAAGTGTCCAAACAGTGGTTTAGAGGGGGTAAGGGAACATTGGAAAGGGAACTACTGCCCTGCCACTAACGTGGCAGGACTAGGAAGTTAGTAGGGGACATATGTGTTAGTAACTGAGGGGAGGATAAAATAAAGTTATTCATTTACAAACGCAGTCAGTCGCGGGTTTGATGCGAGATATTTGTCTAGCCGGAATTTAAATGAATCAACGGTGCTGCAGTCTATAACATCTCGGGGAAGCCCATTCCACAAGTTGACAACTCGATTGAAGAAGAAATTCTTAGATTCGTGTGAGTTAAAAGATTTACCAATAATTTTGCAACCGTTTCCCCGCGTGTAATTAGATTGGTCGATAGTGAAGTACTTACTACAGTTCATATTGTCGATGCCTTTGATGATTTTGAACACTTGAATTAAATCACCTCTTAATCTGCGCTGGGTTAAAGGAAATAGATTTAATTCTCTAAGACGCTCTTCGTATGGTTTGTTCTTTAGGCTAGTTATCATTTTGGTAACTCTACGTTGAACTCGTTCTAGCTTGTTTATGTCTTTTTGGTAATAAGGGCACCAGCATTGAACGCAGTATTCCAGAAGAGGGCGGACTAAGGAATTGTAAAGGGTTAGGATTACGTCTTTGGATTTATGCTCAAATGATCTGCCTATAAAGCCAATTATTTTGTTTGCCTTCTTAACAACTTCTGTCTCCGAGACAGAGCATCTGCCCACACGTTCGCCACGCCGGGCAGATATGTTGCATGAAGATAAATCTCTAGCCTTGCAGCCAGTTGAAAGATCTTTTCCGACAACCCTTGTAACACTCGAGATCTCGCTGACCCTTGTTTCTGAATGCATGTCACTGCAGTCAGATTGTCCATTCTGAAGGCTAGGGACTTTCCCGCCTGGCTCATGCCGTGCTCCTGTAAAAAGAATAGTGGGACTAACAACTCCTTGGCATTGATATGAAGGTGAATTGACCTGGACCATAGACCCTGACCCTGATGTCCTAGGTTTGACTGGTAACCCCATCCCAGGGTACCTGACACGTCCGTATCTATCCAGACCGTCAGAGGAGGAGCTGTCCATGTCAAGGAGGAGTGCATTACTTCTGGCTTCGCCCAAGCCGCCAGGAGGTTGTGGATTAAATTTGGAATTTTCCTTAGTGTTTCCGTTGGCAACAGCGGAAAGCACCCGTTTCCTTCCAAAATAATTCTTTTGACCTTCAGACGACCTAACGGGACCGTCAGCTATATCCAATTGAGTGAGCCCACCAGAGATTCCCAGTTCCTCCTCGTTGTTGTCAGAGAATGAAGAAACCGAAAGAGTTTCCTCCGAAATCTCTGACGGTTGTCTTCGCTCTGACTCAGAGTGAGTAACTCGGTATCCCAGATAAGTCCCACCCACTGGATTTTCCTGGTGGGGATCAAGGAAGACTTTGCTAAGTTCACCTTGAACCCCAAGGCAGCTACATGATTTAACACCTGTTGTACATGTTGAAGGCAAATTATTTTGGTTTGAGCTACTATTAACCAGTCGTCGAGGTACCATAACCCCATGATCCCATGATTTAGTAATGGTAGCAAAGCCTGTCGGACTAATTTTGTGAAAACTCGGGGTGCCAGATTTAGACCAAAGGGCATTCTTTGAAAGAAAAACGTTTGATCCCCGTTGTGCAAAGCTAGATATTTCTGAAAACGTTTGTTGATGGGGACATGCCAATAGGCTTCTGTTAGATCGATAGAACACATCCAACTCTGCGGCGGGAGTGTCAATCTGATCTGAATCACAGTCAGCATCCTGAACGACTGATTGTGAATATGGGTGTTGAGATAAGAGAGGTCGATCACCGGCCTCATCTGAACACTCCCTTTTTGGCACCAGGAACAACCGGGAAGTGAACACGGGTTGTGACAAAGGACTGGGGATAATGATCTGTTTTTGGGCCATCTCGTTGATGACGGATCCCACCTCTAAAGAAACATGATTGAACTCTGTGGGGATACGTAAACGGGGTCGCCGGGACCACCGCCATGAGAGGCCTTTCCTGACTACTGTACTTGCCCATGTTCGCCGGGGCCATGCCCGATGACAATCCCAGAAGTTACCAGTCGCATGACTGGTGTTGTCCGGCAGTACTACTCTCTGATCCGCCTTGCCTTGCCTTGGCACTGGGAGTGAGAGAGCCTTGTGGTGTCTCAGTTTTTTTGGATTGGAGGGTTGTGACTCTGATTTTGGATTGGGGGGATGAGAGGCCTTGCTACCATCAATGCCGGGTTTACCCCTAGACTGACCCCTGAACCAACGCCCTCTACCCCTGGATTGACCTCGTCCTCGAGACGTCCCATTACTCCCAGGGTGTGTGTAAGTCTTGGATGACTGAAAGGACTGGGACTGACCACGAAATGAACTCTTAGTATTAAATTTAGATTTAAATGACTGTTCACTCATTGGCTTAGAAGTAGTGGCAGGTTGAGAGTCTAATAAGAAATTGACAGTGCGCCAGGCATAGTCCGCGTCTAGGGTTTTGGTGAAAACATTTTATAATATTAGTCTCCTACCGATCTCTACAGGTAGTATCCTTACCAAGTACACCCTCAGGTCTTGACGAACCCGTACCGCCTCAAAGAGAGCCGTCCGGATGTCACCAAGACTCTGAATGGAGTTTTGGAGAAGAAGGCGCCTAGTTAGAGAAAGAGCCTTCTGGGTGACAGCGTCCGTTACCGACTCAGTCGTCCTGGCCAGAGAGGCCGCAAGCTGGCGGCTGAGTAGGTATTGGGACGCCTGTCTCAAGGCTTTCTGCCTCATTTTATAATCTTTATCGATCTGGACCTGTGTGGGAGGACAAAAAGGTTCAGGTAATTGGCATAAAGAAAGTTTAGAGGCCCCCCAAAAATAAAAAATATGTTGAGGAATCCCTTCCGCCTTGCCTACCGGCATAAAGAACCAATGATTGTCCTCCTGCGGGAGCTGATGACTGCTCTTATTAGTTATTGTGCTGGCAAACAGCTGGGCCTCATGTGCCCACGCCTGCCACGGCCCTGACTCCCTCCCTTGAATCTGAACTACTGAAGACCCTGCGGAGTCCCTGAAGGGTATTGAATTTAACTCTGGGTTCAACCCCTGCAAAAGTTTTAAATCATTAAACCCATCTGACTTAGTACAATCGGAAAATAGTTTTCCGGTGGAAGCGGGAGGCAAGGCAGGGGATGGCATGTACACAAAATAGTCAGGATTGTAAATAGTGGGAATGGCTTTTACAACAACATCAAGTACCTCCCCAGATTGGCTCTTGGCCCTTAGTTTCTTAGCCTCACTTGCCTCAATAACCCAATGTTCCAGAACAGGAGACTCACCTGTAACTGTGGGTTGTGCGACCTCGGGGCGTAAAGGCTTAATGACAGACCAAGATGTATCCGGTCCAAATAAAAGGGGCATTGGGCCCTTACTAGGGATAGATTTATCAAGTGGGGGAGGAAGCAAATCAGAGAACAACTTCAGATTAGACGGCAAAAGCGCCGAGGCTCCCGAAGTGGAAGTCGTAGGAGTGACAGTAGGGGGAGGTAAGTTTACGTTAACCTGAGGTTGAACAAGTACTTGGCCCAGAGGTCGCACCAGAGGTCGCACCACCGCCTGGTACTGAAACTGCTACCTGTCGCTCTCCCTTAACCTGTTTTATGAAATCGAACCACTCCTGTAATTGTTCACTCATAACATAAACCCCACTTCCTTGGTCTGACTGGGACGCGGACTGTGACATCTCTGAATCCTGTGTTCCCTCCAAAATGGAATAACCAACGTGCACACATATGGCATAGTTATACATGAATAATATATAAAATCAATACTAACACTCCCTAGCCATACATAAACAACCTACATGAGGCCAACTAGATGGGGGCAGATGTCGATGATATCAGTCATAATAGCACAAACTTGCGATCCAGCGTCGACCAGAAGGAACACGTAGTAATCACGAAGCGTAGGTTGAAGAGCAGCATGGCTCCATGCAGGACCCCTCAACTAAGTGAGACAATCCACGAGCACTAGCCCACGTGGCATACTGTTGAACACCCAAAACGGACCGAACAATAGCCCCCGGTTCACCCTAAAAGAAGCCTCATGACTAAATAGTTAACTAATAATGAGCTAGGATAATAAAACAAGCACGTGGGAGCCTCGCCTTATCACAACGAGGACTCCTCCTAACACACTCGCTTTAGCATATTGAACCCTGAAAAACAGAGTCCAGGACCCGCTAAAGGACGTTCACAGCCTACTCCTAGTCTATAAGCTACCTAACCTCAGCACTTAGCATGTACATATGAGTAAGGACTCACCATAACCGAGGGGAGGTGAAGAATAAAGGAGGGCTGGAGCGCCCGCGACACACGTTCGACACAAGCGGGCCCGTGAGGAATAAGGATGAGAGATTGGCTTGACCTTGGAGTGTGAAAATTCAGGGGTGAAGGAGTTACGAGAAAATGAGGTTTCTCAGGCGTATCTTGACATTATTCTGCAGACAAGAGCCTGTCACCTTTAATATTGAGAACAGGGGTAGATGAGCATTATAGGTTAACTTATTATGTATAACACTGATAATTTTTGAGCTTCTGTATATACGAGATGGAAATATACACGAGTATATGGATCCTGGATGGTTGGTATTTCGGTGAGTTTGTGTTGGTAGTCCTGGGGTCATGAAATTAGCTGGGAGGTGGGAAGGTTTGGGTGGTGATATCTTCGACTGGTAGTAATGAATATAAAAAGTAGGAAAAAAGGGAATATGGTTTGTTTATGAATAGAATAGCTTGGTGATGATAAGGCATGTACATATGTGGGTGGTATTATAGCACAATGTTGATATTCTTAGCAATCATAATTGTAATAAAGAAACAGAAGGTTAGGCAATTTATAGATTAATATTGTGAAGACAATGGGTCTTAAGCAACATTAACATTTCACAGGAATATAGGAACTTAAATCTAACTTCTTAGAAACTATTATATGGGTGATCTACTAGTGTTTGGTCCCAGTAGATAAAACATGGTAGGGGAACAGGGAAACATTACGTCGTCATTGTGGCGACTCGGGCGTCCCTGGGCGTCGCTACCGTGTCGGCTGTTCAGGCGTCGGTTGTAGGTGTTGGTGTGAGGTCTTGTTTTAGTTATCCTCTTCTCTTGACGTTTTCTCTTTCGTTGTTCTTCTTTCGTTTTCTTCTTTTTCGTTTTGGGGAATGACTTTTTCTTTTTGGTGAATGACTTTTTTCTTTTTCTGGGTATCTTATTAATGTTGATGTTGTAAAATAGTTTTGAATAAGAAATAGGTTTAGAATATTCATAGAAGGCATTACTACATCAGATATAGTGACAATTAGTCAGGTTGTTGTTGTTGTTGTTGTTGTTGTTGTTCCCCAAGCTGCCTGGCCGAACAGCCCCAAGGCCCCGAGTAAGGCCAAGGCCATAAACGAGCGCCCCCACAGAACCCTCCCTGCCGACCACAATAAAGCCTGAGTGACCGAAGCCACTCCATGGCGGGGAGCTGAGAGGGTGCGTAAACGCCCGGGAAACCAAAGCCCCACCCAGGGCCCTGTGCCCCTCAGCAATTATGAAGAGAAAGTTGAGGGGCAAAGGAATAATGTGACGCTTTAGCTTCCAATCTTGGTAGATTCGGAGGTCAATCCACGGAAGAGACGCCGTCACTTGAGATCTAGAAAATATATAAGTAAAAGGAACAGTCAGAGTAAGCTATGGGTATGGCAGAGATCGCTCAGGTCTCACTCTGATAGACCAGCCCATCACCAGTGATAGACCAGCCCATCACCATTAGTCAGGTTGGATGGTTTTGCTGCAACCACTTCTTGAACAGCCTGACGCCGTGGCGAGCAGACGTACCTGCAATTGCTCCTCTTATTTCCCTCACATCTCCCCATCATTTGAGCATTGCTACAGCCCTACTATAGCAAAGTGATTCCTAAACCAAATTAGTGTCCCCTAACAACTAAAAAATCCGCTAAATAATAGAATTATCATAATAAGTGGCGATATAATTATTATGTGAAGACGCTCTGATGACCTGGAAGGACCGCGAACACCGCTTCGCCTTTGACCCCACAACACATCACCCACAACCACACCGCACTCCTCAACACCCGTGAGTAAGCGTATCCTCCTGTTTTTTCTTATAAATTATGACAAATGCGCGGAGTGGCCACCGTGGTCACAGTACAGGTAACGGAGCCAGACATAAAAGATTCCAAAACTCACAGCCACAACATCCCGACCCATCCACCCCCACAAACACAAACTGCCCCCCTAGAAACACCCAGGAACAGACTTCCCCTACAAATAACAATCCAAAATATCCCTGTGGGACTTGTAACATAAATATCCTAGAAGAAAATTATGTTGCATGTGGCCTATGTAACAAATGGTACCATGGGGCACAAAGATGCTGTGGCCTCCCTCGAACAGCATACAACAGCATCCTAGCCCACCCATCTCACCTCTCGTACACATGCACCCCATGTAGTCTAACCAAAGATGATTCACAAAACAGGGGCCAAACTCAGGTATATGACACCGTCAAAGGGTTATGCGAAACAGTAACCCAACTGATGGTAGAAATAAAAAAACTTAAAAGCCTCCCTCCCCAAACCCAACCCCTCGAACCCCCTACTCCCGCACCACAACCCTCAAACAATGAACAACTGACAGAAGAGCTCCGAAACCTCGTACACCAGGAAGCCGTTGAACAACGGGAAAGAGAAAAAAGAGCCATATTCGTAATACTCAGAGGACTAGGGCCTAGGTGAGAGCACAAGGGAAATGACAGAACATTTCAATGAAGTTGCCTGCCACCTAATGGGCACTGACAGAATCCAACTAAACAACATCATCCCCATAAAACCGAACCTAGTCAGAGCAAGCATCACAAATGAGGAACAACGGCAAAAGCTCCTTGAAGCCGCAAAGTCTCTCCGATCCACAGTGTACCACAGAGTCTACATTACGAGAGACTTGACCTTCAAACAAAGAGAAGAAATCAAGAAAAGGACGTCTGCAAACGGTACACAAAGAACTCACCACTACTCTGAGCCGCGCTAGGCGACCAACATCAGGACCACTCCCCCTACCACCACTCCCCCACCCCTCCTACCACCCACCTCCCCTCCACCTATCCAACCCTGATCCAACTCTACAAGCTCGCCTCACCACCCAAATCATATATTGCCTCCCCCACCTCGAACAGAACCACAACCCCCAAAACTGCCGAAGGCAACAGGGTTCCAACACCTTGTAGACGACTGTTCATCACACCGCAAAACCACAAGCGCAACACCCCAGAAGATGCCCTTGGAGCAACAGCCCTACTCCCTTTAGAGACAAAAAGCTAATCCAGAACAACCCAGCAAACCCCGCTTACTGCAAAAATCAGCCCAATACAAACCCATCCTTCTCATTCCTTAAAATAACCTTCGCCAACGTAAACTGTCTCACAAACAAAGTAAACTTTGTAAATGACTTCTGTACTCAACACAGCACTGACATATTCTCAGTCACAGAAACTTGGCTCCAACCCCATATCACAAATGGCAGTATAAAAGTACCCAACTTCACCATCTTCAGAAATGACTGCCAATCCAACAAACCAAAACATGGGGTCTGCACTTATGTCCATAAAGTTGTAAAAGCCACATGCCCCTCGGTGATTCAACACCCAAACACCATTGCAGTCCTTCTACATCAATAAAATCTGCACATTCTAACAGTCTACCGCCTGCCCTCCAACACACAGGAAGAGGACATGGCACTAACCAACTACATCCAGGAGTTTAGCATAGGGAAAGAACTCCTCATCATTGGTGACCTAAGCCTCCCTGCCATAAACTGGGATAATGAGACAATAAATGACCACCTTCCCCACACTGATGCACTCTTCCTTGACACGTTCAACACCCTTGGACTACATCAGTGGGTGAAAGAACCTACCTTCCTAAGCTCGGGAAACACGTTGGACCTGGTGCTAACGTCAGAGGATGATAGGATACTAAATGTGACAACTTACCCTCCATTTCCCCGCTGCGGCCATGCTGTAGTTGGACTCAACTATCTTTTCCAAGCCGACACCACCACCCCCTGCACCCCTCCCACCCAAAATCATGACTGGCCCAAAGGAAACTACAAGAGAATTAGAGAAGCGCTCCGCAGGGTTGACTGGGACTTTGAGATGAACTCAAGGCATGTGGACAACTTCTACGTATACATCACTGACACTCTCAACAACCTAGTCAGTCAATTCATCCCAGTAAAAAAACTGCCCAAAACTGAAATGCCCCCTCCGTGGACCAAGCTACAATCGAAACCTCTGTTCAAGCTCCGCAGTGCCACATGGAGGGAGTACAAGCAACAGAGGTCCAACCATGGCAGAAATTCCCCACAAGCACTCCAATCCCTCTCCCGCTTTAGGGAGCTCAGTGATATGTACCGCTCACAAAACCTAAATCTCCAGATCTCCTATGAAAAACAGCTAATTCAAAACCGCACAACAAAACCCAAACTCTTCTACTCCTATGTAAGGCAAAACAAGTCTGACCGCCCGAAGGTAGGACCACTGACCCTAAATGGCCACCTAACCAACTCTCCCATAGCCATGGCAGAATCCTTTGCTGATGCCTTTGCAAGCGTCTTTCTTAACGTCCACCTCCAAGCTCCCGCACCTCACCAAACCTGTCTTGGTAGTCTTGAATCCATACACTTTAACTCACAGGAAATTGAAGATAAACTAAAGCAACTCAAACCAGACAGGGCAATGGGCCCGGACGCCATACACCCCAGACTACTGAAAGAATGTGCCACCGAACTAGCAGTACCCTTCACCCTACTATTCAACCTTTCAATGACCTCTGAACAACTTCCCTCCCTATGGAAAACCTCCCATATATCCCCAATATACAAAAAAGGACCAAGGACAAACCCCCTGAACTACAGACCCATCAGCCTCACATCTGTAGTATGCAAAACCATGGAGAGAATTGTCACCAAAGAACTCTACAGATTCTTCCATGATCACATGGTCCTCACCAATAACCAGTTTGGGTTTAGGGAGAACAGATCAGTCATCGACCAGCTCCTACTTACCTACAACTACATCACCTACTGGTAAGACCGTGGGGAGCTGGTAGACCTAATTCTGTTCGACTTCACGAAGGCCTTTGATAGAGTCCACCACCAAACGCTCATTGACAAGTTGCAGAGTATTGGTATTTCAGGTCACCTACTCAACTGGATCATCAGCTTCTTGTGTGGTCGGACCATGAAATTCTGTGTGAGCGGAACCACAAGCTCTTCAAGACCAGTGCTAAGTGGAGTCCCCCAGGGATCTGTCCTAGGCCCCCTACTATTCCTCCTCTTTGTTAACTATATTGGCTCAAGACTGCACAGCAAGTTCAAGATATTCGCTGATGACCTGAAGCTATACCTGCAATCCTCATCCCCGCGCCTAACCCAAGAACAACTCCAGGAGGACATAAATACCCTAGCCGCAACTGCATCTTGCTGGGGCTTAGAGTTTTCCCCAGGGAAGTGTGTCCACCTACGCTTCACTAGATCACCTGCCCTCAGAACAGACCAGCCCACATGCCTTCTACAAGGTAACCGCATAAGACCCTCGCAAGCCCACTCCGACCTAGGTGTAAAAATCTCCACAGACTTAAAGTTCCACCAACATATCCGGGAAACTACCCAGAAAGCAGAAGGAATTGCCCCCACTCTTCTTAAAAGTACAGTGTGCCGAACTCCAGACTTCATGATGAACCTCCTCACCACTGGGTGGTGAGGTACTTGTATACGAACTTGCAAGAGAGTTCGCTTTATCAATTTGTTCGAATGCCGACCCGTGGTAATAACGTTCTTGACATTGTACTTGCAACAAAAGAAGAATTGATAGAGAATTTGAATGTTGGTGATGAATTCAGTAACAGCGACCATCGTACGATAACTTTCACTTTAAAGTTTACTAGTAACGAACCAAATAGTAGCATCGAAAAAGTCCCTAATTTCAAGAAAGCAAACTTCCATAAACTTAGAGCTATGTTTAAAGAAACTGACTGGAGCTTTTTAATTAACAATAACGACATAAATACATCTTGGAAGTTATTCGAAACCACTTACCTAAAAGCAGTGCAAGACTGCATACCATCGAAAATACGGCGTCCAGGCCATAATAATAAGCCCAAATGGTGGAATAAAGATATTTCAAACTGCCTGCTTGCTAAAAAATGTGCTAATGATAGATTAAAATCCTCACAAAATGACGAAGAACGGGTGAAATTTGTAGAGCTACGACGCAAAGCCAAAAAGTTAATTAAGCAAAGTAAAAAGACCTTAGAGTTACATATTGCGAATCAAAGTAAAACAAACCCGAAAGAATTCTATAGTTATATCAGAAAGAAAAAAGTAGTTACTTCAACTGTTGGACCGTTAGTCGATGAAAAGGAGAATACACCAAAGACGAAGTACAAATGAGTAATGCCCTCAATACCTTCTTTGCATCAGTTTTTACAACAGAAGACCTCAGTGATATCCCTACACCATCGCCGATTCAGATTGATAATTCAGATGTTCTAAGCAATATCACCGTTACAGAGAGAGAAGTATTGAATTGTTTAGATAAACTCAAGGTAAATAAAACGCCAGGACCTGATACAATCTCGCCTAGAGTTCTAAAGGAAGCTAAGAATGAGCTCTCCAAACCACTGACATTACTATTCAATAAATCCTTGCAGTCTGGAACTATGCCTGATCAGTGGAAGCTAGCCAACGTAACACCGATATTCAAAAAAGGCAGCAAATCCCTACCCAGTAACTATCGTCCAATTAGCTTAACCTCAGTTGTATGTAAAATGCTAGAAACGGTCATACGAGACAGACTCGTAAATCACTTGGAGGAAAATAACATACTTAAAGATACTCAACACGGCTTTCGTAAAAAACGTTCCTGTTTAACAAACCTCTTAGACTTCTTCCACGATATCCTCAACCTCTACGATGAGAGTAAAGCTGTAGATATTATATACCTTGATTTTCAAAAGGCCTTTGACAAAGTTCCCCACAAACGTTTACTGCTAAAACTAAAAGCGCATGGAATACAAGACGGTGTGTTGAAATGGATAGAAAATTGGCTCAGCAACAGAAAGCAAAGGGTAGTCATAAACGGTAAGGCATCTAAATGGACCAATGTAAGTAGCGGGGTACCCCAGGGATCGGTACTAGGACCAATTCTCTTTCTAATTTACATCAACGACATAGATGAGGGTCTCACCTGCACAATCTCAAAATTTGCTGACGATACAAAAATTGCAAATAGCGTACTCTCAAAAGAACAAGTTGACGATATGCAACACAATCTAGATAAATTGTCATGTTGGGCCCAAATTTGGCAAATGAGTTTCAATGCGGATAAATGTAAAGTACTACATGTCGGATACCTAAATGAGAAAGCAAACTATTCGATGAATGGCACTCAGCTTAAGAATGTAAACAGAGAAACTGATCTGGGAGTAACAATATCGAGTAACCTAAAACCGAGTCAACAATGTTCAGAAGTTGTTAAGAAGGCAAACAAAATAATTGGCTTTATAGGCAGGTCATTTGAGCATAAATCCAAAGAAGTTATCCTAACCCTTTACAATTCCTTAGTCCGCCCTCTTCTGGAATACTGCGTTCAATCCTGGTGCCCTTATTACCAAAAAGATATAAACAAGCTAGAACGAGTTCAACGTAGAGTTACCAAAATGATACCTAGCCTAAAGAACAAACCATACGAAGAGCGTCTTAGAGAATTAAATCTATTTCCTTTAACCCAGCGCAGATTAAGAGGCGACTTAATTCAAGTGTTCAAAATCATCAAAGGCATCGACAATATGAACTGTAGTAAGTACTTCACTATCGACCAATCTAATTACACGCGGGGAAACGGTTGCAAAATTATTGGTAAATCTTTTAACTCGCACGAATCTAAGAATTTCTTCTTCAATCGAGTTGTCAACTTGTGGAATGGGCTTCCCCGAGACGTTATAGACTGCAGCACCGTTGATTCATTTAAATTCCGCCTAGACAAATATCTCGCATCAAACCCGCGACTGACTGCGTTTGTAAATGAATAACTTTATCCTCCCCTCAGTTACTAACCCATATGTCCCCTACTAACTTCCTAGTCCTGCCACGTTAGTGGCAGGGCAGTAGTTCCCTTTCCAATGTTCCCTTACCCACTCTAAACCACTGTTTGGACACTTGATCCTCAGTGTTTTGGAGGACAAGCAACCTAGAAGGGTCACTAGATCTGTTGTTGCTTGATTTCCTTTGTACTCCTTTGTACTGACATCCGCCCCATAATAGAGTTTGGATCCCCTGTCTGGAACCTGGGTTACTCCATGAACCTCAAACGCCTGGAGTCCGTACAGAAAAGATGGACCAAGCAAATACACGGACTGGAAGGTCTTCCCTACAATGAGAGACTACAAAGTCTAAACCTCTTCTCTATACAGGGCCGACTGATAAGGAGCGATCTCATACTCTGCCACAACATCTTCCATGGCAATTCACCCATCGCACCCACCGACCTCTTCACACTAGCACCGAGACTAGGCACCAGGGGCCACAGGTACAAGGTACAGATCCAACATGTATCAGTAGAAGCCCGAAAACGCTTCTTCTCGTGCAGAATAGCAGAGCTCTGGAACTCCCTCTCCGAAGAAGCTGTCATGGCCCCAAATACCACTGCCTTCAAGAGACTCCTTGCCCAAACTCTCCCCGAAACCCTCCAAAGCTATATACAATAACCTACACAGACCCCCCCTCCCTCCTGACCCCCCCCCCCCCTCTACAAATTTCCCATACCAAACTCCCCACTTCACAGCCATATCAAATAAACAAAGAAATTCCATCATCTTTTAGAACAACACAAATGTCATAGACCAACACCCATATCAAATCAAAGAAGACACAAACAACCAGCTACCCAAACATATTACATACACCTCATCGCACAATCTAGCTGGAGTATCCGTATACCTGTACTAGGGCCCGGACCCTCTGTAAGTATTATCATGTGACACAAGCAGGAGGCCACGGCCCCACGAGGTAAGATAACGAGGTAAGAATGATAAGCAGCCTCTAATGGGAGTATCATCCGGAGTACTGCACTACCCATAGGAACTATTCATACTTGGCATAGTCTTTTAATTTTTATAGTGGAATTTTTCAAACTGAGAACCACATGAAACAAAGTATATTGATAAAGGAAAGTGTTACTTTGTAGGCTACAGGAAAGAATTGTGCATAAAATGTTTACGACTGGCTGTCATTTATTCTCCACAATTGTAGAAACAATACTACACAAATAATAATAATAATAATAATAATAATAATAAAGTAGATGTGCAGATTTCGGTTCGTTCGTGGCCACCCCTTCGGGGATCACGGCGTCAGGCAATAGATAGATAGATAGAAAAAAAAAATGCAAACCCAACTCTGCGACCTATAATTCTGAAAGTATTATTGAATCTCTTAAGTAAAAACCGGTTTATATACAGTATACATATACTGCATATATACTGTATATTATACAGTGTATATATATATATTGTTACGTATCTTGATCCTCAAGTGGTTAACTTGATGAATCTAGATAGCACAGAGATATATATTAAGGTATCAATCAGCTGAAGGCAAAACAAAAGTAAAATCTAATAAAATAATTTCCTGTTGTTGCTTCCTTTCCTTTTGGATCTTAGGACTTAGTATCCTTTAATTGACTGATACTCTTTAATTATGAAAAATACTGAAACTAATTAAAGTCATGTAGTATTTATAAAGAATTATTATTTAACCGAAGCTTAGTAGGCTATGGTTATGAACCGAAGAAGTATATCTAAAGAAGGACTATTAATTCTATAAAATGTCTTGAAAGATAAACATTAAAGTAAGAATATTTCTGTCTCTTACCCTTTT
The DNA here is from genome assembly GCA_032716605.1 of Paralithodes platypus. Lineage (NCBI taxonomy): Eukaryota > Metazoa > Arthropoda > Malacostraca > Decapoda > Lithodidae > Paralithodes > Paralithodes platypus. Next base: position 8,062,609 of record CM064499.1, on the reverse strand, counting down.
TGAAATGAATAGATAGTTTTCTTATATGTCCTTTTATTTATATTTAATGTAATTATTCTTGGTTCTTGTCTTACGTTAATAGTATTATATTATTATTATCATCAGGATTAATATCAAAGTCACATAAAAAGTTAGATATATATTTAATAATTAGTTAAATGTATTTCTTAACCACGTAACATTGAGGTTTGATTATGAGTAAATAAAGTTACAGGATCGCTTCATAGATTCGATTCAGGTCTCACTCAAATAATATGAAAAGCAAAATATAATATTTTGAAGCAAAAGAATTTTCTTCAGCTTAGGAAATCACTAGAAGTAATATTAACACAGCCATGTTAGTCTAAGGCGATATTACTAATACGAGACAATAGCATCACCGTACTAAGCACCGTTAAGCAATGTAAGCTTAATTCAAAGAAAATGAAAGAACTCGTAAGTATTAATATAAAACAATAGTATTACTTTCATCATAACCCAATTACTTAAAGAGTTGCTTTAGTCCACAAGTTAGTCACCTAAAATAGTTAAGTACATAATAATAGCGTTAACGTTAAATCCCAATCAAATAGTTACGTACATAATAGTAGCGTTAACGTTAATTCGCAATCAAATAGTTAAACACATAATAGTAGCGTTCACGTTAATTCCCAATCACATATCTCACTAACCAACATAACGTAAGTGTTTACACCGAACACACTTAACACACATTTATATAATCTGACTGACAGTCACAAACCCATTATAATACTTCACCCCGTCTTCCTCCAGCTGCAAGTTCACCTTCCCCAACTCCAAATGAGAGTGATTTGAATGCCCACAACTCGGGTCTTATATACCAAACAATGATGGTGTAGGAACGAATCAGGAGGAGGGGGGGGTTAGTGCCTGCTCCAATCATAGCTCCTCGAGTCGCATAACAGGTGCCTGGTCCACTCACAGCTCCTGGCGTCGATCATACGTCATAGCATCGGTCATCGAGGTAGTTTGCAGGGTCCCCTATGACGCACGCAGGTGTGAAGGCTTGTTTGCAGGTATGCGGGCGAGCTGGTTTACCCACTCGCTCGTTCGCTCGCTAGTCTGCTTCACCGTTTGGGTAGTTTGGCTCCTTCAACTCTAATTCTAACTCTTAAATTAACATACAGGGCTCCGTATGTCAGAATATATATATATATATATATATATATATATATATATATATATATATATATATATACTGTATATATTGTTATGCCCTGATTTTATACAGGATTAACGATTGATTGGGGTGAGTTCTTCAAGACTGGAATATCAGGTTTCATGCACATACATATAAGGAATCAATAGAACACATAAATATAATTTCGGAATGTGGTTCGTAATACAGCTTTATTTAATTAACACACTCACTGGTATAGAAAACGAATCAATTCACTTTGGAAAAACATAGGTAGGAGTAATAGATTCAGTATCAAGATTGGTCTTTCAATTCTCCTAGCACGATCGTGGATCTGGATGGAGCGTGCACTGCCACTTTCAACACTCAGGTATTATTCTTCTGAGATAAGTACAAGATACAAGATAAGAAGAAAGTCACTCGAAGGGCACTGGTTAAGTTCTCATAAGTGTATGGTGAAGTTCGTTAATTATGCCTAGGGCTTAGTTATTTTATTTAGATGTTGAGCTAACTTCAGGTCTCAAATTTCACAAGATCTGGTAGAGTGAATAGACAACTAGAATTGCATACTTATTTGACTGTTAGTGTACATATTGGAATTCGTCACTAAGATTAATTTGCTTTACGACCTATCTCACAACCTTTTGGGATCTCAGAATATCTATACCATAATCTCCCAATTAGGAAGAGCTCGTTATGTGGCTGAGGGTAAATATTGTCGCGGTAATTATCTCGTAATAACTTTTACTGGTACGAATTCTCGGGCAATGAACAGGGAACTTTAGGAATCGAACTTGAAACACTCGTCATAGCTAGCAAATAACTTTAAAATGAGCATAGGTAAACAACGATCTGGTGGTACAGTATCTCCGCACTGATACAAATGATAGTCAATAGTGCACTGTTGGGTTATCTTCTTTAATTCTCGATCTGGTGTCGTCGAGGGCTTCTAGGCGGCTCCGGGGGCCGTCCAGGGGGTCCAGTCGTGTGAAGAAGTTACAGATGGGCCATCAACCGTTGATGAAGTTCCGTTCAGGTACTCTATGAGCTAGGATTTTAAATGTTATGTTTCAGGCTGAGGCCAGATTAACACATCATCGGACCAACGCAAGAGGAGTCTACACAAGGACGCTTCTTGACTGTCTCTAATCTTTATGAGAGGTTCAAAGAACTCAGGCAGTTTTACCCTTTTAGTCACAAATCCTGGTGGGTTGCCACAGACAAGATATGCCTAGGATCTATTCCTGCTAAGTGCTCCTAAGAGTGACTCGCATAGACCCTTCTAACACAAAAAATCTTTCTATCCTAGGGGTGGGGTTGGTACGGGGACGTTAGGGGGCGTAGGTGGTGAAGTTGGGTAAAGGATTGTGGAATTTTTCTTGTTCGAGGTTGAAGGAGGGGGTGTTGGTTGACGAGTGGCTATAAGTGGGGAAATTTCACTTATCGAGGGGAAAGGGGAGAGAGTTGATGGATGGAAGTGGGCGTTAATGGTTGCAGGTTGCTGAGGGATGGTTGGGGTTGACGATTTTTCTTTGATCGAAGGTGGAAAAGAGAGAGTGGATATTGCAGTTACGGTTGGCAATGGAGATTTATTGATTGAGGGGGAATGGGAAGGGATGGATGAATGGAGGTGATCTGATCTGGGGTTTGGAGGTGGGTGAGGAATGGATGGGGGTGAAGATTTTTCTTTGATCAAGGTTGAGCACGAGAGAGTTGATTTATCAGTTACTGTTGGCAAGGGAGTTTCATTGATTGAGGGGGGGATTGATGGGCGTGAGCATTTTTTCTTGCTCGAGGGTGAAAGTGAGAGAGTTGAGGGGGGAAGTAGTTCTGGCAAGGGAGTTTGATTGCTTGGGGTGGAATAGGAGAGGGTTGATGAATGGAAGGGGGCGTGAATGGTTGTAGGTTGCTGAGGGATGGTTGGGGTTGATGATTCTTCTTTGATCGAGGGTGGACATAAGAGAGTTGATTTTGCAGTTACGGTTGGCAAGGGTGTTTCATTGGTTGAGGGGGAATGTGAAGGGATGGATGAAGGGTGGTGATCTGATTTGGAGGTTGGTGGTGGGTGAGGGATGGATGGGGGTGAGGATTTTTCTTTGATCAAGGTTGAGCAAGAGAGAGTTGGTTTATCAGTTACTGTTGGTAAGGGAGTTTTATTGATTGTGGAGGGGATTGATGGGCGTGAGCATTTTTCTTTGCTCGAGGGTGAAAGTGAGAGAGTTGCGGGTGGAAGTAGTTCCGGCAAGGGAGTTTGTTTGCTGGGGGTGAAATATGAGAGAGTTGATGAATGGCCGGGGGTATTAATGGTTGCAGGTTGTTGAGGGATGGTTGGGGTTGACGATTTTTCTTTGATCGAGGGTGGACAAGAGAGAGCTGATTTTTCGGTTACGGTTGGCAAGGGAGTTTCATTGATTGAGGGGGGATGGAAAAGGATGGATGAATGGGGGTGATCTGATTGGAGGTTGGAGGTGGGTGAGGAACGGATGGGGTGGGAATTTGTCTTTGATCAAGGTTGAGCAAGAGGGAGTTGATTTAGCAGTTACTGTTGGCAAGGGAGTTTCAGTGATTGAGGGGGAATGTGAGGAAATGGATGAATGGAGGTGATCTGACCTTGGGAGCTGGTTGACTGCAGTGTCGGAGGTCTGGCCACTACCTGTCGTGGCTGGCGAGTCGTCTGGGGTGTTGGATGCATCCAAGAGTCCTCGTATCGTCTGCAGGTTTTGTTGGAAACCTTATGTCCCATGGCTGGCGAAATGTTGGTATATGGACACCGGAAGAATGTTTAACAGGGAGGTGAACACTTGCTGCTGTTGGAATTCTATAATTCGTGAGTGACATGCAGATGCGATGTGCAAACATACCTTGTCTAGGGTGGTGTCCAGGTGACCTTCATATACCACTTCGTCGAGTAGGCACATTTCCCTGATGGAGAGCATATGTTCCTCGAAGGAGCTGTAGAGGTCGAGATGAGCGGTGATGTGGGGTGGGAGGATGTTATATAATGCGGTGAACACCTGTTCTTTCTGCTGTTCGGTATCTTGATGGCTATACGCGGTCCTCGCGTATCTATTATAGGTTTGACTCCTGTAAGGAGATAAAGAAAACCTAATATTTAGTAGTGGCCCCGTAATCATTGACGAACATGCCTATTACATAAGGCATCCTCTTCAAACACTAATCCGCCGTAGTTTGAATCTACCGCGCAGAGCATTTAAAAACTGAGGAGCCTTCATCATGAGCGCACGCGACCTCACTCATGGCTTCAGTCATTATGAATTGGGTTCTCACTACGAAAAAACTTCGTAAAAAATAAAAAGAAAAAGAAAATAAGAATAACTATCTAATAAGCTTTCCATCATATCGTGGATGTACTTGTGTGGATCTCTGACCAGACGCTGATTCAGGCGTCATTCTTCCTTCACTGACATATCAAGTAAACCGAAATCCTCAATACATCAACGAATGGGAAGGGGACGGTCGGGAGGGCCCCAGTCGTCAATGATTACGGGGCCACTACTAAATATTAGGTTTTCTTTATCTCCTTACAGGAGTCAAACCTATAATTTATTAGTGGCCCCTCCATCATTGACGAACATGCCTGATTTCTAAGACTGGAGGGGGACATTCGTAATCATATCATAACTCTAGAAAAGCAGATAATAAAAACAACCACATAGTATTCTTACTTTTGAAAAATATATTTAATACGGCGTAGGCCGGGAATATACAAGAAAGGGGTTCAGGCAGGTGCGTGCTTCAAAGAAGCCTGCCTGACAAAAAATAGGTAACCCTGAAGATTCTGTACACAGATCTGTAGTTACAAAGGCACCCCACTCAACGAGTGGTGACAAAAATAACAAGTTATCAGTTTATATGTGCACATAATAAACCCCAAAATAATCGTGGAGATAAATTGCAAAGGATCTTCACTGTTTTAATATTAAATTGCTTTCGCAGCTAAAACTACTATAACAACCCCGTTGTTTTGTACTAACATTTGTACTTAGCACAATTTCTCGCTGAGAAATTTTCATATCACATTAACCATAAATTGTATCACAGCTCTCACACTCCGGCGGGGTCTAGGGTGTCCTATGTCAACTGACTGCACCCCCCCCCCCCTTTCCCTTGAAAGTAAACAAAAGTGACTGCAGGGCCACCTAGACCCTCTGCCTTAAAGCTATACATGGTAAGGAAGGTTTATCTAGAGCAACTGACAAGTATCTAGACAAAAACGTATGATTAGACGCCCACAACTGAGTGGACGCAATATCTTCTACTGAATTTTTTTTCAGGAAACGTAAAGAGGCTGCCCATTTGCGTAAATCGTGGGCCCGACCCACAACGCCGGGATTACTTACTTTAATGACTTCGACCAGAAGAGAGGCTAATCGCCGTTTCAGTAAGCGTTTACCCGTACTTGCTACCCATAAAGCACCTTGGGGGTTGAGAGGAGCTACTCTCAAATATTTGGTTAGAGCTTGCACTGGACAAAGATTATGATGCACCTTTCCCCTTTTTAACGCCGGCACCGTGAACTCAGAAAACACGTGTGCACTATGCTCATTCTTGGCTACAAATCCTGGGGAAGGTGCAATGTAAATACATTCATTAAGTCTTCCTAACCTAAGGCAATTAGGTGTGTTACTCATCGCCGCCAGCTCAGACACTCTGTTCCCGGTGGCCAAAGCCAAAAGGAAAACAGCCTTTTTAAGAGTAATGCAAAGTCTGCAGTATTTTGGTACAGACGAGAGTGAAGTAAAGACAAAGCTTTGTCCAGAGACCAAGTGGGCATGAGCTGACGGGGAGGTGGGCGGAGTTTAAAACAAGCTCTCATAAAACCTGTTTCCTCCGCCACCGGTATGGAGAGACCTGTAAGGTCGAAAAAGGGCACTCTAATCGCAGTTAAGTGATTTTTTAACGTTACCACAGATAAATGTTTCTGCTCAAACAGATAATTTAAATAATTGAACACTAAAGCTACTGATGGCACAGTCTGTTCTGTTCTAATGATCCAAGAAGTAAAGGCTTGCCAATGTGAGTGATACTGTCGTTTCGTAGACTGAGTATATTGATTTAATAATTTATTGGTCACATCTCTACCGTATGGTGCTAGCCACTTGGCCTCCTGAATGTCCATAATGCAAAAGTCAGCGAGGTCGCTAGGTTGCCAATCGTGTCTAAGTGGAAATACCCGACCGGGAGCGACACCGGGTGCGGGCACCACGTTTTCAATTGCTGGTACCACAACTGCGCCGGCCACAGGGGCGCGATTAGTGAGACTAAGCCTCGATAATCTCGTAGTTTGTTCACTACGTTGCACATTAGTGACGCATCTGGCGGTGGAAACAGATAGATGGAGCTCCATCTGTTCCAGTCTATCACTAGGGCGTCTGGCCCCCCTGCCGGCGTTTTCGTCCGGCGGGTGAGGTATAGAGGGAGTTTGTGAGTCTCCTCGGACGCAAACAGATCCACTTGTGGATGGGAGAGCTCTGCAATCATTAGGTTGAAAATGGGTTGCTTGAGCTCCCATTCTACTGTCGTGCTCTGTCTCCGGGACAGAGCATCTGCCCAGACGTTCGCTACGCCTGGGAGATAAGATGCGTGAAGATAAATGTCTAGTCTGTTGGCTAGAGTAAAAATCTCTTCCGACACGTTTAGCAACCTCCTTGACCTCGTTGATCCTTGTTTCTGAATACAGTGAACTGCGTTCAGATTGTCCATTCTGAAGGCCACCGACTTGCCCCGTAACGCAGGGCCGTGAGCCTGAAGGAAATACAAGGGGACTAGTAATTCTTTGACATTGATGTGAGAGATTTCTAAGTGGGACCAAAGCCCCTGACCCTGGTGCCCCTGATTTGACGGAAATCCCCAACCTATTGTGCCTGATGCATCCGTGTCTACCCATACCGTTGGTGGAGGAGAGGTCCATGACATTATTGAGTGCAACGTTTCCCTCTTTGCCCAGACCGCTAGTAAGGTGTGGATTAATTTCGGGATGGGCCATAATTTTCCCGCCGGTAAGAGTGGGAAATATTTGTTGCCTTCCAATATTAAGCGTTTTACTTTCAACCGGCCCAACATGACAGTTAGTTGAATCCAGTTGAGAGAGCCGACCAGAGACTCCCAGACCCTCCGCGTCGTAGTCAGACTGTGAAGAAACATGAACAGTTTCCTGCGAAACCTGTTGTGATTGTCCACACTCTGACTCAGAGTGAGAGCGGCCGTGTCCCAGACCAGCCCTATCCACTGAATTACTCGTGAGGGAACAAGGTTTGACTTTACCAGATTTACCTTGAACCCTAGAGTTTTGACATGATTTAAAATTATGTTGACATGTTTGATGCATAATTGTTGTGTCTCTGCCACCACCAGCCAGCCGTCTAGGTACCACAACACTCTGATCCCTTGGTTTAAGAATGGCATCAGGGCTTGCCGGACTAATTTCGTGAATAATCGAGGTGCTAGGTTCAAACCGAACGGCATCCTTTGAAAAACAAAATTTTGGTGCCTGATCCGTAAGGCCAAAAACCTTTGAAATCTTTTGTTGACCGATACGTGCCAATAGGCGTCTGTCAGGTCTAGTGAACACATCCAACCTCCCGGCGGAAGTGTTAGCCTGATTTGGTGTACTGTTAACATTCTGAAAGACTCGTTGTGAATGTGAAGGTTCAGATAAGACAGGTCTACGACCGGTCTCATCTGAACACTGTCCCTTTTGGGAACCAAAAATAGTTTGGACGTGAATACAGGGTAATTTGGGGGGACCGGGATGATGACATTCTTGGCAATCATTTCCTGGACCAGTGACTCCACCTCTAAAGAAACAAAATTCGCCGTTGTCGGCTGACGTAAGCGAGGTCGCCGGAGCCACTGCCAAGTGATGCCTTTGCGTGCCACCATCCGTGCCCAAGTGTTTAAAGGCCATGCTTGGTGACACGTTCGGAACGACCCAGTTAGCAGACAAGGGTTCGCCGGCTGTACTACCCTCGGGTCCTCCGGCCTTAAGGTTGGCACCGGGAGTGAGAGAGACTTTAGTTTTTTGGTGGTGGGGTTGGTGGTGCTGGACGCTTCGCCGGCTGGCTGGTGTTGGCCGAAGACTGGCCCTGACCTGGCTTATTATGGCCGCGTCCTCTCTGAAAAACTTACTCTGTCTATGCCTGTACTGACCTTGGGGGGAGTGGGAGGACTTAGGCAGAAGAAAGGGCTTAGATCCCCCTGGCTGAGCTTTAGTGGTTGGCCTGGGTTTGGGGAAGTTAAAGGCAGGTTTCTTAGAAGGGGTGGGACTTTGTTTAAAGGCCTGCGCCATATTGAATACCGTTCGCCACACTTCAGGGGACATTAACGAGGGAGTAAGCACTGGTGACATGACCACCTGATTCGCAATGCGATCAGGCAGTTTGCGAACTAAAGACATTCTGAGATCTTGTCTTGCTCGTACCGCCTCAAGTAAGGCGGTGCGTATGTCACCTAGAGATTGGATTGACGACTGGAGTAGCAGTCGCCGGGATAATTCAACCGATCTTCTGGCATCCGCGTCTGCGATTGCCTGAGTGGAACGAAGTAAAGACTTAGCTACCTGTTGAGACAGGTGTACTGAGAAAACAGGCGAAAAGCTTTCCCCCTTAGCCTAAATTCTCGGTCTAGGTGAGTTGGGGTAGGGGTAGTGAAAGGGTCTTTTAGCTCACAAAGATTAATCTTAGGGGCAGCTAGGAAAGAAAACAAAGCTGACGGGACTCCGCCGGCAGAACATACCGGCATGGAGAACCACGAATGAGAATCTTGGGGGATCTGGTGGGAAGATTTGGAAGTAAATGTGGTTGCAAAGTTTTGAGCCTCTATCTCCCAATCTACCCAAGGTCCTGGACCCAACTGCCCCACCTTCAAGACTGGATTAGCTGCTTCGTCTGTGACGGTTTGCAAATCAAGTTCAGGAGTGAGAGCTGACAGAGTCTTAATGTCATTAAACCCATCCAGCTTAGACCAGTCTGAAAACAATTTTGAAGCTGAGGCAGGGGGTAAAGCTGGCTTAGTAGCATACACAAAATAGTTTTGGTGATAATAACTAGGTATAGCCTTGATGTTAACATCTAGTACATTTCCCAAAATATCCAAGGCCCTTAATTTCTTTGATTTATTGCCCTGGATAACCCACTCACACGGTACTGGGAGTTCCCCTGACAAGGTAGGTTGGGCGAGCTCTGGTTTAGTGGGGGTCAAAAGGACCCATGACTCGTCTGGTCCATAAAGCAAGGGCATAGCTACCTTTCTGAGAGGCGCCTTGTCTAAAGGGGGTGGATTGACATCTGTTATAACCCTTACATTCGAAGTGGTCAATGCCGCCGTAGCAGGCCTAGTAACCACTGATGGTGACAGAGTGGGGGGTTAGGGATCTTAGATAAAGCAATAGAAGTCATCAGAGGCCGTACCGTAGAACTTGTCGTGGGAGCCCCCAAGTCCACTGTGGGAGTTTCCTGTTGTTGGCCAAAAAATTTAGATAAAGCATGACTAAGTAGCCCTTCAATTTCCTGCGCAGTGACAAATTGAGTTGATGATGAACTTACTGGTGAATCATTAATATCCTGCGCGGCGTCTAAGCCTGAACCTGACTCTTGCCCTTCCATCTCCGAAATTATTGAAACCTCGTCTTTCTCCTCCTGATCCTCCTGAGAAGACCCCGCCGAAGCTGGGGTACCTTGCTGCCAAGATAAGTCAGGAATAGAGGATGGGATCGCCGCGTCCCTGTGGACGTCAGCTACTGTGTGACTCGTTTGAGTCGGAAATGGGTGGTCAGACCCTGGCTGAGCAAATCGCCAAACACCGAGGCCCTGGCCTACACTCTCTTGGGAGTCTGAAACATTCTCAATCACTGATCCCCCTGAACTCTCCATTTCCAGGGTTAAAATATTAAGGGGTAAACCCTCTTTAGGGACAGGCACCGCACTGGACCCTTGAGACCTAACACAAACTCTGTCTGGGGTAGAGGTACGATGAGAGGCACTAGAAGCTGGTGAATGTAGGGAGGTCTTTCGTTTATGGGAATCCTTTTTGGAAGATTTATGGCTACGGTGTGACCGTGAACTACTCTTTGATTTGGAGGATTCATCGCCGTGACCACTGGTGGAACTTTCCGTCCTACTCTTCTTACTCGATGGTGAAGAGGCAAGACTAGATGACTGGCATCTGAGAGGTGACCTAGACCGAGATCTCGCCCTAGACGAGGAGGCGGATGCCGGGGGTGTAGGCTCTCTTGGACGTTTCGGAGTAGCAGCAGAAGACACAGAACCCTGACCAGTCTCCGCCGGCTTATGACAAGTGACTCGAGAGGAACGTTTAGGGGGAGGGTGTTCAAAGAGCAATCGATCCCAAAGAGGGACGTTGTCACATTGAAGTGACTTATGAGCAACAATCGTAGTGTATGCTGACATCTGTTGCCTCACTTCTCTTAACGCGACCGCCGCGGTCTTATCATTGTCGCATAGGACCTTTACAGCTAATTGGGAGCAAAAAGAACAATTACGCATGACCCACAGACCCCTTGAACGGTCTAGACATTTAACACACCTTATGCAAAGAGTATGCGCAAAAATAGGGATACCGGCACAGGTAGGGGTAGTGCATAAAGCAAAGACTTGGGCCAAGGTCGCCATGACAGAGACTGGTGGGGAAAACTACCGCCGGGTCTGTATTGGTCCGCCGGAGCCCAGCTCTGGAAAAAAGAAAATTTCCAGGAATTAATGCTCATAAGGTTAACCCAACATGTTCGCACACAAGTGTTAATAACCCACCGGGTAACGAGATGTAATGACACAACGATCACAGCTCGCTACGCGGCGGGGCTCAGAATATCTAAACATATCTTTTTAAGAAAGTGAAGAATACCCTCTGACAATAATATAACGGTCCAGCATGGCGTTTATAGTCTTTCTGGTGGTGACTGTCTCAAGATTCAATTTTGGAACAAAAACAACCCCCCATAAAGACGCCGGCCCTTGAAATATTTTAGTAGAATAACATAGGGCAGGCTGATACGAGATCTGATTTCTAACGAATTGTCACAAAAAGATCGCCGTAAGTATGAAGGCGGCGATACCTATACGTATCCCTAAAATAAGTGGTTAAATCGAAATTGAATTGTAAATTCCTTTTTACCTCCACTTAGGAGCACCCGCCGGGTGTAAAAACGATGTTAACCCCCAATTAAACCTTCAATCGCCGTAAGTGTAAAGGCGGCGATACATAACGTATCACTTAAAATGGATCGGTTAACTAACTGAATGACTTAGTTGTTCATCCCACCCTACCAAGGTACACCCGCCGGGTGAGATGTCAAAACGTTAACCCCATAAGTTCCTGTCCCCACTTCTTTGTAAAAGATCGCCGGGGAGGAAAGCCCTTAACAATAGCTAGGTTTTTCTTGTGGTTTGTAAAACCGGGTAGAAAAACTTCATAACATATGTTCGCATGAACAATGTTTTTTGATGGGTACAGCCATTCCGCCGGGAATCAAAGGGAGCCTGAAAACAGGCACCAACACAGGAGACGCAGTCCTGGAGAGCCACAGACACCTCATCGCCGGGGACACAAGCCTGTGTTGAAACCACGTGTGGCCCAACACGGCTCTCGGCCGGGTTTTTTCATGGTGAAACCGAGAAAAAACCCGCCGGAAGGAAACCCACCCCGTTCAGACACCATCTGAACGAACAACGGACACGAAGGAAAGCCACGCACGACTAGCCTAAGTCCACACAATAATCCGTGGAATTAGCCAATACACAACTAAACCAGGAAACAAACATAGTCCGAGGAATTAGCCAATACACAACTAAAACCCGGATACACATGGCACAGTAGGGCATATTTATAAAAATAAACAATAACACTTGTACATGTGGCAAAGCTACGAGCGGCTGGCTAGGCCTAAGTAGACGGCATCATAAAAGTTGAAATATACACAAAACACTGGAAATATAACAACAGGAACCACCGCCAACACACCACTGTAGCAAATACTTCCGGCAAAGAGAAGACTGACTCGGGACCCAGAAAAAACTTCACTAAGTGAAGAAAAATACGCTGGGAACGTCAGTAAGCAAAGCTTACCTCATCAGAAAGATAAAAGGCAGCAATAATTAACGCGTAATGAAAGCCGCCTGCATCACAAGCTAACTCAACTGTGAAACGATCACAAGTCCACAACAGGACCACGAGGGTACATCCGAAATAGATGCCCCAAACACACGACCCAAAATACACTGCACTGCGGGCAACCAGCCCAGGACACTCCTGCTACACATATCCTAACCTTACTCGATACATCCCGGAGTAAACAAATGAGAAAAAACTCACTAGGGACGCAACAAATGCGGAACCAGCGGAGCGTGGGGAGACACGTCCGGGCAGGCTGAGCGCAGAGCAGAGAAGGAAGAATGACGCCTGAATCAGCGTCTGGTCAGAGATCCACACAAGTACATCCACGATATGATGGAAAGCTTATTAGATAGTTATTCTTATTTTCTTTTTGTTTTTATTTTTTACGAAGTTTTTTCGTAGTGAGAACCCAATTCATAATGACTGAAGCCATGAGTGAGGTCGCGTGCGCTCATAATGAAGGCTCCTCAGTTTTTAAATGCTCTGCGCGGTAGATTCAAACTACGGCGGATTAGTGTTTGAAGAGGATGCCTTATGTAATAGGCATGTTCGTCAATGATGGAGGGGCCACTAATAAATATAGGTGTACAAGGGTCACATTGATGTCACCTTCATACTTAATCTCGTTGATTTTTATTATTTTTGGGGCGACGAGGAAACCCAAAGTTGGCCTTATAGGACCTGGATCACGAGGGATCGAAACTGGTTTAAGGTAAGCTCTGGCGTTACCTGTTTGGCTACTTGGGAAACGGCTTTTCCCAAGTGCATAATGTGCAATAATGCGACGGCGATTTTCTCGCGGTCATTTTGATGAGCCAATTCTAACACTGGCTCCACTATGTCCAAGTAAGTGGCGATATCATACGTTTCTACATCATATTTGGGAATGTGAGTGTAAGAGCGAGATGCTGCCATATTCGCGATGTTACAATGCTTCTATTGTTTGACAATATGAAATGTAATGAAATCTTCTATCCGAATCAAGAACCACCGCATGCCACCAATGTTATACCCTGATTTTATACAGGATTAAAGATTGGTTGGGGTGAGTTCTTCAAGACTGGAATATCAGGTTTCATGCACATACATATAAGGAATCAATAGAACACATACATATAATTTCGGAATGTGGTTCGTAATACAGCTTTATTTAATTAACACACTCACTGGTATAGAAAACGAATCAATTCACTTTGAAAAAACATAGGTAGGAGCAATAGATTCAGTATCAAGATTGGTCTTTCAATTCTCCTAGTACGATCGTGGATCTGGATGGAGCGTGCACTGCCACTTTCAACACTCAGGTATTATTCTTCTGAGATAAGTACAAGATACAAGATAAGAAGAAAGTCACTCGAAGGGCACTGGTTAAGTTCTCATAAGTATATGGTGAAGCTCGTTGATTATGCCTAGGGCTTAGTTATTTTATTTAGATGTTGAGCTAACTTCAGGTCTCAAATTTCACAAGATCTGGTAGAGTGAATAGACAACTAGAATTGCATACTTATTTGACTGTTAGTGTACGTATTGGAATTCGTCACTGAGATTAATTTGCTTTACGACCTATCCCACAAGCTTTTGGGATCTCAGAATATCTATACCATAATGAAACTGAAACTGAAACTGAAACTGATTTTTTTTTATTTGGTCTGCAAAGATTACAGTTTTTACATAATTACAATTGATATATATATTAAGACCAGGTTCTTTGATGAACATTTTCATCTTAAAGAACCTTCATATCCAATGTACAATGTTTATACAATTTGTTTTACAAGATTATCAATTATCTGTAACATGACACAGCTATGATACACCACTACATGGCCATTGAACACATACAGCAGCAGTAATCACATATTTTGTATATTGAATATAGATACAACAATGCAAGGAAGTATACTCTACAATTTCTTCAAATGTTCATGTTATGGAATAAAACGAAAGTAAATATTTTTTTAAACTGGATTTAAAGTTCTCAATACTGTTTTTTGTTTTAATTTAACACCTTACGAGCGGCCTATGCGGTTTATTTATATGTACCGCACAGCGGGGTGTTTTTAGCCAAAATAGGGCTGTTTACGTGATCATTTTCATGCCTAAATAAGACCCAGAACGTAAAACAAGTACCTATCCCTGAAAGGGCATAAACAGAGCTTTCGAATGACACCATAACGATCCTTGTATGATGGATAGTTTTCTTGCAATAACCGTGCAACGCGAGTGCAAAAAGCAGGTAATTCGGTACTTTCGGTACATAATTGAGTATGTAGCGAGTGAGAGAGGGAGGAGGGAGCTGAGATTTGTGTCAGTAGGTTCGCCGCGGTGGTCTGGAGCAGTCATACGCTCGCTAGTCTCCTGCCACCACTTGTCTCTCTCTCTCAGCCACATTACGTGCTGAAATTGCCACTCGACCTATGTCGAGCGCCGCCACATAGTCCAGCTTTTTTTAACTCGACTTATGTTGCTCGCCGCTAATTAAGGGTTAATCGGGCAAACTGTTATATATTTTGACACCATGGTACCGAATGTTACTTTGGGACTGTGTCGAGACCATTAGGGGTATGTGGAGATTATTATGATATCTTAGAGAATATCTGTCATTAATATTAAGTTTTAAAAAGTCATCATTATCAATCAAGTTATTCAAGCATTTATATACAAACGTGGCACTTTGTACTTTATTTATATCATAATATTTAAGTATTTTCATGTTTTGGAAAGATTCATTAGTATGGTCTCGCCTTCTCAATCCCGCCATAGTTCGGACGGCCTATTTTTTAACGTTAACTATTGGACTAAGCGCTGCCTTGTTAGTGCCTCCCCACACAGTGTTACAATATAGTATGTTGCTATATATTAGGGAGTAGTAGATTAAAATAAGGGCATTTTGATCAAGAGAATCGCGTGTTAGATACAAAATCCCACATATTTTAGCGATCTTGCCTCTAACTGCGTTAATGTGGTCATGCCAGTTTAAATGTTGTTGCATTGTTACACCCAGAAATGTTGTTGTGTGAACTTCGGTTAGAACAGTGTTATTTAATTTCAGTGGAGATAAGGGATATATTATTCTTTTGTGCCTATGGAAAATCATATAATTTGTTTTTTTAATGTTTAGGGTTAGCTTATTTGCTGATATCCAATCACTGACAAGATTCAGTTCTGTGTTCACTGTATGAATTAAAGTGTTAATATTCGAGTGACTAAGATAAAGAGTACTATAATCAGCAAATATAATATATTTTAAGATTTTACTGGAGTTGATTATGTCATTAATGTAGATTAAAAATAGAAGGAGGCCTAGAATTGAGCCTTGGGGCACACCACAATTGATAAATAATTTATTTGAACATTCATCATTAGCTTTAACATATTGTTGGCGACCTGATAAATAACTAGTGAACTACCCTTGTGCAACTCCCCTGACTCCGTAATGATACAACTTATCCAATAATATATTGTGGTCAACTGTATCAAATGCTTTTGACAGGTCAAGGAAGATACCAAGTGTAAAATTATTTTTATCGAAAGCATTCTAAATGTGATCAGTGAAGCGAAGCAAGGCAATTTCGGTTGATCTTTCGGGTCTGAATCCAAACTGACTATTTGTTAATATATTCTTATTAGTGACAACATTCAATAACCTTTGGTACATGTTTTTTTCTAATATTTTGCTCAGTGATGGGAGGACAGAGATCGGTCGAAACTTACTTACATCATCATAGGGACCTGATTTGTGAATAGGAGTAATTTTGGCAATTTTTAGTGGTTCGGGAAATATACCGGATGTAAGGGAAACATTACACATATGGGCAATAAGGGGAGCGAGCACTGTTACACAACGTTTTATTAGGAACATAGGGAAATTATCGTGGCCACCAGCACTGTCACGTAATGTGTGTATTATACTTGTTATTTCATGTGACGTGACTGGAGTATGTTGTAGGGTATTGGCATTATTAGATTCGGGTAAATATGAGGTGTAGGGGGCAATTAGGAAGAACTCGTTATGTGGCTGAGGGTAAATATTGTCGCGGTAATTATCTCGTAATAACTTTTACTGGTACGAATTCTCGGGCAATGAACAGGGAACTCTAGGAATCGAACTTGAAACACTCGTCATAGCTAGCAAATAACTTTAAAATTAGCATAGGTAAACAACGATCTGGTGGTACAGTATCTCCGCACTGATACAAATGATAGTCAATAGTGCACTGTTGGGTTATCTTCTTTAATTCTCGATCTGGTGTCGTCGAGAGCTTCTAGGCGGCTCCGGGGGCCGTCCAGGGGGTCCAGTCATGTGAAGAAGTTACAGATGGGCCATCAACCGATAATGAAGTTCCGTTCAGGTACTCTCTGGGCTAGGATTTTAAATGTTATGTTTCAGGCTGAGGCCGCATTAACACATCATCGGACCAACGCAGGAGGAGTCTACACAAGGACTCTTCTTGACTGTCTCTAATCTTTATGAGAGGTTCAAAGAACTCAGGCGGTTTTACCCTTTTAGTCACAAATCCTGGTGGGTTGCCACAGACAAGATGTGCCTATGGATCTATTCCTGCTAAGTGCTCCTAAGAGTAACTCGCATAGACCCTTCTAATACAAAAGATCTTTCTATCCTAGATCTCTGTGAGTTAAGTACAAGTCAGATGTCTAAAATAATAAAGTATTGAAAGGTACGAAGTCCTTCGTCTTTCAATATTTGTATTAGGTTAGATAAGATACTAATATAAATAAATATATTAAATTCTGGGTAGCCAGAAATAATTAGTTACGTATATGTAGTTCTTGTTGCACTCTAGATAAATGATTATAAAACTCAAGTGGAAGAGGCAATACCAGCAGTGAGTTTTTAATACACTTATTTGGGGTATATATATATTAGTTAGAGGTCTCCATTTTAACCGGTGATTAGCCACGATTAATAAAGATCAAAAAGTCAATATATATATGTCACTGATAATCTCACAGACTCCGGGTTGCCGTTCGTCTATATGTAATCTCGAGTGAGGTATTAAATAGTCTTCAGTCAGAGAGCGGATTGCCGTTCGTCAGAAGCGATATTTCTACTTACTGAGTTTCCCTCCTCCCAGGGTTTATATAGCAGGGCCGCCCGGTGTTGCCTGGGCTGGTGGTTGGTGGATTTGCTGTTATCTGGGCTTTCTAGACAAGTGGAAGGGGAGTTTTTGCTTTACATGTGGAGCATTATGGTGGGGCTCACTTAATTGAGTAAAGAGGGAGTGGACATAACAATGTTTAGGGATGGAGCTAACAGGCTCTTAAAGTTGGCAAGATGGTGGAGGCGTGGGGGGAGTTGGAGTTGGGGTGTTGCCTTGGCTGGAGGTAGTCCCCTTAATCTTTGGGGCGGCTGTGCATGGGGCTGTTGTGGATTCGTTGCCTGGGTAATTCGCTCCTTATTTCCGGTGTCCTGGATTAGATAACAGAGTTAGTATGTTCATCTAACATATAATAATAGTGGTGATGGGCTGGTCTATCAGAGTGAGAACTGAGCGATCTCTGCCATACCCATAGCTTACTCTAACTGTTCCTTTTACTTATATATTTTCTAGATCTCAAGTGACGGCGTCTCTTTCGTGGATTGACCTCCCAATCTACCAAGATTGGAAGCCAAAGCGTCACATTTTTCCTTTGCCCCTCAACTTTCTCTTCATAATTGCTGAGGGGCACAGGGCCCTGGGTGGGGCCTTGGTTTCCCGGGCGTTTCCGCACCCTCCTCAGCTCCCCGCCATGGAGTGGCTTCGGTCACCCAGGCTTTATTGTGGTCGGCAGGGAGGGTTCTGTGGGGGCGCTCGGTTATGAACTTGGCCTTGCTCGGGGCCTTGGGGCTGTTCGGCCAGGCAGCTTGGGGAACAACAACAACAACAATATATAATAATAAGTGATGGAAGGGGTGTTGGCAAGAGGTTCTTTATCGGGTTGTTTTCGTGGTCGACGGGGGCGGAGTGCCTTGCTCGTGAAGGTCAGCTGGCTAAGTGCCTGACTTTTATAAGTAAGTTACTCTACTGGGGGTAAGACGAGGGGGGGTGTTGGACATCTCTCCCTTTATCTTCTTTCCCTGGATAATGTGAAATTGTGAATGTAAAATAAGAAATACATTAGACATACCCTATATGTGTATAGTCAGTTGTCAGGCAGAGCTCCCCTGGTGGTCCTTACATTGGGGTCGAGGGGGCGGAGCACGTCGCTATCCCGGGGTCGGCCGGGGTGGGGGTGGGGGTGGGGGATGAGTGGGGATCCTTCCGTGACCTTGACGTGGCCGGGCGCTTGCTGGACACCTGCATGACCCTGTTGCTTTTAAAGAGTGTTGTTCAGGGGGAGAGTTAGAAGTATTTGATTTGTTTCTTATTTTTGAGATAGTTTGGATCTAACACTTTTGGTCGAGATGGGTTATGCCTTATCTGGGTTTGGGATTGTCTGGGATGTGGAGGGGAAGAATAACAGAAAGGGGAAGTGAGGAGAGGGGCAGTTGCCAGGCGGCCTGACCTTCTAGTTAATTGGTTTGCGGTGGTCAATCAAATCTGGTTCGAGCCGGAAATATCAGGAAAGATAAAGGAGAGGCGAGTTTAAGCCGGTGAGGTACAGGGGGGTGCAAGAAAGGGGATACAGTCGTCGCCAAAAGCATACCTCGTAGCACAACAATTCTGTCCTGTATCTTAACTTCTTCAATCTGGATGGTGGAACATAACTCTGGCCTAACTACCTCTATACTTAGTTACTGGAAGGGTATAAAGTAGAACAATGTGTATTGTATACTAGAAGATGGTGATTGACAAGACGTATAATAGGGGTGTAAAGACTGGATGAGAGACACAAAAATCGTGGATAAAGATAGTGATCCAAAATGAATACATGCGCGATGAAGGTATTATAGCCTTCGATATCTTAATAGGGGGGGCATGGTTGTTACATAATTAAATACAGGACTGACATAATCATGATAGTCATACACAATGAACACATACACAATGAAGGTATTATAGCCTTCGTCGTATCAATATGGGGGGCATGGTTGTTACATAATTAAATACACAATAAAGGTATTATAGCCTTCGTCGTATCAATATGGGGGCATGGTTGTTACATAATTAAATACAGGACTGACATAGATCTTACCTAATGGAATACTTACACCGATTACATAATTAAGAAGAATTGACATGATCATTACATATTTCGTTCCCTCAACACTCTGTAACTCCTCAGAGCTGTTACTAAGGAAAAAACATTAAGGGTTCACATAGTGACACGAAGTAGAATAATGTGTGTTGTATCCTAAGAAGATTGTTGTTGACCAGACGTATAACATGGGTGGAAATAAGTGGAAGAGAGAAAAACAAAGTCGTGGATAATTATAGTTATCCTTCCCTGCGGAGCCGGGTCCCTTCGTTCCTGGGGATCTCGTTGGGGATGGGGGTTTCGCTCCCGGGAATTTCGTTCTTGGTGTATTTCATATATATATATATATACGGTATATATATATATATATAACGAGAATACGGAAATTAACCATAAATACAGATTAAATAACTAACAGAGAAGAAGAGGCAAAGCAACAAAGAAAACGTGGCAGAGAAACAAAAGGAGTAATTAAAAGAAGAGAAAGATATAATGATGAAAGGAGAACAACAGAGATATTGATGATAAGCACCTACAGTGTCCCATGCTATTAACCCTTGTTTAGCGGGGCCGGACTTAAGTCCGTATCTAAAAATCTGGACTATGTGGCGGGGCCTGACTTAAGTCCGTGTGCAATTTTGGCGCAATATTGGCTCTGAGAGAGAGACGAGCGACGGGAGGAGCGTAGCTTGCCTCATGACCGCTCGCCACGGCTGCCGTGGGCCTACTGACATTTACTCCACACACATCCACCCTCCCTCCCTCGCTACACACGTAATTATGTAACGAAATGACCGTATTTTAGCGATTTTGCCCTTCGGTTGCACGATCGTTGCAAGACAACCAGTGATCGTAGAAGGATGATTCAGGTATCATTAGAAAGCTCAATTAACGCCCTTTCAGGGATACTTAATTGTATTACGCTCTGGCTGTTGTTTATGCATGAAAAAGAGCACGGAAACAAGGCCATTTATGGTAAAAAAAAAAAACGCTGGGCGGCACGGTGAAATATACTCCACCACCCGCTCTTATTGTGTTAACATACCTTACTGAAGCCCGAGCCACAACCATTATGACTGAATGTCCCCCGACACCAGGAAAGACGATTTCCAAGACTAGGCCTACAGCTCCTACAAAACCACCCCAGAAAGGAAGACTAGTGTTCAGTCAAAAAGAAAAGGACTCCTTCCAACAGAGATACTAATAATAAACACCTACATATTACCATACTATGTTCACCTACCTTCTATATGCTTTTATCTACTAGACTAAAAACACTAGTTAGCTAGATCACCATTATATTAGTTCCCTAAGATGTTAAATAAGTTCCTCTATTATTATATTATTAAGATGTAATCAAGTACATTGTATTTTGTATGTACGATACTAATGTTGATCAAGACCATTGTCTTCACAATATTAATATCTAAATTGCCAACCTACAATGCCCTTAACCTATGATAAATTACTCACAAGAACCAAATATAAGTTGTTCCGATATAAACCTATGTCAAAACTTTTTCTTTCTTATGATCATGATTAACTAGAAATACAACCATTATACTATGATACCACCACTACCTACTTATGCAAAATCAATATGATACAGAGTAGATACAATCTTTTTCTTATTTTTTCCCACAACATATATTCACATACCTTCTCATTACTACGCTATTATAATAATAAGCAAGCCACCCTGCCTTCCTATTATTAATGTATTAGATTCACTATGCTACAAATACTATACCTTGTGTGCTGGGCATCCTAGCTCTCATTTATTCCGAGTATCCTTCAGCGTAGCGGATACGCTCGCCAGGAGTACCCCATTAACCTGTTCGGTTCCATAGAGATTGGGCCCATACGGGATTGGGCCCATACGGAATATACAGAATTGGGCCCATACGGGATTGGGCCCACGGGATTGGAACCTAACCTAACCTAACCTAACCTAACCTAAGTGGGCCCAATCCCGTATGGGCCCAATCCCGTGGTCACCACCTGTTCTGTTCTATGGTATGAAGAATAAGCGTTTACCTAATCCCTTTTTATATAAAATATGACCATTGTATAGTACTCCCTTTTAACTGAGTATTATAATAAAGTAAAGTAGATGTAACCTCCCGACAGAACAAGAAGGACTCTCTATACCACCAGAGAGTGCGCGCTCGCGCCCTTGCTCCCTTCAAGGGGTGAACGGGTACCCCACAGTAATCGACAACACTATGCCAGGGAAATCTGAAAGGGTTAAGCAATTTTGAGGCTTTTTATTACTGGCATACCAAGTAAGGAACCTCAAGATTACCCTCCCATTCAGTTGGATAGACGGCATACCGAAAATCTACTTGTCTGAGGAGTTAAAAATCCTGTTAAGGGAACTTTGTTAATTGTGGCATACCATCAGTTAACATAGAGGCCTCTAATAGGCTGTACCTTCAGTAGTAAAAGGTTGAAGTATCCAGGCATACCTACACTTCAACATTTTATTATTGCAGATGCAGTAACTGTATCCTACTAAAAGGATCTTTGTTATTACTGGCATACCAGTGACTAACATAGACACCTTTTCTAGGTTACTGTGTCCTACTAAAAGGATCTTTGTTATTACTGGCATACCAGTAACTAACATAGACGCCTTTTCCTAGGTTCTACTATTAATTATTATGTTCCTTCCAACAACCAACTATACTCCTAAAATCGATTAATGAAATTTACAAACACATGTGGCAGTCCGTGGATTCGAACCCAGGATGCTCACACCAAAAATCAACACCTTATGCATCGCACAGAAGACAGTTAAAGGTTTGGTGGACACTGCCTACGATTTATTATGCAACTTCGAATCCTGCATATCAATCTAAGCATGTACACACATCCCAACTGCAACTCACATAGGCTAAGCATATGTGAATGGAAAGAGCAATTAATAGGGCCTTAACCACTAGGGAAGTCGTCTCGATAAATTACCCCTGAACCAATATAAATTATTATGTTCCTTCAAACAACGAACTATACTCCTAAAATCGATTAATTAAATTTACAAACACATGTGGCAGTCCGTGGATTCGAACCCAGGATGCTCACACCGAAAATCAACACCTTATGCATCACACCACGAAGACAGTTAAAGGTTGGTGGACACTGCCTACGATTTATTATGCAACTTTGAATCCTGCATATCAATCTAAGCATGTACACACATCCCAACTGCAACTCACGTAGGCTATGCATATGTGAATGGAAAGAGCAATTAATGGGGCCTTAACCACTAGGGAAGTCCTCTCGATAAATTACTCCTGAACCAATATCAATTATTATGTTCCTTCCAACAACCAACTATACTCCTAAAATCGATTAATGAAATTTACAAACACATGTGGCAGTCCGTGGATTCGAACTCAGGATGCTCACACCGAAAATCAACACCTTATGCATCGCACCACGAAGACAGTTAAAGGTTGGTGGACACTGCCTACGATTTATTATGCAACTTCGAATCCTGCATATCAATCTAAGCATGTACACACATCCCAACTGCAACTCACATAGGTTATGCATATGTGAATGGAAAGAGCAATTAATGGGGCCTTAACCACTAGGGAAGTCCTCTCGATAAATTACCCCTGAACCAATATCAATTATTATGTTCCTTCCAACAACCAACTATACTCCTAAAATCGATTAATGAAATTTACAAACACATGTGGCAGTCCGTGGATTCGAACCCAGGATGCTCACACCTAAAATCAACACCTTATGCATCGCACCACGAAGACAGTTAAAGGTTGGTGGACACTGCCTACGATTTATTATGCAACTTCGAATCCTGCATATCAATCTAAGCATGTACACACATCCCAACTGCAACTCACGTAGGATAAAGTTGAAGGATTCAGGCATACCTACCCTTCAACACTCTGCTATTAAAAGTTAACACTAACTCCTCGCAAGAGATCTGGCATACCACGATCTCCTGTGTGAGTAAGGGCTTTGCGAGATATCTTCACAGGCACTCTGCACAAAAAGTCCTAGGTGTACTTAGTCTACTGGCATACAGTGTTGCCATCAAGAAATTTCAAATCCCGCTAGATTCCACCTCAAAACCCGCCAGATCCACCCCCAAATTCGCTAGATTTTAGCATAACATACATCAATTCAATATATATAGATATATACACAGTAGTGTGTGTTTGTGTGAGGGATAATACTAATATTTATATTAATAATAATAATAGCCTACTAATATATATATTAATTACATAATAATTACTAACATATAATATTATGTGAGTATTTCTTAAACATACTAGAACGAAATGGGTGGATGGGACTCGTTAGCCTTGGTCGGCAACTCATCTAGGGGAGACAACCTTATACAAATCCGGGTGGATGGGACTCGTCAGCCTTGGTTGGCAACCTGTCTAGGGGAGTAAACCTGATACAAATCCATACTGCTTACCTAAGAGTAAGGCAGGTTAGTGGATGGATTAGCCGAACACCACTGTAGAAAAAGAGTGCTAACAAGATACACAGAGGGCCTCGGAGTCGGACGGATCCTAAATTGAGTGGTCAATCCTGTAAGTCCTTCACTAAACTGGCTCGGGTTGTCCCTCTCACAGGGAATAGGTCCGCTTGGGGGCATTCTGTGTATGGCCACCCTCGTAAGGGGAGTAAGGCGTCCGGCAATAGATAGATAGATAGATAGACTAGAACGAAACGACATATTAATATGCTTTTACATTAATACATTACTTACCAGTACATACATACTTACGTGTGTGTGGATCAATTTAGATCAAATGAGTATGGGTACGAAAATTATAATGGTATAACTTCAATTTAAATGCTGTATACTGGGTCTTTCATTTTGTTTTATTATAGATTTCAGTTTTCCAAAGCAAGAACGAAAAATCGCCTGAAATTCGCTAGTACATACGAAAAACCGCCAGAATTCCCGCTAGCCGCTAGATGGCAAATTCTCCCGCTAGATGACTGTCCAAATTCGCTAGATTTAGCGGGAAAATAGCTAAAATGGCAACACTGCTGGCATACCATTACACTAGTGCAACTAAAAGGTTTAAACACCGCACTCCACCTCTTCACGAGGGACCTTGGCATACCACGGTCACTCGTGCAAGTAAGGGCTTGGCGAGATACCTTCACAGGCACTCTGCACACACAAGTCCTAGGTGCATTTCGTCTGTGACATACCATTAGACTTTGCAACTGAAAGGTTTAAACACCGCCCCGAGTTCCTTGAACCTCTTATAAGAGTCAGAGGCAGTCGAGAAAGACACTTCCACAGTCTTCTCGCATTAGCCCGATATAGTGCTAGTTTGTCATAACTGAGGCACTGTATTCAAGACCTTACTCCAAGAGTACCTTAACGGAATTTCATCAACGGTTAATATAACGGTCAGGATAGACGAGTATTCTTACTAAAGCTATAGGCTCTGAATACTCCCGTTAGTCCGAGTGGGTGCCCAACTATATAACTATAGTTACGGAGCCACATTCAAGACCTCAAACCCAGTAACCTATCTGTAAACTACTTCACACGACCGGTCAACCTAGACGGCCTACGGAGACGCAGAAGACTACAAGCTGTTAATGATTTCAGTAACTATAAAAATCAACATTGGAAAAAGTGAATTAAGTCGATGCCAAATGTTACGACCGGGACTACGAATAAATCAAGGGCACTTAATGATTGGACTAGTAATAGGGCACTATGCAACAACGGTACGCTAGATCCAAATCCTCGAACTTATATGCCGGCGAACAAAACACCTATACCCTCCAGAGTTAATCTGCGATAGTGGGGTATCCTTAACTGGGCATAAATGTACTCTACTTCAGGCTAACCGGCACTGGTATAGCCTGATAACAAACAAGATGCAAGTTACGTTAAAATGCATAAAAAGGAATCTATGGAAAGATCAATTAAATCACTGCAAGATTTAATACAATAAAAAGATGCTTCAATACAGTTACTCTAAACAACAATAAACTCTTCACTCCTATCTGAAAGAAAGTGAAGTATAGTCCTACAGCATAGACCTGGAAACTTCTGAAAAAAGTCTGATGCTCATAAGATGCTCGTACTAATCTTGAACTATATAAAGGCAGGAGGCAGGACACCACACGTGTAAATCGAATACACTAAAAGATAGGACATATAATGTTAACTGACACGAGAATACTATAAATGCGCAACGGTAGCAATGCTCGACACTAAAAGAAGTACTTCCTCATCAACTAAACAGTCTGCTATGGTTGTGTGGCTCAATAACAACCTAGACTAATAAATGCTGTGAATAATAATGCATACATATCAAAGAGCTTATATTAAATACTAACAAGTGTGTACTCGATTAATAATGTCTAGCTGGGATACTCTAGGTATGGAACTGGGGTTGAGCAAGACAGGCTCGTAGCCTAGCGATGTCCTTAAGACTGCATCCTTTAAGTTACGTTAATTGACTAGGGTGCTCTCTCGATAGATCCAGATCACAAGTATCTGGTTCTATTCTGGCGACCCTCTAAATACAAGCAAAGAGGCAGCAAAGTGTGGAACTGGTACAGGCCAAAACCCTCAGTCAACACGATGC
This sequence comes from Paralithodes platypus, assembly GCA_032716605.1. NCBI lineage: Eukaryota > Metazoa > Arthropoda > Malacostraca > Decapoda > Lithodidae > Paralithodes > Paralithodes platypus. The sequence goes on along the minus strand of CM064499.1, from coordinate 8,036,548 downwards.
TGCACTCGCAAAGGACGCAACCGAAAAGACAACCCAGGCTACCACAGGACCGGTCGAAGTCGTGTAGGTATAAGCAAACCGTACACACATCGGAGACAATGACTACAGTTACCTTATCCCAGTCTAGCATTAAATAAAAGAGCAGAAACACTAAATCAATAATGGAGACACAGAAAGTTCTTAACCTATACTAACTAAGAACCCTCAAACCTATTCTAAGTACATGTAAATATCTCTGAGGACGGCGCATGCAATACAATGGGCCGGCTATGAAAACCGTATGCAGAACCCAAGGGGAGTGTTGTGCAGTTAATAAAGGTTAGAGTATGGAAAGAGAGAATCGAGTGAGAGAAACAGTGGTAAAGGGGGTAATCGGGAGAGAGTATGCAAAGGGATGTTAGAAGCACGCGCGCCAAGCATGTCCTGACGAGGACAGCTCCTGGGGACCCTCATGGAGGAGGTAAGTTACACAGGAGCCCGCAAAGGCGCGATGGTCGGCCAATCACGGGCCGATACGTCACAAGACAGCAGGTGTCACGTGACACAGCCAGACACGCCGGCCAATGGCGAGCGAGAGGCAGGAATGCACCCGTGACTCAGACACTCACTACCTTCTCGTTCTGAAAGTCTCTCTCATTCCCACGCTGGTACTATTATCACTACTGTTGATATAAAATATAGCCCGTTGTCACAGACGAAAACAAAGACCACCACTGGACTGTCTGTGACAATGCGATTACTAGGAAAGAAAGAACAACATTCTCGGATAACTGTAGCCCATTTCGATGTCCCTGTTTTTTTTTTTTTTTTTTTTTTTTTTTCTATGTGATTGAGGGAGGCAAAAGGCATAACTGCCTATAGCGAGTGCCTCCCCCATAGTTGAAAGAGTGACAGGGCCAAAATCAAGGGACGTTCGAGCCAAAATGCCTGGACACACGGAGTTTGAAGCAATTTAAGTCATAGGAAGAGGGAAAGACTGATTCTGGGAGAGAGTTCCAGAGCTCAGATGTTGAGTAGAAGAAAGTTTGAGAGTAACGTTTCACTCTTGGGTTGGAGAGTTGCACAGAGTAGGGGTGGGATTGAGTTGCAAGACGGGTGGTATGCACTGGGATAGCTCTGAGGAACACTGATTATTATAGTAGCGATAGAATAGCGAGAGAGATGCAACATTGCGGCGGAGAGAGAGAGATTGCAGAGAGTTGGTGAGTGGACGGGAGTTAATGATACGAAAGGCCTTCCTTTCAACTTTGTCTAGGAGAGCGGTGTGAGAGGAACCTCCCCATACATGTGAACAATACTCAATACAAGGCCGCACTATGCCCATGTACAGAGCAAGAAGCTGTGCAGGGGAAAAGAACCCCCTAAGGCGGTTGAGCACACCCAGCTTCTGGGAGGCTGCCTTAGCAGCTAGTGGCTAACGCTAGTGGCTAACGAGAGGCGATTCTGCCAACGCTGGTAGACGTCACACCCCGCCCAAGATATGGGAAGCTCAACATTAGGCGAGCACCATATCTGACAAGGCAGAATGCCGACAAGACCCGCCACACCTAGCCACTCCACCAGAAATGAAATGCAAAGCTCAATTCTTACATAAAACAACATATTAACATAAAGAAAATCTTACAACCCCTCCCAAACACAATAGTATAATTTAGCCTGCTATGCTCCCTGAGCGAGCTTCACAGAGCCCAGCCTACTAAGTGAAAGACAGGTTCAACTTAGGACTTTAGCTATAACATTGGCAACTTACAATTAACTATAAAAAAGAAAGAGTTTTTATGTGATTTTTCATTTAATTTTAATGTTGTTTTTGACGGCTTCTCTACAGGGGCAAGCCTGGTTTTTCTCCACTCAAACCCACACACCTGTGGTGATCTGCGCCGGATCCTCCACCCTCGACAAACAGTCTGCAATCACATTCTCACAACCGGCAATATGGCGAATGTCCAGATTGTATTCTTGCAACATGAGTCATCAACGTGTCAGCCTCATATTCCGGTTGTGGAATTGGTTCAGAAATTTAAGAGGGTGGTGGTCGGTGTAAATCACCACGACTGGCCCGTAGGCAGGAACATATACTTCAAAGTGCCTGAGCGCCAACACTATTGCCAGCAGTTCTTTCTCCACCACAGAGTAGTTTTTCTGAGCGGAATTAAACTTCTTGGTAAAGAAACTGACTGGATGCTCCAAACCTTCCTCGTCTGTTTGCATTAAGACGGCACCAACCCCTACACCGCTGGCATCTGTTGCCAGCAGGAATGGTCTTTCAAAGTCAGGGGCCCTGAGGATTGGGTGAGTGCATAGTAGGTGCTTGACCAGCGAAAAAGCCCTTTCACACTCAGGTGCCCACTTGAACTTTTTCTCTTTTGCTAGTAAATCTGTCAGAGGAGCTAACACAGTAGAATAACCCCGAATGAAGCGGCGATAGTAACCGATCATGCCCAAATATCTCATGATCTGCCGCTTGGTGGACGGCCTGGGGAACTGGTTAATAGCCTGTATCTTGTTTTTGGGGGGGGGGGGGGGGGGGCATACCTGGCCTAACCCGACCACAAACCCAAGATACTGCACAGTTGCCCGGACAAAGTCGCACTTGCCCAGATTGACCACCAAGCTGGCCTCACTGAGCTTCCTAAACAAGGCTTCTATGTGCTCACAGTGACTCTCAAAGTTGTCATCATAGATTATAACGTCATCTAGGTAGACAGTGCAGTTAGGGATGTCAGCTACTAACTCATTCATAAGACTCTGGAAGGTTGCTGGGGCATTTTTAAGGCCATACGGCATCACATTGCAATGGTAGGTGTTCCCATCAACCACAAACCCGCATACCCCCTTCGCCCACTCAGACAAGGGCACCTGCCAGTAGCCTTTCACTAGGTCTACCTTAGTTAGAAACTGTGCCTTACCAATCTTGTCTACACTATCGTCCACACGGGGAAGGGGATAAGCATTGGTGGGAGTCAACCCGTTCAATCTCCAAAAGTCAATGCAGAAGCGAACCTTCCCGTCAGGCTTGGGCTGCAGAGTGACAGGAGATGTCCACCTAACTGCCCCCTTCTCAATCAGCCCCCGTTCTAACATATTATACTCTAACTCTGCTCTGAGGGCTGGTAGTTTAATGGGTGGAATTCTGTAGGGTACTGATTTAAGGGGGGGGGGTGATCTCCCACGTCCACGTCATGCGCCACTCGAGTTGTGAGGCCTGGATGCTCTGCAAACACAGTGGGGTATGAAGCAAACAGGCGCTGCACGGCTGCACGCTGTTGCTCAGGCAGGTGCACTAGAGCATCGTCAGCCACCTGTCTGGAGTTCCCCGCCCACTGGTCAGCAGAGACATGACACTCCCAGTTATCCTCCACCTGGGCTTCACTGTCGCTCACTCCTTCTCCACCATGACCGCTGCAGGTCAACACAGGGACAGCGAGAGGCTCAGGGGGGCACCTCACAAACTCTTTCACCAGATTTACATGGCACAGCTGATTCTTTTTACGCCTATCTGGAGTAGCCACAAGATAGTCTAGGTCAGAGATCTTTTTTACCACCTTATAAGGACCAGCGTACTTGGCAGACAACGGATGACCTGGCAGTGGTAACAGAATCAACACCTCCTGCCCCACCTTAAACTCCCGGAGTTTTGTCTTCTCATCGTACCTGTCCTTCATAAGTGCTTGCGACCTTACCAAATTCCTACCTGCCAACTCTAGGCTTCTCAGCATTCTCTCTCTGCTCTCGAGGACATACTTTAACATGGAACATGGTTTTGCTGTGCCCTCCCAGATTTCTCTAACCATGTTGAGGGGGCCTCTGACCTGATGTCCGAAGACTAACTCATTGGGACTGAACCTTAGGCTTTCACCAGGTACCTCCCGAGCAGCGAATAATACATAGGGCAACCCAAGATCCCAATCCTTGCCATTCTCAACACAGTAACAATGCAGCATGCTTTTCAGAGTCGAGTGCCACCTCTCCAACATCCGACTCTCTGGGTGATAGGCTGAAGAGACAACTGTACTGATACCGTGCTGCTGCATGGTCTGTTTGAAAAGGTTAGAAGTAAAGTTGGACCCTTGGTCTGACTGCAATTCCTGCGGGTACCCGTACCTAGAACAGTACAATAGCAAGTTACGAACAACAGTCTTAGCAGTACCATTTCGCATGGGGTATGCATCCGGATAACGAGTGGCAACATCCATGATTGTGAGGAGGTACTTGTTGCCTGCACTAGTAGGGGGTAGAGGGCCAACCATGTCGATTATAACCTTACTGAATGGTGGCCCGATTACAGGAATAGGGTGTAACGGAGCCTTGGGAATACACTGGTTTGGTTTACCTACTGTCTGGCAGGTACTGCACATTGCCACCCATGACGTCACATGTGCCTTCATACCTGGCCACCAAATCAATTTCGCCAATGCTGCTACCGTCTTACGTACACCCAAATGCCCTGCCAACGGTACATCATGCGCCAACCTCAGTAGGCTATCACAGCACACACTAGGCACTACTAACTGGTCAACCACTCTCGACCCACCCTCCCAACTCCGTCTGGGATCTAGAAAACGCCTGTACAAGATGCCCTCCACACGAAAGAAGTCCCCCGGCTTTGCATCCCCGTCCTCCTCAAGTTCAATTGCACCGTTACAACACTTCTGAAGCTCAGGATCATCTATCTGCAGCCGACAGATATCCGAAGTAGCCAATTTATCTAGGTGCTCCCGGAGCAACTTATGGCCTCCCCCGGTACTGGACTGTTCGATCCTATCTTGCTTAAGTGTGTAACGGTGCTGTCTCGGAGTTTTCTCACGCCCTACCTCCTCACCAAGTGTGACAGGTTCTGGGGCCACTCCGGACCTAAACATTGGTGCTAATACTGAGTCGCCAAGAAGAGCCGCTGGATCAAAACTCACAAAACTTCTCCCAACTTTAGCTTTCTCCTTCCGACCGTTCCTCCGCTGGTCTAGAGACTGAGGAATAGGCTGTGACACCTTAGATACACGAGATCGGGTGACAACACATGCCATCTGCTGTAATTGACACCAACTCCTGCCCCTCCCTACTCACGTCGGCCGCCCTCTCGGCAAAGACTAAGGGTGGAACCTCAGGAGTAGGCACCGCAAAGTCGTTGCCGAGAAGAAGGTCGACGCCCTCTACTGGCAGTTTCTCTACAATTCCAACATCTATCTCTCGTGTCACACCATCAACCTCCAGCTTCACTCGAACCAACGGGTATGACCGTGTAGCATTAATACCCTGCACCACAACTACCTGTGCCGCGTTTATAGGTTGGCCTGTAAAGTTTTTCATCAGAGTCTGGGATGCACCTGTATTACGCAACAACTCCAACCCATGCTTGCAACCAGCCCAACTCACGCAGCCACGCCCTCTATGGTCGCAAAAAGCATCGCGGACAGGTTTCGAGCCTTCCGGACACTCCTTCACTGGCTGTGCCCCCGCATCTGACATATCACCCCGGGTAAATGCAGAAGACCTCAGAGACACCCCAATGTTGCTAGCCAAAGACACGACTGCTGTAGGTTGGTTACTAGGGCAGGAACGTGCAAAATGCCCCTTTTTATGACACTTAAAACACTCTACTTCACCCTTGGACTTCCCCTGAGGTGGGGAAGGCCCCTGACTTTTCTTAAACGGGACGGTTTTTGGTTTGTGATCAAAATTAGTATCATTGCTCTTACTTTTGTTATTAAATGTTGCATCACTGACTCGGAGGGGGGTGGAGTGTTGCGCCCCTTGTTAACTGCATCGGTCCGTTTTGCAGACCCGCACCCACGAATCAGCGATAATCTCAGGTCAGCCAACTCAGCTGCCTCTTGTAGAGTTTTAGGACGTTTCTCTTTGAGGTTCAAAGTCAGGTCGCTGCCTGTGCATTTAAAAAATTGCTCAAGAAGGAATAACTTCTTCTCAAAACGCAGGAAAAACTCGGTGACACACCGACTCGTCAAATGCAGGGACTAACTTAAGAAGGTGCGATAAAGACTGATCAAGACCTCGATTCCCAGAACCGAGACGCTGCCCTGTCGACTCGACCCGAGACTTCTCAAGCTCAGCCTCATACTTTCTTTGCTCGAGCTCAGCCTCATGCTTTTGCTGCTCGATCTCAGACTGCTGCTTAAGTTTGGCGAGCTCGAGCTGAAACAACATCTCGGAAGACAAACCCTGAGGAGGGGGTGCTACTATTGGGGACCCACCCCGTGAATCACCTAGAGGTATACCCAACCGCCAGCGGGCATCGGCCTGCGGGAACGTACCCGGCTCCGGAGCTCGAGGGGGCGCCATGGTAGGAGGCGAGTGGAATGGGGGCTGGGCCGAAGGTGCCCCAGCTCCAGCTCCACCCGAAGCCCCACGCACCCCACCGAGCACACAGGTAACCAGCTCACCTCTAGACATACCGCTAGTACCGGGAAACCCTAAGACCGTGGCTACACACTGCAGTCCGTACCGGTCTAGCCCCGACACACGATCCGCTGACACAGGCTCCTCCAAATATATCCGAGCATCCTCCTCATTGTTCACCACCCGAACGCCGCTTAACAACTCCACCTTCTCCACCTCCTCGCCTGCTTCCCGTACTGTGTCCTCACTGTACATTGATCCGTCGTTCGACATAGTGTCCACCGGAAATCCTCAACGTTTATAAAAAAAAAAAAGTACCTAAACTCTCATGTAGCACTATTCACTCAAAAAAATGTTTGAAGACAACTCAAGTGCTATACTACGTTGCCAAAAAAAATCCAACGTGTCCAAAATATTCCTCAAAAACAAATGTCCAAAAATCCTGCAATTATTTCTTAGTTCACTAAATCCTAGACTAAGGTCGCCATTTGGTATGACGACTAAGATAAGATACTAGGCAAGGTCGCCATTTGTTACGACCGGGACTACGAATAAAACAAGGGCAGTTAATGATTGGACTAGTAATAGGGCACTATGCAACAACGGTACGCTAGATCCAAACCCTCAAACTTATATGCCGGCGAACAAAACACCTATACCCTCCAGAGTTAATCTGCGATAGCGGGGTATCCTTAACTGGGCATAAATGTACTCTACTTCAGGCTAACCGGCACTGGTATAGCCTGATAACAAACAAAATGCAAGTTACGTTAAAATGCATAAAAAGGAATCTATGGAAAGATCAATTAAATCACTGCAAGATTTAATACAATAAAAAGATGCTTCAATACAGTTACTCTAAACAACAATAAACTCTTCACTCCTATCTGAAAGAAAGTGAAGTATAGTCCCACAGCATAGACCTGGAAACTTCTGAAGAAAGTCTGATGCTCATAAGATGCTCGTACTAATCTTGAACTATATAAAGGCAGGAGGCAGGACACCACACGTGTAAATCGAATACACTAAAAGATAGGACATATAATGTTAACTGACACGAGAATACTATAAATGCGCAACGGTAGCAATGCTCGACACTAAAAGAAGTACTTCCTCATCAATGAAACAGTCTGCTATGGTTGTGTGGCTCAATAACAACCTAGACTAATAAATGCTGTGAATAATAATGCGTACATATCAAAGAGCTTATATTAAATACTAACAAGTGTCTACTCGATTAATAATGTCTAGCTGGGATACTCTAGGTAAGGAACTGGGGTTGAGCAAGACAGGCTCGTAGCCTAGCGATGTCCTTAAGACTGCATCCTTTAAGTTACGTTAATTGACTAGGGTGCTCTCTCAATAGATCCAGATCACAAGTATCCGGTTCTATCCTGGCGACCCTCTAAAGACAAGCAAAGAGGCAGCAAAGTGTGGAACTGGTACAGGTCAAAACGCTCAGTCAACACGATGCTGCACTCGCAAAGGACGCAACCGAAAAGATAACCCAGGCTACCACAGGACCGGTCGAAGTCGTGTAGGTATAAGCAAACCGTACACACATCGGAGACAACGACTACAGTTACCTTATCCCAGTCTAGCATTAAATAAAAGAGCAGAAACACTAAATCAATAATGGAGACACAGAAAGTTCTTAACCTATACTAACTAAGAACCCTCAAGCCTATTCTAAGTACATGTAAATATCTCTGAGGACGGCACATGCAATACAATGGGCCGGCTATGAAAACCGTATGCAGAACCCAAGGGGAGTGTTGTGCAGTTAATAAAGGTTAGAGTATGGAAAGAGAGAATCGAGTGAGAGAAACAGTGGTAAAGGGGGTGATCGGGAGAGAGTATGCAAAGGGATGTTAGAAGCACGCGCGCCAAGCCTGTCCTGACGAGGACAGCTCCTGGGGACCCTCATGGAGGAGGTAAGTTACACAGGAGCCCGCAAAGGCGCGATGGTCGGCCAATCACGGGCCGATACGTCACAAGACGGCAGGTGTCACGTGACACAGCCAGACACGCCGGCGAATGGCGAGCGAGAGGCAGGAATGCACCCGTGACTCAGACACTCACTACCTTCTCGCTCTGAAAGCCTCTCTCATTCCCACGCTGGTACTATTATCACTACTGTTGATATAAAATATAACCCGTTGTCACAGACACAAAAAAAGACCACCACTGGACTGTCTGTGACAATGCGATTACTAGGAAAGAAAGAATAACATTCTCGGATAACTGTAGCCCATATCGATGTCCCTGGCGAACGCTAGTGGTTAACGAGAGGCGATTCTGCCAACGCTGGTAGACGTCACACAAATGACGAGGTAAAAAGTAAATCAGAGTTCCTTAGTATTAACCTACTGAAATACACCAGTGCGCATGGTGTCTCCAGAAATAAGTTAGAGTCCCTATAAATATTGACTCTGCCTACTGGCCACAAATAAGATAAGAGTCCCCCGAATCTCTATTTTGGGATAAATCATCAAAAAGTGTTAAACAACTCGAGTCTATAGATACAGACTCGATATACATTTGTACAAGTGTTAAAATAAGTATTAGTACACGACTCTCGACTCTACGAGGAATTAAGATTAAAATCAAAATAAGCCAAATTGTGCATGTATTAACTCTGCCATAATTCCGACTAGAGATAAATAACTTAGAGTCCCCAAATATCTAATTTTGGGATAAATCACCAAAAGTGTTAAATAACTCAAGTCTACAGATACAGACTCGATATACAAGTGTACAAGTGTTAAAATAAGTATTAGTACACGACTCTCGACTCTATGAGAATTTAAGATTAAAATCCAAATAAGCCAAAAAATACTAATATTGACTGCCATAATTCCGATAAGTGCTAAATAAGTTAGAGTCCCCAAATATCTAATTTTCGGATAAAACTATTTTAATTGTTCATCGACCGGAGTCTATATATACCGATTCGATTACAGTGTATAGGCAGTGACATACGTGATAGTACACAAAATTCGACTCTACGGGAAATTGAGATTAAAATCCAAATAAGTCAAATTTCACCATTATCGACTCAGCCATAATTCCCACAAGAGAGAAATAAGGTAGAGTCCACAATTCTTGATTTTGAATTTTAACAATATACACCAGTGCGCAAGGTGATCAAAGTGTATGATATACTACTATATTAATTCTACCTTACCCTCGTCAATAATGACTACTTAATCCTACTTGAATATTAAGTGACCTTTAGGTATTCGACTATTTCCAGTGGTATCTTTTCGTATAACGATACATCGATTAGATTACTGAAAAATGAACATTAACTGAATATCTTGAATATAACTGAGCTCCATCTAGATCCGCAATCATGGTAGAAGAATAATAACTTGTTGTATTAATATATGTTTCTCATGTTAGCACATTCATACTCTAATATATATGTACTTAGAACTTAAGCAAAATAAACTGTTACATAAACTATAATTTAATAGTGGCCCCTCCATCATTGATGATATGCCTATTAGTATAATAGTCTCCCTTCAAACGCCGCGTCGCCAGTTTTGAATCTACCGCTCGGGAGGACAGGGAGTACAACTTCATAAGTGCAACGCGTATTATCTTATGGAATCGTCTTTATGATTGGGTACTCTACGAAAAAATCTTGTAAAAATAAAAAATAAAAATTAACTTAATAATTGCTATACTCAAGCTTCCCAACTGCGTGGATTTCTTGCGAGTGGATTCCTGACGCTGGCCCTCTAGCGTCTAAACTTCCTTCCAACTCTCGCGTCCGTTACGTGTGGGTTGGTTACACTGTGCTCCGGCTTCATTCTTCGTTCGATCAGTTCTAGTGAGTCCTTGCTCATTCGTATACATCTGAGTTGTATTGAATATGTTTTTAGATTAGCTAGCACAGACTACTCCATTGGTACGTCCGCAGGAGGTGTGTAAGTTAGGGTACTATTGTAACAGGCGCCTACGTGTCCCCAGTATCATTGCGCCATGTTTGTTATTGTATGTGTTGTGTTGCGCCTTTAGCTTTCGATAGTTATTTAGGAGGCTACCATTCCTCAAGTTTATGCTTCAGGCCATCATTATGAGGTAGTTGCATAGTTTATTCTAGCAGGTGCTCCAGTTCAAGGGTTGCCACACGTGTGGAATCTTCTGGTGTCCGTATCTGCGCTTGGACCCCTTTCGCGGGCCCCTTTTCTACATGCTGCTGCTGCTGGGTCTTCGGAGCGTCGAGTTGTTGCCACTTTGATGTTTCGTTGTTACCTCATGGTCAGCCTTATTAGGGGTCTCCAACATAGGCTAGGGGTTATTTACAGTGGTGGGCGTGGGCGCGCCGATTTGGCGCTCTGCGCTCTGCGATCCAGTGCGCACTACCAATATAGAGGAGCGCGGAGCGAGGAGCGGCAAAAATCTGAACTCGGAGTGCAGGCGGGGAGCGCAGCTTGAATTTTACGCTCCTTTCTGGCGCTCCAGAAGCGATTTTTCCTGTCAACAGCAGGTTCAAGAACGTCATTATCGTGTACAGTCATTGTACGGTGTTACTCACGGTGTTAGTGAACTGTGATACAGTGATACTATGATAGTGACAGACTGACAGTGTTACAGTTGTTAACTTGTTACTGACTTTTTTTGGCTTTTGCTAACGCTAAGTAAACCTTACGGGCAAGTTACGGCTTACGAAGGGGCCTATTTTAATAAATTATTAATGATATCATATCAATCATATCATATTATGATATTAAATTATAAATCGTTTAATCATGTAATCAACTAATCATGTTGTTATTGTATTGTTAGGCTTGTTAGCTTGATAAGTTTAACTGTTTAAGTTTCTCAGTTTGGAAAGTTTCTGTAATTCTTTATGTCATATCATAGATATCAATGGACAGTCACAATGCCACAATGATATCAATCATATAATTGATATGACATAAAGAATTACAGAAACTGAGAAAGTGAGAAACTTAAACTTCAGAAAGACACCATGACTTGAGGTTTTTTGAATTTTTTGAATTTTTTGAATTTAATGAAGTGAAAGACAAAGGATTGTATTAATTTAGGTAAATAATTAAATAACTTCTAGAAGCTGTTTTTTACTTTTTGTTATTATATACCTATTTTTGGGAGCGCGGAGCGCAGGAGCGCAGAGCGAGAAGCGCATCGGGTCGGCTGATCAAAGGAGCGCGTGAGCGCTGCCGCATTACCTTATGTCTGAGGAGCGCTGAGCGCTGCCGCATTACCGGTCGCACCGGAGCGCGCCCACCACTGGTTATTTATGAATTATAAATTAAGCTCTATATGTGTAAGCCTAATATTATCCCCGATATATATTTGTGTTTGGCATGTGTGCTTTCATGCTTCAGGGTTTTTGGGGAGACGTCCCGCTTATGTGGTGGGGTTTTCGGAGGTTTGGACTTTCCCAGATAAGTCCTAACCTCTGAACATTTTGGTTCGTTTTTCCGGCGGCTTTCTCAGCAGAGTCGGCGTTTTCTCATCTCAGATGATAAGAAACCAACCAAATGTCCCGGCGTGGTGTGCTGAACCACTAACCTTCCGGCGGAATTTGCAAGATTCTTAAGGGAGTCAACTCGGCCCGCCGAGTGAACTCGCCCTGACCGATAGCCTCATTCAGTAACTTCTATCGCCCGGCGTAACAGTTAAGTGAGCTTAACCATGACTCAAGTCATGAAGCGTATTAACGATCCACCTAGTGCTAATAGTCAAGGATAGTCCAACGCTTAAGGTCGTTTGGGCCAGTGACACTTAGTCACAGGTAAGCAGTTAATTTTGTGGGATAAAAGGAGAGACCCGGGGTCTTTCTACCAGGTCTAGCGGAAGGTTAGCTTGGCAGTGGCTATAACTAACTTTCCGGCGGACTTGAGGTAGGATGTATTAACACCTCTCAGGTTATCCTTATGAGCATTGATTCCTGGAAATTTTCTATTTCCAGAGTCTCATCACTTCAGTAGAAGTGGTCCTGGCAGCAGAGGAGTAACCGCTTCCGGCAGGGGGGGGGGGGGTCCCTAGCTCCATCATGTCTCACTTTGACCTTTGCTCTACTCCCACTTGCTCATTATTACCAGTTTTTGCCCACGATTTATGTATAAAATGTGTAAAGTGCCTTGATCGCTCAAGAGGACTATGGGTGTCTAAACGGTGTGCCGTGTGCTCTGAGTTATGAGCGGCGGTTTTTGATAAGAGAGATTTGTCTTGCTTAGCAGTCTTGAAAGAGATCAAGTCAACATTTAACGCTTAATGCGAAAGACACTGCTCATAAAGCTCTCCATTGTGATGACGAGGAGCTCTGGGAACACGTAGTCATTATATCTCCATTAGTTAAGCCAGCTCCGGCGAAGTCAGTCAAACCCAAAATTAAATCTAAAGTACTATCCACGCAGGTAGTGACAAGTAGTGAAAGTGACACCGCCGGGGGATCTGGAGACACTCAGAACCTTCACAAGTTAATGTTCAGGACAGGGAAATTGACCAAATAGACATTATACCCTCGTCAGTCCCAGATTTGGTGTGGCCACCGCCGGAACCATTTATTAACCCCCGGCCGCCAACACCAGAAGTAATAGAACTACCATGGGAGCCGGAAAACATAATTTGTTTCCTCAGCTCAACCTATTAATGTCGATGTAGAGTCAGAAGGTGGGTCTCAGTCCTCTCGGGGATCCCACGGTAAGTGTGTAACTACTGAGGAACTACATGATATTCTCCACAGGGTAATACAACAATATCAGATTCCTTCTTCTCAAGCTCCTTCCACTAGCACAGCAGTAGTTCCCCCACTTGAGTCTACGGTAAGGCCATTACAGCCCTCAGGTGTTTCACATCCCCATTCCTCTTTGCCTTCGGCTAACGTTACTCTGGCGACTGCCACAGCTAGTAGCACGACAGTGCCGGCCTCTTTGACTACCACTAACGTCCGTGTCATTACAGACGTTACTCCTCCCCTCTTGATAAACCACCACAGAGAAAAGGCCCTATGCCTCTTCTTTATGGACCGGATTGTTCATGGGTTCAGCCAATTCCTCAGAAACCGCACCTGGCACAAGCTACCGTATCGGGGGAAACTCCGGTACCTAGTGATTGGACCATTGAGGTTAATAAGAGTAGAACATTAAGAGCTAAGGATGCCCAAGGTAGGTTACTAGATGTCACCATTAAGGCCATCCCATCTGTTTATGGCGCTGATTTCTTTGTGTATTCGGCCTCCCCGGCGATACCTCCGGCCTCATCTGCAAAACTGTTTGCCAACTGGTCTAAGAATGACGGCGTAAATTATATAAAAGCTCTACATGCACTAACGCCGGAACTGGATACAGTTCCGGCACTAGATCAGACAAACACACCAGTCTTGCAGGTGGGGCAGGTAGGTGTAGGTCCGTGGGTGGACTGGGAACTAGAGGCGCAGGTTTTTGCATCTACTATTACCACTAAATCCTCCCATCAAGTACCGCAGGAAGTTCACTCAAGGTTCTCGTTACCTGTTAACAAAGCAGGCGGCGTGTCACCTGCTTTATTTGAATTCCTAACAGCTCCCAAGCTATCACTTTACGATCTGCATGAACCTTTTGCCACACCCTCTCCGGCTCACTTAGACAGAGACTTTAAGCTACGCAATAAAGCGTATAGAATGTTCTCTCAATACCTCGTCAGTCGCCAGGTTGCCCAGTCACTCACAAGAACTATAACAGCCATATCAGACCAACATGTAAGGAAAGCCACGGACTTGTCACGCAGGCTCCTCATACAAAATTCTATTAAATCCTTAGGTGATATTAGAGTAGCTATCATGGAGGCGGTTAGAGCAAGACAGGATTTACGTGTGTACTTGGTAAAGAAAATGCCGGAGGATATAGCCCGCCGAGTAACTCTCTCACCGGTATTCACTGCACCACTTCTTCCACCGGAAACATGGAGTATTGTTTTCAATTTGGTAGACTTGTGGAAGCAGAGTACCTCCTAGTAAAAAAAAAAAGGCCTTTAAGAAACCTTACTCGAAACCTAATAGCGGCGGGAAGCCCAATCCTACTCAGACTAAACAGTCATTTCGAGACTCAAAGCCTCCTCAACAACAGGGATGTACTCAGCACAGACACAAGCAGGGTAAACAGTCAGGCTATAGGGGTAAGTCATACCAGAAGCCTGCTCAAGGTAAGCCGCATGCCAAACCTAGCCAGCCGTCTAACCCCACTCCGCTGCCACCACCAAAAAACTAGTCAACTACACTCTCTCTCTCCCAGGGCCTGCCACAGGTGAGTTGGACCCGAAAGTTTTCCTACAGAATAGACCCAGTAGTCAAACTGGGTCATTCCGAGCATGTCGCAGGGCTTGGCCCCGGCGGTCATGGGCCAGGACAGTGATAAGCAAAGGCATATCTTGGAAGTGGCTCCGGCGACCTCGTTTACGTCAAACTCTAGAAGTCAACAATGTTTCTTTAGAGGTGGAGTCGCTTGTTCAGGAAATGATCAACAAGCAAATCATTGTCCGAGTAGATCCAACTTGCCCTGTATTCACCTCCAGACTATTTCTAGTGCCGAAAAGGGACAGTATGCAGATGCGACCAGTAGTAGATCTCTCGCATCTGAACACACATATTCACAATACACCCTTCAGGATGCTTACAGTGAATCAAATCAGGCTCGCACTCCCGCCGCAAGGCTGGATGTGCTCATTAGACCTGAAAGACGCCTATTGGCATGTCCCCATAAACAAACGGTTCCAAAAATTCCTCGCCTTGAGGATCAGGCAAGAGACTTACGTCTTTCAGAGAATGCCTTTCGGCTTGAACCTGGCACCAAGAATCTTTACAAAATTAGTCCGGCAGGCCCTCATGCCCTTGCTAGCCCAAGGTATCAAGGTGTGGTGGTATCTAGACGACTGGCTAGTAGTGGCGGAGTCAATATCATGTCAATCTAGTATTAAATCATGTACAAACTCTAGGGTTCAAGGTCAACTTGGCAAAGTCGCCCCTTGTTCCCACAAGAGAAATTCAGTGGATAGGACTGGTTTGGAACACTGCCGATCTGACTCTTACTCAGAGTGTGGACAATCGCAACAGATTTCGCAGGAAACTGTTTCTTTTTCTCCACAGTTTGAATACGATGAGGAAATCGTGGGAGTCCCTAGTCGGTTCACTCAACTGGATCCAATTAACTGTGAAGTTGGGCCGGTTGAAAGTCAAGAGATTAATCATGGAAGGCAACACATTTTTCCCACTATTGCCGGCGGGAAAATTATGGCCGATTCCTTGATTAATTCACAACTTACTATCTGTCTGGGCAAAGACCGAAACATTGTACTCGATAATGACATGGGTTTCTCCTCCACCTACGGTATGGGTAGACACAGACGCTTCAGGGGTAATAGGTTGGGGTTATCAGTCCAATCTAGTTCACCAAGCTCAGGGTCTCTGGTCCCAAGACGTATCTTTTCACATCAACAAACAAGAGGTTCTAGTCCCATTATTTTTCCTTCAAGCTCACGGCGCCTCCCTACATGGGAAGTCAATTGCATTCAGAATGGACAACTTGACTGCAGTTCACTGCATTCAAAAGCAAGGGTCAATGAGGTTTCGAGAGTTGATGGAAGTATCAGAACAGATTTTTGCTCTGGCTGAATCGCTGAGCATTCATCTCCACGCATCTTACCTCCCGGGGATAGCGAACATCTGGGCGGACGCCTTGTCTCGGAGACAGAGCACCCTAGTAGAATGTGCTCTCAAGCAAAACGTCTTCAACAAGATGATTGCAGAGCCATACCGTCCACATGTGGATTTATTTGTGGCAGAAGGGAATCACAGACTTCCCCTCTATCTGACCCGCCGGGCAAGAACTCCGGCGGGGGGTCCAGACGCTTTGTTGGCGGATTGGAACAGGTGGAATTCAATCTATCTTTTTCCGCCTCCAGCCGCTTCACTCATGTGTCGAGTAGTTCACAAACTACGGGGTTACCGGGGCATAGTCTCAATGATCACGCCAATGTGGCCGGCTCAAGTGTGGTATCACCAATTGCTCACGTGGTGCAGGAACCCGAGGTCGCTCCCGGTCTCTGCATTCCACTTGGAGACAATTTGCAGCCTTCGGACCTAGCTAACTTTTGCCTTATGCCTTATGCCTTATGCAAAATGGCTAACTCAGTATGGGCAAAGTGTCACTAGTAAATTTCTGAATCAATATACTCTGTCAACCAGGAGACAGTACCAATCACATTGGAAAACTTTCACAACCTGGATAGTAGAAGCAGCGCAATCTGATGCCTCAGTGGCTTTAATTTTTAAATACTTATATTATTTGTTTGAACAGAAGCGCTTCTCTGTTGTTACTTTAAAGAATCACTTATCTGCCATTAGAAATCCCTTTTTCGACCTAACTGGTCTCTCCATACCACTGGCGGAGGAGAAAGGGTTCATGAGAGCATGTTTAAACTACGCCCACCACCACGCCAGCTCATGCCTACCTGGCCGCTAGACAAAGCGTTAGCATTACTTCAGTCGCGCAAGTTTAACCATGCGCCGGATTTTAAATCAGTATTAAAAAGGCTGTGTTCCTTATGGCTTTGGCAACAGGTAACAGAGTGTCAGAGCTGGCGGCGATGAGCAACGAGCCAAATTGTCTCAGGTTTGGGAGACTGCACGAACATGTGCAGATCGCGCCGTCTCCTACTTTTATTGCCAAAGACGAACATTGTGATCACGTTTTCTCAGAATTCTCAGTCCCGGCGCTTAAACGTGGACATACGCATCACATTTTATGCCCGGTACAAGCTTTAGTTAAGTTTATGAGGATTGCACAACCTCTACAACCAGGCTTCCTATGGGTTAACCAGACAGGTAATCGCGTCACGAGAAGGAAATTGGCTTCTTTACTCGTAGATGTAATTAAGGAAAGTAATCCCGGCATAATAGGTAGAGCCCACGACATTAGAAAGTGGGCTGTCTCCCTCCGGTTTATGCAAAAAATTTCCATTAACGACATAGCCGACACTCAGTTGTGGGCGTCTAATCACAGATTCCTTACGCGATACCTGACGGTCGCACTGGACAAGCCAAAGCGGACCTGTGTCGCATTACGGCAACGGGTCTAGCAGTCCAAGTGCTATTTGTTATTATGTTATTCTTCGGTTGAAAAAGGGGAGGGGGTATGTGCAAAATAGCCCTAAGACCAACTAGAACCCTACCCCGGAGATTGTGATAAATCACGAGCTGTGATATGAATAGAACTGGTTATACAGTTAATAGAACTGGTTATACAGTTAATAGAACTGGTTATACAGTTAATAGAACTGGTTATACAGTTAATAGAACTGGTTATACAGTTAATAGAACTGGTTATACAGTTAATCATATTTTTATTTTATTTTAAGAAATCTATCATAGTTGTATCTAGATTGTATTAACAAAAATGTACAAACGGATTTTATTGTACAAATAATTTTAAGGTCAGAACATGATCCTAAGGATTAGAGTTCTAGAGTACAAGAATGTTCTCACTTATCATGCAATAGATCTAAAGTGAAGGTCCAGTCATGTACAAGCAGCTCTTCTTCGAAGTAACGCACTGCTTACCTTCTTTTATATTTTTATATTATTTTATGAAAGCAATACAAATACTTAAATTGTTATACGGATTCTCTGTTACCTATGGTATTTGGGTTGAAGGTCTTGATATTGGTCACGAATGTCCCCCTCCAGTCTTATATATCAGGCATATCGTCAATGATAGAGGGGCCACTATTAAATTATAGGTTTGATTCCCGGAGGGAAGTAAAGAAAACCTAATATTTAGTAGGGCCCCGTAATCATTGACGATCTTAGTGCCCTCCATGCCATCCCCTTCCCATTCGCTGGATTTTTGAGTTTAACCCTCCTCTAGCGGGTGCTCTGTGGCCGTTTTGGGCCTTTCTGGGCCGTTCTGACTGCTATATCAACCATCAGTATGAAAGGAACTGTATTGCGCCGAAAACTAGGTGGAAATCGCTACACAATGACGCCACATACAGCTACGTAGCACTCGTGGAGCACTGACAGTGTTACCTCGAAGATGGAAGTTTAGCAGATTTTGCTACCTTGCTCACTTTTAGCGAACTATTGGTTACACTGTCATCCTCACGTGCGGTGGGGGAACTGGAGTTAGTGTGGGCCGGGAGGCCACAGATGTCGGACGTATGGATCATTACTATCCCACCCATTTTCACTCGATTTCCACCCTTTTTTCACCCGTTTTTTGCCAGTTTTTTCAACACGACTTAAGTGGTGAGCCGCTTTTTAAGGGTTAATCTTGATATGTCAGTGAAGGAAGTTTAGACGCTAGAGGGCCAGCATCAGGAATCCACTCGCAAGAAATCCACGCAGTTTGGAAGCTTGAGTATAGGAATTATTAAGTTAATTTTTATTTTTTATTTTTTACAAGGTTTTTTCGTAGAGTACCCAATCATAAAGACGATTCCATAAGAGAATACGCGTTGCACTTATGAAGTTGTACTCCCTGTCCTCCCGCGTGGTAGATTCAAAACTGGCGACGCGGCATTTGAAGGGAGACTATTATACTAATAGGCATATCGTCAATGATTACGCGGCCCTACTAAATATTAGGTTTTCTTTACTTCCCTCCGGGAATCAAACCTATATTTTGGTGTTATATGTATTCTCTATTGTCTTCTTTGCATGTAACTGTATGAACTCTGTGTTATGCCCTGATTTTATTCAGGTTTAACGTATTGGTAAAGGTGAGTTCTTTCAAGACTGGGACTTCAGAGCTCATACAATACATGCAAGGAGACAATAGAGGATATATATAACAGCGAAATAATATTTAAGAAGAGTTTATTTATCTTAAACTCTATGCACATAGATATGAGTAAGTACTGAAAAACATGAACAATATGAATGGATATAATAAGATAACCAAATCTTCTAGCACGAACGAGGATCTAGATGGAGCTCAGGTATAATATCAGATCAGATTTACCGCTTAACTTTCTTCCAGGTAATTATAGGATTTAAACTTTACTACAGAGGTAACAAGTGTCTAGTGTGGCTCCTATTCCAGGTATGATCACTTTCACCTGGCGCACTGGTGTAGAATATTATAACAGTAACAAGTACAAAGAAGTGCTTTGAACTAAATGACATTTATGCACAATAAAGATTACAAGATCATGAACCTTTAAGTATTGGGTTTGAATACAATGATAGTATTTGCAGTGTATTAATATGTATAGACTCTTGGATATAACATTTGTAGAACTTGGCACAGAGTCGTTATTATGGACGTTCTTATCTAACACTTTTAGGATTTGGTACATAGTCGTTATTGTGGCACTTGTATAAATTACACAGAGGTGTTATGGTGAACTCTACTAGTCAACACTTTTATGATTTGGCACAGAGTCGTTCTTTTGGACTCTATCATTTAACACTTGTTATGGATTGCACAGAGTCGTTATTATGACTCTCCTATTACACTGAGTGAACCGAGAGCGTTGGTATTATTATAACTCGGATTTTCTTAGCCTTGTCACTGGCTTGTTTCTGTAGATTTTCTAGTATATTCCTATAAGGGTTGCACTGGGAAGAGTAGCTGGTGTCTGGTATCTTGCAGTCTTCTGGGTCTCTGTGGGTCGTCTAGGTTGGCCTGTCGTGTGAAGTGGTACGTTTACAGATGGACTAATGAACTTGGATCTTGAATGAAGTTACACAGTTAGGACTCATGTGTTACCTGTCCGTTTACCTGTCCGGGAGACCCAGAGGGACCCAGCCTGAGTTGGTTGAGATTCCCGCATATATAATATAAGTGATTTCACCGGGCAAATCAAGTGGTGCCTATCGCCTTGTTTAACCCGGGAACTGCGGGAAGACTCTTAAGAGTTCCCCCGGCGGACTGCGGGAAGACTCTTAAGAGTCAGGGAAAAAAAAAATCAATTTAAAACACCGATTTTTTTTTATTTTTTTTTATTTTTTTTTATTTTTTGCCCCTGGGCCATGCAAAATATCACTCCTCTACCTCCCCTCCTTCCCCACTTTCCTCCCCTCCTTCAGTTATCACCTATTTTCCCTGTTATTCCCTTATTCTGTGGTATATTTTCGTGCTAACATCAGCGAGTTGCAAGCAGGGCATTGTCATCACTGATAGCAAGCGAGTGCAAGAGAGAGAGAGAGAGTATCGATCGACAGTGTCTCTCCAGCCTTGGGGAAAAGTGGCGGGAGAGGAGCTTGCCTCAGCCATACATTATGTAACTCCCAGCCTGTATCGCCGATTTTGACCATCCAAACGCTGTTTCCACTTGTTTTATTGATGTAACAGGTTAATACCTTTATAATCAACCTATAATAGGCGCATATGGAGAAGTATTAATGCTATTTATGGTAAAATAAATATTTTAGTGATGGAAACAGCTCAAATACATGCACACAGGCAGCGGTGTCTCATACCCCCATGCGCACTTCAGAGGTTAAGAGATGGAACTTCAAATTCTGAAAAGACATGATTAGCATGCTAATTTTTTGTAATGAAATTAGGAGCAGGAGCGATATGTACACTCATGTTACACCTCGAGAACCTTAAGCAAGAGGGCTCTGAACTCATCGCCACCAACTCAGACACCCTGTCACCCGTGGCCAGGGCCATAAGAAAAATAGCCTTCTTTAGTTTCAACTCGTAGGGAGGATTGTGACAATATCTACGTGAATGAAGCATTTCAAGGGTTAAATCAAGAGACCAGGTGGGTGTGAGTTGGCGTGGTGGAGGGCGAAGCTTAAAGCAAGACCGCATGAACCCCTTCTCCTCCGCCTCCGGTACGGAAAGGCCAGTTAAGTCAAAAAAAGGCGTCCAAATAGTCGTGAGGTAATTCCTTAATGTGGCAACTGACAATTTACGCATTTCAAAGAGATAATCTAAGTATTTAAATATCAAAGCCACTGAGGACTGATGCTGGTCAGTTTCTACAATCCAGGTAGTGAAGGTCTTCCAATGTGATTGGTACTGTCTTTAGGTTAATAAGGTATACTGATTCATCAACTTGTAAGTCACGCTTTCCCCAAACGGAGCTAGCCACTTGGCCTTCTGAATATCCACAAGGCAAAAGTCAGGAGGTCTTGAGGTTTCCAATTGTGTCTAAATGGAAGCACGAGATCGGGAGCGACACCGGGTTCTCGCACCATGTCTTCAACTGGTTGTACCATACTTGGGCCGGCCACATTGGCGCGATCATCGAACCATGCCCCGATAACCCCGTAGTTTGTGAACTACTTTGCACATTAAGGATGCGTTTGGTGGTGGAAATAGATAAATGGAGGTCCATTTGTTCCAGTCTACCAAAAATACGTCTGGTCCTCCCGCCGGGGTTTGAGTCCAGCGTGTGAGGAACTGAGGCAACTTGTGATTTGCCTCCGACGCGAACAAGTCCACTTGTGGATGGTATGGCTCTGCAATCATCTGTAGAAAGACGTTTTGCTGGAGAGCCCATTCTACTAGAGTGCTCTGTCTCCGAGACAGAGCATCTGCCCATACGTTGGCTATGCCGGGGAGATATGTTGCATGAAGATAAATCTCTAGCTTTGCAGCTAGACGAAAGATCTTTTCCGACAACCATTGTAACACTCGAGATCTCACTGACCCTTGCTTCTGAATGCATGTTACTGCAGTTAGATTGTCCATCCTGAAGGCCAACGACTTTTCCGCCAGATATACGCCGTGCTCCATTAAGAAAAATAGGGGGACTAACAACTCTTTGGCATTGATATGAAGATGATTGTACCTGGACCATAGACCCTGACCCTGATGACCCAGATTTGACTAATACCCCAACCCAGGGTACCTGACGCGTCCGTATCTACCCAGACCATCGGAGGAAGAGCTGTCCATGTCAAAGAGGAGTGAATTACTTCTGGCTTCGCCCAGGCCGCCAGTAGGTTGTGGATTAATTTCAGGATTCGCCATAGTGTTTCGGCAGGCAACAGCGGAAAGCACTTGTTTCCCTCCAAAATAAGTCTTTTCACAGCCTAACGGAACCGTCAACCTTATCCAGTTGAGTGACCCCACCAGAGATTCCCAGATTCTCCTCGTGGTTGTCAGAGCATGGAGAAACCGAAAGAGTTTCCTCCGAAACCGCTGGCGATTGTCCTCGCTCTGACTCAGAGTGAGTAACTCGGTATCCCAAAGGAGGCCCACCCACTGAATGGCCCTCGTGGGGTTCAAGTAGAATTTCGCCAAATTCACCTTGAATCCCAGGGCTGTGACATGAGTTAATACTTGATGGAGCTACAATTAACCAATCGTCGAGATACCATAACACCATGATTCCCTGTTTCAGCAATGGTAGCAAAGCCTGTCGGACTAACTTTGTGAAAATGCGGGGTGCTAGATTGAGACCAAAGGGCATTCTTTGAAAAACAAACGCTTGATCCCCTTGGCGCAAGGTTAGGTACTTTTGAAATCGTTTGTTGATAGGGACATGCCAGTAGGCATCTGTGAGATCTATGGAACACATCCAACCTTGCGGCGGCAGTGTCAGCCTGATCTGATTCACAGTCAGCATCCTGAACGACTGATTGTGAATATGCAGGTTCAGATTATAGGTTTCAGTCCCGGAGGGATGAATGAAAACCTAATATTTAGTAGTGGCCCCGAAATCATTGATGATATACCTATTAAATAATAGCTCTCTTTGAAACACCCGCGGTCAGCCTGTTTGAAACACCCGCCGCAGGGGAAAGAGTACTAACATCATAAGTGCAACGCTAATTCTCTTATGGAATCGTCTTTATGATTAGGTACTCACTACGAAAAAACTTCGTCAAAAATAAAAAATAAAAATTAACTTAATAATTGTTATATTAAGGCTTTCCAACTCGTGGATGTCTTTTGTGGATTCTACCCGAGACGCTGAGCCCAGCGACGCCATTCCTCCTTTAATGATCTATAAAGATTAAACTCAAGACATCAACGAATGGGAAGGGGATGGAAGGGAGGGCCCTACATCGTCAATGATTTCGGGGCCACTACTAAATATAAGGTTTTCATTCATCCCTCCGGGACTCAAACCTATAATTTATTAGTGGCCCCTCCATCATTGATGATATGCCTGATATCTCAAGTCTGGAGGGGGACATTCGTGACAATATCTAAACCACTGAAAAATTACCATAGGTAGAGAAAAGAACCATATAACAATCTTAAGTTTTATTGTGTACATACAATATTATAGAAACATGGAAAGAAAAGCAGTGCGTTGCTTTGAAGAAGTTCTGCTTATAAGTAACCATACAGGTGCATATGTTAAAGAATATCACATTGGGATTCAATAAAAAATATTTTCCAAGAATGTCTTTATTCTAAAATTTTAAAAAGACCTCCGTTTACGTATTGTGAAAAACCTGTTATCCTCCGGCAAATTGTGGGGTTGAGTGAGTGAAGGGGGGGACAGTGAATGAAGGAGGATGCATGTTTTTCATAATACGTGTTGCTAGCCCCAAACGCGCGAGCAACTGTGGCTTTCAACCATCCGACACATCCCCTTTTATTTATGTGCATCACACATGTTACATACAAATAAAGTTTATGTTTTGTTTTACCCTACTGTGGAAAGACTACGGATACACCACTCCTGCCCGGGCCTCACACAGTGGCATGACCCAGTCCTGTCAAACTGAGCTCATGACGCTGGTGGCATTGCCCCGGAGGATAGCCATCCCTAGTCTTTGCTTGAGCCAGAGGGTTTCCCGGGGTTCTCCTGAAACTTCTCTGATTTTACGGCCTATTTCATTCACCATCTTAAGGGTGGTAGGGCCGAAGACTCCTGAAGTTTCGAATGCCAGGGGCTCGAACTGATGATTTCTGGCGATGGCTTGATATTTTTCTCGCTTTTTATTTTCTGCTATCTGGGCGGCTTCACCTGCTTCGTCGGCGTTTCTGGCGATGTTGGTTGTGGAGAAAGTGTCAACACATGTGGCATCCCACACGAGGCACCGGCCATTCTTGTAAGGGAAAGTGGTCATCCCATCTGGCCGTTTGCCATCTTCTCTGTGAAATCTATGTGGTTCGAGGATTGATGCACGGTTAGCACTCTGCAGGGCCCGTTTTATGACATCATTTAGTGCAGAGTGTCTTGGCAGGCGGCCTGCGTTGTAATTACATGACAAGGCATGGTGACCTTGAGCATCCATCCACCCACCACACTTGCAAGTGTGTGGGTGACAAACTGCCGCACCCACTCTGAGCGCGATGGCAACCCGGAGCGCTTCAGCATCCAAGTGAGTTCCAAGAGGTGGGATGGGGATGGCGTGTAACCACAAGCCACTCTCCGAACGGGCGGCTGCCTGGAGGCGTGCTTTTGCAACCTGGTCTGCATTGGTTAGGAGATTTTCTTGAGTTTTCTTCGCCGAGATGGTATCCCACGCTTTCTGCTTGCTCCTGGAGGTACCCTGAGGCTCCTCCTCTACTCCTGTACTTCCCTTCCAGGTGTTAATCGCTGCTGTTACGTCCCCATTAAGTGTCGTTCCGGGTTGAGAAGAAAGGATGGACAATACGAGGTCGTTGGTCGCGATGAGGGAAGAGATAAAGGCTGGGGAGGCAATATCCG
This sequence comes from Paralithodes platypus, assembly GCA_032716605.1. Classification (NCBI taxonomy): domain Eukaryota; kingdom Metazoa; phylum Arthropoda; class Malacostraca; order Decapoda; family Lithodidae; genus Paralithodes; species Paralithodes platypus. The sequence goes on along the minus strand of CM064499.1, from coordinate 8,011,606 downwards.
AGGCTCTCCGTATGCCCAAGCCCCCGAGACTTGTTGTGTCCAACATTTGAAGGCACAAATAAATAATTTGATTATATCTTTTGTCCTTAAAATTAGTTTGTACATATTTATATTTTGTACAAATTAAACTTAATATCCTATAGTTGCAACTATTACAGATATCTTACATTTTTTTTTTTTTTGAGCTGTATAACCGGCTCGACTCATCAAGTATCACAGCTCGTTAACTTATCACATAGTCCGGCGGAGGGTCTAGGGGTCTTGGCTCTTCAGCATCCCCCCCCACTCCTTTTCACCATTAAGAATATTCGTAAATTTAGTAGCACACAGACCAACTAGACCCTCTGGCGCAAGGCCACACAGGTAAATTTTGGTTTATCCAAAGCCACAGATAGGTATCGCATCATGAAAGTATGATTGGAAGCCCACAACTTAGTGTTGGCTATGTCATCAATTGAATAATTATGCAAGAAACGTAACGAAACTGACCATTTCCTGATGTCGTGGGCCCTTCCCACTACACCGGGATTACTTTCACGAATTACATCTACGAGTAAAGAAGCCAATTTTCTCCTCATGATGCGATTACCTGCACCATTGACCAATAAGGCTCCCTGCTGTTGGGGCCGTGACACTCTCAGAAACTTTATTAAAGCCTGAACCGGGCATAATACATGGTGTGTGTCCCCACGTTTGAGCGCCGGGACTGTAAACTCAGAAAAAACATGCTCACTATGTTCTTTCTTCGCCACAAAAGTGGGAGATGGAGAAATTTGTACATCAACATTGAGTCTCCCAAACCTGAGGCAATTAGGTTCGTTGCTCATCACCGCAAGCTCAGACACTCTGTTACCTGTGGCCAAAGCCATAAGAAACACAGCCTTCTTTAACAATGAGTCAAAATCCGGCGCATGATTACACTTGCACGAATGAAGCAAAGACAAAGCTTTGTCAAGTGACCAGGTAGGCATGAGCTGACGGGGTGGTGGGCGAAGCTTGAAACATGCTCTCATTAATCCTTTCGCCTCCGCCTGCGGTATAGATAGCCATGTTAAGGCATAAAAGGGGGTTCTGATAGTAGACAAGTGATTCTTCAGTGTAACTTCAGAAAGGTGTTTTTGTTCAAACAAATAGTCCAAATACTTGAAAACCAAAGCTACTGATGCGTCAGTCTGTGCCGTTTCTACTATCCAGGTTGTGAAAGACTTCCAATGAGATTGATATTGTCGCCTGGTAGAAATAGTATACTGATTTAGAAATTTATTAGTGACGCTCTCTCCATACAGAGTTAACCATTTGGCATTCTGAATGTCCAAAAGGCAAAAGTCAGCGAGGTCTTTAGGTTGCCAATTGTCTCCAAGTGGAAGTACGAGATCGGGAGTGACACCGGGTTCTCGCACCACATTTTCAACTGGTGGTACCACACCTGAGCCGGCCATAGAGGCGCGATCATCGAGACTAAGCCCCGGTAACCCCGTAGTTTGTGAACTACCTGACACATGAGTGAAGCGTCTGGAGGTGGAAATAGATAGATGGAATTCCACCTGTTCCAGTCCTCCAACAATGCGTCTGGACCCCCCGACGAAGTCATTTCCCGGCGGGTTAGGTAGAAAGAAAGCCTGTGGTTTTCCTTGGACGCGAAGAGATCCACTTGTGGACGGTATGGCCCTGCAATCATCTGGTTGAAGATGTTTTGCTTGACAGCCCATTCTACTTTGGTGCTCTGTTGCCTTGACAGAGTGTCTGGCCAGACGTTCGCTACGCCTGGGAGGCATGATGCATGGAGATGAATGTTCAGCTCTTCGGCCAGAACAAAAATTTCTTCTGACAACTCTAGCAACTTCCGAGACCTCGTTGACCCTTGCTTTTGAATGCAGGATACCGCATTCAAATTGTCCATTCGAAACGCGATTGATTTCCCCCGCAAGGAGGAGTCGTGAGCCTGAAGGAAAAATAAAGGGACTAAGAGCTCTTGCTCGTTGATATGAAAATTCTCGGTTTGGGACCAAAGACCCTGACCCTGATGGCCTAGGCTCGACTGATAACCCCAGCCTATTGTCCCTGAAGCATCTGTGTCTACCCATACCGTAGGTGGGGGAGAAGCCCACGTCATTATTGAGTGCAACGTTTCTCTCCTCGCCCAGACCGACAGTAAGTCGTGAATTAATGGAGGAATTTTCCACAACTTTCCCGCCGGCAAGAGTGGGAAATGTTTGTTTCCTTCCAAGATTAGTCTCTTTACTTTCAATCGGCCCAACTTTACAGTTAGTTGAATCCAATTGAGAGAGCCGACCAGGGATTCCCATGTCCTTCTCGTGGTATTCAGACTGTGGAGAAACAAAAACAATTTCTTTCGAAATCTGTTGCGGTTGTCCACACTCTGACTGAGAGTAAGATTGGCTGTGTCCCAGACCAGCCCTATCCACTGAATTACCCGTGTGGGAACAAGATGCGACTTTGCCAATTTGACCTTGAACCCTAGGGATTGTACATGGTTTATAATGTAATTAACATGAATGTTGCATAGACTCTCTGACTCCGCCACTACCAGCCAGTCATCTAGGTACCACAACACCTTGATTCCCTGATTTAACATCGGCATGAGGGCCTGCCGGACTAATTTTGTGAATATTCTCGGTGCAAGGTTCAACCCGAATGGCATTCTCTGAAAGACATAAGTCTGTTGCCTGATCCTCAATGCAAGGAATTTCTGGAACCTTTTGTTTACCGGGACATGCCAATAGGCGTCTGTCAGGTCTAACGAGCACATCCAACTTTGCGGCGGAAGTGTTAGCCTGATGTGATTCACAGTGAGCATCCTGAATGATGTGTTGTGAATGTGTCGATTCAAACAAGACAGGTCTACAACTGGTCTCATCTGAATACTGTCCCTCTTTGGTACGAGAAAAAGTCTGGACGTGAAAACAGGGCAAGTTGGATTGACCGGGACAATGATATGTTTGGTGATCATTTTCTGGACTAGTGACTCCACCTCTAAAGAAACATGATTGACTTCTAGAGTTTGACGTAAACGAGGTCGCCGGAGCCACCGCCAGGTGATGCCCTTGCGTACCACTGTCCTTGCCCAAGTTCGCCGGGGCCAGGCCCGGTGATATGCCAGAAATGACCCAGTTACTTGACTGGGCCTGCCCGGTGGAACTATCCTCGGATCCAACTCGCCCTCGATAGGCTCCGGGAGTGAGAGAGTTTGAACTGTGACTAGTTTTTGATGGTGGTGGGATAGGGTTAGACAGCTGACTGGTTTTGGTAGACATCGATCCCTGACCTGATCTGTGTTGTGACTTGTTCTGATACCATTTACCTGACTGTTTTCCCTGTTTAGGCTTGAGCTGAGTACTTCCCTGTGCCGGGGGAGACATAGGGCCCTGAAAGGGCTTAGACCCACTAGGCGGGGATTTACCACTGCTCTTAGGCTTGGAGTATGGTTTCGGAAACTTGAAATGCTCCTTCCTAGCCTGGGAAGTACTTGGCTTCATGCTGTCTACCATATTGTACACCGCTTTCCAAGTCTCAGGGTTAAGTAAAGATGACGTTAACACAGGGGAAAGAGTTACCCGGCGGCCAATGTCGTCAGGTAACTTCTTCACCATATAGACTCTCAGGTCCTGACATGCACGGACAGCCTCCAACAAGGCTATCCGTATGTCGCTCAAAGATTGGATAGAATTTTGCAAAAGAAGCCGCCGGGATAAGTCCGTGGCATTCTTAACATCATGATCAGGGATAGCAGCAATAGTTCTCGTGAGGGACTGGGCTATTTGGCGACTTAGTAAAAATTGGGAAAAGGGTCTGTAAGCTTTGTTTCTCAATTTAAAGTCTCTGTCCAGATGTGCCGGAGGAGGGGTGGAAAAGGGCTCCTGCAGGTCCCACAGTGACAACTTAGGGGCGGAAAGGAACTCAAATATTGCAGGCGGAACACCTCCGGCTTGATTAATTGGCAATGAAAACCAAATATGGTTGTCTTGAGGAATTTGGTGGGAGGATTTAGACGTTATTGTTGCTGCGAACTGCTGTGCCTCAATTTCCCAGTCCACCCACGGACCCAGACATACCTGCCCCACCTGCAGGACTGGATTATTGACTGATCCAGCACTGGAGTTGTATCCAACTCCGGCGTTAGCGTCTTAAGTCTTAGTCCAATACGCAAAAAGTCATGCAGATGAGGAAGGAGGTAATGCCGGGGTAGGGGAATACACAAAAAACTCATAATAATAAACATTGGGGATGGCCTTGACTGTTACATCTAAAAGTTGACCCTGTTTATCTTTAGCCCTTAACTTCTTACTCTTATTCATCTCAATTACCCACTCACTAGGAAATGGGACCTCCCTGATATGGTTGTCTGTGCTATATCCGGGTTTTGTGCAGTGACCGTAACCCAAGAGCAATCGGGCCCATACAAGAGAGGCATAGGGCCTTTCTTATGGGGAACTTTGTCCAAAGGAGGGGGAATGATGACACGTACATTGGTAGTCGTTAAAGAGGCGGGCACTGTAGTGCCACTCGCCGAGGCAGTCGCATGAGTTACGTTAATTGGGGGAAGTGAAATATTGGGTGGAACAACAACTCTGGTCGGCTCTAGCGGCCGCACCACTGAACCAATCGGGGGAGCTCCCGGCGTAGCTGTGGGAGTCTCCTGAGATTTCTTTGGCACATTATATTGCTTCATTACCCTGTGTAATATGTAATCTGAATCATCTGTTGTAATACATTTGCTATGTGAACCTTTTGATGACTCAGACTCTACTTCTGACCCTTCCTCAATATGTGCCGGCTGAGCTGAGGACAGATCTAAGTCTTCCGGCTCTTCCGTCAGTTCCATTACTTCCGGTTGTTGCCGGCGCTCAGACAACTGATCATTATCTGGCCACACTAAATCAGGGACAGATGAAGGGATATTGTCCACATTAGCACTTTCCCTGTTATCCTCCTGATACTGAATACTGGGTTCTACACTCAAGGGTTCAGAATGCCTCCACACACTACGACCTTGTTCTACATGTTTGGGAATCTGAGATAATCAGTAGGTTCAGGGATATTTCGTAGCGAGGCCGTTCTATATGATCTGTGCCCCATGAATATTCTTTCCTCTCACTTAAACATTACGCTACCATAGTGCGGTGGGAATATGAACATGATTAGATTAATATCCAGTATTCGAGAATGGATAATAAGTCGTAGGCGTGTGCATAATGCTGGGGTCACACATTCACGTATATGCTCCCGTATGCTCCCGTACGAAGGTTTATTGGTAGTTGGCAACATAATATGTAAAACGTAAGGGCTTAGTACGCAAAACGTAAATGAAATTGTGTCTAGTCGTGGGGGTTGGTACGCATAGCGGGAGTAACCACGCTGGTCGGGGAGGTGGTGGGTGCGGCCAAGGCCGCCCGGTATGTTTTGGATTTCGAATCAGATACGTGGCTCGCGCTCACGTATGTCAAAAGTCGGGAAATCCTACGTCTGACAGGGCTAGCTGCTACGTCTTACGGGAGCAACCCCGTAAGACGTAGCAGCTAGCCCGGTCAAACGTAAGCTTCTCCCGCCAATCGTACAATATTCCCGTCAAACGGGACAGTTAAAGTTAGTCCGGGAGCATCTGGCAGCACCGCCGCACTGCGTGTTGGCGGGAAGACACGGCAACGTTGTACGGGGGGTATATAAGGACCAGCGGGGGACACTCCCGTCACACCTCTCACCACACCGGAGCAGCAAACAACAAGCCAACCCTGCCACCTGCTTGCCACCCTCTGCACCCTGCCCTGCCCTGCTTGCCACCCTCTGCACCCTGCCCTGCCCTGCTTGCCACCCTCTGCACCCTGCCCTGTCCAGCTTGTCACCCTCTGCACCCTGCCCTGCCCTGCCCTGTACCATGCATAAGAAAGGCGTGAAGAAGGCCAGGAAGGCTTCCCCTGCCACCTCGACGTCTGCCACCTCACCGCCTGCCACCTCACCTTTTGACCCCTCTCAGCCTGGCCCCTCCAACTCTGACCCCTCTCAGCCTGGCCCCTCCAACTCACCGCCTGCCCTCTCGACGCCTGAGGAAGATGAAGTTGTTCCCGACCTCGGCCCCGATAGTGGAGAGCTCGAGGTTGAAGTGGATGAGAGTGAGGAAGACGAGGAGGAAGAAGAAGAACCTGCACCTACCAACAGCGTACAGGCCCCACCAATGAAACGGCGCCGGAAGAAGACCAACATAATACTGACGGAGGAGACTGAGCATATGCTGGCAGATTGGATTGAGCTGGATGCGCCTTTCATTTATGACAAGGGTGACCCCAGGCACAAAAACAAGGAGCATATCGAGGCTGTATGGGCGGAGAAGGCTGCGACCATGGACCCACCAATGACCGCCTTCGATTTGAAGACGTGGTGGGGATCTCTCCGCTCCAGGTTCGGCCGGCTCAGCAAGTTGAAGAGTGGTGATGGGGCCAAACGACTGACGGAGAGGGAAAAGTGGATCCTCAACATGTTCCACTTCATGAAGCCACACATCGTCCGTCAAAAGAAGCCCGGGTCACTTGGTATGCCTGAGGTACGTTGATATTTTTTATGTTTTCAAACCCTTTCACAGTGACAGTGTCAGTTTTTGTTTTTTTCGTAATTATTTGCTTATAATGATGCTATTATTGTGTTCAATTTATCGTGTTAACTTCAAATATTTGTTAATGAAACGCATAATAACTCAAACCAGTTTATTCATGTTATTTTAAAGGTTACAAGGATAAATGCTTATGTTGAATGTTATTTTAACCCTTATTTAGCGGGGTCGGACTTAAGTCCGATACGAGAAAATTGGACTAAATGGCGGGGTCGGACTTAAGTCCGTGGGCGTATTCCCGCCCTAATTTTGGTGGAAAGCGAAACTTGGTGGTCAGGCGGTGTACTACAAGGGCCCACCCACACATCCCCACTGCGTGACCGTGACTAAGTGACCCTCAAGCAGCCATAATGGAAGGTCAAGATTTGCCCGTGTTCGATTCGGTGGCCGCCAATCCCTAGTGCGTCGCGCCACCCTACTAACCACGCCCGGCTCACCACCCAGAAACTAGATATCATGCTGAACTCTTCAGAACTTTCTAATAAGCTGTTGGATGAAACCGTCGAAGGTCTGGGTGAGAGTTTTGGTAGTGTGGATGACTCGGAAGACGAAAATAACCCGATCATAGGTTTTCACCCCAAGCATAATTTGCGTGGGGTGGATGTTGTGGTTGATATTGGACAGACCCTTGAGCAAATTGGAGACGTTCCTGACGAAGAAAATACTGGTGTGGGTGTTGGTAAGTACAATTTATATTTTATAATTGCTTGAAAATGTGATTGCAAGCATTTTATCACCTTACGAGCGGCTGGTGGAGTATATTTCACTGTGCCGCCCAGCGGGTTTTTTTTTTTACACTAAATGGGGTTGTTCCGTGCTCTTTTTCATGCATAAACAAGACCCAGAGCGTAATACAAGTATGTATCCTGAAAGTGCGTAAATTGAGCTTTCCAATGACACCCGAACCATCCTTTTACGATCACTGGTTGTCTTTCAACGATCGTAAAACACGAGTGCAAAAACCCTAAAATACGGTAATTTCCTTATAGAATTCCCTGTGTGGCGAGAGGTCTTGAGGTAATTTATGCTCCTAATCACCGCTCCGCTCTCTCTCAGAGCACATTACGTCCTCAAAATTGCACTCTACAAGAAATTTCCTTTGCATTTATAGCGTATTATTTGCAGGCGTTCGGTAAATTTCTTACGGTAATACAAACAACCAAAGATTGAATATTTGTGCTTGGCATTATATGATTGTGGAGAACAGATGTAGGCCTACCGTATATGTTATGTTTTCATATATTATATGATACATGTGTAACATTTGTATATTATCACTACTCTCTCTCTCTCTCTCTCTCTGTCTCACTCTCTTTGTTTGTACTCCTTTGTACTCTCTTTGTCTGATGTAGGCCAGGGCACGCCCCTAACTAATCTCTTCCCTCCCAGGGGAAATCACACCTAGCATATGTTTTTGACCTCCCCTCTCTCTCTGTCTGTCTTCCTCTCTGGGTCTACCTATACTGCATGTGACATTGAAATTGCTTGAGAGTTTGATTGCAAGCATTTTATAGCGTATTAGTGCAGGCGTTCGGTAAATTTCTCACGATAATCAGGGTGTATGGTACATTTATCACGATAATACAAGCAACAACGAAGCTTGGCGAAGATTGTGGTCTACAATATACCTTTTTATAATTGCATGTGACCTTGTAATTGCTTGAAAGTTTGATTGCAAGCATTTTATAGCGTATTATTTTCAGGCGTTCAATAAATTTGATAAATATATCAAAATAAGTCCTGTGGGACTATGAAATAGCTATTATTGGACAAGGACAATATTTTGTTCATCCCTCCACTGGAACATCAACAACAATGTCAACAACGTATCGCTGTCGGCAATCGTAAGATTCAGAGTCGTAAAGATTCCAGGACGAGCTCAATAGAAAATGAATGAATGAAATGAATGAGTGTGCAGTACTGCCAATACGTATAGCGACTTCCGCTAGATCTAGAGACCTTTACTTCGATCTAGCAGCAATGACTTACACTAGCGGTTTTGTTTTGAAATTTCAGAACAATTTCGAAGTGATATTATATGGATTTTGCCAATTCATATTTCTAGTGGTATTTATCATGTCTTACATCTAACAATATATGCTAGCGGATTTAATTTCAATTGGTAACCCTCCCGCTCTAGTCGGCTCCAAGAAAATCGATAATGGTGGCACTTTAGTAAACAGGTGATAAACAAAACCGCATGCGGATCGGTTTGGTGTATCGTATTATGGTAAGTTGGCTACCTACTATTGTTTATACGATATAGTAAGTAATGATAAGTAAATTATTATATATATATAAAACAAAAACAAAATTCCTGCAAAGCAAGCGAAACAGAGAGAGAGAGAGAGAGAATGCAGAAACTGAACTGAAGAAAGAGTGAAAAAGATATAATAATACAGAAATATTACAAGTAAATAAATGAAATAGAGGGATTAGTTAGAGAAAATAATAATGAGAAATACATAATACGGATGAGGAAGAGGGAAAGCGAGAGAGAGAGAGAGAGAGAGAGAGAGAGAGAGAGAGAGAGAGAGACAGGAAGAGTGAGAGAGATTAGAGAAAATAGAGAGATTGCAAGCATTTTATAGCGTATTATTTGCAGGCGTTCAGTAAATTTCTTACGGTAATACAAACAATGAAAGATTGAATATTTGTGCTTGGCATTATATGATTGTGGGGAACAGATGTAGGCCTACCGTATATATTATTTTTTCATATATATGATACATATGTAACATTGTTATATTATCACGACACTCTCTCTCTCTCTTGTCTCTTCCTCTCTGGGTCTACCTATAGCCTACATTTATAATTGCATGTGACCTTGAAATTGCTTGAGAGTTTGATTGCAAGCATTTTATAGCGTATTATTTGCAGGCGTTCAGTAAATTTCTTACGGTAATACAAACAACCAAACAACGAAAGATTGAATATTTGTGCTGCACATCCCTCATACGAAATACCATTCCCACCGTATAGAGAGAATACAGAAACTGAACTGAAGAAGAGTGAAAAAGATATAATAATACAGAAATATTACAAGCAAATAAATGAAATAGAGGGATTAGTTAGAGAAAATAATAATGAGAAATACATAATACGGATGAGGAAGAGAGAAAGGGGGCACAAGAGAGGGAAAGCGAGCGAGCCAGAGAGACAGACAGACAGGAGGAGTGAGAGAGATTAGAGAGATTAGAGAAAATAATAATGAGAATTTCATATACGGATGAGGAAGAGAGAGAGAGACAGAGCGCGCGAGAGAGGGAAAGCGAGCAAGCCAGAGAGAGAGAGAAAGAGAAACAGACAGACAGACAGACAGGAGAGAGAGAGAGAGAGAGAGAGAGAGAGAGAGAGAGAGAGAATACAGAAATAAGGAGAAATAAGAGAAAAATAAGACCGATTACCGAAGGAATACTAGACGCGCTAGAGGCCGAAGTCAGGCCAAAGCGAACGCAACCGAACGCGCCTGGGAAATAGACCAAAAAGTACCTCCTCTTCCTCACCTCTTCCCACCCTCCACACTCATTCATAACATCCATTCATAGACTTATATGGGGAGACGAAGAGTTGCTCTTTCCAAAAATGATCGTTTCGTTCGCATTGGAGCCATAGTAACGGCGCTAGGGCGAGTGAAATTGAGCAAATATTTCGGGATTATGCCCGCTGAGCGGTACAGTGTAAAATACCTGACCACCCGCTAAATAAGGGTTAAAGTTCATAAATAATGTACATGTTACTACTTATACATTCATGTCACAACAGTCTGCTGCCCAAGCTGCAGCACCGGAGCCTGCTGCTGTTCCTGTCCCTGACCGCACCCCAACACGTCCCGTCCCAGTCTACGAGGTGGATGACCCCTCTGCCGGCAGTCAGGAGGAGGAGGACACACCCCCAGCCATCGCCCAGCCTGCGCGGAAGGTGAAGAAGGGGAAGCCTCCTGGTGCTGTCCCTTCAACTTCAATACACGGGACCCTGGAGAAAGTGAGTAGAGGAAATATTAGTTACATTGTTCATTGGTGGCACCCCATTGCAATTCCATGCTATTATTAGATATGACGTGTTTCTGTTTCCAAAGTTATTAGAATAACATAAAGTAATAATAATGCTAAAGATGTCATGATTTCACATCATACTATCAACAATAACTTTGAACATATTTGGTTCCCAGAATACCACAAAATTTCATTGGTTAAAATAAATACTTGGTCAAATATGAAAATATTATGTTTCGTGTGTTTAATGTTCTCTTGTTCCTTGTTCAAGGTCCTCGTAAATTCGGAGAAGCTGCGCCAGAACCTGGGTCAGGCGTTCGATGTGGTCGAGGACCAGGACCACATGGCGCTACTCCCTGGAGGGCTTGGTCAAAGACTGTGTGGGGCTGCCTCCAGCTTATAACACCACACTGAAGTTGGAACTCTTGGCAGCCATCGACCGGTTCAAGGTTGCCCATGCGGAGGGAGTGGCCCGGCCTGGTCCGGACCTCTTGCTCCACGCCCACAGGAGCTTTGGCTTTCCGGCGCCCCTACCCCAACCCGTGGCACAGCAGCATCCGACAGTGATGTACCAGGGCACTCCGGCAATCCACCCTGCCTCCTCCCACCCTGCCGACCTAGCCCCAGCCTGCTGTTGGGGGCATTGTGCTAGCTGCACACCAGCTTGCAGCCTTGCAGTCGTTGCTGGTACAGCCACGTGTAGCGACACCCCCTCGCCAATTCGTCCCGCCTACTGCCTCCACACCCAGCCACACGTCGTTCGACCTGGGGCAGTTTGGCAACACATTCATTGAAATGCTGACGGCCCAACAATCACCTGCACCTGTCATTCCAGGTACGCCTGGGTCTGCCATAGATCCCCTGAATGAGACCCAGGAGACCCCCAAGAAGTAACCATACCCTCTGTATATATATAAATAAATGTTAATTTGTATTTTTAAAAAATATATGTATTTGTGTAATGACGTGTGTGTTTCTATTTCCAATATTTTATCATAATTGTTGATTAATAAGATGACAAATAAAATCTATAATGAAAGTAATGAGCATACAAAATAAATAATTAATTTACACGCAATAATGATAATATGGTTAAGGAGACTCCAGGTTTTTTTTTGGCTCTGGTCAAAATTTCAAGTTTTTTGTTCTCTCTGTAAACTGCTTCTTTCAACATATGAGAATAGCATAGGAAGGAACAAAAACACACATTGCATACATAACCCCCAGGGGCGGGGGTTCGCCCACGACCCCCCAAAAACTGGAATTTTTTCAGTCAGTCACAAAAAAAAAACAAATTGTGTCTGTAGTCTAAAGGGCTTCTGTAAGCAATATAAATGATCATATGAGGGCATAAACACCCTTATTACATCCCTAAGGTACCCCTTTGGGGTTCCCAATATCAAGGAATTTGATCAAAATTGAATGAATAATGAATAAGTTGAAAACTAACTTTTAAATTAGTTAGCCATCAAAGGTAATTTTCTATAGGTAGTGCTACCCATAGAAAACATTTATGTAGGAGGGGTAACAAAACTAGACCACCAAAACGAATTTACACTTCTCTGAAAGTTACAAATTAAAATGCTAGTAATTACTTTTTGGCCCTGACGAGTCTATTAACTGGATTTGGTATTGCCCAAATGCATTCCCTATCTAACCACACCAAAATTGGCATATAAAAGAACATTCTCTCGTCGTTTTTTCGGTGATTTCCAGTAAATTTCGGAGATATGACCATTTGAAAGTCAAATTTCAGCTCTACCCCAAACTAATGGTATACATTTTTTTTCTTCAGTACCTTCTATTGTTTATAGGGGAAAAAGCTGACGCTACTCTGTAGGGGATGCTTGTAGGATACGCCATGCCAAAATTGGGGGAAATTTGGAAAAAATTCAGTGAGTTAACCCTTTTTTGAGAAATTCTGCGCTCACGCGCGCGCGCACATACATAGAGAGCTGATTTTCTCATCGAGTCAGTGTTACACTATGACGGTACATGTGGCAAAAGGACAGCATTGAGTCTCTTATAGAAGCTGAGATAAAATAAAAGGTGGAGTCTCCCCTTAATACTAATTATGAAAATCCTTAACGGACAACTTACATTAAATATAACTGTTAGACATAAAGTACAAAACAAAGGTAACATGGAAAAAATAGCAAAATTGAATGAAATAAGAAAGTCAAAGATGTAAAATTAAATAAGCATGGTACAATTTAAGTAATTAACACCTTACGAGCGGCCTATGCGGTTTATTTATGTGTACCGCCCAGCGGGGTGTTTTTAGCCAAAATAGGGCTGTTTACGTGATCATTTTCATGCCTAAATAAGACCCAGAACGTAAAACAAGTATCTATCCCTGAAAGGGCATAAACAGAGCTTTCGAATGACACCATAACGATCCTTGTATGATGGATAGTTTTCTTGCAATAACCGTGCAACGCGAGTGCAAAAAGCAGGTAATTCGGTACTTTCGGTACATAATTGAGTATGTAGCGAGTGAGAGAGGGAGGAGGGAGCTGAGATTTGTGTCAGTAGGTTCGCCGCGGTGGTCTGGAGCAGTCATACGCTCGCTAGTCTCCTGCCACCACTTGTCTCTCTCTCTCAGCCACATTACGTGCTGAAATTGCCACTCGAGTTATGTCGAGCGCCGCCACATAGTCCAGCTTTATTAAATACGACTTAAGTGGTGAGCCGCTAATAAAGGGTTAAAGGAATTATACACATATAATATAAAAAAAAAGGAAGAACCTAAAACATTAGAGAAAATCCAATTTAAAAGATAAAAATACAATACAAAGCAAACTAGCAAAGACTCGATAACTTAAATGTAAGATGAAACTAAAATATAAAACAAAATAATAAGTAAACAGGGGAAAATCTTACAATTTTCAATGAAGTATTTAACCCGTGGAGCCCCGGCTAGTTTTGTAATGTTTGCGCACCAGAACCCGGCCGGTTTTCAAAAAATAGTTTTATTCCAGAAACAATAGCGAATGGGTTAGGAATGAAGGAAAAACCACGAAAAACCGCTCAAAAAGCTTAACAAATGGTCCTACAGAGCCCCCGAAAACGGATTTTACAAGAGTAAAAAAATGAAGGCAATTATCCCAAAAAAACAGGTTATTGCGCGCTTGCGCGCACGGACGTGGACTTTGAGAGTTTTCAACCATCGGCACGGTTGCGTGGGATACGTATACAGTTCCCATACAAATCTGAGCCCTCTTGAGTGGCTACACCTGAGGTTACGGTCGGCGCAATTAGGGTGACGCGTCAGGCGCGTCTCTGGGGCTGTGCGTTACATACATCGCCGACGCGTCAGACGCGTCGCTGGGGCTGGACGGGTTAAAAGTAAATGTAACTCACCTAAATCCGGTCATCCTGCCAAGCCACAGATCCTTGAGGGGAATTGAAATAGGTCTTGAGGTAGTTGCCTTGAGCCTTGGCAAGCATGGTTGCAGTGTTGCGGGTCACGGGTGGGATGTTGTTTCCTACAGGTGGGTCACTCCTCCAGGCGGCAGGTATGAGTTGGTGGGTGTGTGGGTCCTCTTGATCTACCTCTGATTGGGGTGTTGAAAATAACTGATATTGAAATTCTACCCACCAAGAGTTTCTCACCTTCGATTATTTCAGTATCTCTAGCTTAAAATCAGGGTAGTATATTTTGTTATTAACCCGGGAACTGCGGGGAGACTCTTAAGAGTTCCCCCGGCGGACTGCGGGGAGACTCTTAAGAGTCAGAGAAAAAAAAATCAACTTTTGACATCGATTTTTTTTTATTTTTTTTATTTTTATTTTTTATTTTTTTTATTTTTTTTTGGCCCCTGGGCCATGCAAAATCTCAGTCCTCTACCTCCCCTCCTTCCCCACTTTCCTCCTCTCCTTCAGTTATCACCTATTTTCCCTGTTATTCCCTTATTCTGAGGTATATTTTCGTGCTAACATTAGAAATCCGGTTGCAGGGTGTGGTCATCACTGATAGCAAGCGAATGCAAGAGAGAGAGAGAGAGTATCGATCGACTGTGTCTCAGTGGCCTTGGGGGAAATTGGCGGGAAAGCAGCTTGCCTCACCCATCATTATACAACTCGCGGGCTATATCTCCGATTTTGACCATCCAAACGCTGTTTTCACTAGTTTTATTGTTGTTTCAGGTTAATACCTTTATAATCAACCCATAATAGGCGCATATGGATAAGTATTAATGCTATTAATGGTACAATGAATATTTTAGTGACGGAAACACCTCAAATACATGCGCACAGGGAGAGGTGTCTAATTACCCCCATGCGCACTTGTTAGGTTAAAAGACGTATTTAGAATATCAACGTCTAATTATATCTGAAGTATGGTATATTATTGTACCTAAATAATTTACTTACGTTAGTGGAAAGATTTTCTAGTACTCAACGTTACTATAGTTGTGGACTGTACCTTATTACTGGCGATACACTTCCTTACCACACAAGCAGTCACTGTAAATGGAGACAAGTCACTCGTTAACCTATAAATACGCAAATATGTTGTACCAATATTCCGCAACTATTTAACATTATTTAGTGATTTAACCCTTGTCTAGCGGGGTGTTTTGGGCTCATTTGGGCATATTCAAGCCCTCCTGAATGATTAACCAAGTATCTGCATGAAAAGAAATGTATTCAGCAAAAAAACTAGGCACTAAAAGCTTCAAAATGAGACCAGAACGAGCTACATAGCACTCGTGTTTCTCTTGCAGTGGTGCCACGAACATGGGAGTTTAGCGTATAGCGGTATAATTTTCCCAGCTATGCTCACTACTGGCTACACTGCCGGCCTCTCGAGAACACAGGGAACATGAGTTAATGGGCGGCGGTAAGCCCTGGGAGTCGGCTGTCTGGCCCGCTGCGCTCCCAGCCATTTGCACTCGATTTTAACCCTTTAAAAACCTTAATAATGCTCCTAACTTGCTGAAAGTTGGTGCACAACTTAAGTCGAGCGCCACCAATAAGGGGTTAAGAACCGATGTTTACCTTGATATTATAGTTGGCATACGGCCTAACGACACAACATTGTTTGTTTATGTTGCACCGACCATCTAACACTCACGTATCCTACACAAATAACTCTCAATTGGCCAATCGATAAGCGCAAAGTGATAGGTAATAACTTCCGTGAGACGAAATCGATGGTTGCTAATAGACAGTGCGTGATATGTGCTCTTCACACTGCCGGTTTCTGTACTGACTTTCATCCGTCGTTAATTTACAATGTCGTTTTCCTAAGCGTTTTGTTCTATCAAATCTAGTAATTCGATCCTGTTCGAACGTTTATAATTTCCTCGAATAGTTGTGTTCGGTACGTGACTCGAGATCGTAAGGCTTCATTCAAATGCTAACCATGTACAGTCTAGGACAAGAGTCATGGTATTAACTCAAAATCTAGTAATTCGAAGCAGTCTAATTTATTTCAAACGGCTCACTGAGTTTTAGCGACCTCTAGCATTTGTGTTTTAAATATCCGAAGTTCATTGTTGTTTTAAGATTTCCTATTGATAATTATACTCTACTACTAGAGTGTACAGTTATACGACTTTACATAGAGTATTTAAGCTAATTCCACCTTAATTTATCAGAAGATGGTATTTTAGTTTTATATGCTATTATATTTTAATTATTATATGCCCTCCATAATATACTCTTCGAGCTGTAAACATCCTCTCCTTTAATAAGGAGTAGCATTTTAGTTACATTTGAATCGTCTCCTTTCTCATAGGAGTTGCATAGAATATTATAAAATCCTTATATCCTTAATGCTAAGCCCACCACCAAATATTAATATATCTTAAACTAAATCCTGAAACTAAATCCACAACACTGTCAGATATTCTGACATCCTCCGCGAGGGAAAACTAAAGAAATTTCTTTAAACTATTTACATTGAGGAACAGAAATTCCTTTAAACTTTTTACATTGGGGAACAGAAATCCTTGTCAGTACTCTGACAAAGGATTGTCATGATATAGTCATCAATCATCAGTAACCCAGATACCCCGATACTGGAGTTACTAAATGTTCTTAATTACAATAAGTTGTTAGCTTGGAGTTCCTGGAGTTTTACTTCTGCTTCCGCCTTTGCTTTACGCTTTGGTCTTCCCTTATGGATATCCTTGACATCCACAGGTTTTTGTTCTGGATCACATCTTATTTCTAGAGGTATTAACTTATTAATTGTGCGAAGGCTACGAGTACCCTTCGTAAGGACCTCAACCACTCTTACAATTCCATTTTTATCCGGATGTATTGCTAAAATTTTGCCCATTGGCCAAGATGTGCGTGGCCCATCGGATTGTACTAGTACAATATCACCTTCATGTACCTTTATATTTTGCATAGGCTCCTGAGCACCGTAGAGTTTCTCACGTAACGACGCCAGGTATTCCTTTTTCCAGACAAATTCCCAGTGTCTTAGAATCCTACACATGTACTCATATCTCCTATTTAAAATACCAGTATCGACATAGTCAGGATCTCCTTGTTTATCTTCGATGTTAACAGGTACCGGTTCAAGTCTCCTTCCATGTAAGAGATGGGATGGGGTAAGAGGAGTGATGGAATCGACTTCATCACTCATATATGTCAGAGGTCTGTTATTGATCCTCATTTCAACCTCTTCTAGCACAGTAATTAACTCATCTTCAGTGATCTTTTTCCTAAAGAGAGCCTTTCTAATACAGGTTTTCACTAGGCCCACCAATCGTTCGTAAAAGCCTCCCATCCATGGTGCTTGCGGCGGTAGGAACTTCCATTCTATTTCATAGTCATTAAAATGGGATTTTATCATGGGATCATCATATAGTTTTCTCAGAAACTTGGCAGTGTGCTTAAAGTTCGTCCCATTATCACTGATGATCATTTTTGGAGTAGACCGTCGAGCAACAAATCTTCGGAACAAATTCAGAAAAGTTAGAGATGACATATCCTTTGCCAATTCAAGATGAACTGCACGCGTTGTCACGCATGTGAATAGACAAATGTAGAATTTCCTAGGTATAGTGTCATTTGGGTTTGTGATGGTTATTGCTCCGGAATAATCAACTCCAACCGTTTCAAAGGGAGCGGTATGAATCACTCTCTCTTTTGGTAAAGGAGGTGGTCCTGGGAGCTTCATAGGTTTTCCTTCAATAGTCTTGCAAACAATACACGTCTTCAGAATGTTCTTGATTGCCTGTCTACCTTTAGGTATCCAATAGTATTCTCTTATAGATGCTAATGTGTCAGCAACTCCTCCGTGTAGACCTTGTTCATGAAACTTCCAGATAATCAAGGTGGTCAACCAGGATTTCCTTGGTAGTAGAAGTGGGAATTTTGCCTGAGGAGTCAAATTACTATTTTGTAGTCTACCACCACAACGCATCAGATTGTCTTTATTATCTAGATATAGGCCAAGATTTCCTACTAGATCAGGTTTTTTGTGGGAGCGATCTGAGGAAAGATATTCATACTCTTCCCCGAAATGTTCTTGTTGTACGATTTTCAGCCAATATTTCAAAGGTGTTGGTAGCTTTACTGTAGGTCTTACCATCTTTACAAATTTAAATATATATTTTGTTATGTTCAGTATCCTTTTAAGGGAGGAAAAGTTTCTAGCTTCAAACAGAGGTTCTCCTTCAGGGTTAGAATCAGTGGTTACAGTACAGATGCTAATTACCTGTTCCCTCTCCTTCGGCCAGTTATCAATGCTGCAAATCCAAGAGGGCCCTGAAAACCAAAGGTCACTTTCCCTGAGCACCCTCCATGGTACACCTCTTGAAAGCAAGTCTGCCGGGTTTTCCTTAGTTGGCACATGTAAGAAGTGAAAGTTATGAGCAATCTCTATTATGTCAGGAACTCTGTTCTTGACATATGGTACTTTGCCACTATCGTTCCTTATCCATTGCAAAGCAGCCTCGTTATCTGACCAGATGTAAATCTTATCTACCTCTAGAGTGCACAAGATTCTCACAATGTAATTAGCTAGGTGAACACCAACCTGTAGAGCAGTTAGCTCCATTTGTGGAACAGTTCTTTCTTTCATTGGTGCCACCCTTACTTTGGACGAAATTAAATGGCCTTTACCATTATTGTTTGATGCAAGATAGGCTACTGCTCCATAAGCTCGAGAGGATGCATCACAGAATACATGTAGCGAGAAATCCCCATTACCTAGATCAATCCTTCGCGGAAACTCATAATTACCGATTCCCGTCAGATCTTCTTCCAGTCGTGACCACTGTTCCATAAAGTACGAAGGTAAATGATCATCCCATCCAGTCTTGAGTTTACATGCTTCCCTAATCAATAATTTTCCTGTGATCGTAATGGGAGTGAAGAATCCCAGTGGGTCGAACACCGAAGATAGCAACGACAGCAATTTACGCCTGCTCAGGGAACTATGGTCCACAAAACCAGGCGTTTTCACACTCAAGCTGTCCCTCGTGGCATCCCAGTGCAAACCCAAAATGTTTGTAGATCCAGGAACCTTATAGTCAGGGAAATCCTTTTCTATCTCAGCATTAAGAAGGGAATGATTAGATACCCACATTCTAAGGGGCATATTTGCCATGGACAATTCTTTATTTGCAGCCTTGTAAATACTTAAAAGTTGCTGTGGATCCTTTGCTGTCCCTACTAAGTTGTCCACATAGAAACTTTGACGAAGTAGGTCCTTGTATATACTATCTGATCTCTTCAGATGTGTGTCTATGGTAGCTTGTAGGGGCACCAAACAGAACCGATTTAAATCTGTAAGTTACCAGAGCTTTATCTCCTCTTGTTGGATCTTCATACCACAAGAAGCGGGTATAGTCCCGATCACACTCCTGTAGTCCAACGCGAAGAAAGGCTTTACTTATGTCTGCTGTGAATGCATAAGGGTTGATTCTAAATTTAAGGAGCATATCCCCTAACTTTTCTGTAAGAGAAGGCCCTGTCATAAGGCAGTCATTCAGAGATGGACAGCCACCTCTCTTTGCACTGCAGTTGAATACAATACGAAGAGGTGTGGTCAAGCTTTCCTTCTTAACTGCATGATGTGGTAAATAGTGGCTATTCTCTATGGAAGTTACTTGGGGAATGACTTCAATGAATTTGTTGTCAAGCTGATTCTGAATTTGTTTATCATATAGTTCTAATTCGCCATGAGATTCTAGTGTTGATGTTAAGCTTTTTAATTGGCCCAACGCCATATTGAAGTTGGTTGGAAGCGAGGGTTTGTTAACCTTCCAAGGAAGTCTTACCCAATATTGATTGTTTTCATATTTCATGGTGTCCAGGTAAGCTCGATAAGACATGGAATCTTCTGGGGCAGGTTTATGACAATTTATGCCTATGGTATCTAGATCCCATAATTTGTGTATAGGAATAGTCTCCTCAATAATAGCATTCTGGATCTCAGTTGGTGCTACTTCTGTGCTGATTCTTGCTACTATAACATTTTGATTAAGACATTCACTTGTGGCTTCAGTCACTGGCAGTCTTCCATAGATCAGATAACCACCAGAACTTTTGAGCATGTTTATTTGTTCCCTGGTAGTAATATCAGTAATGAAATCACCATAGAAATCAGATCCAATCCACAAATGAAAGTCACCTCATCCAATAGTTTATCAGCAAGTGGAATACCAGCTCTTTGTAGCTTTTCAACAGTTTTGGTAAGACCAGGAACATGGATATTATCTGGGAGACTTCTTATTACAAAGGCAGTGATTATTTTCATTCTATTGCCAAGGCGTACTACTGGTCGAACAACGTCATATTCAGCTTTGTTTTTAGACTCAAAAAATCCAGACACAGATATTCTGACCTTCCCATTAACTTTTAGCTTTAATTCCTCAGCAAGTTCTTGAGTGATGAAAGTTGCCTGCACCCCTTGATCAAAGAAAGCTCTAGTCAGGACTTTATGACTTTGATTACGAACTTCCATTATAGCCGTGGGAAGAGCCGTCGAGCTGGTGGTTATAGAACTATTTACTGCAAGTACAGATTGTTGTATAGTTCCACTATCTGTGCCTCCATTACTCTTATCTGTACTCCTTTTCATACATAAGGCTGTGTGATGTTTGCCCTTCTCACACCGTCGACAAACATGAAGCTCAGTCTTACACTCTTGCAGTTGGTGGTTTGAACTAACACATCTAGGGCACTTTCCCAACTCTAGTATTCTAGCCCGTTTGGTTGTTAAAGTTGCATACATTTCAAAGTTACCGGCTTGATGTTGTCCTTGACTAAAAACGCAGTTGTATTTTAGTTTGAATTCCTTGTTAACTTGTGGCTTGACTGGTTTGCCCTTGATAGAGTAGGTACCAATCTCTTTGTTTGATTGAGAGAAGGTGGAGCCTTCACTGTTATTGGAGGCTTCAGGTTTAGGTCTAATCTTCATTTTGTTATTATCCTCGACCTCCATATGAGAAACTAGATCTCTCAAGCCTTCATTAATTTGGGCTAAGGTGAAGCAATTGGTGTTGTACTTCAAATACAGTTGCCTTACAGTTGTATTGGATAGTTTTCTCTGGAAGAGAGCTGCAATTATCCACTCGCAACTAGAGAAATCATGTTTGTTCTTCAAACTCCTTGTTAAATTGAGGACAGAGATACGGAAAGCTTCCAAATCTTTCCTTGTGTGAGAAGGAGCTTTTATATCTAACATCTTGTGGAGTAAACAATGCTTAATTTTTTCTTCATCACCAAAGCTTTCCTTTAGTAAATCAATAGAATGTTAATAATTCACATCTACTGATGGTATGTCCTTAATCAAATCAAGTGCAGTGCCTCGTAGTTGTGATTTTAAGTACTGTAATTTAGTCACAGGTCCTAAGTCAGTTCTTGATCCTACTTGGGCTTGAAATTGATCAAAAAAGGATTCAAACTCTGTATACTCACCCGAGAAGGTAGGTAGTTTAATACTTGGCAAATTGGGTTTGTCATTAGTACTTAGTAAATGTCTTTCCTCTTTCCTTCCACCAGTTGTTTCTGAAGTCTTAATGGCTCTTAGATTTGCTTTAAAGGTGACCAAATTGTTTGATAATCATCCCAGACCTGGTAATATGCCTCCTGTATTGGTCCAAGGTCTGCATCTGATTCATCGGTTATGTATGCAGTCTCTAATTTAAGGTATGCTTGTTCATAACCTGGCCACTTAGCTTCCAGAAAAGATATGGAAGTCTCAAGCCTATCAATGTCTATCGGAATGTTAGAACTAGCAAAATCACAACTCTTTATCGCTCTTGTTATGTGGCCCTTGTAAGCCTGTAAAGAACGCTTGCATTGTTCTACAGTAGACATTTTGTAGGATGTGGTTAATGGCGCATATGATTTTCAATACACTTCGTAAACTTATCTACAACATAAGATCTTGACAAGGCGTTGAAATGTACTCCGTCTCTCATATGCCCATCTTGGAAAGGACGAGCAGTTAAGTTGATAGTACGTACGTGTTTCTTCCGTAGAATTTTACTTAACTTCCTGTTCACAGCTCTCGAGACTCTAGCATATGTTTCCAGTCATAAACCAAACCGATTATTTCGAGAACAGTTCCTCGTCTCTAATAATGTAACTACAACCTTGCCATTAACCCTTAATTAGCGGCGAGCAACATAAGTCGAGTTAAAAAAAGCTGGACTATGTGGCGGCGCTCGACATAACTCGAGTGGCAATTTCAGCACGTAATGTGGCTGAGAGAGAGAGACAAGTGGTGGAAGGAGACTAGCGAGCGTATGACTGCTCCAGACCACCGCGGCGAACCTACTGACACAAATCTCAGCTCCCTCCTCCCTCTCTCACTCGCTACATACTCAATTATGTACTGAAAGTACCGAATTACCTGCTTTTTGCACTCGCGTTGCACGGTTATTGCAAGAAAACTATCCATCATACAAGGATCGTTATGGTGTCATTCGAAAGCTCTGTTTATGCCCTTTCAGGGATAGGTACTTGTTTTACGTTCTGGGTCTTATTTAGGCATGAAAATGATCACGTAAACAGCCCTATTTTGGCTAAAAACACCCCGCTGTGCGGTACACATAAATAAACCGCATAGGCCGCTCGTAAGGTGTTAAGTTGTAAAAGATGATCAACAATGGCTAGAATATCGATCACAATTTTATTTGGGTCACAACCGTTATAAATGTCGTTGCCGCCAAGAAAAACTATGGCTAAATCATTACTAGTTTCACGCATGTACAAAGTACAAAGGAGTACAAAGGAGTACAAAGGAAATCAAGCAACAACAGGTCTAGTGACCCTTCTAGGTTGCTTGTCCTCCAAAACACTGAGGATCAAGTGTCCAAACAGTGGTTTAGAGTGGGTAAGGGAACATTGGAAAGGGAACTACTGCCCTGCCACTAACGTGGCAGGACTAGGAAGTTAGTAGGGGACATATGGGTTAGTAACTGAGGGGAGGATAAAGTTATTCATTTACAAACGCAGTCAGTCGCGGGTTTGATGCGAGATATTTGTCTAGGCGGAATTTAAATGAATCAACGGTGCTGCAGTCTATAACGTCTCGGGGAAGCCCATTCCACAAGTTGACAACCCGATTGAAGAAGAAATTCTTAGATTCGTGCGAGTTAAAAGATTTACCAATAATTTTGCAACCGTTTCCCCGCGTGTAATTAGATTGGTCGATAGTGAAGTACTTACTACAGTTCATATTGTCGATGCCTTTGATGATTTTGAACACTTGAATTAAGTCGCCTCTTAATCTGCGCTGGGTTAAAGGAAATAGATTTAATTCTCTAAGACGCTCTTCGTATGGTTTGTTCTTTAGGCTAGGTATCATTTTGGTAACTCTACGTTGAACTCGTTCTAGCTTGTTTATATCTTTTTGGTAATAAGGGCACCAGGATTGAACGCAGTATTCCAGAAGAGGGCGGACTAAGGAATTGTAAAGGGTTAGGATAACTTCTTTGGATTTATGCTCAAATGACCTGCCTATAAAGCCAATTATTTTGTTTGCCTTCTTAACAACTTCTGAACATTGTTGACTCGGTTTTAGGTTACTCGATATTGTTACTCCCAGATCAGTTTCTCTGTTTACATTCTTAAGCTGAGTTCCATTCATCGAATAGTTTGCTTTCTCATTTAGGTATCCGACATGTAGTACTTTACATTTATCCGCATTGAAACTCATTTGCCAAATTTGGGCCCAACATGACAATTTATCTAGATTGTGTTGCATATCGTCAACTTGTTCTTTTGAGAGTACGCTATTTGCAATTTTTGTATCGTCAGCAAATTTTGAGATTGTGCAGGTGAGACCCTCATCTATGTCGTTGATGTAAATTAGAAAGAGAATTGGTCCTAGTACCGATCCCTGGGGTACCCCGCTACTTACATTGGTCCATTTAGATGCCTTACCGTTTATGACTACCCTTTGCTTTCTGTTGCTGAGCCAATTTTCTATCCATTTCAACACACCGTCTTGTATTCCATGCGCTTTTAGTTTTAGCAGTAAACGTTTGTGGGGAACTTTGTCAAAGGCCTTTTGAAAATCAAGGTATATAATATCTACAGCTTTACTCTCATCGTAGAGGTTGAGGATATCATGGAAGAAGTCTAAGAGGTTTGTTAAACAGGAACGTTTTTTACGAAAGCCGTGTTGAGTATCTTTAAGTATGTTATTTTCCTCTAAGTGATTTACGAGTCTGTCTCGTATGACCGTTTCTAGCATTTTACATACAACTGAGGTTAAGCTAATTGGACGATAGTTACTGGGTAGGGATTTGCTGCCTTTTTTGAATATCGGTGTTACGTTGGCTAGCTTCCACTGATCAGGCATAGTTCCAGACTGCAAGGATTTATTGAATAGTAATGTCAGTGGTTTGGAGAGCTCATTCTTAGCTTCCTTTAGAACTCTAGGCGAGATTGTATCAGGTCCTGGCGATTTATTTACCTTGAGTTTATCTAAACAATTCAATACTTCTCTCTCTGTAACGGTGATATTGCTTAGAACATCTGAATTATCAATCTGAATCGGCGATGGTGTAGGGATATCACTGAGGTCTTCTGTTGTAAAAACTGATGCAAAGAAGGTATTGAGGGCATTACTCATTTGTACTTCGTCTTTGGTGTATTCTCCTTTTTCATCGACTAACGGTCCAACAGTTGAAGTAACTACTTTTTTCTTTCTGATATAACTATAGAATTCTTTCGGGTTTGTTTTACTTTGATTCGCAATATGTAACTCTAAGGTCTTTTTACTTTGCTTAATTAACTTTTTGGCTTTGCGTCGTAGCTCTACAAATTTCACCCGTTCTTCGTCATTTTGTGAGGATTTTAATCTATCATTAGCAAATTTTTTAGCAAGCAGGCAGTTTGAAATATCTTTATTCCACCATTTGGGCTTATTATTATGGCCTGGACGCCGTATTTTCGATGGTATGCAGTCTTGCACTGCTTTTAGGTAAGTGGTTTCGAATAACTTCCAAGATGTATTTATGTCGTTATTGTTAATTAAAAAGCTCCAGTCAGTTTCTTTAAACATAGCTCTAAGTTTATGGAAGTTTGCTTTCTTGAAATTAGGGACTTTTTCGATGCTACTATTTGGTTCGTTACTAGTAAACTTTAAAGTGAAAGTTATCGTACGATGGTCGCTGTTACTGAATTCATCACCAACATTCAAATTCTCTATCAATTCTTCTTTTGTTGCAAGTACAATGTCAAGAACGTTATTACCACGGGTCGGCATGTAACGGAATGTGGGATGATTCCAGAAATTTGTTAATTTAGCGCCACCAAGTTTACAGTAACTAATTTCGGTTCCTTCTATATTAGGTAAGGGTTCAGGAACTTGGGAGTGTCCGCCAATGATTACTCTAAATTTCATGACAAATATAATTGGAAAATCTATCCGGTTCGAAGGACCAACATTTTTAAGCTGTTGAAAATAACTGATATTGAAATTCTACCCACCAAGAGTTTCTCACCTTCGATTATTTCAGTATCTCTAGCTTAAAATCAGAGTAGTATATTTTGTTATTAAAAGACGTATTTAGAATATCAACGTCTAATTATATCTGAAGTATGGTATATTATTGTACCTAAATAATTTACTTACGTTAGTGGAAAGATTTTCTAGTACCCAACGTTACTATAGTTGTGGACTGTACCTTATCACTGGCGATACACTTCCTTACCACACAAGCAGTCACTGTAAATGGAGACAAGTCACTCGTTAACCTATAAATACGCAAATATGTTGTACCAATATTCCGCAACTATTTAACATTATTTAGTGATTTAAGAACCGATGTTTACCTTGATATTATAGTTGGCATATGGCCTAACGACACAACATTGTTTGTTTATGTTGCACCGACCATCTAACACTCACGTATCCTACACAAATAACTTTCAATTGGCCAATCGATAAGCGCAAAGTGATAGGTAATAACTTCCGTGAGACGAAATCGATGGTTGCTAATAGACAGTGCGTGATATGTGCTCTTCACACTGCCGGTTTCTGTACTGACTTTCATCCGTCGTTAATTTACAATGTCGTTTTCCTAAGCGTTTTGTTCTATCAAATCTAGTAATTCGATCCTGTTCGAACGTTTATAATTTCCTCGAATAGTTGTGTTCGGTACGTGACTCGAGATCGTAAGGCTTCATTCAAATGCTAACCATGTACAGTCTAGGACAAGAGTCATGGTATTAACTCAAAATCTAGTAATTCGAAGCAGTCTAATTTATTTCAAACGGCTCACTGAGTTTTAGCGACCTCTAGCATTTGTGTTTTAAATATCCGAAGTTCATTGTTGTTTTAAGGTTTCCTATTGATAATTATACTCTACTACTAGAGTGTACAGTTATACGACTTTACATAGAGTATTTAAGCTAATTCCACCTTAATTTATCAGAAGATGGTATTTTAGTTTTATATGCTATTATATTTTAATTATTATATGCCCTCCATAATATACTCTTCGAGCTGTAAACATCCTCTCCTTTAATAAGGAGTAGCATTTTAGTTACATTTGAATCGTCTCCTTTCTCATAGGAGTTGCATAGAATATTATAAAATCCTTATATCCTTAATGCTAAGCCCACCACCAAATATTAATATATCTTAAACTAAATCCTGAAACTAAATCCACAACCCTGTCAGATATTCTGACAGGCATCGTCCTCGTAGGATGTTGTGCAGAATGCATGAGGCCAACACAACAACCTCTACACGTTCAGGTTTTAGAGATATTGCAGTGTGGAAAACCCGAAAGCGGTTGGCAAGAATGCCAAAGGCGTTCTCTACCGTCCGGCGGGCCCTGCTGATTCTGTAGTTGTATATTCGTTCCGGTTTCGTGAGGGATCGTAGGGGGTAGGGCTTCATCATGTAGGTGCGCAGAGGGAATGCATCATCACCTACTAAGAAGTATTCCGTGGGTGGTCCAGTGGGATCGGTAGAGATGACCTTGGCGGGTGGCAGATTTGCATTCTGTTTCTCAAGCAACTTAGACAGACTGGGGTGTGCAAAGCCACCACCATCAGACTCTGACCCTATGGCACCAACGTCAACGTAAATGAACTTGTAGTTGGAGTCAACAATTGCCATCAGGACAATGGAAAAAAACTTCTTGTAGTAGAAGTAATATGTGCTACCAAAGTTTGGGTTTCGGATCCGTATGTGTTTGCTCCTACACAATGCGGCAGATTCCATCGTTCCTCATAGCCGCTGGCAACCTCCTTCCATTCAGCAGGCGATTGTGGCGTCTTGATCTCCTGATCTCCGTAGACAGAAATGATGGCCTGGCAGGTGTCTGGAACAATTTGGCTGATGGTGTTGTGGGCAACACGAAAGTTGTATTGCAGGCTCTTATAGGAATCACCCGTAGCGAGGAAACGTAGGGTGATGGCCACCCGCAGACCAGGAGGAATGGGGTTCCGCCAGAACGTAGGTTTCCTCTGAATGAGGGGGGTGACACGTTCCACTATCTCATCCACTATCCACTATCTCATCTACCCGGGTGAAGTTTTTGTACAGTTGTGGACATTCTGTGGCCAACTCTTGCATCAGCTTCTCATAATGGCCATGTTCAGGCCTTCGTTGTAGATATGGCCACACCCACACTGTCCTCTTGCTCCTTTCCTTCTTCTTCTCTTGTTCATCTTCATGGATGTAGTTTGCTATTGCAAGCAGTTCTAACATTTCTATGTAGGAAATGATCCATTGAATGAGCCGAGTGTTATGCCTGTTCTCCGGTTTGATTAGGGAGTTCACCATCTTGAACTCCTCCAGGATGTATTCCGTGATGTTCTTCATGGTGCCGAGTCAGGAGTGGGAATGGGAACGTTGTGACCAGCCCTGCCCTTTTGTAGTTCCCAGATTCCAACCCCGACCTACGTGGTTGACAAAGACTGTCTTTGTCTGTGTTGTCTGTTCTGTGCCTACGATTGTCCGGAAACGGTCCACGTAAGTCCTACAAACTCCCAAGACGTACGGCCTCAGCTACGCAGGTCTTGTGGGGGCGTGGCCATGGGCGTGGCCTGTGTTCCCGCAAATCGGGCAGCCCAGGCGGACTAACGGGGACATGCTTACGCAAGTCGCAAGCACGTACGTAGTTCCATACGACTACATTACGTCTGACGTAACACTGGCCCCGTCACGGTACGTCTGTCGGGAAGTGCAATAGTCGTGGTCTATACGGGCGTACACGGCCGGACTACGCCCGTCAGAACACAAAATTGGCGATCACGCCTGACGGGAGCTGTCGGGAGCGATATACGTGAATGTGTGACCCCAGCATAAACCTTTAACCGTCTTGGTGGTGTAATGGTTAAAGTGTCTAAAAATCTGTGTATGATAACCCGGGTTCGAATCCTGGTGAATCACATATACGCTTTCATTAATTTCATTGGAGGTGTTTGGTGTTGTGGTGAAATTAATAAAAAATAGATTATCAGTAGGTTCAGGGATATTTCGTAGTGAGGCCGTTCTATATGATCTGTGCCCCATGAATATTCTTTCCTCTCACTTAAACATTAGGCTACCATAGTGCGGTGGGAATATGAACATGATTAGATTAATATCCAGTATTCGAGAATGGATAATAAGTCGTAGGCATGTGCATAAACCTTTAACCGTCTTGGTGGTGTAATGGTTAAGGTGTCTAAAAATCTGTGTGTGATAACCCTGGTTCGAATCCTGGTGGATCACATATATGCTTTCATTAATTTCATTGGAGGTGTTTGGTGTTGTGGTGAAATTAATAAAAAATAGATTATCAGTAGGTTCAGGGATATTTCGTAGCGAGGCCATTCTAAATGATCTGTGCCCCATGAATATTCTTTCCTCTCACTTAAACATTAGGCTACCATAGTGCGGTGGGAATATGAACATGATTAGATTAATATCCAGTATTCGAGAATGGATAATAAGTCGTAGGCATGTGCATAAACCTTTAACCGTCTTGGTGGTGTAATGGTTAAGGTGTCTAAAAATCTGTGTGTGATAACCCGGGTTCGAATCCTGGTGGATCACATATATGCTTTCATTAATTTCATTGGAAGTGTTTGGTGTTGTGGTGAAATTAATAAAAAATAGATTAACTGGGAGCCTTCATAGTCTTGGTGCTCACTCGCCTTTAGATTTGGAACTTGATTTAGAAGGTGGAGATTTGAGCACTGGTGACTTTATAACAAGATGGTCCCACAGAGCCTCATCATCACAATGTAATACCTTATGGGCATTGTCTTTGGAATAGGCATTAAAAATGTTCCTAATCTCTTTCAGTGCCACTAGGCATGACTGGTCTCTCTTGTTAAACAATTCATTCCGGAGGTCCGAGCAAATAGGACATCTCTTAGATACCCAAATGCCACGAGACCTATCAAGGCATTTAACACACTTAACACAGAGCTTATGTGCAAAGACCGGAATAAGAGAGCAAGTGGGTGTAGCACAAAGAGTGACTAGAAGCATGATGGAGCTATAAATGACCCCCCCCCCCCCCCCCCGCCGGGACCGGCCCCTTCCCCTGTAGTCCTGTGCCGCTACAGATGTGCTGTGATCTGGAAATATAAATTTCCAGGAATCAATGCTCATAAGGATAAACCGAGAGGTTCACACATCATAAACACCCCAAATACGCCGGAAAATTAGCTGTAGACCAACCGCTACTCTAATCTTCCGTTGTACTTGTTTGTGAAAAGGCCTTTATGACCCTTTCGTTGTGAGAACTGCTTACCTGCGATTAAATGTCACCGGCCCATATTAACCATTAAATTAACTAACTAATCGTCAATCAGGAGCTGAGTGATAGTTAATTACTTCACTGGATTTTTCCGCCGGGCGTTATTAGTTAATTCATGCAGCGTGAGGCTATCGGTTTGGGCGAGTTCACTCGGCCGGGCCGACATCACTCCCTTAGGAATCTGCAATTCCGCCGGGAGTCTAGTGGTACACCACACCACACCGGGTTTATTGGAACGCCTACAAGGCGAGCATCTGGCATCAATACACAGAAAGATCGCCGGAAGAAAAAAATAAATTTTGAAGGTACCGACATGTCTGAGTAAGTCAGCTGTGGGGATTGGTTTTTACACCATACCCGAAAGAGGATTTGTGGAGCTCCGATCTTACTCTCAACCATCTGAACAATTTTACCAACACACCTAAACTTCGTCAAATGCGGAAATAGCTTCACGAAATTATCATGCCCTGGTGGGGGCACGAACTCTCGACCCTTGGGTGTGAGGCAGACACCTTACCAGTTAGACCAATAGAGATATCCCACTTGGCCTGTATGGCTCAGAGTATTTCCGCATCCGAGGTCTGTTTAGGCTAGCCTACTTTCACTGACTTTACACTACTTCACCTTCCGGGAAGCGAAAGCTCCGAACAGAGAGGAACAAGCTTGAGCCGAATCGACCGAGAGTCCGTCAGAGAGATGAACGGGAATGGTAAGTCAACTTCACTGAGCGATGCATACACGCACCTACAAACTGCCCAGTTGGCAACTCGCTTGGGCGGCTGGCAACTTCCACAACCCAACCCAAGCGCGTCTCACATACACTCCCTGGTCTCTCCTCTCCCCTTCCTTGTCCTGTGGGGATCGGTTTTTACACCATACCCGAAAGAGGATTTATGGAGCTCCGATCTTACTCTCAACCATCTGAATAATTTTACCAACACACCTAAACTTCGTCAAATGCGGAAATAGCCTCACGAAAATATCATGCCCGGGTGGGGGCACGAACTCTCGACCCTTGGGTGTGAGGCAGACACCTTACCAGTTAGACCAATAAAGATATCCCACTTGGCCTGTTCGGCTCAGGGTATTTCTGCATCCGAGGTCTGTTTAGGCTAGCCTACTTTCACTGACTTACACAGCCACCAACAAAAAAAACCCACCAAATCAGTCAGAACGTCTCCTGACACCCTGCTAAACATGTATAATATCACCACATGAAAGCGAGGGTCACATCTTAGGGCTAATACACAGTATTAATTAAGCAATAAAAAATACCCCTAGCCTACTAAGAATACCCCTACTGAGGCTGGCCACGAGGCTCATGGTAATAATTACACTGAATATGTTACCCTTACCTCCGAAGAAGACACAGCAGCAGCGAACGCAGAAAACCCCACGCCCGAGGGGAAAAAGAGCAAACCAGGATTCTGGAAAGTTCCACACCACGTGTGGCAACTCTTAAACCAGAACGTCTTCTAAAATAAAATAAAATGCAACTACCTCATAGAGATGGCTAGAAGCATAGTTCTGCGGATGTAAATAGCCTCCTAAATAACTAGTATATAGCAAAGCTAAGGCGCAGAAACAAAAACAAATACACATGGCGTGCGGGTCCGAAGCGGACCGACAGGGCGCCTACACTTAAGTACCCTATTTTAACACTTCCCTGCGGACGTACCAATGGGGCCGTCAGTCCTAGCTAGTCTAACCCTATTCTATAACAACTCAGATGAATACAAATGAGCAAAAGACTCGCTAGAGTTGAACGAAGGACGAATAAAGCGGAGCACTGGTGAGGCACCTCTACACAGTACGGCCGCAGGGGAAGGAAGCAGGAATGGCGTCGCTGGGTTCAGCGTCTCGAGTAGAATCCACAAGAGACATCCACGAGTTGGAAAGCCTTAATATAACAATTATTAAGTTAATTTTTTTTTTTACGAAGTTTTTTCGTAGTGAGTACCCAATCATAAAGACGATTCCATAAGAGAATTAGCGTTGCACTTATGATGTTAGTACTCTTTCCCCTGTGGCGGGTGTTTTAAACAGGCTGACCGCGGGTGTTTGAAAGAGAGCTATTATTTAATAGGCATATCGTCAATGATGTAGGGGCTACTAGTAAATAAGACAGGTCGATGACCGGCCTCATCTGAACGCTGTCCCTCTTTGGCACCAGGAATATCCGGGACGTGAACACGGGCTGATGTGATGGAATGGGGACAATGACCTTTTTGAGGACCATCTTGTTGATGACTGATCCCACCTCTAATGAAACATGAGTTAATTCTGTGGGGATACATAAACGAGGGCGCCGGGACCAGCGCCATGAGAGGCCTTTCCGGACCACTGTCCTTGCCCATGTGTCTCGGGGCCATGCCCGGTAACAATCCCGGAAGCTGCCAGTCACAAGACTGGTATTGTCTGGCAGAGCTACTCTCGGATCTGACTCACCTTGGCGTGACACTGAGAGTGAGAGAGCTGCGTGGTGTCTCAGTTTTTTGAAGATTGGGAGGATTGTGACTCTTACTTAGTGTTAGGGGGATGAGAGGCTTTGCTATCATTGCTGCTAGATTTGCCCCTTGACTGACCCCTGAACCACCTTCCTCTACCCCTGAACTGACCACGGCCTCTCGATGTGCCACTGCTCCCAGGGGTCGGATGAGCCTTTGCTGACTGATTTGACTGGGATTGACCACGGAAGGAACTGTTGTTGTACTTATGTTTAAAAGTAGGCTCACTCTTCGGCTTGGAAGCAGTGGCATTGTGAGAGTCTAATAAGTAGTTTACTGTGTGCCAAGCATCTGGGGAGGCAAGTTTTAGTGAATACATCAGATAAAATTAACCTTTTCCCTATCTCCGCTGGGAGTCGCTTTACCAGATATACTCTCAGATCTTGACGCACCCGCACCGCCTCAAAGTGAGCCGTGCGAATATCGCCGAGAGACTGAATCGAATTCTGGAGCAAGAGATGCCTAGTCAGAGATAGTGCCTAATTATGGGTGTTATTGCCCGTGACCGACTCAGTCGTCCTGGCTAAAGAAGCCGCAAGCTGGCGGCAGAGCAAGTATTGGGACGCTAACTTCCAGGCCTTATGCCGCATTTAAAAATCTATATCAATTTGTACTTGTGTAGGGGAACAAAACGGCTCTACTAACTGACATAAATATAACTTAGGAGCACCCAAAAAGTCTAGAATGTTTCGTGGTATCCCTTCCGCCTTGCCAACTGGCATTGGAAACCAATGATTGTCTTCCGGCGGGAGCTGATGACTGCTCTTACTCGTTATTGTGCTGGCAAACAGCTGGGCTTCCTGTCCCCACGCAATCCACGGCCCTGACTCCCCACCCTCAATATGGAGAACTGAAGTGCCTGAATCGTCTCTAAAGGGAAATGTTTTTAACTCTGGGGTCATATCTTGCAAAATTTTAACATCGTTTAACCCATCAGACTTGTTCCAATCTGAAAATAATTTTCCAGATGAAGCTGGGGGTAGTGTCGGGGACTGTGCATAGACAAAATATTCAGGAGTATAAAGACTAGGGATAATAATAATAATAATAATAATAATAATAATATTTATTCAGTTAGCAATTTACAGAGTTGGTACCACATAGTATGTTACAAATATGACATGTACCAGCTTTGCATAATTCCAACTAAGGATAGCCCAATAAGGCCGTTAGGCGTATTTCCATTGGGTTCCTTGTGGGATTAGATTAGCTGGGGAAAAGGGGAGGATAAAAAGAAATAGAAAAAGGAATCGGGTAATAATACAATAGAATTTACTGTACTCTTAAGATTGTTCGCATAAACATTAACAACCTTCGCAGAATGCGGTTCAACAATAGTATTACAGTGAATGAGAATATCAG
Organism: Paralithodes platypus; assembly: GCA_032716605.1. Taxonomy (NCBI): domain Eukaryota; kingdom Metazoa; phylum Arthropoda; class Malacostraca; order Decapoda; family Lithodidae; genus Paralithodes; species Paralithodes platypus. The sequence continues at coordinate 7,977,924 of CM064499.1, read as the reverse complement.
AATCCCCCATAGATTGTTCCAAATAATCATGCAGTTTAATCTCGACAGCGGGAAGAGCGGGGTTGGTAGTGTGGACGTGCCGGCATCTACCTCCCCCGATATTCCTACCAGATGTACGACGCTTCGCCTGAAAGGTTTTATCACTCTCCACAACGCCCTTACGTACACCCCTTGATACAAATTGTAAATTTTCTGGGAAGCTAGATGATGCCTCAATAAAAGTACCATCAATAGATACACCATTCATCTCTAGACTTAAAATAAATTTACGGGCCTTCATTGTCTTAAAACCCAACAGAAGGTCCGAAGAGATGTTTAAACCCTGAAAAACGTACACTTTCTCCGTCATTAAATCCAAGTCCTCATGCAATGCTATCGGTAAGTATGTAACCCCCAATATTGAAATATTATCCCCTGAAACACTCTGAAGATTAACATCGGGGAATACAAGTTTAAACGAATCATCATGATTCAATTTGTTAAAGACAGAGCTAGACATTAGGTTCACAGGAGAACCTGTATCAATTAAAACACTTATATCTGTATTATTTACACATGACTTCAAAATGAACGAGTCAGGTGAATGCATAAGGGCACTTATCATTAACGTAGGACATTCCAGAGTTTGTGTACATTGATGTTTTACGTTACGTTTGCTTGGGAGTGATCGTAAGCTTCCCCCGACCTAGGGTGACTGGCTTTCCAATCATCCAAATCTACCTTCACTTCCGGGCAAGTTCCGGTCCTGTGATCATTACACTTGCATCTATGACAGAAAGGTTGCTTACCTGCAGTATATTCATATAGCTCCTTGGCCTTGATGTTACAATGAGGAACAATGTGACCCCGTCCCCCACAATAAAAACACATAACATCCCTGTGTTGACCAGATGCGCCAGTAGCCATTATCGCAGGTCTCTGCGCGCCCTGACCGCCTCCGCCTGCGGCCCGCGGTCGACCACCATTCCCCTGATAACGAGGCGATTGATGGTTCCATGTTTGAGAGCTGTAACTCTGTCTACTCTGACTTACTTGTGAAGGTTTATGGAATTTGGGAAAAGAACTGTTTGAGGAGAACTGCTGGGGATTTCTATGTGGTTGAGAGTTCTTATTTGGTTGACTCTGTTTAGGGAAATTCTGTTTAGGCCCAGGTTGAGCTGGGGAAACAGGTAGGGAATTCCTAACGGCAGCACACGAGAACTGAATTTGCTCGGTGGTTACACCGCTAGTATCACAAGACTTCCTAAGTTCCTTCGAGAATTTATTGAGAGACATTGTCGGAGGGAACTCGATACGTCGTGCGATCGGTTTCACGGTGTCTGGTAAGCACTAACCAGCATAACATACCCCAGTAACTTGCTCAGCTGTCCTATTGTTATCTTACTGTCCTCAAACCAGGAGTGACGAACTAGATCCTGCGACATACAATTCGCGAACTGTGAACACTGCGCCAATAATGTATCTACTGACAGATTTTTCTTTTGCTTCAATAGCTGATCGGCGAAATCATGGAATTTCGCAAATTCCCCTTTAGCTGACGACCCAAACTTCTCTAGGAATTCTAGCCTGAACTCATCGTAAGTCTTAGCATGTATGAGGTCATCGCAAGCCAAAAGGTACCCAGCTGGAGTATTCCCTTTGTCAATTTTCGAGCGAAAAATGTCAATTTTGGCCCTCTCCTGTGTGATACCCTTTGCTGCAATTTCCGTCTCTACATCATCCAAAACTGAAAAAATATTTCTGTGCTCTTCCAACCCAGTGAAATTGTGTACGGCCTGACCATGGGTCACACTTAAATGAAAAGCCTGGGGTTCGTTACCCGACATAATGACGTTATTTTCGGCAGGTGAGGGAATTACTATACTAGGCAATGGTTCCAAATAGGTGGGGGTCGTATCTCGGAAAGTCCCGCTTCTTAACACACTCTGATTAACATTTTGGTACAAAGGTGGAAGTCCCGAAGAAGCCGGATTTGCTTGAGACTCAATCTCTGAATAATGATTATCAAAATCACTCCAATAATCGTCCGAAAAATCGTCTCCGCTATCCTCAGCAATATCAGATAATTCGGGATCAACTGGATTGATAGCGGGAACCTTAGGCCTTTTGCTAAACAGTCGTTTTAATGACATGTGGAAATTTCACTTGATAAACATATAATATATAAAATCCTCCCATATATATAGTAAATCATTCCTGTAAAAAAAAACCCAGCACAATAAATCTTGAATCTAAATACACCCTATTTTCCTATTTTGCACAAATTAATTAATTAATTAAAAGGCAGTGATAAAAACAAATGAATTACACAATTGAATGAATGTATTGAATTAAGATTGGTATAATTTTATGGATAGAAATATGCACTGAAGACCTCCAGTAACACGTTACCTCTTCAATGTCACGCCTGGCTGTATCGTATATCCTCACTCAAACCAAGGAAAGATACAACTGCCTGCAGTGCCTCTGGGGTATGCTAGGCTGAAGAGAATTGTTGTGAGTTAGCCGCGGTGGAGCTTGGGTGGTTTTCAGTGCCGGCGATGTACAGAATTCGGCCTCAAACCACTGTCACTCAACGTTGGTCCTCCTAAGTCAGGCTAATCACACCACACGTCGGTACCATATCCATGTAGACTCCTCCTCCATCAGACAAAGTTGAGGATTCCCTGCTTCCGCCGCAAGAATATTTTGACGAATTTGCGACCAGCCCCGTAGTTGTGTGGGGGAGCGTTGCAGGCAGGGAGGGCTACTTGCCAGATGTACAAGTGTTTCAGCCCGCCGTGTGTGAATTATATATATGTATACAGACTCCAGTGACTTGAATTAAATACTTTTAGTAGCTTTAGCGGTCAATTAATCGACACATGAGTGTAGCCTCTGTTGTAACAAAAAAAAGGACCACGCGCTGCACACCATGTAAGCTTAAGCGAATAGGGTTAATAATGGTATCAATTCCCCTATATATATGCTGCCACCATCACAAGTTTACCCTGGGATTAATTAGATAACTCAAATGAATGTTAGATAAACGGTAAGGTTAGGTAAATGAAACTTGAGAATAATTAAGAATAGTATAATAAAATATATCTTAAGACTTATTCAGAAGTACACTAATATATTGATTGTATAAGTATTCGTATCAGTACGATTAATTCAAGTATATTATATAGTCTGGTTATCACACACGGAGCTAACCTCTGACCCTTCGATGAGCGAGCCGGGTTCTCTCTTGTTTCTCTCCTCGCTCTCTGGATACCCACCTTTTATTATGTTGGGTTACGCCCCTCTTTATGACGTAAAACCACTCATTATCATTCACGTGTACATCACGACCAATCCTAGTACCTGTCAATAATGACGTCATAAGGTGTGGCTTCCAACGTGACCTGTTCTGGGTAACTTTCCATCAGAGCGGTCACGTGTAACCAACTCTATTGTGAGATCTCGGGAATGCTGACTAGAAGCTGACGTCTACTTAAACCTCAGATTCTAGGCGCCCAGTACCACTTGCCTCCATCATATACAGTCGGTGTAAGAAATATATGTTTACTAATATGAGTAGTTGTATTAAGGTTATAATAGTGAGATATACTTTAAATATGTATTCTAGTGTTTAAGTAATTCATGGAGTAATAGTTGGATATATTGGAGTATCTAACATATTTTAGAGAAAGTATTTCTAGGGGGTTATTTTAAGAAACCTTACATCCTATGGTAAATATCAGTAATCCGTAATCAGTAATCATTTCAGTTTGGTTTGCCTATCTCTTATGTCGTATTTAGTAGTAGACATAAGCTTGGTGCTCCCTTCTCGCAGCTGTCCGGTTCAGGTGTTCCTTCAGGCTATGTCTGAAGGAATACAGTGTTCTCTTTTTACGGACTGACTGGGGTAGGTCGTTCCAGTCTTTGATGGCAGTGAAGAAGAATGTTTGCTTACCCTGTCCTTGGATTCTCGGGACCTTAAAATTAAACATCCTATCTATCTATCTATCTATTGCCTGACGCCGTGATCCCCGAAGGGGTGGCCACGAACGAACCACCCCCATGCACCTCTGTCCCCAGTCAGTCGACGCCCCTCCCCCCAACCAGCACCGCCCTCGTTCATGTACTTCCTCACTCCATCCTGTTTCTTGTATTATGTCCACTCCTCTCATTTGCTTTAACAAAATCACTCTTAAGATACTCTGGAGCTCTGTCATAGAAAATTTTGAAGGCATTAGTGAGCCTGATTTGTTTGGCCCTGTCAGAGACATTGAGCATACCTAGTGACTGAAGTTGTTCCTGGCCAACATGTGATCTGGGTCCTAGGTTCAGCATGAACCTAACCATTTTATTTTGAGTGACCTGAAGTTTGTGCTGTGCTGATTTAGATGATGCAGAGTACCAGGATGACAGAGAATAGTCAAAATGACGTTGAACAAGCGCTTGGCAAAGGGTCTTTTTGGTCGCCGCTGGCAAGCATCCCACCTGTCTATACAGGTATTTTATACGTGCTCTACAATTACACAGGATAGATTCCAAAATTGTTTCACCTGACAAACTCGAGTCCAGGTTTAGTCCGAGATATTTAACTTGTGACACTGTTGTTATAGGAATATCATTACAGTTGACCGAGAAGCCCACAATGTCTTTCAGTTTGCGTTTTGTCCCACATAAGATGGCTTCCGTCTTGCCCAGGTGAAGAGATAGTCTATTGTCCACTAGCCATTCACTACATGATTCTAGTTCTTTGGAAAGTGAAGCGGCAATACTTATTGGGTCTTTTCCTGAAACCAGAAGCACGCTGTCGTCAGCATACAGTAATAATTTACACGAGACGCTCAGTTCCATGTCGTTCACATAACAGAGAAAGAGTAAGGGACCAAGGATGCTTCCCTGTGGGACCCCACAGTTAATTGGCATAGGATCAGATATATTATCATCAATTTTGACTCTTTGTGTTCTACCACTAAGATAAGATTTAAACCAGTTCACAGACCCAATGCCCATTGCTTGTAGTTTATTACATAGGATATCATGGTCTACTGTGTCAAACGCTTTTTGTAGATCAAGAAGAACCATACCGGTGTAGTTACCTTTAGACATTTCTTTACGAATGTGATCTGTTAAGTGGATGAGACAGGAGTCAGTCGAGTACATGCATCTGAAACCCGATTGAAACTTATAAAATAGATCATTTTCTTTGAGGTAGTGTTTAATTTGGGTGTATACTGCACTTTCAAGGATTTTAGATACAATACATAATATGCTAACTGGTCTGTAGTTGCCAACTTCTAGTTTATTTCCTTTCTTGAATAGAGGGGTTACAATAGCTTCCTTCAGTTCAGTAGGTACAGTGTTGGTGTTAATTGACAGGTTGATGATGTGGGTTATGGGACCTGCTATACCAATGGCTCCATCTCGTAGAAATTTGGCAGGAATTTTGTCTGGTCCTGTGCTTTTATGTACATTTAGGTTAGAGAGCTCGTCAAAAGTGTATTTTGGTGTAACATTTTGCAATCCAAATGTGTTCGGGTGTATGCCTTTATCTCTGTAGAAATTTCGAAAGGTGGCTGTTGTTGTCGTGTATTTATTGAGAGGTTGCGGTAGGTTCTGTGCAAGTGTGTTTGCTATGGAGGTGAAGAAGGTGTTAAAGTAGGTTGAAATTTGTCGTTTATCGTGGCAAACCTGATCATTAATGTTGAGAGCAATATCAGTCTTAGACGAATCCCTTGCCTTGTTGCTGTAGCCTGTTGTTTTTAGGTGCCTCCATAGTTTCTTTGGGTTATTCTGATATTCCTCTGCCTTATTGTGGAAATAATTAGTTTTCGCTGATTTGATTTTTCTACTTAGTTTATTCCTGGCCCTGTTGAACTCATGTTTCAGACCTTGATCCTGTCTATGTTTCACTAGCCTTTTTAACAGATTGTCTCTGTATTCCAGATGGTATAGTATGTCATTGTTGATCCATGGGTCTGACCTTGCTTTAATTCGTATGTCTTTCAGAGGAGCTGTTTCGTCTAGAATGTTTGTGATGATGGTTCTGAAGCCAACCCCTGCGTCATTAACGTTTGTACTTCCAAACACTGGGGACCAGTCTGTATTCCATAAAATGTCCAGAAATGTTTCTTTGTTGTAGTTTCTGAGTGACCTTGTTTTGATAACCTTGTGATTCTCTAGGGTAATTTTTGTGGTTTTCCGTGTGTAATATGTGACGAAGTGATCACTTATCCCAGTCTGTATAACCTCTGATTGGGATATTTTGTCCTCTCTGTTACAGTTTATGTGGTCTAATATTGTGGCAGTGTTCTCAGAGATACGTGTGGGGGTTGTGATGAGTTGTTTGTGATTGTGCATTGTCAGTATGTGCCTATATTCTCGTACAAGCCTATTATTTCGTTGTTTGTAACACAGGTTAAAATCCCCTAGTATAATGGATTCATTCCGTGGGTCTAGCGATGACAAAGTTCGTTCAAATTTGGTCAAGAATTGTGTGTCGTCTGGTGGCCTATAGCACACCCCAATTGTGATGGGTCTTGTCCTCGGCAGGTGTAGGTCGATCCACAGAGCTTCGTGATTTTCTACATGGAGGTCGGTCCTAGTTGTGTGTGTGAGGTTGTTTTTTACATACAGACATACTCCTCCCCCTTGCCTATTGCGGTCATTCCTAACCATGTTGAAACCTTGAATGTTTATTTCACCATCGTTTATACTTGAATCCAGCCAGGTTTCTGTGATTGCAATTAATGAAGCTTTGGCCTTATTAGCTAACAAGTTTATTTCTGACAATTTATGGTACATTAATCTGGCGTTAATGTGGATAAGATGTTGGTGAACACTCTGTATTCATCTTTGATTTTGAATGTGTCCTGGCTGGATTCTGAGTTGTTAATACTTGGTTCATTTACATTTATATTCGGTAATTAATGCAAGGCACACATGTTGCAAAGGAATTTCCGTTCTTCACTGTTGGTCTTCTTAGAGATGCACTTCATGTGAGCTACATTTTTACACTTTACACAGTTTTGGATCTTCTGACGTCGTGTTATGATAGATTCACAAATAAAACAAATGGGTGCGCAATGTTGTACAGCTGAGTTCCTACATTTAACACATTCAACTTCGTTTCTACTGTTAACGTAAGTACATCGGTTATGAACAATTTCATTACAACTGTTGCATTGTAAAAGTGAACTCCTATTGTTGAAACCAATATTACAGACTATACATAGTTTTTTCTTACTGTTTATCGTACGTCTGGAGGTGTGGTTTGGTCCGCGTCGATCAGCTGATTGTGCGGGAGACGGCGGGGGAAACTCGTGGTCGGGCTGTGGTTGGATGCTGTTGTTGTTGTCCTTGGTCGTTGTTGCTATTTCACTGGTGATGCGGTTGAGAGAGCTACCTGCTTTTTTAGTTGTTCTAGTTGCATGTTGAGCTACTTGGGTCGTCGATATCTGTGGTAGTGATGATCGAGTTGAGGATAGTGTTGTGTTGGTAGGGTGGTGGCACTGAGGAGGTGGCTGCCTGGCGGCCGTGGGTGTGTGTGTGAGCTTGAGGGGTGCCCGCTTGTTGTAACAAATTTTACTGCTAGGCGCTATTGAAATGTCGGTGTCTGCCTTACTTGTTTGGTGGTGAAGTTTCTTCAATGTTGAACTAGGGCCTGGGTTGGTTTGATTATAACATCTAACACATCACCTGATTGATTCTTAGCCCGTAACTTCTTACCTTCACTCATCTCCACAACCCAATGATCTGGTACCGGGCTTTTACCTGCTACCGTCGGCTGCGCGACCTCGGGGCAAGTGGGCGTAAGAACTGACCAGGACTTATCAGGTCCATATAACAGAGGCATAGGGCCCTTCTTAGACGGAATTGATCTATCAAGGGGAGTCGGAATTAATTCAGGCAACAATTTAATATTGGATGGCAAAATAGCTGTGGAACCCAAAGGGGGAACCACTGGAGTGACTGGTATTGGTGGATCTTGAAAATTAACTTGTGGTTGAACCTGAATCTGCCCTAGAGGTCGCACCGCCGGGGCTACATGTGCCGCCACTTTAACCTGTCGCTCTTCCCTCACACTTTTCATAAACAAACGCCACTCCTGAAACTCTTCGTTGGTCACTGTAACTCCGCCTTCCTGGTCAGATGAGGACGCCGGCTGAGACACATCTGAGCCTTGCGTTTCTGAGAGGCGAGAAGATGTCCGTTGGCCAGACAGGATCTCCTCGAGGTCTGCATCATGGTTTTGCAATGTGACACCTGGTGGCTGGGCTGGGGGGGCTGGTAAAGCCTCCGACCGAGACTCGCCAGCCCGGACCGCAGTGTCACGTGTTTGTGTCTGTGTGACAGGAACTCTAGGCTGAGCTATGTCATCCAAGTCGAGATCCAGGACGTCGTTGGTGTCCATGAGCTCAATGAATGAGTCTTGTTCTGAAGAAACAGTTTCTTCTTTGTGACGACTAGAACGTGCGCTGCTGCCTCGATCCATCCCTAGTACCGGAATAAGTTGGGGCTCCTGCCTTACGGCCGGCGGCACTGGTGGTAGTGCTCTTAGAAGAGTCTCGCCATGACGAAGATGGTTCCGGTTTAGGAGGTGGCAGCTCAGCTGGTTTCGACGACGACTTCTTAGAGTATCTCTTCTTGTCCTTCAATTTATCGTCTCCCTTAGCTAAAGCTGCGTTAAAATTTGGACGGTGCTTGTTGGACTCTTGTTGTATAAGAGGCTAAGCAGATCTTAGGGTGTCAATAGGAGAACGGAACCTATGACGCCGGGAAGATGAAGCAGACATCCCCGGCGAAGTCCTGTCCGAGGTCCTGGATCGTTTGGGTTGGCGGGAGGAAGCATCCCGAGTAGTGGGTGTATCGGAATTAGTGGTAGCTTTCTTTCTCGCACTCGAGCTACTGGCAACATAATGGGTAGGCACTGGTTTAAGTAAGTCATCTAACAACAGATCATCTAATTGTAAAGCTTTATGTGCCACTGTCTTGCAGTAAGTTACGAACACAGATTGAATATGTAGCAAAATTGTCTTACACTGCTCATCCGAGTGAGTGATTAAACCGTTTCTAAGTACTGAACACTGAGGACATGATTTGGCCAGCCAACGACCACATGATCTGTCTAGGCAGGGTATACATTTAACACAAAACTTATGTCCAACTACAGCGAAACTTGCACAATGAGAGCCAGAACAAAACGTAAACCCACTCGGATCCATGGCTCCCTCCCGCCGGGGGGGAAAATGCTTATCCTCCTAGACGTCCAGGGTGTAGACCTGAGGGAGAAAAATATCAAGAATCAATGCTTATAGGGACATGCTAGGCTGAAAAAGCTAAAATAATTTCCAACGTTAAAGAGAAAGAAAGAGTTGAATAACACTATACAATCTTGGTTCCCCTTACGTGAAGTATCATTCCAAATGTTACTTCTGAGTATCGTGTAGCATACCAGATATTACGTGAGTATTAACTTCTTACCTAAGTGACCAACACTGACCTAATCCCATCTTAGAGAAGTACAGATCCCGGCAACCAATGCTTACATGAATCTAATGTCCTCTCAAAACCCGGCAGAAAACGCCATGATATAAGCTACACAGATTACTGAGATGCTCAAGATAGGAAGGGGTGAGTTCATATTCAGCTCAGCTGTTTGATCCCGGCGGAAGTGGCTCCCCACTGAATTCCGCTAGGATAACGTGATTAGTACCAAGCTACAAACGTCTTCAGTTAGGCCTTGAGGCAGGGATGTCTTGAGGGTGTTGGCAAGCCGGGGGGCCCTCATAAACGTATAAAGTAAACTTTCAGCCTCCCCAAATTTTACTTCCGCCGGCATTACTAAATAGAAATATTCCAACCTATCCTGTGCCAAACAAGGATAATATGAAATGACTTTACTCTAGGTGCTTCCGGTAAAGTACCGCGTGAAGTAGCTAGAGGCACGTTGTCACAAGTCTCATTTAATCAATCCCGCCGGAAGGGCCATACCTCCCAGTAACTGATAACACAACATGCACATATTGTGGCATAGTTATACATTAATTCAATAATCAATAAACAACACATCCTAGCCATAACTAAAAAAACCTACAGGAGGCCAGCTAGATGGGGGAAGACAGTAGAGCTCCTTATATATAGCACAATCACAAACCTGCAATCCAGCGAAGACCCAAACCCAACACGTAGCTATCAGGAAGCGTAGGCTGAACAGCGTCATGGCTCCGTGCTAGACCCCTCAGCTAAGTGAGACAATCTAAAATGCACGTGCCCTCGTGGTGTAGATAAATACCGCAGCACACCCATAATGGGCCGAACAGCGGGTCCCCGGTTCACTAAAAGAAGCCTCATGACAAAGATAGACTAAATAAGAATGAACTAGGATAACAAAAAACACACACACGTGGGAGCCTTGCCTTATCACAACAAGGCCTCCTCCTAGCAAAAACTAACCTTTAAGCCAAGTACCTGGATAACCGTCTCCTAGGGCAAGTGGTTAAGGTGTACACAGCCTAACCTAATCTATAAGCTACCCTGTCCTCAGGATATAGCATGTACATATGAGAAAAGACTCACTAGTCACGAGGGCAGGAGAAGAATGAAGGGAGGCTGCGCACACCTCGCACGTCCGACTCGGTCGAAGCCTAGGAGAATAAGAAAGATGATCGCTCTGAGGGACTGAGATGACATGCACATTAGACAGCAGAAGCCTGAGAAGCGCAATAGCTGGATCATGTTTATTTGTATTATTATTGATTATTTTTTACTAGATTTTTCTAGTAGTGGTACCCACATCATATAGGACGAGTCCGTGAGTGGTTTTGTTATATTTAAGAGTGTTTCACTCACGATGCGTGGCAATCGTATTTGTTCTCACTCCTAGGCGGGAAGCTTGAAAGGCAAGCCTGAGTTCAAAGATTGGCCATAAACAATGTTAAGGCGCATCGTCAATGATGAAGGGGCCACTAATAAATATACAGATTAAATAACTAACAGAGAAGAAGAGGCAAATCAACAAAGAAGATGCGACAGAGAAACAACTAAAAGAAGAGAAAGATATAATGATGAAAGGAGACCAACTCTATTGATGATAAGCACTTTTTTTTTTTTTTTTTTTTTTGGTCTATATTCCAACTATTCCCTCTCGGGCATAGGCTGAGAGCCTATACATTCCACCGCTCAACACGGTGAAGCCCGTGAGGTCTTGTTCCAGTCTGGGGAGTGAGACATGTGAAGCATCCATCATAGCTCGAAGCAGCTCCATCTCTGAAGCGGCTGGTTGCTTCGCTCAAGTGCTTCACCGTCTCACCCTCTAGACTCAGACCCTCACTCTCAGAACGCCACCTATTGAGCAGTGAACTCACTAGGCATTGTCCCCCTGTAACATATTTTGAATATGGGAATATTCATACAGTGTTATTTAATCAGGGAACAATGAGGGTATTTTTTTGGCATTTCGGTGGGCTTTGTGGTAATGCACTGATACTAGGTACAGCACAAATTCAATCCCAATAATATCTTCCCATTGACATAACAGGATTTGAACCCGGGTCCATTGGATTACCAATCCAGTGGCATGACCACTCCACCACACCTCCCCTACATTGTCCCATGCTATTCATACCTTACTGAAGCCCGAGTCACAACCATTATGACTGAATGTCCCCCGACACCAGGAAAGACGATTTCCAAGACTAGGCCTACAGCTCCTACAAAACCACACCAGAAAGGAAGACTAGTGTTCAGTCAAAAAGAAAAGGACTCCTTCCAACAGAGATACTAATAATAAACACCTACATATTACCATACTATGTTCACCTACCTTCTATATGCTTTTATCTACTAGACTAAAAACACTAGTTAGCTAGATCACCATTATATTAGTTCCCTAAGATGTTAAATAAGTTCCTCTATTATTATATTATTAAGATGTAATCAAGTACATTGTATTTTGTATGTACGATACTAATGTTGATCAAGACCATTGTCTTCACAATATTAATATCTAAATTGCCAACCTACAATGCCCTTAACCTATGATAAATTACTCACAAGAACCAAATATAATAAGTTGTTCCGATATAAACTTATGTCATAACTTTTTCTTTCTTATGATCATGATTAACTAGAAATACAACCATTATACTATGATACCACCACTACCTACTTATGCAAAATCAATATAATACAGAGTAAATACAATATTTGTCTTATTTTCTCCCACAACATATATTCACATACCTTCTCATTACTACGCTATTATAATAATAAGCAAGCCACCCTGTCTTTCTTAATGTATTAGATTCACTATGCTACAAATACTATACCTTGTATGCTGGGCATCCTACTAACGTTTTCAGAGGCTCTGTCACGCTGTTTATCGCAAATAACTTGATTACAAACTGTTGGATATGTATAATACTTTGGAAACGTGTTACTCACACCCTGTGCTAAATTTCGACATAAAGGTGCATCACATAAAGTTTATAATTAAGGCACTATACTCCGAACATCATCACAAGTGTCCAGCTTGTGGAAGTCGTGGCCAGACTTATCAGCCAACCAACGAAACAACGTATTCTATAGGCTCCGCCTTCCTTACCCCCACCTCCTTCCTCCATAAACCCCACACATTTTGTATGGGAATGTAAATTCTCCCTATCCTCATCAACTTGTCTTTTGTGCATTAATGACCCATGTATATATAACGGATAGGCATTAATGAAGATAATATAAAATATATCGCCTCCCCGCTCAGGTATCACCCTCCCTCTTCCTGCCTCCACTGTCTCTCCCCCACCCCCTCCCCTCTGATTCCCCCTCCCGTCCTGTTTCTCACTCGCCCATTCTCGCTTTCTATGTATGTTGTTATTTTTATTTATTTTGTTCTCTAACTCTCAGTGGTACAGGTAATTTAAAATTGTAATTGATTTCAGCTGATAAAACTGTTCAGAGTAAATGTGTGTTGTACTGAATCACATTGCCATTCATTACTATAGGATTAGATTTTCGTATACCAGTCAGTGTAGCTAAGGCTACTCACCGGAGGTAATATATATTTTATTATGTTATCACCTTTGAATGTAGTTGAAGAAATGAAGCAGACATGATGGGTGAATAAATGACACAAGTTTATTTGATAAGTATATATTTTATTCGTCGTCACTATCCAGGAATATGTTGTCCTCATCATCACTATCAAGGTTGATGATGATAGGATTCAATTGTTCGTGTACATTGTCTGTTGCCCAATACTCTTTCTCAAAGGCTTGGGAACGTCGGACCGCACCCTCCCACACCTCACGGGTTACACAAAGCCTTGCTTCCTTCAGCCTGGCCTGAAGGTCTGCACTGGTGAACCGGCGTAAGGAGGAGCGGACGTGGCGTTTCATGTGTCCCCAAACCTGCTCGATGGCGTTCAGTTCAGGATGAGCGGGTGGCAACCGGACAACCTCATGGCCCCAGGAGCGGATGATTTCATCGACTACGTATATTGATTTTGGCTTGTTTTTCTTGCATAGTTGTAGAAGCTCAGGGCGCGTGGAGTGTGATGGGAAGGATATTTCGCGGTGTTCCAACCATTTTCTTAAGTCTTCTTTCTTCGTAGAGGTGGTGGGGCACCGACTCTCCTCTGTCAGCTGGCTGTGATAAGGCGCATTATCTACCACCAGTACGGACGGCTCAGCCAGTGACGGTAGGAGTTGCGAAGTAAGCCAGCGGCAGAACAAGTCGCTATTCACTTCCCCATGGTAGTCGCCGCTGGTGTTCTTAGTTGGAAAGCAAAGAAACGCATCCTCGACAAAACCCTCAACTGTGCCAGCTGCGAGAACCACCAAACGCTCCCCTTCCCCGGACGGTACATGACGGGTGTATGTGGCACTGTTGGAAGGTTGAGTGCTGTCTACCCACGCCATGTTGTGGTTCATCCTGGTCGTGAACCAAGTTTCATCAAGGTACACCACTTGTCTACCCTCTTCCCGGTGTCGTTTGAGTTCCCGGAGAGTACTAATTCGACGGCACACAGTGTCAAGGGTCTCCTTCCTCACATAGGTGTTCTTATGGATGGTCTTGTAACGGAAGCCCATGCTGTGGATGAGTCGCCACACTAATGTATTGGAGGTTCCCTCCGGGACGAGGCTTGACATTTGTAAGTCGTTTGTCAGGGAATGAATGGTAAGTGCTTCGCTGGCAGCAAATTTGGCGTAGATGTTTTGACGAATGGCGCCAATAGTAAAACTGTCAAAGCGGGCCGGGGTTGTTGGTTGTGGGACATTCGATGTCTCAGGGTGATGCTTAGAACTGCGCGACACTATCTTCCTCACCGATGCCCCACTCATGCCGATGACCTTCCCGACCCGCTCAAACGGCCTGTAGATAAAGGCAATTATGAATATCTGATAGGCCACAAACACAATTAAGTATCTGTCGGTGATCAAGATAAGTTTACTGTGGCTATATCATGTTTAATCGTAATATTGTGCTATAAGTAAAATAAAATACAATATCTTAATCATGAAATGGCTCTCATTTCTTACGTAGGCACCCAAGAGCATCCAAGACGAAGCATAGCCAAACTACTATATAACACATGCAATTGTTTTATTTGACTACCTATATATTTCATAATACTGGATATCTTTCATCTTCACATCTATATCATAATATTATCTTAACTACAATATCATACCACCACTACGATATCTTATCTTCACCTCTATATCTAATCTTCAGTGAAATGTGATATACAGAATCACAGTATCATATTCGAAAATATCTTACTTTCTTTATTTCTTATCTTAATATACACTATATCATAACTTAACTCTACTTAATATAGTATAACCAAAATACTGATATACTCTCATTTTATTATGCTGAGCCTATCTGTACAGTCCATAGGGCCGTACTTTTAAACCTTCTGCCTAGCCTGGCGATAAGCAATTTCCTACTGTTACTACACAGTGAGATGGTTCGCCAGCCCTGGCGAAAGGTTTTAAAAGTACGGCCCATAACACTTTCAGCCAATGCTTGATTCCATATTCTCATCAGCTCATATTCATGTATCTTTCAAGAATAATTGTGGAATTGTACCCTTCCTGTTCTGAATGTGTAGGGCTCACCGCCTCATTATACTGTCAATGAATGGGATGGAAAAAATCGCCCATATTATTTGTAATTATGTGATGTGGAAACTTTAACCACTTACCTATTTAAACTGATTTGTAGCCGATTGTCAGTTTTCTCCTTGTTGTATATAGAGTACAACCGCATAACAAATGCATTCCTACAGCCACGTGGACAACTTAACATTCTCGCCATGACGGACCCCGTTGACTCTTGCACAGCAACTGACTGTGTTAAAACACTTCTTCCATGTAACCATTTCACACGAATGAAACAAAGCACTCCCGAGTTGCAACAAACTATTTCAATCCCAGCGAGAGGGTAGGAGGGGAGAGGGAGACTGTAACGGAGGGTTAGAGGGGAGGAGGGGAGAGGGAGACTGTAACGGAGGGTGAGAGGGTGGGGGAGAGACAGTGGAGGCAGGAAGAGGGAGGGTGATACCTGAGCGGGGAGGCGATATATTTTATATTATCTTCATTAATGCCTATCCGTTATATATACATGGGTCATTAATGCACACAAGACAAGTTGATGAGGATAGGGAGAATTTACATTCCCATACAAAATGTGTGGGGTTTATGGAGGAAGGAGGTGGGGGTAAGGAAGGCGGAGCCTATAGAATACGTTGTTTCGTTGGTTGGCTGACAAGTCTGGCCACGACTTCCACAAGCTGGACACTTGTGATGATGTTCGGAGTATAGTGCCTTAATTATAAACTTTATGTGATGCACCTTTATGTCCAAAATTAGCACAAGGTGTGAGTAACACGTTTCCAAATTATTATACACATCCAACAGTTTGTAATCAAGTTATTTGCGATAAACAGAGCCTCTGAAAACGTTTTTTTTTTTTTTTTAGTAGCTCTCATTTATTCCGAGTATCCTTCAGCGTAGCGGATACGCTCGCCAGAAGTACCAACCTCAAGAAATGCTTGCTCGTGTATATGTTGTTATATTGTCGAGGCCACTGGATCCTACCCCCTTGTAATCTTGGGGGTAGGTACTGGGAATGGTCCCGAGGTAGACTGGAACCGGAGTTCTGGGGTGGGGGGTGGGGGGGGGGGAGGGGGGGGATGCTCATTTGCCAGCCAAAATACCCTACTTATGAAAATACAACCTAAAAAGAAACGTAAGTCCGATGAATAAAAACCGCACAGGACAAGGACAAATGCCCCCCGCAATCTCAGATTTTCTAGTGAGAATGTTGGTAGTTTGAATCTGCGGGCGAATGAAGTGGCTGAGATGTGTGAGAGGAGGCGAGTGGACGTCTGCTGTACCCAGGAAACACTCTGGAAGAGGCATGGGGTACAGTGGATTGTCGGAATAAAGAAAAAATATAGGATATACTGGATGGGAGTGGAGACTGATAAAGTGAAAGGAGGAGTGGGTGTTCTGGTGGCTGAAGAGCTGGCGGAAAGTGTGCTTCAGATTACGAGAGTTAGCGAAAGGCTGATTGTTCTGAAATTGAAAGTTGGTGAAAGAATTCTGAATGTGATATCTGCATATTCCCCACAGGCTGGTCTACAGAAAGAGATAAAAGAGGACTTCTGGAATGACACCGTCAGTGTCATTTCAGGCCTCTCGGAGAATGAAATAACAATCGTGGGGGGGGGGGGGGGACCTCAATGGTCACGTGGGAACATCTGCAGATGGATACGAGGGGGTACATGGAGGATATGGTTACGGAAGGAGAAATCTGGAAGGCGAATATATATTGGAGTCCTGCGTTGCACTCAACATGGTTGTGTGTAACACAAAGTTCAAGAAAAGACAGAGCCACCTGATCACATATAACTCTGGGGTCTCCAGTAGCCAGATAGATTACTTCTTGGTTAACAGGAAAGACTGGAAACTAGTTCGAGATGTAAAGGTCATCCCGAGCGAAGAATGTATCCCCCAGCATAAGCTACTTGTGTGCGACATGAGCTTATACAGAGATCCTAAGTGCAAGAAGGTATACATACCCAAAAGGAAAGTGTGGCTGCTGAAGGACAAGGAAGTTAGGGATTGGTTTCATAGTGAACTGGAGGAAATGAATATAAATATGGAAGCTAGGCCTAACGATGTAAATAGTCAATGGAACTTTTTTAAGCATAGCCTTATCGCTGCCACTGACAAAGTCTGTGGGAAAACAAAGGGTCACCCCAGGCATAAGACCTCCTGGTGGTGGAACGATGAGGTAGAACATGCTGTGGAAGAGAAAATGAGATGCTTCAAAGCATGGAAGAAAGGAGGCAGCAAGGAGGAATACCAGGCAGCGAAACGAACTGCCAAAAGAGTTATTTACAATGCTAAAAATCGCATTAAGGACCTGGTCGTCGAACAAGTGTGTAACACTGACAATCCCAATGGGATCTTCAACCTAGCTAGGCGAGTTAAAAATTACAGTAGGGATATTATAGGTGAACAGTGTGTTAGAAACGATAATGGGAAGATTGTGTATGCAGAAAATGAAATCAGAGAAGCATGGAAGGTACACTATGAACGATTGCTAAATGTAAAGTTTGAATGGGATAAGGAACAGCTTAGTATCGAAAAACCAATATCTGGGCCCCCTCCTTTGATAGCACCAGCTGTAGTGAGCGACGCAATCAATAAAATGAAGGACGGTAAAGCTCCAGGTTGCTCTGACATTGTCGCTGAGATGATAAAAGCCTCAGGGGAGACTGGTGTAAACTTAGTCACTGAGTTGATAAACACCATTATTAAAGATGAGAAAATCCCAGAGGATTGGCTCAAAAAGTGTAATAGTAAATATATACAAAGGAAAAGGGGATGCGCTAGATATAGGAAATTATAGGGGCCTGAAAATGCTTGACCAAATCATGAAGGTCTGTGAGAGAGTCCTTGAGGGTTTGACCAGGCAAAGCATCTCTATTGATGATATGCAGTTTGGTTTTATGCCGGGACGGGGTACAACCCATGCTATCTTCATAGTCAGGCAGATACAGGAAAGATACTTAATAAAAGGCAGGGATCTTTACTTTGTGTTTGTAGACCTGGAGAAGGCCTTTGATAGGGTGCCTAGAGATGTTGTGCAGTGGGCTATGAGGAAACTTGGTGTGGAAGAGTGGCTGGTGCGTGTGATAATGAAGATGTATGAGGATTCGCGAAGTGCGGTTAGGGTGAAGGGTGTACTGAGTGATGAGTTCGCAGTCCGTGTTGGAGTCCATCAGGGTTCAGTGTTAAGCCCCCTCTTCTTTATTATGGTCTTGGAGGCATTGTCTAGAGTTTTTAGAGGCGGACTCCCGTTGGAACTGTTTTATGCAGACGATTTAGTTCTAATAGCTGACAGTATGCAAGATGCTGAGGCCAAATTCAGAGACTGGAGAGAGGGCATGGCGAGCAAGGATTTAAGAGTCAATATTAACAAAACCAAGGTTATGCATTGTAGATTGAGACGAGGCAATGTGGAAAAGAGCGGTGCATACCCATGTGCAGTGTGTGGAAAGGGAGTGGGCGTTAACTCAATTCAATGTAGCATCTGTCGATGTTGGGTACACCATGGAAGTAAGTACTGTAGTAGAATAAAGGGACCCCTGCCGAAGGATAAGTCAGAAATAGAGAAATTTGAGTGCGTAGTGTGCAAAGGCGAGCTTGTGTTAAGTGATGATCCTGTGGCTGTGAATTTTGGAAATGAGTCTTTGGAGCTGGTGAACAAGTTTTGTTACCTAGGAGATACCATCTCTGCCGGTGGTGGGGCCGAGGCTGCCACTGTTGCTAGAATTAGGTGTGGCTGGGGGAAGTTCAGAGAACTGTTGCCAATCCTGACCATGAAAAGAATGCCTCTCCTCCTGAAGGGAAAGTTGTATGCCTCATGTGTTAGAAGTGCAATGACGTATGCCTCAGAAACATGGGACATTAAAGTAGAGGATGTCAACAGAATGGAGCGTAATGAGATGAGAATGGTGAGATGGATGTGTGGGGCCAGGCTACAGGATAGAATAACAAATGTTGAGCTGAGGAGACGTTTAGGTATAAAGAGTATTAGCGAGGTGATGCGTACAAGTAGACTGGGATGGTATGGACATGTGGAGAGAATGGATGAACAAAATTGGGTGAAGAAATGCAGGTCTGTGATTGTGGAGGGAGCTGCACCAAGGGGTGGACCGAGGAAGACCTGGGATCGGACTATACGCGCCGATCTCAAATCCAAGAACTTGACAAGTGAAGCAGCCCTTAACAGGGTTGCCTGGAATGCCGCCATTAGGACAAGAGACTGAAACTGCACTGATGTGTGGAACACTTACTCTTAAAATTGTATGTTTGTATGTATGTATGCCTAGAGAACCATCTCTTTTATCCTTTTTCCAAAATAATATGATAACCCCTTTATTACCATATTCCTGTATATTGATTATAACCATATTAGAATGCCCCCTTTTATTAAATACTCTGATACGCATTTCTATCTTCACTTATTCCATTGTCATCTCAGCCATAAAATCAAAACCCCCAACGACTTCACCATGACAAAAGTTGTATTATACGGAGAACCCCATTAACCTGTTCTGTTCTATGGTATGAAGAATAAGCATTTACCTAATCCCTTTTTATATAAAATATGACCATTGTATAGTACTCCCTTCTAACTGAGTATTATAATAAAGTAAAGTAGATGTAACCTCCCAACAGAGCAAGAAGGACTCTCTATACCACCAGAGAATGCGCGCTCGCGCCCTTGCTCCCTTCAAGGGGTGAACGGATACCCTGCAGTAATCGTCAACATTATGCCAGGGAAATCTGAAAGGGTTAAGCAATTTTGAGGCTTCTTATTACTGGCATACCAAGTAAGGAACCTCAAGTTCAAGAAAAGCAGTATGCCTTTGCTTTACGGTCCCGATTGTTCATAGGTGACTATAATGGCACAAAATCCAGCCATGGCACAACCGACAATTGCGGGGGGGCTCCCAATACCGAGTGAGTGGGTAATCCAGATGAATAAGAATAGAAACATGAGGGCAAAAGATACACAGGGTCATTTTTTGGATGTAGCTGTCAAAGCCATACTTAATGTTTATTCCTATGAGTATTTCGTGTATTCCCCCACTCCAGCTATTCCTCCTGCCTCCTCTGCACGACTATTTGCGGATTGGTCCAAGACTGACGGCATGAATGACATAAAGGTCCTAGCCACGCTAACGCCGGAACTGGATACATTTCCGGTGAGCAACCAGTCCGGCAATCCAGTCCTGCAGGTGACAGGTAGGTTCAGGCCCGTGGGTGGACTGGGAAATTGAGGCGCAACAGTTTGCTGCAACTATAACGTCAAAATCCTCCCACCAAATACCTCAAGAGAATCATATTTGGTTCTCGTTGCCTATAAATAAAGCAGGGGGAGTTCCACCTGCTATTTTTTATTTCCTTGCCACCCCTAAGTTGGCTTTATGGGACCTGCAGGAGCCCTTTTCAACTCCTCCTCTGGCACATCTGGATAGAGACTTTAAACTGAGACATAAAGCCTTCAGGCTGTTCTTCCAATTCTTGTTAAGTCGCCAAATAGCCCAGTCCCTCAACAGAACAATAGATGCTATTAATGACACGAATGTTAGGAAGGCCACGGAATTATCCTGGCGGATGCTATTACAAAACTCAATTCAGTCTCTGGGCGACGTCAGGATAGCCTTGATGGAGGCTGTCCGCGCACTTCAGGACCTACGGGTCTATCTGGTGAAGAAATGGCCGGACGATATTGGTTGCCGGGTAATCCTTTCACCAGTGTTGACGTCCTCTTTGCTTTGCCCAATACTTGGAAAACTGTAATCAATATGGTAGATACTGTCAAGCAGAGTGCTTCCCAGGCTAGGAAAGACCATTTTAAGTTTCCGAAACCATATTCCAAGCCCAAAAGCAGTGCTAAACCTCAACCTAGTGGGTCCAAACCCTTTCAGAACCATAAGTCTCCTCCAGCACAGGGAAGCACTCAGCCCAAGTTTCAGCAGGGAAAACAATCAGGTAAATGGCATAAGAATCAACCAAAACATAGATTAGGTCAAGGATCGACGTCTGCCAAAACTAGTCAGCCGTCTAACCCTACCCCACCACCATAAAAAAACTAGTCACCTCACAAACTCTCTCACTCCCGGGGCCTGGCGAGGGCGAGTTGGAGTCGAGGGTAGTTACGCCGGACAAGCCCAGTCAAGTAACCTTTGTCATTTCGGGTGTGTTATCGGGCTTGGCCCCGGCGGACTTGGGCAAGGACAGTGGTACGCAAGGGCATAACCTGGCGGTGGCTCCAGCGACCTCGTTTACGTCAACCACTAGAAATCAATCATGTATCTTTAGAGGTGGAGACACTCGTCCAGGAAATGATCACGAAGCATATCATTGTCCCGGTCAATCCAACTTGCCCAGTTTACACGTCCAGACTTTTTCTCGTACCGAAGAGGGACAGCATCCAGATGAGACCAGTCGTAGACCTGTCTTGTTTGAATCGACACATTCACAACACAAACACATCGTTCAGAATGCTCACTGTGAATCACATCAGGCTAACACTTCCGCCGCAAGGTTGGATGTGTTCGTTAGACCTGACAGAAGCCTATTGGCACGTCCCGGTAAACAAAAGGTTCCAAAAATTCCTCGCTTTGAGGATAGAGCATCAGACTTATGTCTTTCAGAGAATGCCATTCGAGTTGAGCCTTGCACCGAGAATATTCACGAACTTAGTCCAGCAGGGCCTCATGCCAATATTAAATCAAGGGTTCAAGTTCCCCCCTGGGGGTTAGGGAATAGAATATGCCCCACGTGCCTTCTGCGTGTCGTAAGAGGCGACTAAAGAGGTTGGGTCGGCGGGCTTGCAACCCCCACCCGGAAAAAATATCGAAGCAAGGAAAAACGAACGAACAGCCTCGGATGCGGACGGAACCAACGTTGACGAACCACGACCGACTAAGGACATGCCTTCGGACATTCTGAGAATGGCTACGTGGAATGTTAGTGGCATGAATGATGGCACAAAAGAGAGAGAGGTTCTGGAAGTGTTAGTGAATGCCAGGCTGGATGTATGTGGAATGACAGAGACCAAATGGAAAGGTTCAGATGTGAGAGAGTGGGAGTGTGGAATGGGTGTGTGTGCTGGAGTGAGTGAAGGAACAGCGAGAGAAGGTGCATGTTTGTTTGTAAGTAGCAAATGGAAGGAATGTGTAAGAGAGTATGGGTCTGTGGATTCAAGGATTGTGTGGGTGAGAATGAAAGTAGGAATACAAACGTGGGTGATTGTATGCGTGTATGCCCCGACAGAGGATATACTTGAAAGAAAGAAAGAGGAGTTCTGGATGAATGTGGAGGCGTGCCTGGAGAAGTTTGACAAGAACGAAAGAATATTTCTGATTGGGGATATGAATGGTAAGGTGGGTGATAGGAAAGTTGAGGGAGTGGTGGGAGGGTGGGGGGTACCATCAGAGGTGAATGGGAATGGTAGTGCACTTGTGGACGTATGTGTGGGGAGGAGGCTGTGGATAGCCAACACCTTCTTCCGACACAGAATGATCCACAGGTACACGTGGAAACGGATGTTGACGATGAAGGATAAGACAGTGGTGGAACGAAAGTCATTGATTGATTATGTATGTGTGGATGAACGAATGAAGAAATCTGTGATGGATGCTAGGGTGTATAGGGGTATTGGAGGGGGTCTGTCTGATCATTATGTAGTGGTAGCTAAGGTTAGGATACAAAAGAAGTGGGTGAGGAGAGCGGGAGGGAGGCGAGAGGAGGGTGGAATGGTGAGGAGGGTGGAGAGGTTGCAGGAGGAGGAAATCAGGGAGGAGTACAGGAGAGCAGTGGAAAGACGACTAGGTGGGTTCGACATGGAAGTTATGGAGGAAGTGGAGGAGATGAGCAAGGTGTTTAAGGATGAGATCTGTGCAGCATGTGAGGAGGTGTGTGGAGTGAGGAGAAGAGGGAGGGGAGTGAAAGGTACAGCATGGTGGACAGAAGAGGTAAGAATAGCTGTGGAAGAAAAGAAGAAAGCATATAGAGAGTGGTTGGGTAGTAGAGGGAATGAAGATTCCGAGAGACAGAAACGAGCGAGGTACGTGGAGAGTAAGAGGGTGGTGAAGAGAGTAGTGAAGGAAAGTAAGAGAAGAGTAGATGAGGAATTTGGAAGGAATCTGAGTGTAAAATGGAGGGAGAGTAAGAAACTGTTCTGGAAAGAAGTCAAGAAAGTTAGGGAAGGTAGCAAGGGAAACAGTAAGGGTGTGAAAGATAAGAATGGGAGAATGCTAGCCGAGAAGCAAGAGAGAGTCGAAAGATGGAGGGAGTACTTCAGTGAGTTGCTAAATGAAAGGAATGAAGAGCCAGCAAACATAGCTGGATATGGTATGGGAGGGAGAAGAAGAGAAGTAGTGGAGGAGGAGGTGGGGATCAGGAGGTCAGAAGTGTGGGAAGCCATGAAAAGAGTGAAGTTGGGGAAAGCACCAGGAACAGATGGAGTGTGTGGGGAAATGTTGAGGTATGGTGGTGAGATAGTGATAGAATGGGTATGGAAAATGTGCAAACTAGCATGGGAGAAGGGGAGTGCACCCGATGACTGGAAGACTGGCATAATAGTCCCCCTATATAAGGGCAAAGGGGAAAGAGGAGTGTGTGGTAACCACCGAGGAATATGTCTTCTAAGCGTAGTAGGGAAGGTATACAGTAGGGTAGTGATTGAGAGAGTGAGAGTGAGAACGGAGAAATGGATAGGCGACGAGCAGGGAGGTTTTAGGAAGGGAAGAGGATGTGTAGATCAGATTTTTACCCTGAATTGTGTTGTGGAGAAGTATCTGGAGAAGAAACAAAAGGTGTATGTTGCCTTTATGGACTTGGAGAAGGCCTATGACAGAGTGGATAGAGAAGGTTTGTGGAAAGTACTTAGAATATACGGAGTAGAGGGCAAGTTGCTGAAAGCAGTGAAGAGCATGTATGAGGGTGCAAAGGCGGCAGTACGTGTGGAGAGTGAGCAGAGCGAGTTCTTTGACCTGAATGTTGGTTTGAAACAGGGGTGTGTGATGTCCCCGTGGTTGTTTACTGTATATATGGATGGAGTTATGAAAGAAATACTATCAAGAGCAGTGGATGTTGGTGTATCGCTGAAAAGGGAGGGAATTGAGTGGAAGCTACCTATACTGCTGTTTGCGGATGATACAGTTCTGATGAGTGATAATGAATGGGAGTTGCAGGGTCTGGTAAATGAGTTTGGAACAGTGTGCGAAAAAGGGAATTTGAAGGTAAATACGGGGAAGAGCAAGGTTATGGTCTTCGAAAGGGGTGAAGTCACAGAGTGTGAGGTGAAGCTGAACGGTCAGGCTATGGAGATCGTCAACTCTTTTAAGTATCTGGGCAGTGTGTTGAGTAAAGATGGGACTATGGATGAAGAGGTGCGGGAGAGGGTACAACAGGGGAAGAGGGTTGTAGGAACGCTAAAAGCAGTAACAAAAAATAGGGTGGTCAGTATGGAAGTGAAGAAGTCCTTGCATGACAGTGTGGTAATCCCGACACTGACTTACGGAAGCGAAGCATGGACGTTGGTTGAGAGACTCAGACCAAGAGTGAGAGCAGTGGAAATGAATTACTTAAGGAGTGCGTGCGGAGTTACATGGAGGGATAGACAGACTAATGAGGAAGTAAGAAGGAGGTGTGGTGTGGAGGTAGATGTGCTGGAAAGTGTGAAAAGGAACAACTTGAGATGGTTCGGCCATATGGAACGTATGGAAAGCGAGAGAATGACTAAGAGGGTGTATGAGAGCGAGGTGGAGGGACAGAGGGGGAGAGGTAGACCGAATATGAGGTGGAAGGATGGAGTGAGGAAGTACATGAACGAAGGTGGTGCTGGTTGGGGGGAGGGGCGTCGACTGACTGGGGACAGAGGTGCATGGGGGCGGTTCGTTCGTGGCCACCCCTTCGGGGATCACGGCGTCAGGCAATAGATAGATAGATAGATCAAGGTGTTGTGGTACTTAGACGACTGGCTAGTGGTGGTGGAGTCAGAGAGTCAATGCAACATCCATGTCACTCAAATTATAAACCATGTTCAATCCCTAGGGTTCAAGGTCAACTTGGCAAAGTTGAACCTTATTCCCACACGGGTAATTCAATGGATAGGGCTGGTCTGGGACACAGCATATCTTACTCTCAGTCAGAGTGTGGACAATCGCAACAGATTTCGAAAGAAATTGTTTTTGTTTCTCCACAGTCTGACTACCACGAGAAGGACATGGGAATCCCTGGTCGGCTCTCTCAACTGGATTCAATTAACTGTAAAGTTGGCCCGGTTGAAAGTAAAGAGATTAATCCTGGAAGGAAACAAACATTTCCCGCTGTTGCCGATGGGAAAGTTGTGGCGAATTCCACCGTTAATTCACAACTTACTACAGTAGAACGGCATTTATTCGGCATTCAGAACAGCGGCATGCTCAAAACAACGGCACCAATCGGCCAGGCATTAATTAGGTATAAAATCAGAGAAAATGCGGCAAAAATGAATTCAAACCGCCCGCCATGCGCATCGTCGATCGCCGTCACACTCGGCGTCGTCTGCTTGAGGGGGCATCACACTGGGCCAAATTCTCGCCATTCTCCGATCACCAGTCTCCATTTTCTGCCAGTAGTGCCGGCAAATTCTATCACACACGCCAAGCGTCCTGGCTGCGAGAGTCTGCGACACAACAATAACAATGTCCGATCTTAGCATATATTGTGCCGTTTCACCTATACTGTAATGTATAGTAATTTTGGATTTACATCTACAATTATAATGCAATATGACTCAATCTACACGTTAATGTAATTTTTTTTTAATATGAAGCTTAATATGAGGAAATTTATATTATGAACTTTTCGGAGGTTTTTTAATGTTTTCGATTCATACCAATCACCGTGGCGTAGGCTATAGAACAGTGGTTATTTAGCTGTAAGTGGTGTAGCTATGTTAGCATTAATTCACCTTGAAAATTGTTTATGTCTACCAGCAGCCCTTCTCACAATCAAAACACTTAATTTTGTAGCAAAATATATATTTCGATCGTTATATTGTGGTGTTTTACTTAAACTGAAGAATAATATGGATTGATATTGACAAACTTTGTGTAATAGGACCCAATCTATACATTAATGTTGCTATGTTTTGCGTTTGAAGCTTATGTTACAACCCAAAGTGTCCCTCTAGACTCCTTCGGGGCCAAATCTTTAACTAAGCTAGTTCCACTAGTCTCTCCAAACTTTGGGTTGTAACATATTCTAAAGGTCACCCTCTAGACTCCTTCGGGGCCAAATCTTTAACTAAGCTAGTTCCACTAGTCTCTCCAAACTTTGGGTTGTAACATATTGGGGGCCTGTCCGGGATCTTTTCTGATTAATCTCTGCACTTCATTATATGAATTGGGTTTTCTAATGTTCATAGTAAATTCATAAATTTAATTATTTATCTTTACGTCACGATATCTTTAGCCTGAATTATTATATTACTCCTGATGCTTAAATACATTCCTTTCCCTTTAGTCGGTTTGTGCATTTTAGAGGTAATAGCTCAGGTTGGTCATAAGTTGGGGAAGTTCTGTGGTTTACGAGATAGTCAGAATCACTCGTCATCTCAAATCCTCATATTCATCCATGTTCATTAACACTAGGCAGACGGTGGTGGACATTGTGTATCAATCTCTTAATCTTTCATGTGACGAAATTAGCGTTTTCGCACATCGGTCACCTATCTGAGTCACCCCTCTTTAAGTAGAATCTCTTCAGAATAGGAATGACCTGTTAAACTAGTCTTTTATAGCAAATCAAAACTATAGGAGACCATCCACGATCACCTAACATATATCTGTAACTAGAAGTAGGATCTCCTAACGCACATAAATCTCATGCCTTCTTCCTTTAGTTTCGATATCAAGGGATCGTGTCTCACGAGGTTCACTAATGGTCAGGTTCTTGCCTGTCGTCCTTACTTATCAACCCTCCTGTTGTTGTCGACCATAGTTCGCTCAACAGGTGGGAGTTACTCACACTAATCATATTGATTTGGGATATTAGTGTCAACCTGACTATTAGGTAACCCGTCTCTACTAGGAATATCCCTAGTCCATATAGTATGCACTTGTTAATGGTTATCCAGGGTTAGTAATCTACCATTTCCGGTAACTATAAAGCAAGTCCATATTAGTCAATATTGCCGTTCATTCCAGTCTTTATATTATACAACCAGTGAAGCTATAGTAACCCCATCCTCTATACATTAGCTGTCAGTCTAGTATAAATTGAGCGGTAATCTTCTCTACCTCATCTAGTCTTAATTAAAATCAAAATGGCAAAGTTTAATGCTAAACAATTTTGTCGAGAGCCCTCTATAGACAAACTTAAAGGTCAGGTGATCTCCAAGGATGATTGGAAGTTTATAGCTTATTCCTTTGACATAAGCTATGAGAGTTCACACACTAAAGAAATTCTGAAAAACACAGTCATAGAAGAACTGACAAATAGAGAAATCTTACCTGCTGAAGCTGTAGATTCACTTACTCCCATGAGTAGTTCAATGATAATGGCTGATAATGATGAAGATTCCCAGAGTACCATACAGGAGAACTCCCAGGGGAAACACTCTCCATCTCCTGAGCCGTGGTCAGAAGTCAGACTAGATTTTGAAAGGGAAAAGTTTCGGCAGCAGCTTCTGGAGAAAGAGAAAGATCGGCAACTAGAACTCTTGAAACTTGAGACACATCAACGGGAGAAAGAGAAGGACAGAGAACTAGAAATTGCTAAAATT
The DNA here is from genome assembly GCA_032716605.1 of Paralithodes platypus. NCBI lineage: Eukaryota > Metazoa > Arthropoda > Malacostraca > Decapoda > Lithodidae > Paralithodes > Paralithodes platypus. The sequence goes on along the minus strand of CM064499.1, from coordinate 7,950,081 downwards.
CAAAACTTGGAAGAAACAAAGCGCCTCAAAGAAGAGAAATTACAGTTGCAGAAGACCGAAATGGAAGCCCAGAAGCCAAGATTCCAACTATCTAAAAACATCTCCCTAGTACCACCCTTTGACGAGAGTGACCCAGAGAAATCTTTCTCCACGTTTGAGAAAACTGCTGAACACCTTAAATGGCCAAAAGAGGAATGGCCATGGCTTCTCCAACCCAAACTCGTAGGAAGAGCTCAGAAAACTTTCAATCACCTGGAGGACGTTAATGACTATGACTTTGTAAAGAGCGCTATATTAGATGCTTATGCTATCACCGCTGATCATTACCGTAGAACTTTTCGGAACTACATCAAGCCAGAAAAACATACATTTTTGGAGTTTGCCATGGATAAACTACGGATGCTTAAAAAATGGTTAGCTGCTAAAAAAGTCACCACCTTCACAGAGTTAGTTAACCTTGTTGTTCTAGAGGAGTGGAAGCGTAGGTTACCGCCCAGTATGCTAGTATATATAGAGGAGAAGGGAGTGAATGACCTTACCAAGGCTGCTCAATTAGCTGACAGTTATGCTTTAATCCATAGGGTTGTACCAAGCTATGATAGGACAAAAACCCCAAATGTGAGATTCTCCTCAAGCTATAACCCTGTGTCTAAGGTCATGTCGCAAACAAATGCTCCCAAAAGCCCATCTCAAAGTCAAGGAAAGTCTGAAGACTTCTGCTCATATTGTAAACAGACAGGGCATAACATCATGCAGTGTACACATCCTAAGTGTAAGACCTCTGCTGCATACAAACTCACACTTGCCTCTTCTCAAAGACCTCAAAAACAAACAAAACCTTCTGGGGCACCAATAACATGTATACATACCCAGAATGCCTCTTCTGATCCTTTTTCTGCCTTTAAGGTACCTGGAACTGTCTCTCTTCCAGATGACTCACAGACTTACCCAGTTACCATCTTAAGAGACACTGGATCAGCCCAAAGCTTGTTGTGTAAGACTGCCTTGCCTTCAGTTGAGAACCACTACACTGGGGGAAAAGTTACACTTAAATCTTTAAGCTCTGGTCATACTGCAGACATGGCTGATATACAGATAGGCAGTGACCTGATCCAGGGGTCAGTTAGAGTAGCCGTCTTGGATACAGATCTTCCTATTCCGGGGGTAACTTTCCTTTTAGGAAATTACTTGGCTGGACATGGGATGATTCCTGACATGATAGTGAGAGACAAACCCATGTTACACAGTCCTACTGCAAAGCTAGATCAGGAGAAACCACATATTTTCCCGGTTTGCGCTGTCACCCGTTCACAAACTGCTGCAGTGTCTAATGACTCTCTCTCACCCTCAGGTCAGGATACCTTGTTCACCCAGATCATGTCTAGGGAAAATCTCATACAAGCTCAGGAGGCAGACACTTCACTTGCTAAGCTCAGGCACATTGCTGATGACAAAACCATAAATGGGAAAAACCCTAACATCTACTATCACAAAGGGGTCCTTATGCGTAGTTTTCACCCGCCTGATAGGCCTGACTCAGATACTTGGTCTATAGTACATCAGGTAATCATCCCTACCTCCATCAGATCTGCTGTAATGGGATTAGCTCATGACGGAAACTCTGGTCAATTGGGACAGAGAAATACATACAGAAAGATCCTAGCTCATTTCTTTTGGCCTAACATGAAAAAAGATGTAACCAAATTTGTAAAGTCTTGTCACACTTGCCAGATAGTAGGAAAGCCAAATGAGACCATCCCTAAAGCTCCACTTGCTCCTATCCCTGTCACTACAGAGCCCTTTGAGAAAATAGTATTTGATTGTGTAGGGCCTCTTCCCAAAACTAAGAAAGGGAACCAGTATCTACTTACCGTAATGTGTGCTGCAACTAGGTATCCTGAGGCTTTCCCTTTAAAAGATATCAAGGCTAAGACTATTGTGTCCCATCTGTTGCATCTTTTCACAAAAGTAGGCATTCCTAAAGAAATTCAGAGTGATCAGGGGTCAAATTTTACAAGTAACCTAATGAAAGCAGTACTGAGGGAGTTAGAGGTAGATAAGAAGATAGCCACTGCGTACAGACCTCAGACCCAGGGTTGCCTAGAACGCCATCATCAATCTCTGAAATCCATGATAAAAAAGTTTTGTTTTGAGACTGAGAAAGAGTGGGATGCAAACATTGACTGGCTTCTTTTTGCCGTTAGAGAGTGCCCTCAAGAGTCGCTAGGATACTCCCCTTTTGAGTTGCTATATGGGCGTCAGATCAGAGGCCCTCTAAAGGTCTTGAAAGATTCTTGGTTTGTGGAAGTATCTGATCATCCTTCTCGCACAGTTGCAGAGTACATAAATGAGTTAAAACTTCAGATGTCAAATGTAAGAGCGCTAGCACTGGCCAACCTTGAAAAGAGTCAGTCAAGAATGAAAACCCACTACGATCGCAAGTCTGAGAGTAGAAAATTTAGTCCTGGAGACAAAGTCCTTCTCTTCCTGCCCATTCCTGGTAGTCCATTAAAAAGCAAATTTTGTGGCCCATATGTAGTTTCTCAGAAACTTTCCAAGCTAAACTATGTTGTTCGCACTCCTGATCGAAGGAAGGATCAAAGGATTGTTCACTTAAACCAGATGAAGGCGTACATAGAAAGGCCGCTTGAGGAGAATACCCCAATACTAGCTGTAAATACTGTACCACATTCTGTACCAGACTCGTGGGAATTGCAAAAGGTAGGAGACTCTGATGTGATTGAGTTTGGTGATCTTCCTTCTCCTTGTGGGAGCCCAAAGAACAGCGAGCTATTATGTACCTTAGATCAATATTTGTCGGACATGTCGCCATCACGTAGAGATGATCTTAGGAAATTGCTTGTAAGTTACCCTTCAGTCACATTGGATGTCCCTGGCTTTTGCAAGGACCATCATCACGATGTTATCTTGACCTCACCAGAAGTAAGACCTATCAAACAATCACCATACAGACTAAACCCTCAGAAGCAAAAGATCATGAGAAAGGAAATTGACTTTATGTTGGAGAAGTCCTTAGTGGAACCAAGCCATTCCCCTTGGGCGTCACCTTCTTTATTAGTCCCAAAACCAGACGGTAGTAGTAGGCTGTGTACTGATTACAGGAAAGTAAATGCAGTGACAGTCCCTGATGCATATCCACTACCTAGAATTGATGACCTAATAGATAAAGTAGGGGCTGCTAAGGTAGTATCAACCATAGACTTGCAGAAGGGGTATTACCAAATTGGGATGACCGATAGAGCTAAAATCATCTCGGCTTTCACCACTCCTTTTGGGCTCTTCCAATATAGAGTCATGCCTTTTGGCATGATGAATGCTCCTGCCACATTTCAAAGGGTCATGTCATATACTATTCAGGATTTAGAAGGTGTAGACACTTACTTAGATGACATCGTGATTATTTCAGATACTTGGGAGGATCATCTTTCCAGACTGGACGGGCTGATGGAGCGCTTGGCTGCTGCTGGATTCACTATCAACCTAGCCAAGTCCTGCTTTGGACGTGGATCAGTGACCTACCTTGGCCATGTGGTGGGTCAGGGTACTGCACGTCCCAAGGAAGCTAACGTGGAGACCATCACCGCCTTTCCCCAGCCAACTGACCGCAAATCCATCATGCGGTTTTTAGGGATGTGCGGATTCTACCGCAGATTCTGTCCGAACTTTGCTGCCATATCAGCGCCCCTCTCAGATCTTACAAGCCCTAAAATTAAGTTTGTCTGGACTCCCACCTGTACTGCTGCCTTTGACCAACTGAAGTGCCTCCTTTCATCCTACCCGGTACTTCATGCTCCTGATTCCGCATTGCCTTACCATCTTCAGGTTGATGCGAGTGATAGAGGAGTCGGGGCAGTACTTCTGCAACCAGATAAGACAACTGGCGTCCTACATCCTGTCTCTTACTTCTCTGCCAAACTGAAGAGACACCAGAGGAGTTATTCCACAGTGGAGAAGGAGTGCTTGGCGATGGTATCAGCGGTGAAGAAGTTCGAATGTTATCTCCCTCAGCACTATCCACCAATCATCATCCATACTGACCACAACCCTCTTACTTTTCTGCACAAGATGAAGAACAACAACCAACGACTTCTCCGGTGGGCTCTGCAGTTACAGGAGTACCATCTCATTGTTCGCCATATTCGTGGGGTAGACAATCTGATTGCAGATGCCTTGTCAAGAGATCTTCCACCTACAGCGGAGCCTATTCCTCCTCTCGCTACCTAGTCCTCTTTGCTCCCCTTCGAGGACTTTAAGGGGGGAGGTGTCACGGACCTATAGGCTCTGACTGTACGGGTTCACTTCCACCCTTCAAACGCATCAACCAGTCTGAGATCGGGGTCGGGGCTTCAAGCAACCAAACCAACAGAGGCCCGAAACTTCGCATCTCTTCGCTATCTCTACTCATGAACACCAGGGGGTGGAAGTTTCTTTTCTGGTCACATTAAATCTACCGTAGTCCATGACGGGACGGGAATAATGAGTGGGGTCAGTGTTATCTTAGACTTTCTCGGTGCAACGTTCTCGGGAATATCGCTTCCAGAAAGCGTTGTTTTAAAACTCCAGGAACTACCCCCCTTCGGTTTGACTACGGGAGATATCGTGACTATAACTTATATTTTCATTTTGATTTTCTTTTTTGTTTTCATTTTGTATAAATTAAATATTTTGCATTAATATTAATTACCATTGTATTTGTTTTATTTGTTTTATAACTTTAAATTATAATTATATAATACATAATGGTTTTGTTATATTACTTAAATTTGATTTTATTATATTAACAAAAATTGTGTATTCTTTTCTTATCCATATATATTTATACCCTAATGATTAAATGAAGTGAGAAAGATTAACCCTATATAATATCCAGAAGACTATTTTGAAATCTGATTAAAATACGAGAACAACTCTTAAATTAAAATATCATCTTAGTAATAAATATTAAAATATGAGAACTACTCTTAAAGAGACTTTACCTTAATACAAGTACTAAATTAATAAAAGTACTTATCCATACTGAACACCCTTAATACTAAAGTTCAGTCTTTGTGTTCAACCTAAAGGTCACCCTCTAGACTCCTTCGGGGCCAAATCTTTAACTAAGCTGTTACTAATATGTTACAACCCAAAGTTTGGAGAGACTAGTGGATACGCGGGTACTAGTGGAACTAGTGGGTTGGAGAGACTCATTATTCCCGCCCCGTCATTGACTACGGTAGTTTTAATGTGACCAGAAAAGAAACTTCCACCCCCTGGTGTTCATGAGCAGAGATATCATTGAACTTTAATTTGAATTACATATTTATTGAGTGAGACTTCGAAACTCTGCTCGATCAAAATGAGAGGGATAGAAGTAAGAAGGATATTGGGATGCGAAGTTTCGGGCCTCTGTTGGTTTGGTTGCTTGAAGCCCCGACCCCGATCTCAGACTGGTTGATGCGTTTGAAGGGTGGAAGTGAACCCGTACAGTCAGAGCCTATAGGTCCGTGACAGTTTGGTTGCTTGAAGCCCCGACCCCGATCTCAGACTGGTTGATGCGTTTGAAGGGTGGAAGTGAACCCGTACAGTCAGAGCCTATAGGTCCGTGACACCTCCCCCCTTAAAGTCCTCGAAGGGGAGCGAAGAGGACTAGGTAGCGAGAGGAGGAATAGGCTCCGCTGTAGGTGGAAGATCTCTTGACAAGGCGTCTGCAATCCGATTGTCTACCCCACGAATATGGCGAACAATGAGATGGTACTCCTGTAACTGCAGAGCCCACCGGAGAAGTCGTTGGTTGTTGTTCTTCATCTTGTGCAGAAAAGTAAGAGGGTTGTGGTCAGTATAGATGATGATTGGTGGATTGTGCTGAGGGAGATAACATTCGAACTTCTTCACCGCTGACACCATCGCCAAGCACTCCTTCTCCACTGTGGAATAACTCCTCTGGTGTTTCTTCAGTTTGGTGGAGAAGTACGAGACAGGATGTAGGACGCCAGTTGTCTTATCTGGTTGCAGAAGTACTGCCCCGACTCCTCTATCACTCGCATCAACCTGAAGATGGTAAGGCAATGCGGAATCAGGAGCATGAAGTACCGGGTAGGATGAAAGGAGGCACTTCAGTTGGTCAAAGGCAGCAGTACAGGTGGGAGTCCAGACAAACTTAATTTTAGGGCTTGTAAGATCTGAGAGGGGCGCTGATATGGCTGCAAAGTTCGGACAGAATCTGCGGTAGAATCCGCACATCCCTAAAAACCGCATGATGGATTTGCGGTCAGTTGGCTGGGGAAAGGCGGTGATTGTCTCCACGTTAGCTTCCTTGGGACGTGCAGTACCCTGACCCACCACATGGCCAAGGTAGGTCACTGATCCTCGTCCAAAGCAGGACTTGGCCAGGTTGATGGTGAATCCAGCAGCAGCCAAGCGCTCCATCAGCCCGTCCAGTCTGGAAATATGATCCTCCCAAGTATCTGAAATAATCACGATGTCATCTAAGTAAGTGTCTACACCTTCTAAATCCTGAATAGTATATGACATGACCCTTTGAAATGTGGCAGGAGCATTCATCATGCCAAAAGGCATGACTCTATATTGGAAGAGCCCAAAAGGAGTGGTGAAAGCCGAGATGATTTTAGCTCTATCGGTCATCCCAATTTGGTAATACCCCTTCTGCAAGTCTATGGTTGATACTACCTTAGCAGCCCCTACTTTATCTATTAGGTCATCAATTCTAGGTAGTGGATATGCATCAGGGACTGTCACCGCATTTACTTTCCTGTAATCAGTACACAGCCTACTACTACCGTCTGGTTTTGGGACTAATAAAGAGGGTGACGCCCAAGGGGAATGACTTGGTTCCACTAAGGACTTCTCCAACATAAAGTCAATTTCCTTTCTCATGATCTCTTGCTTCTGAGGGTTTAGTCTGTATGGTGATTGTTTGATAGGTCTTACTTCTGGTGAGGTCAAGATAACATCGTGATGATGGTCCTTGCAAAAGCCAGGGACATCCAATGTGACTGAAGGGTAACTTACAAGCAATTTCCTAAGATCATCTCTACGTGATGGCGACATGTCCGACAAATATTGATCTAAGGTACATAATAGTTCGCTGTTCTTTGGGCTTCCACAAGGTGAAGGAAGATCACCAAACTCAATCACATCAGAGTCTCCTACCTTTTGCAATTCCCACGAGTCTGGTACAGAATGTGGTACAGTATTTACAGCTAGTATTGGGGTATTCTCCTCAAGCGGCCTTTCTATGTACGCCTTCATCTGGTTTAAGTGAACAATCCTTTGATCCTTCCTTCGATCAGGAGTGCGAACAACGTAGTTTAGCTTGGAAAGTTTCTGAGAGACTACATATGGGCCACAAAATTTGCTTTTTAATGGACTACCAGGAATGGGCAAGAAGAGAAGGACTTTGTCTCCAGGACTAAATGTTCTACTTTCAGACTTGCGATCGTAGTGGGTTTTCATTCTTGACTGACTCTTCTCAAGGTTGGCCAGTGCTAGCGCTCTTACATTTGACATCTGAAGTTTTAACTCATTTATGTACTCTGCAACTGTGCGAGAAGGATGATCAGATACTTCCACAAACCAAGAATCTTTCAAGACCTTTAGAGGGCCTCTGATCTGACGCCCATATAGCAACTCAAAAGGGGAGTATCCTAGTGACTCTTGAGGGCACTCTCTAACGGCAAAAAGAAGCCAGTCAATGTTGGCATCCCACTCTTTCTCAGTCTCAAAACAAAACTTTTTTATCATGGATTTCAGAGATTGATGATGGCGTTCTAGGCAACCCTGGGTCTGAGGTCTGTACGCAGTGGCTATCTTCTTATCTACCTCTAACTCCCTCAGTACTGCTTTCATTAGGTTACTTGTAAAATTTGACCCCTGATCACTCTGAATTTCTTTAGGAATGCCTACTTTTGTGAAAAGATGCAACAGATGGGACACAATAGTCTTAGCCTTGATATCTTTTAAAGGGAAAGCCTCAGGATACCTAGCTGCAGCACACATTACGGTAAGTAGATACTGATTCCCTTTCTTAGTTTTGGGAAGAGGCCCTACACAATCAATTACTATTTTCTCAAAGGGCTCTGTAGTGACAGGGATAGGAGCAAGTGGAGCTTTAGGGATGGTCTCATTTGGCTTTCCTACTATCTGGCAAGTGTGACAAGACTTTACAAATTTGGTTACATCTTTTTTCATGTTAGGCCAGAAGAAATGAGCTAGGATCTTTCTGTATGTATTTCTCTGTCCCAAATGACCAGAGTTTCCGTCATGAGCTAATCCCATTACAGCAGATCTGATGGAGGTAGGGATGATTACCTGATGTACTATAGACCAAGTATCTGAGTCAGGCCTATCAGGCGGGTGAAAACTACGCATAAGGACCCCTTTGTGATAGTAGATGTTAGGGTTTTTCCCATTTATGGGTTTGTCATCAGCAATGTGCCTGAGCTTAGCAAGTGAAGTGTCTGCCTCTTGAGCTTGTATGAGGTTTTCCCTAGACATGATCTGGGTGAACAAGGTATCCTGACCTGAGGGTGAGAGAGAGTCATTAAACACAGCAGCAGTTTGTGAACGGGTGACAGCGCAAACCGGGAAAATATGTGGTTTCTCCTGATCTAGCTTTGCAGTAGGACTGTGTAACATGGGTTTGTCTCTCACTATCATGTCAGGAATCATCCCATGTCCAGCCAAGTAATTTCCTAAAAGGAAAGTTACCCCCGGAATAGGAAGATCTGTATCCAAGACGGCTACTCTAACTGACCCCTGGATCAGGTCACTGCCTATCTGTATATCAGCCATGTCTGCAGTATGACCAGAGCTTAAAGATTTAAGTGTAACTTTTCCCCCAGTGTAGTGGTTCTCAACTGAAGGCAAGGCAGTCTTACACAACAAGCTTTGGGCTGATCCAGTGTCTCTTAAGATGGTAACTGGGTAAGTCTGTGGGTCATCTGGAAGAGAGACAGTTCCAGGTACCTTAAAGGCAGAAAAAGGATCAGAAGAGGTATTCTGGGTATGTATACATGTTATAGGTGCCCCAGAAGGTTTTGTTTGTTTTTGAAGTCTTTGAGAAGTGGCAAGTGTGAGTTTGTATGCAGCAGAGGTCTTACACTTAGGATGTGTACACTGCATGATGTTATGCCCTGTCTGTTTACAATATGAGCAGAAATCTTCAGACTTTCCTTGACTTTGAGATGGGCTTTTGGGAGCATTTGTTTGCGACATGACCTTAGACACAGGGTTATAGCTTGAGGAGAATCTCACATTTGGGGTTTTTGTCCTATCATAGCTTGGTACAACCCTATGGATTAAAGCATAACTGTCAGCTAATTGAGCAGCCTTGGTAAGGTCATTCACTCCCTTCTCCTCTATATATACTAGCATACTGGGCGGTAACCTACGCTTCCACTCCTCTAGAACAACAAGGTTAACTAACTCTGTGAAGGTGGTGACTTTTTTAGCAGCTAACCATTTTTTAAGCATCCGTAGTTTATCCATGGCAAACTCCAAAAATGTATGTTTTTCTGGCTTGATGTAGTTCCGAAAAGTTCTACGGTAATGATCAGCGGTGATAGCATAAGCATCTAATATAGCGCTCTTTACAAAGTCATAGTCATTAACGTCCTCCAGGTGATTGAAAGTTTTCTGAGCTCTTCCTACGAGTTTGGGTTGGAGAAGCCATGGCCATTCCTCTTTTGGCCATTTAAGGTGTTCAGCAGTTTTCTCAAACGTGGAGAAAGATTTCTCTGGGTCACTCTCGTCAAAGGGTGGTACTAGGGAGATGTTTTTAGATAGTTGGAATCTTGGCTTCTGGGCTTCCATTTCGGTCTTCTGCAACTGTAATTTCTCTTCTTTGAGGCGTTTTGTTTCTTCCAAGTTTTGAATTTTAGCAATTTCTAGTTCTCGGTCTTTCTCTTTCTCCCGTTGTTGTGTCTCAAGTTTCAAGAGTTCTAGTTGCCGATCTTTCTCTTTCTCCTGTCTGTCTTTCTCTTTCTCCTGAACCTCGTGCAGAAGCTGCTGCCGAAACTTCTCCCTTTCAAAATCTAGTCTGTCTTCTGACCACGGCTCAGGAGATGGAGAGTGTTTCCCCTGGGAATTTTCCTGTATGGTACTCTGGGAATCTTCATCATTATCAGCCATTATCATTGAACTACTCATGGGAGTAAGTGAATCTACAGCTTCAGCAGGTAAGATTTCTCTATTTGTCAGTTCTTCTATGACTGTGTTTTTCAGGATTTCCTTAGTGTGTGAACTCTCATAGCTTATGTCAAAGGAATAAGCTATAAACTTCCAATCATCCTTGGAGATCACCTGACCTTTAAGTTTGTCTATAGAGGTCTCTCGACAAAATTGTTTAACATTAAACTTTGCCATTTTGATTTTAATTTGGTCTAGATGAGGTAGAGAAGATTACCGCTCAATTTATACTAGACTGACAGCTAATGTATAGAGGATGGGGTTACTATAGCTTCACTGGTTGTATAATATAAAGACTGGAATGAACGGCAATATTGACTAATATGGACTTGCTTTATAGTTACCGGAAATGGTAGATTACTAACCCTGGATAACCATTAACAAGTGCATACTATATGGACTAGGGATATTCCTAGTAGAGACGGGTTACCTAATAGTCAGGTTGACACTAATATCCCAAATCAATATGATTAGTGTGAGTAACTCCCACCTGTTGAGCGAACTATGGTCGACAACAACAGGAGGGTTGATAAGTAACGACGACAGGCAAGAACCTGACCATTAGTGAACCTCGTGAGACACGATCCCTTGATATCGAAACTAAAGGAAGAAGGCATGAGATTTATGTGCGTTAGGAGATCCTACTTCTAGTTACAGATATATGTTAGGTGATCGTGGATAGTCTCCTATAGTTTTGATTTGCTATAAAAGACGAGTTTAACAGGTCATTCCTATTCTGAAGAGATTCTACTTAAAGAGGGGTGACTCAGATAGGTGACCGATGTGCGAAAACGCTAATTTCGTCACATGAAAGATTAAGAGATTGATACACAATGTCCACCACCGTCTGCCTAGTGTTAATGAACATGGATGAATATGAGGATTTGAGATGACGAGTGATTCTGACTATCTCGTAAACCACAGAACTTCCCCAACTTATGACCAACCTGAGCTATTACCTCTAAAATGCACAAACTGACTAAAGGGAAAGGAATGTATTTAAGCATCAGGAGTAATATAATAATTCAGGCTAAAAATATCGTGACGTAAAGATAAATAATTAAATTTATGAATTTACTATGAACATTAGAAAACCCAATTCATATAATGAAGTGCAGAGATTAATCAGAAAAGATCCCGGACAGGCCCCCAATATGTTACAACCCAAAGTTTGGAGAGACTAGTGGAACTAGCTTAGTTAAAGATTTGGCCCCGAAGGAGTCTAGAGGGTGACCTTTAGGTTGAACACAAAGACTGAACTTTAGTATTAAGGGTGTTCAGTATGGATAAGTACTTTTATTAATTTAGTACTTGTATTAAGGTAAAGTCTCTTTAAGAGTAGTTCTCGTATTTTAATATTTATTACTAAGATGATATTTTAATTTAAGAGTTGTTCTCGTATTTTAATCAGACTTCAAAGTAGTCTTCTGGATATTATATAGGGTTAATCTTCCTCACTTCATTTAATCATTAGGGTATAAATATATGGATAAGAAAAGAATACACAATTTTTGTTAATATAATAAAATCAAATTTAAGTAATATAACAAAACCATTAAGTATTATATAATTATAATTTAAAGTTATAAAACAAAATAAAACAAATACAATGGTAATTAATATTAATGCAAAATATTTAATTTATACAAAATGAAAACAAAAAAGAAAATCAAAATATAAGTTATAGTCACGATATCTCCCGTAGTCAAACCGAAGGGGGGTAGTTCCTGGAGTTTTAAAACAACGCTTTCTGGAAGCGATATTCCCGAGAACGTTGCACCGAGAAAGCCTAAGATAACACTGACCCCACTCATTATTCCCGCCCCGTCATTGACTACGGTAGTTTTAATGTGACCAGAAAAGAAACTTCCACCCCCTGGTGTTCATGAGCAGAGATATCATTGAACTTTAATTTGAATTACATATTTATTGAGTGAGACTTCGAAACTCTGCTCGATCAAAATGAGAGGGATAGAAGTAAGAAGGATATTGGGATGCGAAGTTTCGGGCCTCTGTTGGTTTGGTTGCTTGAAGCCCCGACCCCGATCTCAGACTGGTTGATGCGTTTGAAGGGTGGAAGTGAACCCGTACAGTCAGAGCCTATAGGTCCGTGACACTTATATAAGTAGCTATGAGGAAGTTTTTCGCAAAATATAGGCTATAGCCTGACGGAGCCCCTGTCGTTACCTCGGCACTAAGCGATCGTTTATATTGTGCTGTTTTACCAATAATTTAGAGTAATATGGATTTATATCGACAATTATATTTCAATATGACAATCTACAAGTTTGCGTTATTATTTTTTATATTTGGAGCATATATGAGGAAATATTTTGAACTTTTGTAGAATGCCTGGTATAATACTGTGTATGCGGGTAGACCTGTATTTTTCTCAATAATTTGGTAATGTTACAATATATTTTTACATTTTACATTCATAAATAGTCCACTAATATACTAGGTTAGGTTAGGCTAGGTTAAATATATTGTTCAATGATTCTTAGTTAACCTAAGAAGTGCGCAGGGGGGGGAAATTACACCATAGCCCTCTGCGGAGGTATGACGATTTGGGCGACCCTTGCAAATATCGATGAAAAGTACATCAGCGTGTAGGGAATGTTTGTGCGCATTGAGCCATATATATTTGACCCCCCAAAATATGTCTGGGGGGGGGTGGGGTGGGGGGGCGGTCCATAGTTGAAAAAAGTGGAGCGAATGGCATCGCGCGGCCAGATTGTCATAGCGCGGCAAGATTTCCCGGGTGAATATCCGTGCGCCCAGGGGGTAGAACCAGAGGGAAGGGAAGGAGGGTTAGGGCATAATATCGCGTATTTATCCTATTTTGAGCACTTTTATGCTATGTAGAGTATGTGTACGTATGTGTACGTATGTAGGCCACCCATATACCAAGGAATATGCCGCATATAGACCAAATATGCGACATATAAGCGAATTACGAATGAGTTTAGAGGCGGGAAGGCAGAGGTGAGAGTTTAGGCGGGAAGGAAGGAAGGGGAGGACAGGGTGTGTTGGCCGTAATATCACGTATATATCGTATTTTCAGCACTGTCATGCTATATAAAGTACGTGTACGTATGTAGGCCACCCATATACCAAGGAATATGCCACATATAGACCAAATATGCGACATATAAGCGAATTACGAATGAGTTTAGAGGCGGAAAGGGAGAGGTGGGTGGAGAGGTGGGGTGGGGTGGGAGGGAGGAAGGGGAGGACAGGGTGTGTTGGCCGTAATATCACGTATATATCGTATTTTCAGCACTGTCATGCTATATAAAGTATGTGTATGTATGTAGGCGACCCATATAACAAGGAATATACCGCATGTAGACCAATTATGCGATATATAAGCCAATTATGAATGTGTTTAGAGGCGGGAAGGGAGAGGTGGGGTGGGAGGGAGGAAGGGAAGTGTGTGTGTTGCTATGAAAGGTCTCGGTGCCAGAGGCATGGATTTCATGGGATTCTCAGCCTTATAGCCCAGCTGGCCAAGGCCAGGTACAGATGTTGTTATTCCTTTAGAGCCGGTAGGGGTCGGTAGGAGTAGGGGGGGAGCAGAAAGTGAGAGTTTTTACATATGTCACTTGTATAGATGACTTTCAGACTTGCATTTTTATGCAAGCAGACATTGCATTTTACACATATGAAGTATGCACACGAATAGGTAGGCCATTGACAGTAATAAAGTACGATCGTTTAGAGTAGCTTTGAAGAGTGGAAGACGGAGAAAGGGAAGTGAATCTGTGTGTGTAAACAAAGTGAGCTATATATAGACTGGTGTCCAATTACGCTTGAGGGTAGGGTAGGCAGATTGCCATATGAAACACTTTGATTTATTAATTTGCAAATGATATGCAATACAAATGAATATTCGAGACTTACTTGGTGTATTTTGTATGATATGCATCACTATATATAATCAAATATATGCGCGTAAGGGCGTAGGTGAGAAATAGAGGGATGTTGGAGGAATTTTCGACACAAACACAGTTGTCCTTCATTATTTGCAAGATTATACAATACAAATGTATTTGTGAAGGTTATTTTTTGCATGCTGTATTATAAATCAAGCCGATATACGATTGTGTAGGGGCCGAGGCAGAGAGAGACGGTGGGTGTGTGGGTGGGTGAAGGGAAGGATTAGCTGAGTGACTGTGCGATAAGACTGGTGTCACACTGAGAGGGGCAATGTTGGGGAGTGTTTGGCCAATTTTTGAACGAATAAAGTTCTATAATAAATTTATTTTTGAGAGAGATAGTTTTATATACCTTTGCATGATAGGACTGATAATTCCATCAATTTACAAAAGTAAATCAATTTACAAAAGTAAATTGGTGGGATAAAATTTGTGTTTTTTTTACCAACTGACAGCTCGAATGTACAGTTCAAGTTTTGAGTGATATACTGTATGAGCTGCCATGGCCTAGTCAGTAAGGTGACGGACTGGGATTCAGAGGGTAGGCCAGGGTAGTGGGTTCGAATCCAGGAGGGGGTTATGGGGAATGTTTGATAATGTTTAGTCAAATTTTGATAAATGTTTTTTTTTAAAAAAGCCCATGTCATTGTATTCAAGCAATATGAAATATTCATAGAATATATCATATTGCAAGAATACAATGACATGAGCTTGTATTTTTTTTTTTTTTGGTTGTTTTATTATTATTTTATAAGTAAGATGAACATAGGATTGAATATATATATATATAATTATTTTTTTACAATACAATATATTTCAGGTTGAAATAAACAAGAGAATAACATACAAAAATATAACATATAACATTATATCACAGGGATAATATTGTACTTAGGTGAATTATATATATATATATATATATATATATTTATGAGGTAACAAATATTTAGTGACATAAAAGCGTGATCAGGTAGGTCAGGTCAGGTAGGGCGCGAGTCCAGGGCAGGGGCAGGGGGGGGCGGCACTCAATAGTTCTTGTACATATGGTAGTCCCGGAAGCAGTCACCCAAGCAGAGTGCAACCTTGCACTCGTTGCACATGGAGGTGACTTTTCGAGATACCTGGGGTCTCCTGGTGGTGTTGCTGCAAACGTGACACTTCACCTGCTTGTGACGATTGCCAAGTATCTGCGTGTGGACTGCAAAGTGCCTGTGGACCCCCACCTGGATGCGGTCAGGGATGTGATCACCACGCCATGACACATTCCTCAGAGTGGGGGTGCCATATTTTTCCAGGAGTTGGTACGAGACGGTGTACTGTACAACGTCTTGTACACGAACTCCTGGAACTTTAGTTTCATGTTTGGAGCCATGTATTTTTTGACAAGCCACAGGTTGTACGCGTTGAGCATCGTGATGTCGACTAGGTGGAGGAAGAGCTTGTGATAATATTTCACAGTCTTCCTCAGACACTCAACGCCTGCAAGTTGACAATCTGACTTGTCCACCAGGTGCATGTATTTTGTGTAGTCCACTACAATGTTGGGGTTTTCAATCGTCTTCTTGGTGCGGTAGTGGACTTTACCAGAGTCGACCTGGCCACCTGTGTGGACTGTCGAAAGCAGATGAACGTCACGTTTGTCCTTCCACTTCAGAGCCACCACTTTCCCGGACTTCTCCAGCATCTTGTACTTGCCGGCCCCCCTTCGTTGCCTTCGTCGTAACCTCCTCTCGCTGTGTTCTTGTGCCAGTTCATCTTCAGAAGGTGTGTCACTGGAGGAGGGATCCGGAAGTGGAGTGACCTGACCGACGAACTTTGGCATGGACTTTCTTGTCTTTCTGACAGTCCCACATGACCCCGTTTGGTTGTCATGAAGAAACTGGCAGAGAGCAGGAGAAGTATACCAATTATTGGTGTACAATACGTGTCCATCGCCCATGTAAGGTGTCATCATTTTCTTTACGATGGCCCCTGACATGCCCATGGGGTCTTGGGCAGCAACTCTTGGCACGTCTATGTCAGTTCCTGTGTACACGATCATGTCAAGCACTATACCAGTCTCACAGTCGCACAACACGAAGAGCTTGATTCCAAACCTGTGCCTTTTCAAGGGGATATACTGTTTGAAGACAAGACGACCTTTGAAGAGCACGAGACTCTCATCAATCACCAAGTTGTTGAAGGGGTAAAAAAAAAATCTTGTATCTCGCCAGCAACATGGTGAACACCTCCCGAACTTTCCATATTCTGACAATCCTGTTAGGATTTTCATTGTCTGCAAAGTGCATAAATCTAAGAAGCAACAAAAATCTGTCACGAGTCATGAACTTATTGAAAGTTGGGGTGGCGATCAGAGGGTCGTGCTTCCAATAATGTTGAAGCACATGCTTCTTGCAAAGAGACATGAGCATCACTAAGGCAAAGAACGTCATGAATTCATGTACAGTCGTATCTACCCAGCTTCGTATTCTCGCTCTTGGAGAAATTACGTTCATTTTGCTCCACACCCACCTGTAGTAGGCGTTGGTTTGGGCAACTATGTACGACATTAGCTGCACGTCGAAGAAGGCGAGGAAGAAATCCATCTCGTTCGAGTTGTCGTCACAGGGCCAGTCAGCAGTTGTACCTGACCTACCAACATCAAACTGGTGCAAATCAGGCACAAAATCGGCCCCGTCAGACCACACAAGCGAATGGATATTGGCGTCGGGGATTGGAATGTCGTCTGCGTCTGTGCCACCATCAGACAAATCACTGCCATGGTCACGGTATAGCACATCGTCGTCACCCTTCTCACTTGAACTACGCCCCTCCTCATTGTCGTCACTTCGCTCTGATTCACTGTCACTATCCACCCCCGCCCCCCACCCACACTCCCGTGTGTCGTCGTCGTCGTCGTATAAATCCTGCGTGTCACCATCCTGGGAATCAGGAAACAGCAGGGCATCGTACTTCGACGGAGTAAGGTGCTTCATCCGTCTCAATCGGGCAGGTGTCCTGTGGGCAGGGGCACAAGGGCCGGCAGGGGCGGCGTCGGCAGGGCCAGCAGTGGTGGGTGGGGCAGAGGTAGAAGTCCTAGATGCAGGCAATATTATTGTTGTCCCTGTCACCTTGCCCTTCTTCCCTTTCTTCCCTTGGGCAGGGGCAGGGGCAGGGGCAGGGGCGGCGTCGGCAGGGCCAGCAGAGGTCCTAGATGGCAATATTATGGTGGTCCTTGTCGCCTTTGTTGCCTTGCCCTTCCCTGTCTTCACTTGGGCAGGGCCAGGGGCAGGGGCAGAGGTGGTGGCGGCAGGGGCAGAGGCGGCTGGTGGTGGCACGGTGGTAGTGGCAGAGGTACAATTTTTTTTACCCCTGCCCTTCCCTGTCTTCCCAGTGGCCCCCGCAGGTCCTGCAGCCCCAGGGCGGCCTCCTGCGTCGGTGGTAGTGGTGGCAGTGGTGGTGGTAGTGGTGGTAGCAGTTGCCTGGGTGGTGGTGGCAGTGTCCCTGAAGAAAAATGACCTCTGTGCACTGCCCTTGCTTGCACGTGTTTTACGTGCTTTACGTGCAGGTCCCTCGTCCTCGGAGCTACTCTGGTCGAAGTAGTGGTAGCTAGGATTTCTAGCAGCCACTCTCTGCCTTCCACGGCCGCTGACACCACCAGAAGGAGGGCTGGTTGTGTCATCAGGGCAAGAGCGTGAGGGACGTGTAGGCTCCATGACAAGTGCGTGTGTACTGCTTGAGTGCGTGCGACCCGAGCGTGTGGGGTGGTGGTATCGAGAGTTGCCAAGTAGTACTACACCCACACCAATTTGTAGCCGCCTGGCTGTAAACCCGCGGTTTTGGTACGCGTTCAAAAACCGAGATCATAAGAGTCTTCCCACAGTCGACCGGTAAAACTCATAAGAGTCCCCCGCACTTGACGGGTTAATAGGCATCTGTAAAATAGTTCCTCCTGCTGCACAGGATCTTTTACCGAATGTTTTCGTTTCATACCAATCGCCGTGGCGTAGGTAGGAAAGTGGTTATTTAGCTGCAAGTGGTGTAGCTATTTAAGCATTAATTCACTTAGTTTATGTCTATCCGCAGCCTTTCTCACAATCAAAACACACAATTATGTAGCAAAATATATATTTCGACGTCATATACTTGAGATATCAGAGATTAAATGCGAGCTGTAAAGAGGCTGACAATTTACCTCCGTCAAAAAACGGTGCTTCCCATCCAGTGCGGGAAGCATCCTAGCTCTGTCAAACTGGCGGTAGCTACATTTTTTGTGGTAGAATGGCGAGAATTGGCCCAGTGTGATACCCCCTTTACACTGTTTTTGCTAGAAGACATAGGCCTAGCCTATAATCTCCACAAAGAAATGACCTAACCTAGGTTATATGTATATCAGGCAGCAGAACTAATTTTTATCTTGTGAATAGTGAAGACTAAAACTCTCTACTATAACTATACACACTCAGGTGTTGATTTCCAAAACCCACACAAGCAACAACAGTGCTTCTCCCTCATGTTCACCATTGCATTCCATTACCACATTAGTAATAATCTTATGGTGGCATTCCACCCATGCATTAATCATCTATCATCACAATTCAACTTGTTGTAAGTAATGAGACCCCCTTCTGCCATTTCTATTCATCAAAACAATACCGCTATTACAAAGTTACTGATTGCCATTTGTGTACCTACCAACAATCGCGGCACGCCATCTTGTAACCCTGCGTAATCGTCGATCACATCAGTATCCAGGTATATGGTCTAACCTAGCTTAGATATATATCAGGAAGCATAAATCACTTCTATTCTTGCAATTGGTGAAGATTAGAATTTTCTATACAATTGTTTTTCGATTGAGCAAAATAATAAATGTTGTTTTGGACCCGTGGTCACTTTATCGATTGGGCCCCCGAGTCAGCTGATGCGTGTGTGTGTGTGTGTGTGTTATATAAAAAAGTGTGTTATATAGTAAACATAGCAAAACACGAGATATTCGTGAGGTTCATGAATCGGTTTGATCAAGATTACTCGGTTAATTTACGTTTATGAAATATACCTGGGATATTCTCGCTATACAAGCAGCTCAGTTGGGGTTTTGTGAGTATCTATAGTCTAGGCCTAAGAGTAACTCTCAAATACAACGGAATTATGGGTTATTCGGCATGCTCTCTCTCCCCCCCCCCCCCCCCCCCGAGCGTGCCAAGTAAACGACGTTCTACTGTATCAGTCTGGGCGAGAAGAGAAACACTGCACTCAATAATGACGTGGACGTCTCCCCCACCTACGGTATGGATAGACATGCTTCAGGGACAATAGGCTGGGGTTATCAGTCAAACCTAGGCCATCAGGGTCAAGGTCTTTGGTCCCAATCCGAGAATGTTCACATCAATGCGAAAGAGCTATTAGTCCCTTTATTATTCCTTCAGGCTCACGGCTCCTCCTTGCGGGGGAAATCAGTAGCTTTTCGAATGGACAATTTGAATGCGGTGTCCTGCATTCAAAAGCAAGGGTCAACGAGGTCTCGGAAGTTGCTAGAGTTGTCTGAAGAGATTTTTGTTCTGGCAGAAGAGCTGAACATTCATCTTCATGCATCATACCTCCCAGGCGTAGCGAACGTCTGGGCAGACACTCTGTCAAGGCAACAGAGCACCAAAGTAGAATGGGCTATCAAGCAAAACATCTTCAACCAGATGATTGCAGAGCCATACTGTCCACAAGTGGATCTATTCGCGTCCAAGGAAAACCACAGGCTTCCTTTCTACCTAACCCGCCGGGAAATGTCTTCGGCGGGGGGTCCAGACGCACTGATGGAGGACTGAAACAGGTGGAATTCCATCTATCTGTTTCCGCCTCCAGATGCTTCACTCATGTGTCAGGTAGTTCACAAACTACGGGGTTACCGGGGCTTAGTCTCGATGATCGCGCCTCTATGGCAGGCTCAGGTGTGGTATCACCAGTTGAAAATGTGGTGCAAGAACCCGGTGTCACTCCCGATCTCGTACTTCCACTTGGAGACAATTGGCAACCTAGAGACCTCGCTGACTTTTGCCTTTTCTTCATTCAGAATACCAAATGGTTAACTCCGTATGGGGAGAGCGTCACTAATAAATTTCTGAATCAGTAGGCCTATACTCTTTCTACCAGGCGTCAATATCAATCGCAGACCTGGATAGTAGAAACGGCGCAGACTGACGCATCAGTAGCTTTGGTCTTCAAGTATTTGGACTACTTTTTTTTAGCAAAAACGCCTTTCTGTAATAACACTGAAATATCATTTGTCAGCTATCAGAGCTCCCTTTTATGACTTAACAGGGCTATCTACACCACAGGCAGAAGAGAAAGGGTTCATGAGGGCATGTTTCAAGCTTTGCCCACCACCCCGTCAGCTCATGCCTACCTGGTCACTTGACAAAGCATTGTCTTTGCTTCATTCGCGCAAGTATAATCATGCGCCGGATTTCGACTCACTGTTGAAGAAAGCTGTGTTCCTTATGGCTTTGGCCACAGGTAACAGGGTGTCTGAGCTGGCAGCGATGAGCAACGAACCTAATTGCCTCAGGTTTGGGAGACGCAATATTAATGTACAAATTGCTCCATCCCCACTTTTGTTGCTAAAAATGAACATAGAGATCATGTATTTTCTGATTTTACCCTCCCGGCGCTCAAGCGTAGAGACACACACCATGTTTTATGCCCAGTGTAATCTCTGATCAAGTTTTTGAGAGTGTCACAACCTCAACAGCAAGGAGCTTTATGGGTCAATAGTGCAGGTAAGCGCGTCACGAGAAGAAAATTAGCATCCTTGCTTGTAGATATAATCCGAGAAAGTAATCCCGGTATAGTGGGAAGGGACCACAACATCAGGAAGTAGGCAGTTTCATTAAGATTCTAGCATAATTATTCCATAGATGACATAGCTAACACACGATTGTGGTCATCCAATCATACTTTCGCTTACTTATACTTGCGCTACCTATCTGTGGCTTTGGATAAACCAAAACTCACCTGTGTGGCATTACGCCAGCGGGTCTAATTGGTCTTTGTGCTACTAGATTTAAGAGTATTCTTAAGTGTGAAAAAAGGAGAGGGGGGGGGGGTAATGGAGAGCCAAGACCCTCAGACCCTCCACCGGATAATGTGATAAGTATACGAGCTGTGATACTTGCTAAGGCGAACTGGTTGTACAGTTCAAATTTTATTTGTTATATATCATTAATAGTTGCACTATGGGATATAGAAGATAAGTTGTACAAAATATACAGTTTGTACAAATTAATTTTAAGGACCAAATATATAATAAAGTAGACGTGCCGTTTCGCCCAAAATCAAAACGGCATACCCAACTCTGCGATCGGTCACCATCATCACTACCAGTCACTATCATCATTAATATCATCAGCACTACTACTATTATAATCATCACTACTACTCTCACCATCATCACTACTACTCTCATCATCACTACAACTTTCACCATCATCACTACTACTTACCAACATCACTAATACTGTCACCTTCATCTTACAATCATCATTACTACTGTTACCATCATAAATACTATTATGACCATCATCACTACTACTAGTACTTTCACCATCATATGTAGGCTACTACTGTTATCATCATCACTACCATCAATCACTACTGTCATCATTATCACTAAATCTACAACCATCATCACTGCTATAATCACCATCATCACTACTATCAACATTTTCCCCACTATTACTACCATAACTTCTAATGTCAACTAAACTAAATTAGACGTGCCGTTTCGCCCAAAATAAAAACGGCATACCCAACTATGCGAAGGGTTACCATCATCACTAATATTACCAACATTATTACTACTACTATCATCATCACTACTACTACCATCATCACTAATATTACCACCATCATCACTACTACGATCATTATCTCTACAATTGTCACCTTCTAATGTCAACTAAACTAACTTAACTTAACAAATGCGGGCGAGGTTTTTTTCGCCCCCTTAACGATGACGTTCTGTGTGAGTGTGCCCCTATGGGGCATACACACACAGAACGCCATACTCATTGCTTGGAAATAGGTACTGGGTGGGGGTGGGAGTCCTGAAAGGGGGGGGGGGGGGGGCGAGAGGAGGAGGGGGGGGGGGGCAAAACATGTTTTTGGACCTAAGATCATAACTATTGCACAAATTCATTTTTTTTTTTTTTTTTAATTACCGTCGCATTCACGCACCGAAGGTTTGTGTGAAGTTTGGTGAAAATCCGTCAAACGGTCTAGGAGGAGTTCTCGGACAGACAGACAGACAGACAGACAGACATTTCGGTTAGCATGTACCACTATACGGGGGGCGATACCACTCTGCTTATGCAGAGTTGATAAAATTATTTGTTTGTTCCTATAGAACTTTGACGTCTAGGAGGGGTCAAAGAATTCCTTTTGTTTTTGGACAAGAATACAACATTCTTGGATTTTTTTTTTTGAATCTCAATGTGATATTCATTACTGATGTACTTGCAAGGTTACTTATAAGCAGACTTCTTTGAAGCACGCACTCTGCTTTTCTTTCCATTTTTACCAAAAATATTGTTTGTATACAATAAATTTAAGATTGTTATATGGTTGTTTTTATCTACCTATGGTAATTTGTTAGTGGTTCAGATATTGTCACGAATGTCCCCCTCCAGACTTGAGATATCAGGCATATCGTCAATGATGGAGGGGCCACTAATAAATTATAGGTTTGAGTCACGGAGGGAAGAAGGAAAACCTAATATTTAGTAGTGGCCCCGAAATCATTGATGATGTAGGGCCCTCCCTTCCAATTCGTTGATGTCTTAAGTTTAATCTTGATATATCATTGAAGGCGGGATGACGCCGCAAGCTTCAGCGTCTCGGATAGAATCTACAGAAAGACATCCACAAAGTTGGGGAAGCTTTATTATAACAATTCTTAAGTTATTAATTCTTTTTAATTTTTTACGAAGTTTTTTCGTAGTGAGTACCCAATCATAAAGACGATTCCATAAGAGAATGAGCGTTGCACTTATGATGTCGGCACTCTTTCCCCTGTGGCGGTTGTTTCAAACAGGCTGACCGCGGGTGTTTGAAAGAGCCGTTGTATAATAGGCATATCGTCAATGATTTCGGGGCCACTACTAAATAAAGTAGACGTGCCGTTTTGCCCAAAATCAAAACGGCATACCCAACTCTGCGATCGGTCACCATCATCACTACTAGTCACTATCATCATTAATATCATCAGCACTACTTATATTATAATCATCACTACTACTCTCACCATAATTACTACTACTCTCATCATCACTACTACTGTATAATCACTACAACTTTCACCATAATCAATACTACTCACCATCATCACTACTACTGTCACCATCGTCACTACCATCAACACTAGTCATCATTATCACTACAACCATCATCATTA
Organism: Paralithodes platypus; assembly: GCA_032716605.1. Classification (NCBI taxonomy): domain Eukaryota; kingdom Metazoa; phylum Arthropoda; class Malacostraca; order Decapoda; family Lithodidae; genus Paralithodes; species Paralithodes platypus. The sequence goes on along the minus strand of CM064499.1, from coordinate 7,926,510 downwards.
CCTGTCACCATCATCACTACTATTATGACAATCATCACTACTACTAGTACTGTCACCATTACTACCACTACAAGACTAGGAAAGACAGACAGACGTCTCACCATTATCATCACATCTGAGACATGTGTATGATGTGTGGATTTCTGTGTGTGGGTGCCCCTACGGGGCACCCACACACAGAAATCCACACACACAGGGAATAGGTACAGGGGGGGGGGGGGGCGAACCATTTTTTGGACATATAATCATAACTATTGCACAAATTCAAAAAATATTTGTTGAATTACCGTCGCATTCACGCACCGAAGGTTCGTGTGAAGTTTGGTGAAAATCCATCAAACGGTCTAGGAGGAGTTCTCGGACGGACAGACAGACAGACGGACAGACACATTTCGATTAGCATGTACCACTATACGGGGGGTGATACCACTCTGCTTATGCAGAGTTGATAATAGGTTTTCCTGCTTCCCTCCGGGACTCAAACCTATAATGGTACTAGTAATGATGATGTTGGTGATTGTGATAGTATTTGTCATGGTGGTGATGATCTGTAGTGGTGACTATATTGTGTCTTGAGTGTAGTAGTGATAGTTGTGGTGATTATGGTAGCAGTTATGATATTGCCAGTAGCTATGATGATGGTTATTATGGTAGTGAGGGCAGTCGTGATTATGAAAATAGTTGTGATAGTAGTGGTGATACTAGCAGTGATGATGGTAGTAGATAATGGGGATAGTATAGTGATGATGGTGAAAGTATTAGTGATTGTTACTGGAGATAACGCCCCCAAAACAACTCGCCTCTCATTTGTATGAGGAACTTGCCCCGGTTTGGATAGGTTAGGTTAAGTTAGGTTAGGTTACGTTAGTTTAGTTGACGGTATAAATGATGGTAGTAGTAGTAGGGATGAGGGTGATAATAGTAATGATGGTGATAATAGTAGTGATGATGGTGATAGTTGTAGTGATAATGATGACAATTGTGATGATGGTGACAGTAGTAGTGATGATGTTAACACTAGTAATGATGATTGTAACATTATGGTGATAGTAGTAGTGATGATGGTGAACGTTGCAGTAACAATGATGATGGTAGTGACAATGGTGACAGTAGTAGTTATGATAGTTACAGTAGTAGTGATGATGGTGAGAGTAGTAGTAATGATTGTAATAGTAATAGTGATGATGATCATAGTAATGGTGATGATAACAGTAGTAGTGATGATGGTGCAGTTATAGTGAGGATGGCAGTAGTAGTGATGATGGTGATCGTATGATTGATGATGGTAATACTTGTGATGATGTTAACCCATCGCAGAGTTGGGTATGCCATTTTGATTTTGAGCAAAACGGCACGTCTACTTTCTATGTTTTAATATTATGTACTCCTATGTTAACACTTGGAGTTGGAGTATTGGTGAGTTGAAGGAAGAGCTTGGGGTCTTCTGCGTTTCCGTTGGGCCATCCAGATTGGCCTGTCGTGTGGATCAGCTAGGTGAGTTACAGATGGATTAATGGGTATGGGGTCTTAAATGAAGTTTCCTTACGTGTCATGACACTGGGCACTTCATCGGACTAACTCGAGTAGTTTTAGCATACAGCTAGAGTTACTCGACTGTCCTGACCGTTACATTAATCGGAGGTGAAGTTCTGTTCAGGTACTCATGAGGTGGGGTCTTTAATATGCTATCTCAAACGCCATGGCATAAGGACAACATATCGGGCTAACGCGAGTAAATAATAAGGTCATGACCATTACTATATTCCTCGACTACCACTGACCGTTGTAAGAGGTTCAAAGAACTCGGGGCGGTGTTTAAATCTTTTAATTACAAATGTTCAACAACATGTCATTGAATCAGATGTACTAAGGACTTCTATATGCAGAGTGCCTGGTTAAGGTATCTCACAGAGCCCTGGACTATGGAAACGATCTTGACATGCCAAGTATCCTTAGATAGTTTGTGGAGGTGCGGTTTTAATAGTAAAAGTACGTTTTGGACATGTCCGGAAAGTATACTTATAGCTTACTTATTAAAGGTGCAGCCTATTAGGGACTTTAATGTTAATACAATACCATGGCATGTATAACAATAATTCCTCAATAGGGAAAAGACTCTTACAGACCTTTCAGAATATTGGGCATGCCGTTTATCCTTACTTGAAAGGGAGGTCATTTTAGGACTATTCACCACTAATATGTTAGTGTTATGAAAGCCCTAGAATTGCTTGCCTTGTTCAGGTTTCGTTGGGATGGTGACTTTTGCTGAGATGTCCCGGGGTAGGTATGCGGGGGTCACAAGGTCATATGTCCGGGTGGGGCGGATCTAATGGGATTAGGATGGCCCCTTAGAAATTCGCGGGCAGGTGAGTCGGCCTTTGGGTGGAAGTAGGGCGTAAGTCACTTCTGCTTCTGGCTGAATATTACTTTCCTTTTGTGTGTTTCTTGTGACGTTGATATTAGGGGAATGTCTTTGCCTGGTGTTGTTGGAAGTTCTGGTGTAATTGTAGCGATCCTGGCGTCTCGTCTTGTTTGTAGAGTGCGTGGAAGTAATATTAGTTGTTGTATTGGTGCGGGTATTATTCGTGAATTTCTGGTGATGATCTCGTACACGTGGTTTGGCCATGCGTGCTTCTTTTATTTCTGTTGATGCTTGGATGTCCTTATCTTCGGTCCTGGTTTGTATCTTCTGATTCTTGTTCTTATTGTCAATGTTGGGTAATTTTGGAATACGGGGCATCTTGTGTAGTCTATTCTTCCTTTCTTCCGTCTTCGGTGTTGATTTTATTTCAGTTTCTCCTTTGTCTTCTGCTGGGATACGTTTTCTCTGATGATTGGTGCGGCCATTTTGTATCTTTTGTGAATTATTATTTCCCCGTGGTTTTATTATTACTAATTCTTCTGCTGCTACTTTAATCTTCTTCATGGGTGACTTGGTTCAGTTCTTCCTCTTCTCGTTACTCTGGTTGATGATGTGGAGAGCTGGATCGTGGGGCATCTTGGTTATTTCTTTCCTTGTTCTTCCTGTTTCCTTCGTCGTTGGTTTTAGTTTAGTTTCTCCTGCCTCCTGGTTCTTGGAGCGCTTTCCTACTTGTTTCATTCCGTGTTCCTCGGAGGTTTTCCTTTTCTTGATTGTGGGGGTCTTCGTTATTTGTGTTATTTTACTTCCCCCTTGGGAATTATAGTCACGGCCCCGTGACTCGAGCCGGAAACAGTAGGTATTGCCGCGGTGTGTAAACATTGGAATGTCGTTGAGGTATTCCCACCAGTCTAGGGAACGTTGATCCGGAGCACATTGAGCGTTCGTGATGACGGTAAGGAATGAGGGTTTGCCTTCCATACTCGCGGCTGTCTGGGCTTCGTCTTGGTACCAGATTTTGAAGAATCGTTCTTGATCAGCGGACCACTTCACTTTGCTGATGTAGGGCGTGGAGGTCGTAATGGTGGAGAGTGAATAGCGTGTCCGGCGGTGGCTAGAGGAGATAGGTGTTGCTCTGGTGGTGGTGCGAGGGCAAGTGATCTATTCTATCTACCGTATATGCTCAGACCCAATCCCCAAATAATAATAATATAGGCCGGACTTCTTGAGATGGTGGTTTGAACAAGGGACTCGGGATATAGAGTTCACACCGCTCCAGACAAGTTATCTGTTGCATTCAAGTGATGACCCGATGAATGACCTGAGGGGTTTTAATGACTCTTGTGGACGTGAAAGTACTAGGGATTACGGAGCTGTCAAAATGTGTATGTGGGAAGGCTGAATTTGTGTTTGTTGCCGATGATATTCTGAGTGTTTTAGGAGTGGTTGTGTGTGTTGTGTATTTTGTTTTGTGTGTAATGGGAGGATAAGGGGTGATGTGAGGTTTAGGAATCAGAATTGGAGAAAATCGAACTGGGGGATGGGTCAGACGGCCTGATCTAGTTGTAAAACCTGGTCTGGGAGGCAGTTCTGGGCTGGTTTCAGAGGATGCTGATGGTGTGGTGGTGGACGGGGTTTGCGGGCGAGGATTAGGGGTGGTAGGTTGAGCGGTGAGGTTAAGGTGTATGTATAGTGATTTGTTGAGAAATGGATGACTTTTGAGGGGGGGCTTCTGGGGTTTGAAGGGATGGTGGATGGATAAGGGGAGAGGTCGGGGTGGGGCGAGGCGAGGTGTGATGTGTAGGGGCAGGGGCGGAGTTTATAGTATGTGCGTAGATGTGGTTTTGTGGTGCACTTGTGTTTTATTGTTGTGGTGGTGTTTTAATGGGTGGAGGGGGTTGAGTGGGGTGATATAGAGGGTGGGGGTGGTGTGATGAGGGGTCATGGTGTTTGTTTGGTGGTGGAGTTGGGTACCACCGGGGTGGTGTTGGTAGTAATGATGGTGGGTTTTTGGGCAGGAATTGGTTGGGTGCCAGGTGGCTGGCTAGGCATATTAGGAGGTTGTTTTTGGTTGTCTTTTTTGATTGGTAAAGGACGATATATCCTGACGAATCGATTTCGGTAAGTTCTGGTTTCTCCGTGGTATTCGATGATTACTTGGTATGAATTGGGGACTTTTAATATCTTGTAGGGTCCTATATAGCGGGGACCTAGTTTATTGATTACAGGTAATTTCACTACCATGATGGTGTCACCTATGGCGTACGGATTGTTGGGTGTGGTAGTGTCGCGTTGAAGGTCTTGACATAATTGTGCTGTGTGGAGGGTGTTTTTTAGGTGTTGTAATGGGTCAATGGTCACTTCTGAGTTGGGTGTTTGGGCAAGGTGATGAAACGGTAGCAGGAGAGGGGCAACGCATAGATAGCCGTTCGTGGGGGGTAATGCCGTCTTCTCGGGGGCAGGAATTAATTTTGACTTGTGATACCAGTGCCAGTGATTGAGTGCAATTAAACGTGTTCGAAGTTGATTTTTGATGGTGTGGTGGCTGCGTTCGCAAATAGAGTTCCATTGGGGCCAGTAGGGTGAGGAATAAGTTATCTTTATTCCACACTTTTGAGCGAAAGCTTTCCATACGTGTTCGGAAAATTCTGGGGCGTTGTCTGAGAGCAAGGTGATGGGTAATCCGAAATTTGGAAAAATCTCTGTTGCTAGGACTTCTGCGACGATCAGGGCATTGTGGTCTTTTATAGGACAAGCGATGAGGAACTTCGAGTATACGTCTACGAATGTGACGATAAAACGTTTTCCATTGCTTGCGGGAAAAGGACCCATTACGTCCAGGGATAAAATCTGCCATGTTTTGTTAGCTGAGATTTTTCCAGATGGTCTTGGGGTTTTACTCCTATCTTTACCCAGGGTACAGGGTCTACAGGCTTCAGTGACACGTTTCGCGATGATCGATGGATTGGTGGTCCAATACATTTGTTGGAACGTCTTTTGCATTTTTGACTGTCCCAGGTGTATTCCATTCCCTTCATGGATGATGATCATGATATCTTGAGCGGTGCGGGGGTCGACGGCGATGTGTCCGGATTCAGTGTACACTTGATCTCCGACCTGGTGGAGGTGGTAAAAGACTTCCTTGGGAATCCATTTGGGTTTTATTATAGTTTTCCAGGATTGCAACAAAGTTGGTTTGGTGGTTGAGCTGGTTGCCGGTGGTTGTTGAGTTACAGGGGCCGAACTGGTCAGAGCGGCTAGGGCGGAAGTGAGAACCTCAGGTACAGGTAGGCGGGAGAGGGCGTCGGCGTTTGTGTGGAGTTTGCCTGGCCGGTAGTGTATCTCAAAGTTATACTCTTCGAGCGTCTCTCGCCATCTTACTAACAAAGCTGAGTTTGTTTCTGAGCATCGTAGCCATTGTAGGGATTGATGATCTGTGATGATGTCAACCTTTGTACCAAGTAAAAAAGAACGGAAATGGTTCAAGGCCCAGATGACGCCGAGGCACTCTCTTTTATTGTCGGCGTAGTTTTGCTGGGCGTTGTTGAGGGTGGAGCTAGCGCAGGCTATGATATGCTCTCTTCCATCTTGTACTTGGGCTAGAACTGCCCCTATTGTGTACAGGGAGACGTCAGTGTACAACCTGAAGGGTTGCCGGTAGTCGGGAAAAGCCACGGTAGTTCACGAGTTTGTCTTTTAGAGTGTTAAATGCTGCATATCTTTCTGCTGTCCATACAAATTCGGTGTCTTTATGTGTGAGTTAGTGGAGGGGTTTGGCTATGGATGCAAATTTTTTAACAAAACGTCGGTAATATGTGGCGAGGCCGGGAAAAGATCTCACGCCTTTGACGGTGGTGGGGGGGGGGGTTTGAGCTGCTATGGCTGACAATTTACGAGGGTCGGGAGAGATACCTTTCTTCGATATGATGTGGCCTAGGAAATCCACCGTTTTCCGTGCAATCTCTCATTTTGAGGGTTTGAGTTTTAACCCTACCTGTCTGATGCGTTCGAGTACCTGCCTGAGTCGTTGGAGATGTTCGGTCCAGGTTTTTGCGTACACTATTACGTCATCTAAATATGCGAGGCAGGTTTCCCAGGTTAATCCTCTTAACCCGGCAGCTACGGGGAGACTCTTAAGAGGTTTTACTGGGCGACTGCGGTTAGACTCTTCAGATCCTAAGCCTAAAAAAAATCTTTTAAAAGGCCCCAGTAGCACTTGATTTTTTTTTCCCTCCATACCTCATAACTTCTCCACATCTGTCAAAGGCCCCTCCTTTCCCCCCCCCCCCTCCCCTTCAATTATCACCTATTTTCCCTGTTATTCCCTTATTCATTGGTATATTTTCGTGCTAACATCTGCAAGCCGGTTGCAGGGTGTGGTTATGTGACTAGCCAGTGTGTTGGCAGAGGTAGAGGGTGGGGTGAGACTCTCAGTCATGCTTCAGACCTCGCGAGAGGTGGGCTTGCCTCGCTCTGCTCCACATTTCATGAATGGGCCGCTCCGTATTTATTCGCGATTTTGACCATCTAAACACTATGCCTACTTGTTTTATTGTTATTAAATGTTACTATCTTCATATTAAACGTAAAGTAGGCGCATATGGATAAGTATTAATTATATTTATGGTAAATTAACGAATTTAGTGAGGAAAGAATCATAATACCTACGCACAGGGGTATGGTGTATACTACAGGGGCTGCGCAGCCGAGAGGTTAATACGGATTCCATGAGGTGGGAAAAGGTGGCGGGACCATTGCATAACCCGAAAGGTAAAACATTAAACTCATACAAATGTCCTCCGCTGGTGGAAAAAGCTGTCTTCTGTTGGTGTTCGGGCGTGATGGGAACTTGCCAGTATCGGGCTTGTAGGTCAAGGGTGGTGAACCATTTGGAGCCGTATAGGGAGTCTAGCGAGTCATCAATGTGGGGCAATGGAGTAGCGTCTTTTACGGTTGCGTCATTTAGGCGTCTGTAATCAACGCAAAACCGTGTGGACCCGTCCTTCTTCTTCACCAAGACTAGTAGGTGCTGGAGCAAGACCAGGGACTGACGGAAGGGGTTGCTATCCCAGCATCTAGCATTTCTTGCACTTGTAGGTCCTCTTCTTGCCGTTGCAGGGGATTCTTTCTGCAGGACGGTTGACGTATAGGTGGTCCGGTAGTGTGTATCAGATGTTCTTCTTGGTGAGTTTTTCCAATTTCGGTGGGGGTTTGTGCGAATACGTCCGCAAATTCTTGTAGAAGTTGTTTCATCTGGTGTTTCTGTAGAGATGATAAGGTGGTGGGAAGGGGGGGGGGGGGGTGTAATATGCTTTGTTTGGGAATTTCGTCTGAAATGGTTTGCTTCGTCAAATGTTTCTAGGTCTCCAATGACGAGGCCTTTTGGAAGGGTTAGTACTTCTTCAGAGATATTGGCAATTAAAATGGCATTATGATGGGAGGATAGTAGAGCGGGTTGTATTCTGCCACGTTCCATGCAGGTGGTGGTTTTTTGGGGGGTCAAAATCATGTTTTTCTGGGGGAGAGGGTGGATAGGCACCCATTGTTGGTGATGAGGAGGAATTGAGATTTTTCGATTTGTGATAGCGGGGTTGATAATGATGTGGTTAGGAGAGGTTTTGGAAATGAATGTGTTTTGTTTTTTATTGGGAAGATGTGTAGAAGGGTCATGGGACAGTGTTGAAGGTAATGAAATGTGTGAGCGGGGGCGAGTGGGGAGTTGGATAGGTTGTTTTCGTTGGTTTGGGGGATGTGGCACGGTCTGAGATTTGTTTTGTTTTTGTTGGGTTTGAGGCACTGTGATTTGAAGATGAGGTCTCACGATTTTTCTTAATTTTTATTAGTTGAGGTCGTCCTAGTACTCTTGATGATGGTAGAGGGTGAGTCTTATGGGGTTTTGCTGACTCAGAGTAGGCGCTGGAGCAAGTCCAAACCCATATATCCGTCATACTGTTGACAATCTGAATAAAAAACGACGAATGGGTGATGACAGTTGGCGTTGGGTTTAGGAGTGGTGATGTGTAGAGGTTTTGTTTCTCCTCTGATTTGAAGTGGGGTATCTCCGGCGCTGATTAAATTAGTAGTGGCAGCTTGCAATTTGCCTAATTGTTTCTTGTGCTTGTCATAAAAAGAGTTAAACAGACATGAACGAGCTGTGCCGTTGTCTATTAATAATCTTATGGGAATGCCTTGCATTTTGGCAAGATGGTAAATGGGGGTGGTCTGTCAATTGTAGACTCCCCCGCCGAAGCCATAATGGGCGGGGGAGGCTTTAAAAACCCTGGCGACTTTCTTTGGAGTCCTCCAGGATTTCTTCCTCTTCCTCTCCAATTTGGGCGATTTCTTCGGTCTCATATACTTCTTCTGCGTCTTCTTCTTCTAGTTGTGATTCTTCCTCGGCTGCAGAAATACGAGGTGTAACGTTCCTATTCTTAACACTATCTCGGATGTTGTGAATGGGGCAGGTGGAGTTGCATGCCCTGAAATCGAAAGGGTTGATGACGACTGTCAAGACTTAGGATCGTATAGTGGATTTAGGAATTAGTTACAAGACAAGTAAAGGGATTGGATTATCAGCCTAAGGGGGAAGCACTGAGATCGTCTCACCTTTGTTGTTAATTCACATGCTATAAATGGTCTATACATATTATAATGGCCACCAGTGAATATATATAGACTTAGTTGGTTAGTGGAGCATGTTGATGGATAGTAGGTGCTGGGATGTTTAATATACGGGACGATAGATGTGGCCGATCGCCGGTGTTGCTGGTAAGGGATGTTGTTATTGAGTGGCACCCTTTATAGGGAGATATCCCAGAACGTCAGCTTGGTAACAAGTGAAGCTAGACATGCGCAATCATTCTCGATGCTGCTAACGTTCCTCATATTACTTTAATTACTATATTAAATAGTACTTAATACTTATGAAATACTATATTCTCAAATTAACTCTTTATAGAATAAATGTACACCATAGCCTATACCTTAATTACCCCTTATATATTATTCATCTGATATACAAACCCAATTAACTTTACATGATACTTTGTGTACAGAATTATAGATCCCAGTTTTAACCAATCCCAACTGGAAATAGAAAGGTCTATCGTGGACACTCATAAGTCACGATATATTCCCGGCCACCAAATATTTACAAATTTTACAATTTGGACTTAAACTAATGTGGAAAATTATAAGGCTCCACCACCTATCAATGATTGCCAGAGTCGCGTGGAACCCAAAGCAGCCTGCCGCTGAGGATGAAGATTACTGTCATCCCGACTAGTAGCAGACTGCGCTGGTGCGTCCGCACCGGCGATACTATCTGCAATAATCTCGCCCACATCTTCACATTCCTGTTCAATAGGATACAATTTAGCAATCGGACGAGTGGTAATACCGGTAGAGGTTTTGACCTGCGCGACTCTAACAAGCTGATCTAGGACTGGAAGTAATTTTAGGACGAGACCTAATCTCCAAAACAAACGAGGGCCCTCATTGTGTATCAGGACAACGTCACCTACTTTGGGCCAAGATTTACCCTTGTTTCTTATTAAATTAGTATGACTTTCCCTTAGAGACAGCAGGTAGTCAGTCGTCCAGCGCTTCCACAAATCATTTGATAATTTACACATAATTATATCGCGCGGAGACGTTGTCTACAACGTACAATGAGGGATCCGTGATTTCATCGTCGTTCATCGGTTCAGGAAACAGTCTAAGTCTACGTCCGCTGGCCAACTGTGAAGGGGTAATAGGTACAGGATCCTCTAAATCTCCTGACACATATCCTAATGGTCTGTCATTCACAGCCGCCTCCAGTTCTGTTAGTATCGTAGTCAACTCTGTAAGTGTGACTGAGGCACGACCCAGTACCTTTTTCAGTCCTGCCTTAACTGTGCCGATTGTTCTCTCCCAGATCGCTCCAAACCATGAAGCTCTGGCTGGGATAAACCTCTAATCACATTTAAACTTACTCAGATGTTGTTTGAGTTGAGGATCATCTAGTCTTGATTTTAATAATTTGGCAGAACCGACAAATGTGGTGGCATTATCGCTGAGCATTAATTGGGGATAACCTTTACGACTACAGAACCTTCGGAAAATGTGCATGAAAGTTTCGCAAGATAAATCAGGAGCAACTTCTAAATGAATAGCACGCGTTACAGCACAAGTGAACAATACTATATAAACCTTTTCAATAGTACCGCCCCCACCCCTCACAGCCAGTGAGCTGGAGTAGTCCACGCCTGTGACCTGAAATGGTTCCACCCTGTTAACGCGGAAATCAGGTAGTGGAGGAGATGGCTGCAACCCATAGCTTTTGCCCTGAAAGCGCTTGCACACGCCACACTTCCTAGTTACTGACTTCACTGTTTGCCGCATTCTCGGAATCCACCATCTCGTTCTCAGATACGAAACCACATATGCCACCCCATAATGCAAGCACAATTTATGAGCATTGTCTATCAACAGTGAGGTTAACCTGTGTTTGTTTGGAAGAAGGATGGGAAACTTAGTATTATAATCTATCTTAGCCCTTTGTAGTCTCCCTTTACATTTAATGATCCCTTGATCCAAAAATAACCCCAACTGTTTAATAATGCTACTCTTAACCTTATTGTCAGTGGTGCTAGTGTCAAGTTCCTGTCGCTCCTTATGGTAAACTTCCCTCTGTGCTACATCTATTAAAGTGACTTCAGCTGCTCTTAGTTCCGGTACTGTAAGTATGCCATGATTCTGATCCGACCCCTTCGATTTGGCTTTCAGATTACCCACGTAGCGCTTCACCCATGCCATGATGCGTACTAGTCCCTCATACGAACTATAGCAAGGCCATTCTATTACATGGGTCTCGTTCGAGGGAGTGTCCGTAGAGGTCGCAAACATTTGTTGAACCACAGGACCTTGTTCCTCCCCATCTGGCCATTGATCAGGATGGGATAGCCAAGATGGCCCTTCCCACCAAAGCCGAGAACTGTGTAGGGAGGAATGAGTAATTCCCCTTGTGAGCAAATCGCCTGGATTAACGTCGGTAGGGACATACCTAAACTTAGTGTTCGTACATGACGCTAAGATTTCGTCAACTCTATTACGAACAAACACCGGTAACACTTTCTTACTTGCAAGCCAACATAAACTTATTTGACTATCACACCAGATGACTGTTTCTTTGATTGACAGCTCAGATGCATAAGCCTCTTTAACACCTTACGAGCGGCCTATGCGGTTTATTTATGTGTACCGCACAGCGGGGTGTTTTTAGCCAAAATAGGGCTGTTTACGTGATCATTTTCATGCCTAAATAAGACCCAGAACGTAAAACAAGTACCTATCCCTGAAAGGGCATAAACAGAGCTTTCGAATGACACCATAACGATCCTTGTATGATGGATAGTTTTCTTGCAATAACCGTGCAACGCGAGTGCAAAAAGCAGGTAATTCGGTACTTTCAGTACATAATTGAGTATGTAGCGAGTGAGAGAGGGAGGAGGGAGCTGAGATTTGTGTCAGTAGGTTCGCCGCGGTGGTCTGGAGCAGTCATACGCTCGCTAGTCTCCTGCCACCACTTGTCTCTCTCTCTCAGCCACATTACGTGCTGAAATTGCCACTCGAGTTATGTCGAGCGCCGCCACATAGTCCAGCTTTATTTAACTCGACTTATGTTGCTCGCCGCTAAATAAGGGTTAATGAACGTGGCTAACCTAGATGCAAGTACGCAAGCTGTCAGTTCAAGTTTAGGGATAGTTAAACATTTAATCGGGGCCACCCTAGCCTTAGCCATAATCAAGCGGCACGTATCCCTGTCATCACAGAAATACGCAGCGGCTCCGTAAGCAACTGTACTAGCATCACTGAAAATGTGTAAGGTCACATATCTTGAAAAGGTAACCTGTCTAGGTATTTCTAAGTCCATGCAACCCCAGAGATCAGAACCAATGTCACACCAGCATTCCCTAAGCGCGTCCAAAAGAGGTTCGTCCCACCCGCAATTTACACGCCAAAGCTCCTGTACAAAAATGCGAGCCCTAATGGTGACAGGTAACAAAACCCCAAGTAGATCAAAAATGCTAGCAGTGACACTGAGCGCTTCTCTTTTTGTGCTACCTTGTAAAAAATGCTCCCTCTTCTGGAATGTAAACATATCAGTATCAGTTACCCAAGTCATCCCGAGTGTCTTCACCCTATCCTGTACTGTACTTGCGACATTATGTAAGAATAAGGTATCACGGAGATGCGGACTATTTGTGACCCATTCCCTGAGAAAGAGATGCGCTCCCGAGAATATGTCCTGGACGCTGTTGTATATGGCCAGAAGGTCCTGCTCACTGTCATGGGTCGCCTGTAAATTATCTATGTAAAGCCCACGTCTCAGACCATGAACATGTTGAGTATGTTTATCTACCAGTGACAAATGTTTCAAGATAGTTGCATTTAACAAAAACTGTGAGCAGGTCGCGCCAAAAAGAAACACGCAAAACCTATAGACCGATACTGGACTGTCGATATCCAGCGGATCATCGGGCCACAGAAACCGTGTGCAATCCATGTCATCCTCGTGCAACTTGAGCATAAGAAAGGCCTTCTCAATGTCGCTGACCCAAGCATATTGGTTCAATCTGAACCTTAACAACACCTGGGTTAGGTCAGCGACAAGAGAAGGTCCTGTAAACAGACAATCATTCAAGCTCAGCTTATTTGTGCTGAACAGTCGAAGACTACCCTCACGGGTGTGGTCCGACTGTCCTTTTCAACACCATGATGAGCCAGATAGTGAGTCTGGTTAGTGCTATCAAGGGTATCTACCGACACTCTCTCAATGAAACCTCTTGCTATCTGATCCCGAATGACACTTCCATATTGCTCGCAGTATTCCGGGGCCCGTATGAACTTACGCTGAAGACCTCTAAGTCGTCCCAAGGCTAGCCCATAGTTGCTCGGAAGTAAGTGCTTGTTGTCCCTCCAGGGCAGAGAAGTGTTATGGCAGGAGTATAACTTGTGGTCTCTAAGCTAAATCCGGCTATGAGCTGCGAGGCCTCTCCCTCTAGCTGACCCCTCAAATATGTGAATTTCTGAATATCTGTTAGGTCCTGACGCCCATGAACCGAACATTGGAATAAATCCCAAAATCCGGTCCACCGGGCAGGATAACCACCAAACTTCAGGAGGGTTAAGGCTGGTAATTTTACTACCGACTTTATAGCCTCTCTGCGAGAGACCTCTGTAAGTACCGGTCTACTATCCAAAGGGGCTAATAAGTTTTGTACCTGTTCCTCATAAATCATATCATTAGCCACTTCTTCATTTAAATCTTCCTCAGACTCTAACAATAGATATATTTTATCATTGAAAGAATTGATGTTGTGTAAAGCCTTGTTGATACTGACTTTTTTAGCAACTATTTCATCGTTTGTGGCTTCGTTGAGGAAAGTGGTGAAATCCTTAGTTAATTTAGTAATGCCTCCTTTGGCCGCAGCCCTCAACCTCATCAGTTTGGTGATGTCCATGTTTATAGGGAACCCAACCTGTTACCAGTCAATTCACAAATTTATAGGGGATAGGCGAGTCAGGATGGACGATGAACGACGATAAAATAGCCTAATAAACTGAAATAAATATAGGGTAGCCTATTCCTCGTCAAAATATCGCGCCGCCCTACTGACGATTAGGTTATAGAGCTTGTGCGTCCCCCATGGGCCTAAATGGACGCCATCATATGCCAAGTCCTCGTTACCCATCTCCATAGGGTTGAACCTTGACTTGGAGAATGGGAATTTCTGACGTAAATGTCTGTTGACGGCATTTTTTATTCGGTTATATTGCTCTGCACTGAGGCCCCTGGGGGAAGTACGAGACTCTATTCCCACGATTTTACAATGCCCCCCTGTTCTATCCTCAATATGTTTAGCCAAATAATTTATTTTACTGGCTAACTCATTAACTACCGTATCGCCAAATATATCGTTACCTCCGACTATCAAGAATGTGAGATCCGGACGAAACTTTACAAGACTATCGAAGGCTGGCGAATTACGGATTAAATCAACTGTGGCCCCACTTTGTGCCAGAAAGTTCAGCTGGAAGCCTTCACGGAGTATAGGAGATGGTGGCGGTTCAAATCTATTGACATACGAGTGTCCAATCACCGCAACTTTAGGTAACGGGTGTTTATTGTGCGATGGTGACGGCTCAAAATTCTCGCCAATACTGCCCCAACCCCGCGCTGCCTCCCCAGACCCTCGAATCATTGGCTAGTGTGTAAACTATAGCCTAGCACTAGAAAGTAGAAAGCAGGGATGGTAAAAGCAGGCCCAACAAGACGCCCAGCCACAATTAGGCCTAGGTTAAACACAAAAATGGGGTACAGTATATTAATTAATAAGGCATATAGGCTATACTCAAATCCTGGTCACGGCACCATACTTTACTGTCAAGACTTAGGATCGTATAGTGGATTTAGGAATTAGTTACAAGACAAGTAAAGGGATTGGATTATCAGCCTAAGGGGGAAGCATTGAGATCGTCTCACCTTTGTTGTTAATTCACATGCTATAAATGGTCTATACATATTATAATGGCGACCAGTGAATATATATAGACTTAGCTGGTTAGTGGAGCATGTTGATGGATAGTAGGTGCAGGGATGTTTAATATACGGGACGATAGATGTGGCCGATCGCCGGTGTTGCTGGTAAGGGATGTTGTTATTGAGTGGCACCCTAGATATCCCAGAACGTCAGCTTGGTAACAAGTGAAGCTAGACATGCGCAATCATTCTCGATGCTGCTAACGTTCCTCATATTACTTTAATTACTATATTAAATAGTACTTAACCTCTGAAGTGCGCATGGGGGTAATTGGAAACGTCCCCCTGTGCTGACGTATTTGAGGTGTTTCCGTCACTAATATGCGCCTATTATGGGTTGATTATAAAGGTATTAACCTGAAACAACAATAAAACGAGTGAAAACAGCGTTTCGGAGATATAGCCCGCGAGTTGTATAATGTATGGGTGAGGCAATCTGCTTTCCCGCCAATTTCCCCCAAGGCCACTGAGACACAGTCGATCGATACTCTCTCTCTCTCTTGCACTCGCTTGCTATCAGTGATGACCACACCCTCCAATCGGATTTCTAATGTTAGCACGAAAATATACCTCAGAATAAGGGAATAACAGGGAAAATAGGTGATAACTGAAGGAGAGGAGGAAAGTGGGGAAGGAGGGGAGGTAGAGGACTGAGATTTTGCATGGCCCAGGGGCCAAAAAAAAAAAAAAATAAAAAAAAAAAAATATAAAAAAATATATTTTTTTCGATGTCAAAAGTTGATTTTTATTTTCTCTGACTCTTAAGAGTCTTCCCGCAGTGCGCCGGGGGAACTCTTAAGAGTCTCCCCGCAGCTCCCGGGTTAATGCTTATGGAATACTATATTCTCAAATTAACTCTTTATAGAATAAATGTACACCATAGCCTATACCGGGGACCGGCCGCTTTTTACTCTGAAAAGTGCTCAAAACGGCAATATTGCGCAACCCGATATATGGCATCATCACCCATCCCTCTATCACCAGTTAAAATCCTGAGGCAATATTCCGTCTGGAAGCATATTATTTCTGGGCTATTTTCAAACTTTCGTGGGTCGCGGGTCGCGCAGACGCGTAGAAAATGCTTTATTGGTTTCGGAACTGCAAAAAAAAAATACGAAAAAGATGAATTTTTGGTGAAAATATGACGTTTTTAGATATTTTTCCTAGCAGTATCTGATACTCAACCCTGGTAACAACGAAGGGTGTGGTGGTGGTGGAGGATAAAGAGCAGTGCGCTCCAAGCCGCGAGAGAGGTAGGGTGCGGCTGGCCGGCTGGCTTGCAACAGCTCTCGTGCCTTAGTACCTCACGTAAGAAAGTTCACTTGTCGGCGCATTATCTCCGTAACCAAACATACTACAACAATGATTCTGGTGTCATTGGAAAGGGCATTAAATTCCCTACAATACAACATCTCCATTTCTTTCTATTTCTTAACCATTTCGACACAGCAACCCGAGACATTTGTCACCTAATTTGAACCTAATTGCAAACTCCCTCATTGCAAAATTAGATCAAAAATGGAAAAAATAAAGATTAGCTATTGTAACTACACCTATTGTTAGTACCCCCAATGCATTGAAACAATCAAGCAACAACATTTAAATGAGTCTTCGATTTTACAAAAAAACATAAATGTTCACACTAATTCTCACCTAACTCAAAAAATAATTGTCCTAGATAATTACAATTTTGGAAATCTCTCTTATTTTAGGTGCCCTATATGTGTACCAACTCTTATGAAATACAGACGAATTCCATTGACACGTTCTAGAGTAAAAAGCGGCCGGACCCCTTAATTACCCCTTATATGTTATTCATCTGATATACAAACCCAATTAACTTTACATGATACTTTGTGTATATACAGAATTATAGATCCCATTTTTAACCAATCCCAACTGGAAATAGAAAGGTCTATCGTGGACACTCATAAGTCACGATAACGACTAAGGGATGGTCACGGTTTCTACAATTTGGTGCGGGGCATGAAAGGAAACGTCCAGATTGTTTGTTGGTTGGGTAGACTTTCTTTGGTTGTGTGGATGATGATTGTGGCCGGAATGGTAGTGGGCGGCCAGAATTATAAGGTGAGGGTTGGCTTGGGGCTGGTCTGGGGTTATAGGGTTGATAAGGTCTTGATCTGTTATTCATTTGGGGGTGAGTGGGGAACCTCTTTATGGCTGCTACTGTAGGGGTCTTGGGGCGGCCGGCGAGGAGTTTCCTGATGGTGAATAAGTCTCTCTGGAATCCTGAGGGGTCATGAATGGTGAAATGTTCATGAACGAAGGGAGGCAATACTTTTATTAGGTGTATAAAAGTGTGCTGCTTTTGTTGTTCTGCGGTGAGAGTGGGATAGGCAGACTTCACTTGTTGACTAAAAGAGGCCAGAGTGATGTCTAAGTCTCCTTCATACTTAATCTCGTCCATTTTTGCATGGGCGACGAGAGGACCCAGTGATGGCCGGATGGCGTCGAGCACAATTGATCGGAACTGATCCCAGGTAAGTTCAGGTGTTACCTGGGTGGCAACTAGGGAAACGGCTTTTCCCAAGTGTGTTAACAATACGGCGATTTTTTCGCAGGCTTGTTTGTATGCCAGGTCAAGCACTGGCTTTACCATATCCAGGTATACTTCTATGTCGTATGTTTCCCCATCGTACTTGGGAATGGGGATGTGTGAGCGATTTACTGCCATACTGCTAATGTTTTACAATCTCTATCGCTTCTAATTTTTGTGCTGAAATGATTTTTTCCTTTTCGAATCTGCCGCCAATGTTATACCAGGGTTTTTACCAGGTTTCAAGATTGGATGTGGTAGGTTCTACTTAACTGGCAAAGTAAAAAATCACACAACACATGCATAGAAGATGGATAGAGGATACATATAACACTGATTAAGGTTTATGAACAATGGTTTTATTTATGTAGCTCTTAATTTAGACAGACATGAATGGGTATATTTAATAGTGGCCCCTTCATCATTGACGATATTGCCTATTAATATAATAGTCTCCCTTCAACACCCGCGGCAGCAGTTTTGAATCTCCCTCGCGGAAGGGTCAGGGAGTACTCTCATAGGTGCACGCTTAATTCTCTTATGGAATTGTCTTGTGATTGGGTACCCTACAGAAAAAACTTTGTAGAAAATAAAAAGGAAAATTTAACTTAATATCTGTTATATTATGGCTTTCCATGCGTGGATTTCTTGTGCGCAGCGCCCAGGCGCAGGCCCCCTAGCGGCCATCTTTCCTTCTTCTCCCTTCCGCGTTCGTGCCTGTAGGGCGGGTGTCCCTGTGCTCCAGCTTCATTCGTCGTTCTTGCGCTTATCGTGAGACCTTACTCATTTGTATACATCTGCGTTGTACTAAACAGAGTTTAGATTAGCTAGCACGGGCTGGCCCTTTGGCACAACCGCAGTAGGGTGTAAATTAGGGTACTTTTGTAACAGGCGCCTCCGTATCTCAAGATTGCATATTAATTTTTTTTATTATTAGCAAATACTCTGGTTCAAGGGTGGCTGCACGTCGTGCGGAGCCTTCTGGAGTTCGTATTTGATTTTGGGCCCCACTCGCGGGTCCCTCATCTGCTTGCTGCTGCTGCTAGTTCATCGGAGCGTCAGTTCATCCTGTGTTGTTCCTCGGGCCCCGTGGCCAGCCTCAATAGGGGTCTCCAATGTAGGCTACAGGTAATCTAGGATTGATCATTCTATATTGTTTGTGATTATGCCTATGTCTGCCCCATTATGGTGATACATGTATGCGTTGCATGTAATTTGTGGGCCATTGGGAGACGTCCCCTATATATTTTTATATGTGGGGTTTTTGGTAGGGGGAGGTTTGCCACATAAGTTCCCCCCGCTAAAAAAAATTGTTGTTTTCTCCGGCGGCTTTTTGTTCAAAGCCCCTGTTTTCTCGTCTAGTTGACGAGTTAGGGAAACGTTACTCTCAAACTTTCTTCTACTAAACAGCTGAGCTCTGGAACTCTCTCCCAGAATCAGTCTTTCCCTCTTCCTATGACTTAAATTGCTTCAAACTCCGTGTGTCCAGGCATTTTGGCTCGATCGTCCCTTGATTTTGGCCCTGTCACTCTTTCATACGACAAGACTTCCTGCGCCCGGCGTGCCAGTCTAGTGTGCAGGTGTTATGATACGTCATGAAAGCACGTTATTTATCTTTCTATTCTCAATAATCACAGATAATTAAAACACGTAAGGTCACTAGGGTCAGTGACATTTTGTCACAGGTAAGCAGTCCAATCAGCAGACCTAGGGCTGCAGTTGCAACACACCCGGCTGCTGGTGGGTAGCTGATTTCGGCGGGGGGGGGTCCCCTTTGTTCCATCATGCCTCGCTTTGAGCTATGCGCTACACCCTCTTGCTCATTATTACCAGCATTTGCTCACACAGTTTGCATTAAGTGTGTTAAATGTCTCGATCGTTCTCGCGGCTTGTGGGTGTCTAAAAAGTGTGCAGTCTGTTCTGAGTTAAAGACGGCTCTTATCACTAAGAAAGACTTATCGTGCCTTGCGGCATTGCAAGAGATAAAGACCATTTTTAACTCCTATGCAAAAGATGCTGCCCATAAGGCACTTCACTGCGATGATGAGACCTTGTGGGAGAGCCTAATTATTAAGTCACCTTTGGTCAAGTCAGCCTCCAGCAAATCTACTATACCCAAAGTTAAGAAATCCCTTTCCAAAGCGGTAGTGAGGAGCTCAAGTAGTGATGAAAGTGACATCACTGAGGCTACCCCCCCGACTGACCAAAGCGGAGGTGGTCGCCTTCCCACCGGCAACAGTCAAGGTCACGGTCGAGATCTCCCAGGAAACAGTCTAGGCACTCCTCGGCGGAATCGTCCAGGTCGACCAAACGCCGGAAGGAGGAGAAGGTGACATCAGCCAAGGCAGGACACAGTACTAGCCGAGCAGGTACCATGCGGCCACCTCCCTCGACCCCTACCTCCAGTACGCCAACCGTCCAATCCGGCGACTCTGAGATGGGGGTGGAGATCATTGAATCTACCCCTCACCATGAACAATCTCTAAGTGTACCACCGGACTTTGTGTTTGCAATCCCAAAATTAGCTCCGGTACCACATAAGGCCCCTACGGCCGGACCGAATAGAGTGTTAGCTGACTAGTACAGAGGTTTCCCTTCAAGTTCTCAGTCTTTTGACAGCTCTCAGGTTATACAGGACTCTCAGCCACTTGTGGCGGTTGAATGAGGGTGCTGGAGTGTGGGCCAAGGAACAGATAGGGATAGTATCCATAGTGAAGTGTGACCATCCTCTGTCCCTGATTTGGTTTGGCCACCGGCGGAACAAACGCCGGAAGAGCAACAGGACATTCCAGAATTGTTAGAGTTTGAGGTTATTGAAGAGCCGGAGGAAGCGAATGTCCTCTCGGCTCAAGTGTCAATGTGTGAAGAGTCAGAGGCTAGTTCCCAATCTTCTAGGGGTTCCTATAGCAAGTGTGTCACCACAGAGGAAATAAGTAATATTATGCATAGGGTCATGCAACAATATCATGTTTCCCCCTCTATTGATTCCTCACCTAATCGGCCAGTAGCTCCCCCGAGTAGCTCCACGATTAGACCATTAGAGCCTGCAGGTTTTCCCACCCCTAAATCCTCATTACCTACTTTGGTTTTACCCCCGTCAACGTCCACGTCGGCAAGCACTACTGTGCCGGCCACTATGACGACCACTAATGTGCGGGTAATCTCTGCTATTACTCCTCCCCCTTTGGATAAGGTCCCACAGAGGAAAGGCCCTATGCCTCTCCTCTATGGACCGGATTGCTCCTGGACTCAGGTAGATCCGTTGAAACCATTCTTAGCACAGCCTACGATTTCGGGGGAGCTACCGGTTCCAGGTGAGTGGACTATTGAAATTAATAAGAATAGGAAACTCAGAGCCAAGGATGAAGTAGGGAGGTTACTAGATGTCTCTATTAAGGCCATTCCCAGTACATATAACCCTGAATTCTTTGTCTTCTCAGCTGCCCCCGCAGTTCCGCCGGCCTCATCTGCACGACTTTTTGCGGACTGGTCCAAAGCAGATGGAGTAAATGACATGAAAGCTCTGAATGCACTCACGCCGGAACTGGCTACAGTTCCGGTCCTTGATCAGTCACATACACCAGTCTTGCAGATGTCGCAGGTAGGTGTAGTCCCATGGGTAGATTGGGAAGCAGAGGCACAAGTTTTTGCTTCAACTATTACATCTAAACCTCACATCAGGTTCCTCAAGAGTTGCATGCTTGGTTCTCATTACCAGTTAATAAGGCAGAAGGGGCGTCTCCAGCTTTGTTCCTGGCGGCCCACAAAATAGCTCTTCACCAGTTAGATGACCCCTTTTGTACCCCTCCCCCAGCCCATCTGGATAGGGATTTTAAGTTACGAAGCAAGGCTTATCGACTGTTCTCACAATATCTTGTCATTCACCAGGTTACTATATCTCTAGCTAGGACAATTTCGGCCATTGCAGACCAAAATGTGAGGAAAGCCACTGAGCCGTCACGTAGGATTCTTTTACAGAACTCTATACAATCCTTGGGTGACATCAGGGTTGCTATCATGGAATCTGTGAGGGCACCCCAGGATCTCAGGGTATTTTTAGTAAAGAAGTTACCGGAAGACATTGGCCGCCAGGTAACCCTTTCCCCAGTTTTAACTGCCTCCCTCCTTAGTTCAGAAACGTGGAATGTAGTTTATAATTTGGTGGACGTTTGGAAGCCGACTACCTCCCAGGCTAAGAGAGAACCGTTTAAGAAACCATTCACTAAGCCCAAAAGCGGCGGTAAGTCACAACCCCCTCAGGCTAAACAGTCCTTTCGAGACCCAAGGCCTCCTCCGCAGCAGGGAGGTAATCAGCCCAAACCCAAACAAGGTAAATTACTCAGGTTATAGAGGTAAGTCACACCCCAAACCAAATCAG
Organism: Paralithodes platypus; assembly: GCA_032716605.1. Classification (NCBI taxonomy): domain Eukaryota; kingdom Metazoa; phylum Arthropoda; class Malacostraca; order Decapoda; family Lithodidae; genus Paralithodes; species Paralithodes platypus. Next base: position 7,904,630 of record CM064499.1, on the reverse strand, counting down.
GGACAGCTGGCAGCCAAGACTAGCCAACCGTCTGATACCAACCCACCACTCCCTTCAAAAAAACTAGCCAAACATACTCTCTGTCTCCCAGGGCCGTGCTTAGGCATGTCGGAATTGAGAGTTGCTCCACTAATCAAGCCCAGTTTGCAAACAGGGTCGTTCCAGGTATGCCACCGAGCATGGCCCAAGCGAACCTGGACCAGGACCTTAGTACGCAAAGGCCTTACCTGGCGGTGGATCCGGTGGCCAAGACTGCGTCAGGCGCTCGAACACAACCATGTTTCGCCGGGGGTGGAAGCCCTAATCAGAGAAATTATATCAGAGAAGATCATTGTCTTAGTAAATCCAAACTGCAAAGTATTCACCTCCAGTATGTTCTTAGTGCCATAACGGGACAGTGTGCAGATGCGACCAGTAGTGGATCTCTCGCGTCTGAACACTTACATAGTAAATCCATCCTTCAGGATGCTTACAGTAAATCAAATCAGGCTTATCCTTCCGCCGCTGGGTTGGATGTGCTCCCTAGACCTCAAAGACGCCTATTGGCATGTCCCTATCAACAAACGCTTCCAAAAGTTCCTCGCTTTGAGGATAAAGCAAGAGACTTATGTTTTCCGGAGGATGCCGTTTGGATTGAACCTGGCACCGAGAATTTTCACAAAATTAGTCCGGCAAGCCCTTCTGCCATTAGTGTCCCAAGGCATCATGGTGTTATGGTATCTAGACGACTGGCTAGTGGTGGCGGAGACGAGAGAGTTATGTCACAATCATGTCAACATAGTTATCAATCATGTACAAACACTAGGGTTCAAGGTGAACTTGGCAAATTCTCTTCTTGTGCCTACACAGGAAATTCAGTGGATAGGGCTGGTCTGGGATACCGCTAATCTGACTCTTACTCAGAGTGTGGACAATCGCCGCAGATTTCGCAAGAAACTGTTTCGTTTTCTCCACAGTCGGAATACGACGAGGAAGGTATGGGACTCCTTGGTCGGCTCTCTCAACCGGATCCAACTAACTGTGAAGTTGGGCCGGTTGAAAGTAAAGAGATTAATCATGGAAGGCAACAAATTTTTCCCACTATTGCCGGAGGGAAAACTATGGCCGATTCCGCAATTAATTCACAGCTTACTATCGGCCTGGGCGAAGACCGAAACACTGTATACTATGACAACTTGGGTTTCTCCTCCTCCTTCGGTATGGGTAGACACGGATGCTTCCGGAACTCTGGGGGTGGGGATATCAATCCAATCTTGGCCATCAAGGGCAGGGCACTTGGGACCAGGGCATTTCATGGCACATCAACAAACAAGAGCTTCTAGTTCCCCTCTATTTTCTCCAAGCCCACGGCTCGTCATTGCAAGGGAAATCAATAGCGTTTCGCATGGACAACTTAGTGGCAGTCCATTGCATTCAGAAACAAGGTTCAGTGAGGTCTCGAGAGTTGCTAATAGTGTCAGAACAGATTTTTGCCCTAGCCGAATCGCTGGACATTCATCTGCATGCTTCATACCTCCCAGGCGTGTTGAACGTCTGGGCGGATGCTCTGTCCTGGCGGCAGAGCACCTTAGTAGAATGGGCCATCAAACAAACCGTCTTCGACAAGATGATTGCAGAGCCTTACCGTCCACAAGTGGACTTGTTCGCATCCGAGGAGAATCACAAAATACCTCTCTTCCTGACCCGCCGGGGGGTGACCCAGGCGGGTCATTACTGGAGGACTGGAACAGGTGGAAATCAATCTATCTATTTCCTCCACCAGATTCTGTTCTAATGTGCAAGGTGATGCACAAACTAAGACGGTACCGGGGCGTAGTCTCGATGATTGCGCCGGTATGGCCAGCTCAGGCGTGGTACCACCAGTTGAGCAGTGTCACAGGGTGGAAATTATATTTGTTTATATAACACTTCCCCTGATCTTATGAATTTTATGTAATGCCTCAGTGAGCAATACACAACTACTGTATGCAGTAAAAATATATATTTATTATAGAGGTTACCTGATATGGGGACAACTGGCTTGATAATTAGCCTAATCACATGTGTACAGCCTATAACCTAGCATATAAAGGTATAAATGTCATCATAGTTATTAAAGGCACTTTTGAAAATAAATACACATGTAACAGGCAATTATATTTATTAATGATATGTGCAGAAATATGATAAGGCAAGCACTCAAGGATTCACACAGCCTATAGTATGTTTACTCCTAGCCTAGCCTATCCCAAAGCCTACTGATCTAACCTAACTTAACACAAAAGTCTAACCTAGCCTAACTTTAAATACTGTACTGTAGAATACTAGGACACAAGGCTCAGTGATCAGCAGTCTATGACTAGTACCAGTAATGCAAGATATATGGTAATCTAACCTTCTTGCCTGATACTGTAACCTAAACCAAATCACTGACCTACATGTGTACAGTAGCTTATAACAGTCCTAACTGGTTACACACTGAATAGGCTATCTTACCTGGTAATCACCCTAGGGACTTAAAAGCTCATAGGATGGTATTTGGCCCTCCAATATAGGAAAGCCCCAATCCTGCCTGCCCAAACCAAGGTGATCACCCTCACTGCTCAGCCTCCACGTGTGTAATCATGCACATAACCCCAAGCCTGCATCTCCCTTCTCCGTGAAGGAAAACACACACTAAAAAAACCCTCATGAATGTAGCAGAAATCTGCAGAATATTGTACGAAACTCGACTAGGAACATAATATGTCAACATAGGAATAAACAAATTTGGGTACTACTACATTCCTCACCAAAATATTTGATTTTACTATGCTAAAATCACCTAGGTATAAGACACACACAATCACTCATACTGTAATGTAAACCTAACCTTGTCACTGGTGTATGATGGTCACCTTTGAGTAGAAAAAACCCCTCAACATTTACGTTAAAATTTCCACTGAGAGGGGAAAAACTCCTAAGCTTGCATCTCAAGCCAGTGACAAAACCCTAGTGGAAATCCACAAAGTTACCACAAGGAAAACAAGTGGGAAAACCCACAATGACTATGGAAATCAAACTAACTGGTGACTGTAAGGTGTATCAATACATCGATAATAAATTTAGAGATAATAGAAAAGAAATCCTAGTGATCCGGGCCGGTACTGTAAAAAACCCTCTCCTCTCGAGTGCGACGTCTTAGGGTCCGTGCTCTTAAGTACGACGCCCTTGGAGTCCTCGAGTAGCAGCGCAGGCCAACAACACAACCTGTGTACAAATAATTGGCAGAATCATACGGAACACACTATATTCTATATCTCTCCTTACAATTAGTACAGTAAATCCTCAACTACACAATTATTAAACTACGTTGCAGTTGCTTCTCGAGCAGCACTGCCTTCCTCCCCACAGATGTCTTCACCACTTACTAGTCTGGACAGAAGATCCGCTCCAACATTGTCACTACCACGTGCCCTAAGTACTGTACTTGTGACTGACCGACTTCGCATTTACTGGGCTTCACTGTCGGATTGAACTTACACAACTTACTCAACACCTTGTCCAGTAGTTGTAAGGGCTCGCTGAATGTTGATGAATGCACCAGGACATCATCCACGAAGATCTCCACGCCTGGTATGTCCAGCAGTACCTTACGCATCATCCGGTTGAACACTGCAGGTGAGTTAGTGAGACCAAATGGCAGCAGTGTATTGGTACAGACCGTCAGGTGCTCCAAAAGCTGTGATCTTACGACTAGCAGGGTCTAATGTTATCTGGAAGAAACCCTTCGTCAGATCAAACTTTGAGAAGAAACTTGATCCTGCAAGACTGCCGAAGATGGTACGTGGGTCACTCATGGGTTCAGCGTCCACCTTCGTTAACACATTCACCCTGTGATAATCCCCACCGTCCTTCTTACTTACGACTACCATGAGACTACAGTATGAGGATGACGACTTCTCGATGATGCCTGCAGCATCCATCTCTCGTATCTCAATACAGTCTGTAGATGTCAAATCATCTTTTATTTTTGTTGGTGATGTCAATGCGCATCATCAAGAGTGGTTGAACTCGGTCTCTCCAACTAATACAAATGGTCATGCTGCATTGGATTTTGCAAACTTATCTGGTTGTGAACAGCTAATCCAAGGACCTACTCATATGTCTGGAAATTGTCTTGATCTAGTACTAACAGATATTCCTGGCGTTGTAGAAACCTCCGTTCTTGTACCTGTTGGCACTTCCGACCACAATGCCATCATGTGTAAAATTAATCTTGATTTTTCTGTTCCTGTTATTACTCTCACGTAAAGTCTACCTTAAATCCCGGGTTAACTGGGACAACGTTTGTAATGATGTTTGTAATATTGAGTGGAATCACATACTAAGATCTCATGACCCGGTTTCAGCTCTCAACAATTCCCTTCTTGGTATCCTTCGCAAAAGAGTTCCATCAAAGACAATTAAGTCTCGTATCAGGGATAAAGCATGGTTTAACACCTTACGAGCGGCCTATGCGGTTTATTTATATGTACCGCACAGCGGGGTGTTTTTAGCCAAAATAGGGCTGTTTACGTGATCATTTTCATGCCTAAATAAGACCCAGAACGTAAAACAAGTACCTATCCCTGAAAGGGCATAAACAGAGCTTTCGAATGACACCATAACGATCCTTGTATGATGGATAGTTTTCTTGCAATAACCGTGCAACGCGAGTGCAAAAAGCAGGTAATTCGGTACTTTCGGTACATAATTGAGTATGTAGCGAGTGAGAGAGGGAGGAGGGAGCTGAGATTTGTGTCAGTAGGTTCGCCGCGGTGGTCTGGAGCAGTCATACGCTCGCTAGTCTCCTGCCACCACTTGTCTCTCTCTCTCAGCCACATTACGTGCTGAAATTGCCACTCGACCTATGTCGAGCGCCGCCACATAGTCCAGCTTTTTTTAACTCGACTTATGTTGCTCGCCGCTAATTAAGGGTTAATGATGACTGCAAGCGTGCATTTGATGACAAACAGGCTGCATATCGTCTATGGAGGCGTAATCAAACCCCCTTGCATTGGGAAAATTATGTTTTTAAAAGGGCAGCTGCGCAGAGAGTTTATGATGGTGCTGAGAGGGATTATAACTCCCATCTTCAGGATGTTCTGGCAGGAGCTACACAGCCTCATAAATGGTGGTCCGCTTTGAAATCCTCTTTATTTGGAATAGATTCCTCCATGCCTCCTCTTTGTGATTCTGATGGCTCCATCTCTTTTGATCCATTATCGAAGGCCAATATTCTATCTAATATTTTTTATTAATAAGCAGAGTAATCAGGAATTGTCTTTGCCATTGACATGTTTCCCTAGACCCAACCTCAATTCATTGGCATTCAAATCAGCTGAACTGAAAAGGTACTTGCTGGATCTTGATACCTATGGTGGCACAGACCCGGATGGGTTTTTCCCTCTCTTTTTTAAAAAGGTTGCAGTGGTCTTGGCACCTAAATTGGCTGTGGTGTTTAGGTTACTTTTGAAATCAGGTAGTTTTCCTCTTTGCTGGCGTAAGGCTATTATCACTCCTATTCCAAAGGGAAATACTGCCTCATCATCTCCTAATGACTATCGCCCTATCTCCATTACACCTATCCTATCCAAGCTCTATGAGAGGCTTTTGTCCAGACGCCTTTCCTCTTATTGTAATAGTCATCATTTGATACCAAACTCACAGTTTGGTTTTCGTAAGGGACTGGGTACATGTGATGCACTTCTGACACTCACCCATGACTTGGAATCTTCATTGGACCAGGGACATGAGTCTCGCGTCGTTGCTATTGACTTTAGTTCTGCTTTTGATTTAGTCAACCATAAAGCACTTCTGTTTAAGTTACAGCTCATTGGTATTGGTGGCAATTTTTTAAGGATCTTTGAAGATTTTTTGACGAAAAGATCTCAGTCTGTGGTCATTGATGGGTGTCATTCCCCTTCTGTTACTGTTGTTTCTGGTGTTCCACAAGGCAGTGTCCTTGGGCCTTTGCTTTTTATTATTTTTACTGCTGACCTGTGTTCCGAGCTTGAAAATAAACTAATATCCTATGCTAATGATACAACTTTATATGCGTCAATTGCATCACCAATAGATCGACACGTAATTGCTACTGCTCTGAATAGGGATTTAGCCAAAATTACATCATGGTGTGAACTTTGGGGCATGAAACTTAATGCTAGTAAAACACACTCCATTATCATCAGCAGATCACGTACCTTGGATCCTCCCCATCCTTATCTACAAGTTTCTGGCGAGCAACTTGAGAATGTGGATACTCTGCATTTGTTAGGAGTTACTCTTGATCCCAAACTTACTTTTGAAAAGCATATTCGTTCTTTCTCCTCTTCCATTTCCCAAAAAATTGGTCTGCTTCGCAAGGTTTATAAAACATTTGCTTGTGATGCCACAGTTATCAAGTCTTTTTATGCTTTTATTTTGCCACATTTCGAGTACTGCTCACCTGTCTGGTTGTCAGCAGCTGACTGCCATCTCAAGTTGCTTGACAGGTCGCTAAATTCCATCAGTTTTATTCTACCTCATTTGTCTCTTGATCTGTGTCATCGACATAAAGTTGGTGCCCTTAGTCTTTTATTTAAAGTTTTTAACAACCCTCAGCATCCCTTACATGGGGTTCTGCCTGGGCCCTATGTCCGGGCTCGTGCAACTAGATTCGCAAGCAATCTTAATGATCTTGCCATGAGCCGTGTTAATTTTTCTATCTATCTATCTATCTATATGCTCAGGCCCAATCCCCATTTTGGGGGTAGCCGACTCAAGACAGAGCAAGAACAGGGAAAACACAAAAACAACATAAAACAAAAAATAAACACAGATAAAAAACACAAACTCTCACACATCCAGGTCACCCAGGAGAAGACCCAGAGACCAGGGTTACCAAGGTCGCTCCAGCACTCCCCGGCCCCTGACCACCCGGAGAGGTTCCGATCTCGGCAGGCAGACATGCAGCGGAGCCAAAGCCACAAGCCCTCCCACCACACTTCCAGGCACACCCTTCATATTAATCGTCTCCCCGGGCCAGGCGCCTGATGGACTATTATCTAGTCCAACTTGCGCCCGACCCCTTACTCCAAATGACCACGTGTTCACTCAACTATTCATAAGCATTCTCCATTCACTCCTGTCCACCACCACTTCCCCTGCCTGATCTATAGTCATTCCTCTATCATCCAAAGCCTTTCTTACACAGTCTCTCCATCTCAATGGGGGTCTTCCTGCCCTTCTATCTCCCCTTGTACCTGACTCACATATTCTCTTTGTAAGCCTTTCATCTCCCATTCGTTCAACATGACCATACCAGCTCAGCACCCTTCTGTCCACTCTGGCTGACAAATGTTCTTGCTGCCCCACTCTCCTATGTATCTCTTCATTCCTCAATCTGTCTCTACGAGTAACTCCACACATACTCCTCAAGCAGCTCATCTCCATCACATCCAGCCCTCTTTTCTCCTTTTTCTTCAGAGCCCATGTCTCAGCCCCATACATCACTGTTGGCACAACAATTCCTTGATACAGTGCACTTTTTACTTTCACTCCGAGATTTCTCGTCTTCCATATACTTCCCATTGCTCCGAAAACCTTCCTTCCTTCACACACTCTCTGTTTTACCTCTACTTCCATACCTCCACTCCTGCTTATCGTTCCTCCTAGATATTTAAAACATTCTACTTGTTCCAATATTTCCCATCCAGCCTCACATCTAGATTCACCCTATGCTCTCCCCTATTACACACCATTACTTTACTTTTATTGACGTTCACCTTCAGTTTCCTCCTTCCACAAACCACACCAAACTCTTTGACTACCCGCTGCAGTTTCTCATCAGAATCCGCCACCAATGCTGTGTCATCAGCGAACAGCAACTGATTCAACTCCCAATCTCTACCATTCTTTCCTACTAAACCCAATCCTCTTCCCATAGTTCTCCTTTTCACCTCCCTCACCACACCATCCATAAACATATTAAACAGCCATGGTGACATTACACAACCCTGTCGCAAACCTACCTTTACCTCAAACCATTCACTCAACTCACCATTTCCTACTCTCACACATGCTCTGCTCCCTTCATAAAAACTCTTAACTGCTTCTAACAAATTTCCTCCTAATTAATTAGGAGTTAATTTGTCTACTATACAGTTTTCACGGTGTTTTGTGCCGGCCATGGTTGACTTGTGGAAAAAGTTGCCAAATGAGCTAGTCAATTCAGCTAATATCTCCATTTTTAAGTCTAGAGTTAATGCTTTTTTGCAGCATTAATTCTAATTTTTAAACTTATTTTATTCTATTTTATTGTATTATATTTATGCTTGATATCCTCCACTGCATAATATGTTATCTGTGTTTAATATGTGTATATGTACAGTACAGTATACAGTATATGTTTTTATTATTCATAAGTTGCCGTAGTCTCTCTCCAGTGCCTCCGGGTGTTTTGTGTGGATTGATCTTGATGGTGTTTCTGCACCCTGGTTGGAGACTTCGGCATCTCATATAATAATAATAATGATCTCCTTTCTTACCCGATCCTGTAGTCGAAGAGGATAGGGTACGGCTTGATTCTCACAGGGACTGTGCTGTTCAACTCAATGGCGTGACTCTCTACTCTAGCAATACCTGGCTTATCAGAGAACACCTCACCATACTCACCAAGGAGAGAATCCAGCTGACATCTTTCCTGGTCTGACAAACCTGAGCCACGTTGCACCTGCGTGAGACCTTCCTCCTGCTTATGTTTAGCTGTCACAGGTCCATCACCTTCACTCTCCTTGTACATAGGAAGCTTGATACGAGGCAGGACCCTCGAAGCCTCATCAGACCCATGGGACCGAGACCGAGCCTGAATCAGTTCAAGCCGACGTGCATGTTCACGTTCGGCTTCAGCTGCTGCTGCTGCTGTTGCTGCAGCTTGATGTTCAGCCATGGCTCGCTCATGATCACGCACCGCCTGTGCTTCCTCTCTTGCAAGCCTACGGTTCTCCCGTTCCTCATCTTTACGGGACTCTACATATTCCGTCAAAGACTGATTTGTCAGACCCAAATACTTGCCTTCTTCGTAGAATACCTGAATAGGAATAGTTGCCATTGCAGCAAAATTATAGTGGCAAAAGAAAATGTTATTCACTAACCTATCAGGAGAGGATGCGTAGCCTCACTCGAGAATATAAATGCACTAAAAATAAAATCACATGGAGAAATATAATACTGTACACTTATCAGGAGAGGATGCGTAGCCACTCGAGAAAAAAATGCACTAAATTAAAATTACAATGAAATAAATACACTTATCACGAGAGTATGCGTAGCCTCACTCGAGAAAAAGAAATGCACTAAAAATAAAATCACGAGAGGATGATTAGCCTCACTCGAGAAAACAAAAATGCACAAAATAACATGGAGAAATATAATGCACAAACATCACATGGGAAAATAGGCCTAGCACTTGCACAAAAATACCTAAATCACATGGAAAAACAATTATTTTAGCCTAACTGCACAAAATCACAAATTAAAAGCTAGCCGTCCAGATCAGGTCCTGGTCACGGTCGCCACTTGTCAAGGGGTGGAAATTATATTCGTTTATATAACCCTTCCCCTGATCTTATGAAATTTATGTAATGCCTCAGTGAGCAATACACAACTACTGTATGCAGTAGAAATATATTTATTATAGAGGTTACCTGATATGGGGACAACTGGCTTGATAATTAGCCTAATAACATGTGTACAGCCTATAACCTATCATATAAAGGTATAAATATCATCATAGTTATTAACCCTTGTCTAGCAGGGGGTTTTGGGCTATTTTGGGCATATTCAGGCCCTCCTGAATGATCAATCAAGTATCTGCATGAAAAGAAATGTATTCAGCAAAAAACTAGGCGCTAAAAGCTTCAAAATGAGACCAGACCGAGCTACGTAGCACTCGTTGTTCTCACGCAGTGGTACCACTAACATGGGAGTTTAGCGTATAGCGGCATATTTTTTCCCGCTACGCTCACTACTGGCAACACTGACAGCCTCTTGAGAACAGAGGGAGGGTGAGGCAGTGGGCGGCGGTAAGCCCTGGGTGTCGGGCGTGTGGCCTGCTGCGCTCCTGGCCATTTGCACTCGATTTTAACCCTTTAAAAGCCTTAATAATGCTCCTAACTTGCTGCAAATTGGAGCCCGAATTAAGGCGGGCCCCGCCAGTTAAGGATTAAACGCACTCTTGAAAATAAATACACATGTAACAGGCAATTATATTTATTAATGATATGTGCAGAAATATGATAAGGCAAGCACTCAAGGATTCACAAAGCCTATAGTCTGTTTACTCCTAGCCTAGCCTATCCCAAAGCCTGCTGATCTAACCTAACTTAACACAAAAGTCTAGCCTAGCCTAACTTTAAATACTGTACTGTAGAATACTAGGACACAAGGCTCAGTGATCAGCAGTCTATGACTAGTACCAGTAATGCAAGATATATGGTAATCTAACCTTCTTGCCTGATACTGTAACCTAAACCAAATCACTGACCTACATGTGTACACTAGCTTATAACAGTCCTAACTGGTTACACACTGAATAGGCTATCTTACCTGGTAATCACCCTAGGGACTTAAAAGCTCATAGGATGGTATTTGGCCCTCCAATATAGGAAAGCCCCAATCCTGCCTGCCCAAACCAAGGTGATCACCCTCACTGCTCAGCCTCCACGTGTGTAATCATGCACATAACCCCAAGCCTGCATCTCCCTTCTCCGTGAAGGAAAACACACACTAAAAAAACCCTCATGAATGTAGCAGAAATCTGCAGAATATTGTACGAAACTCGACTAGGAACATAATATGTCAACATAGGAATAAACAAATTTGGGTACTACTACATTCCTCACCAAAATATTTGATTTTACTATGCTAAAATCACCTAGGTATAAGACACACACAATCACTCATACTGTAATGTAAACCTAACCTTGTCACTGGTGTATGATGGTCACCTTTGAGTAGAAAAAACCCCTCAACATTTACGTTAAAATTTCCACTGAGAGGGGAAAAACTCCTAAGCTTGCATCTCAAGCCAGTGACAAAACCCTAGTGGAAATCCACAAAGTTACCACAAGGAAAACAAGTGGGAAAACCCACAATGACTATGGAAATCAAACTAACTGGTGACTGTAAGGTGTATCAATACATCGATAATAAATTTAGAGATAATAGAAAAGAAATCCTAGTGATCCGGGCCGGTACTGTAAAAAACCCTCTCCTCTCGAGTGCGACGTCTTAGGGTCCGTGCTCTTAAGTACGACGCCCTTGGAGTCCTCGAGTAGCAGCGCAGGCCAACAACACAACCTGTGTACAAATAATTGGCAGAATCATACGGAACACACTATATTCTATATCTCTCCTTACAATTAGTACAGTAAATCCTCAACTACACAATTATTAAACTACGTTGCAGTTGCTTCTCGAGCAGCACTGCCTTCCTCCCCACAGATGTCTTCACCACTTACTAGTCTGGACAGAAGATCCGCTCCAACATTGTCACTACCACGTGCCCTAAGTACTGTACTTGTGACTGACCGACTTCGCATTTACTGGGCTTCACTGTCGGATTGAACTTACACAACTTACTCAACACCTTGTCCAGTAGTTGTAAGGGCTCGCTGAATGTTGATGAATGCACCAGGACATCATCCACGAAGATCTCCACGCCTGGTATGTCCAGCAGTACCTTACGCATCATCCGGTTGAACACTGCAGGTGAGTTAGTGAGACCAAATGGCAGCAGTGTATTGGTACAGACCGTCAGGTGCTCCAAAAGCTGTGATCTTACGACTAGCAGGGTCTAATGTTATCTGGAAGAAACCCTTCGTCAGATCAAACTTTGAGAAGAAACTTGATCCTGCAAGACTGCCGAAGATGGTACGTGGGTCACTCATGGGTTCAGCGTCCACCTTCGTTAACACATTCACCCTGTGATAATCCCCACCGTCCTTCTTACTTACGACTACCATGAGACTACAGTATGAGGATGACGACTTCTCGATGATGCCTGCAGCATCCATCTCTCGTATCTCAATACAGTCTGTAGATGTCAAATCATCTTTTATTTTTGTTGGTGATGTCAATGCGCATCATCAAGAGTGGTTGAACTCGGTCTCTCCAACTAATACAAATGGTCATGCTGCATTGGATTTTGCAAACTTATCTGGTTGTGAACAGCTAATCCAAGGACCTACTCATATGTCTGGAAATTGTCTTGATCTAGTACTAACAGATATTCCTGGCGTTGTAGAAACCTCCGTTCTTGTACCTGTTGGCACTTCCGACCACAATGCCATCATGTGTAAAATTAATCTTGATTTTTCTGTTCCTGTTATTACTCTCTCACGTAAAGTCTACCTTAAATCCCGGGTTAACTGGGACAACGTTTGTAATGATGTTTGTAATATTGAGTGGAATCACATACTAAGATCTCATGACCCGGTTTCAGCTCTCAACAATTCCCTTCTTGGTATCCTTCGCAAAAGAGTTCCATCAAAGACAATTAAGTCTCGTATCAGGGATAAAGCATGGTTTAATGATGACTGCAAGCGTGCATTTGATGACAAACAGGCTGCATATCGTCTATGGAGGCGTAATCAAAACCCCCTTGCATTGGGAAAATTATGTTTTTAAAAGGGCAGCTGCGCAGAGAGTTTATGATGGTGCTGAGAGGGATTATAACTCCCATCTTCAGGATGTTCTGGCAGGAGCTACACAGCCTCATAAATGGTGGTCCGCTTTGAAATCCTCTTTATTTGGAATAGATTCCTCCATGCCTCCTCTTTGTGATTCTGATGGCTCCATCTCTTTTGATCCATTATCGAAGGCCAATATTCTATCTAATATTTTTTATTAATAAGCAGAGTAATCAGGAATTGTCTTTGCCATTGACATGTTTCCCTAGACCCAACCTCAATTCAATGGCATTCAAATCAGCTGAACTGAAAAGGTACTTGCTGGATCTTGATACCTATGGTGGCACAGACCCGGATGGGTTTTTCCCTCTCTTTTTTAAAAAGGTTGCAGTGGTCTTGGCACCTAAATTGGCTGTGGTGTTTAGGTTACTTTTGAAATCAGGTAGTTTTCCTCTTTGCTGGCGTAAGGCTATTATCACTCCTATTCCAAAGGGAAATACTGCCTCATCATCTCCTAATGACTATCGCCCTATCTCCATTACACCTATCCTATCCAAGCTCTATGAGAGGCTTTTGTCCAGACGCCTTTCCTCTTATTGTAATAGTCATCATTTGATACCAAACTCACAGTTTGGTTTTCGTAAGGGACTGGGTACATGTGATGCACTTCTGACACTCACCCATGACTTGGAATCTTCATTGGACCAGGGACATGAGTCTCGCGTCGTTGCTATTGACTTTAGTTCTGCTTTTGATTTAGTCAACCATAAAGCACTTCTGTTTAAGTTACAGCTCATTGGTATTGGTGGCAATTTTTTAAGGATCTTTGAAGATTTTTTGACGAAAAGATCTCAGTCTGTGGTCATTGATGGGTGTCATTCCCCTTCTGTTACTGTTGTTTCTGGTGTTCCACAAGGCAGTGTCCTTGGGCCTTTGCTTTTTATTATTTTTACTGCTGACCTGTGTTCCGAGCTTGAAAATAAACTAATATCCTATGCTAATGATACAACTTTATATGCGTCAATTGCATCACCAATAGATCGACACGTAATTGCTACTGCTCTGAATAGGGATTTAGCCAAAATTACATCATGGTGTGAACTTTGGGGCATGAAACTTAATGCTAGTAAAACACACTCCATTATCATCAGCAGATCACGTACCTTGGATCCTCCCCATCCTTATCTACAAGTTTCTGGCGAGCAACTTGAGAATGTGGATACTCTGCATTTGTTAGGAGTTACTCTTGATCCCAAACTTACTTTTGAAAAGCATATTCGTTCTTTCTCCTCTTCCATTTCCCAAAAAATTGGTCTGCTTCGCAAGGTTTATAAAACATTTGCTTGTGATGCCACAGTTATCAAGTCTTTTTATGCTTTTATTTTGCCACATTTCGAGTACTGCTCACCTGTCTGGTTGTCAGCAGCTGACTGCCATCTCAAGTTGCTTGACAGGTCGCTAAATTCCATCAGTTTTATTCTACCTCATTTGTCTCTTGATCTGTGTCATCGACATAAAGTTGGTGCCCTTAGTCTTTTATTTAAAGTTTTTAACAACCCTCAGCATCCCTTACATGGGGTTCTGCCTGGGCCCTATGTCCGGGCTCGTGCAACTAGATTCGCAAGCAATCTTAATGATCTTGCCATGAGCCGTGTTAATTTTTCTATCTATCTATCTATCTATATGCTCAGGCCCAATCCCCATTTTGGGGGTAGCCGACTCAAGACAGAGCAAGAACAGGGAAAACACAAAAACAACATAAAACAAAAAATAAACACAGATAAAAAACACAAACTCTCACACATCCAGGTCACCCAGGAGAAGACCCAGAGACCAGGGTTACCAAGGTCGCTCCAGCACTCCCCCGGCCCCTGACCACCCGGAGAGGTTCCGATCTCGGCAGGCAGACATTGTACTTGCTCCAAGTTGCCTAATGGCGGCACACTGGCAGTGGGTGTCGCTCCCTCTGGACCCAGCCCTGGCGCCCTGGGCCCAACCTGGACGAAATGGATCCAGAGGGTACAGTACGTAGTGTTTCCCCGGACTGGCACTTTCCGCCCAATAGTATAGGGGCCCGAACCTGGTGGTAGCGCTCCAGGAGGCTGCCCTGTCATTTGGCGAAAAATATCAGGCCAGTCGTAGTGCCGTGTACGCGCACGGGGTGCGTCCCTGCGGCTGGTTCTGGTGGGGCGTACCGAGGCCACTGGATCCTACCCCCTTGTAATCACTTGGGGGATGGTGCTGGGAATGGTCCCGGGGTAGACTGGAGCCGGAGTTCTGGGGGGGGGTGATGCTCATCTGCCAGCCAAACCTACCTAACTATGACTAAAATCAAAGAAAATAAACGTAAGTCCGATGAAACAAAACCGCACAGGACAATGACAAATGCCCCTCACAAACTCAGACTTGCTAGTGTGAATGTTGGTAGTTTGAATCTGCGTGCGAATGAAGTGGTTGAGATGTGTGAGAGGAGGCGAGTGGACATCTGCTGTACCCAGGAAACACTCTGGAAGAGGCATGGGGTACAGTGGATTGTCGGAAGGAGGAAAAGATATAGGATATACTGGATGGGTGTGGAGACTGATAAAGCGAAAGGAGGAGTGGGTGTTCTGGTGGCTGAAGAGCTGGCGGAAAGTGTGCTTCAGATTACGAGAGTTAGTGAAAGGCTGATTGTTTTGAAGTTGAAAGTTGGTGAAAGAATTCTGAATGTGATATCTGCATATGCCCCACAGGCTGGTTTACAGAAAGAGATAAAAGAGGACTTCTGGAATGACACCGTCAGTGTCATTTCAGGCCTCTCGGAGAACGAAATAACTATCGTGGGGGGGGACCTCAATGGTCACGTGGGAGCATCTGCAGATGGATACGAGGGGGTACATGGAGGAATTGGTTACGGAAGGAGAAATCTAGAAGGCGAATATATATTGGAGTCCTGCGTTGCACTCAACATGGTTGTGTGTAACACAAAGTTCAAGAAAAGACAGAGCCACCTGATCACATATAACTCTGGGGTCTCCAGTAGCCAGATAGATTACTTCTTGGTTAACAGGAAAGACTGGAAACTAGTTCGAGATGTAAAGGTCATCCCGAGCGAAGAATGTATCCCCCAGCATAAGCTACTTGTGTGCGACATGAGATTATACAGAGATCCTAAGCGCAAGAAGGTTTACATACCCAAAAGGAAAGTGTGGCTGCTGAAGGACAAGGAAGTTAGGGATAGGTTTCATAATGAACTGGAGGAAATGAATAGAAATAAGGAAGCTAGGCCTAACGATGTAAATAGCCAATGGAACTTTCTTAAGCATAGCCTTATCGCTGCCACTGACAAAGTCTGTGGGAAAACAAAGGGTCACCCAAGGAATAAGACCTCTTGGTGGTGGAACGATGAGGTAGAACATGCTGTGAAAGAGAAAAGGAGATGCTTCAAAGCATGGAAGAAAGGAGGCAGCAGGGAGGAATACCAGGCAGCTAAACGAACTGCCAAAAGAGTTATTTACAATGCTAAAAATCGCATTAAGGACCTGGTCCTCGAACAAGTGTGTAACACTGACAATCCCAATGGGATCTTCAACCTAGCTAGGCGAGTTAAAAATGACAGTAGGGATATTATAGGTGAACAGTGTGTTAGAGATGATAATGGGAAGATTGTGTATGCAGAAAATGAAATCAGAGAAGCATGGAAGGTACACTATGAACGATTGCTAAATGTAGAGTTTGAATGGGATAAGGAACAGCTTAGTATCGAAAAACCAATATCTGGGCCCCCTCCTTTGATAGCACCAGCTGTAGTGAGCGACGCAATCAATAAAATGAAGGACGGTAAAGCTCCAGGTTGCTCCGACATTGTCGCTGAGATGATAAAAGCCTCAGGGGAGATTGGTGTAAACTTAGTCACTGAGTTGATAAACACCATTATTAAAGATGAGAAAATCCCAGAGGATTGGCTCAAAAGTGTAATAGTAAATATATACAAAGGAAAAGGGGATGCGCTGGATAGAGGAAATTATAGGGGCCTGAAAATGCTTGACCAAATCATGAAGGTCTGTGAGAGAGTCCTTGAGGGTTTGATCAGGCAAAGCATCTCTATTGATGATATGCAGTTTGGTTTTATGCCAGGACGTGGTACAACCGATGCTATCTTCATAGTCAGGCAGATACAGGAAAGATACCTACTAAAAGGCAGGGATCTTTACTTTGTGTTTGTGGACCTGGAGAAGGCCTTTGATAGGGTACCTAGAGATGTTGTACAGTGGGCTATGAGGAAACTTGGTGTGGAAGAGTGGCTGGTGCGTGTGATAATGAAGATGTATGAGGATTCGCGAAGTTCGGTGAGGGTGAAAGGTGTACTGAGTGATGAATTCGCAGTCCGTGTTGGAGTCCATCAGGGTTCAGTGTTAAGCCCCCTCCTCTTTATTATGGTCTTGGAGGCGCTGTCTAGAGTTTTTAGAGGCGGACTCCCGTTGGAACTGTTTTATGCAGACGATTTAGTCCTAATAGCTGACAGTATGCAGGAGGCTGAGGCCAAATTCAGAAAGTGGAGAGAGGGCATGGCGAGCAAGGGTTTAAGAGTCAATATTAACAAAACCAAGGTTATGCATTGTAGTTTGAGACGAGGCAATGTGGAAAAGAGCGGTGCATACCCATGTGCAGTGTGTGGAAAGGGAGTGGGCGTTAACTCAATTCAATGTAGCATCTGTCGATGTTGGGTACACCATGGGAGTAAGCGCTGTAGTAGAATAAAGGGGCCCCTGCCGAAGGATAAGTCAGAAATAGAGAAATTTGAGTGCGTAGTGTGCAAAGGCGAGCTTGTGTTAAGTGATGATCCTGTGGCTGTGAATTTTGGAAATGAGTCTTTGGAGCTGGTGAACAAGTTTTGTTACCTAGGAGATACCATCTCTGCCGGTGGTGGGGCCGAGGCTGCCACTGTTGCTAGAATTAGGTGTGGCTGGGGGAAGTTCAGAGAATTGATGCCAATCCTGACCATGAAAAGAATGCCTCTCCCCCTGAAGGGAAAGGTGTATGCCTCATGTGTTAGAAGTGCAATGACGTATGCCTCAGAAACATGGGCCGTTAAAGTAGAGGATGTCAACAGAATGGAGCGTAATGAGATGAGAATGGTGAGATGGATGTGTGGGGCCAGGCTACAGGATAGAATAACAAATGTTGAGCTGAGGAGACGTTTAGGTATAAAGAGTATTAGCGAGGTGATGCGTACAAGTAGACTGGGATGGTATGGACATGTGGAGAGAATGGATGAACAAAATTGGGTGACAAAATGCAGGTCTGTGATTGTGGAGGGAGCTGCACCAAGGGGTGGACCGAGGAAGACCTGGGATCGGACTATACGCGCCGATCTCAAATCCAAGAACTTGACAAGTGAAGCAGCCCTTAACAGGGTTGCCTGGAACGCCGCCATTAGGACAAGAGACTGAAACTGCACTTATGTGTGGAACACTCAGTCTTAAAATGTTATGTATGTATGTATGTACATGCAGCGGAGCCAAAGCCACAAGCCCTCCTACCACACTTCCAGGCACACCCTTCATATTAATCGTCTCCCCGGGCCAGGCGCCTGATGGACTATTATCTAGTCCAACTTGCGCCCGACCCCTTACTCCAAATGACCACGTGTTCACTCAACTATTCATAAGCATTCTCCATTCACTCCTGTCCACCACCACTTCCCCTGCCTGATCTATAGTCATTCCTCTATCATCCAAAGCCTTTCTTACACAGTCTCTCCATCTCAATGGGGGTCTTCCTGCCCTTCTATCTCCCCTTGTACCTGACTCACATATTCTCTTTGTAAGCCTTTCATCTCCCATTCGTTCAACATGACCATACCAGCTCAGCACCCTTCTGTCCACTCTGGCTGACAAATGTTCTTGCTGCCCCACTCTCCTATGTATCTCTTCATTCCTCAATCTGTCTCTACGAGTAACTCCACACATACTCCTCAAGCAGCTCATCTCCATCACATCCAGCCCTCTTTTCTCCTTTTTCTTCAGAGCCCATGTCTCAGCCCCATACATCACTGTTGGCACAACAATTCCTTGATACAGTGCACTTTTTACTTTCACTCCGAGATTTCTCGTCTTCCACATACTTCCCATTGCTCCGAAAACCTTCCTTCCTTCACACACTCTCTGTTTTACCTCTACTTCCATACCTCCACTCCTGCTTATCGTTCCTCCTAGATATTTAAAACATTCTACTTGTTCCAATGTTTCCCCATCCAGCCTCACATCTAGATTCACCCTATGCTCTCCCCTATTACACACCATTACTTTACTTTTATTGACGTTCACCTTCAGTTTCCTCCTTCCACAAACCACACCAAACTCTTTGACTACCCGCTGCAGTTTCTCATCAGAATCCGCCACCAATGCTGTGTCATCAGCGAACAGCAACTGATTCAACTCCCAATCTCTACCATTCTTTCCTACTAAACCCAATCCTCTTCCCATAGTTCTCCTTTTCACCTCCCTCACCACACCATCCATAAACATATTAAACAGCCATGGTGACATTACACAACCCTGTCGCAAACCTACCTTTACCTCAAACCATTCACTCAACTCACCATTTCCTACTCTCACACATGCTCTGCTCCCTTCATAAAAACTCTTAACTGCTTCTAACAAATTTCCTCCTAATTAATTAGGAGTTAATTTGTCTACTATACAGTTTTCACGGTGTTTTGTGCCGGCCATGGTTGACTTGTGGAAAAAGTTGCCAAATGAGCTAGTCAATTCAGCTAATATCTCCATTTTTAAGTCTAGAGTTAATGCTTTTTTGCAGCATTAATTCTAATTTTTAAACTTATTTTATTCTATTTTATTGTATTATATTTATGCTTGATATCCTCCACTGCATAATATGTTATCTGTGTTTAATATGTGTATATGTACAGTACAGTATACAGTATATGTTTTTATTTTTTCATAAGTTGCCGTAGTCTCTCTCCAGTGCCTCCGGGTGTTTTGTGTGGATTGATCTTGATGGTGTTTCTGCACCCTGGTTGGAGACTTCGGCATCTCATATAATAATAATAATGATCTCCTTTCTTACCCGATCCTGTAGTCGAAGAGGGATAGGGTACGGCTTGATTCTCACAGGGACTGTGCTGTTCAACTCAATGGCGTGACTCTCTACTCTAGCAATACCTGGCTTATCAGAGAACACCTCACCATACTCACCAAGGAGAGAATCCAGCTGACATCTTTCCTGGTCTGACAAACCTGAGCCACGTTGCACCTGCGTGAGACCTTCCTCCTGCTTATGTTTAGCTGTCACAGGTCCATCACCTTCACTCTCCTTGTACATAGGAAGCTTGATACGAGGCAGGACCCTCGAAGCCTCATCAGACCCATGGGACCGAGACCGAGCCTGAATCAGTTCAAGCCGACGTGCATGTTCACGTTCGGCTTCAGCTGCTGCTGCTGCTGTTGCTGCAGCTTGATGTTCAGCCATGGCTCGCTCATGATCACGCACCGCCTGTGCTTCCTCTCTTGCAAGCCTACGGTTCTCCCGTTCCTCATCTTTACGGGACTCTACATATTCCGTCAAAGACTGATTTGTCAGACCCAAATACTTGCCTTCTTCGTAGAATACCTGAATAGGAATAGTTGCCATTGCAGCAAAATTATAGTGGCAAAAGAAAATGTTATTCACTAACCTATCAGGAGAGGATGCGTAGCCTCACTCGAGAATATAAATGCACTAAAAATAAAATCACATGGAGAAATAATACTGTACACTTATCAGGAGAGGATGCGTAGCCACTCGAGAAAAAAATGCACTAAATTAAAATTACAATGAAATAAATACACTTATCACGAGAGTATGCGTAGCCTCACTCGAGAAAAAGAAATGCACTAAAAATAAAATCACGAGAGGATGATTAGCCTCACTCGAGAAAACAAAAATGCACAAAATAACATGGAGAAATATAATGCACAAACATCACATGGGAAAATAGGCCTAGCACTTGCACAAAAATACCTAAATCACATGGAAAAACAATTATTTTAGCCTAACTGCACAAAATCACAAATTAAAAGCTAGCCGTCCAGATCAGGTCCTGGTCACGGTCGCCACTTGTCAAGGGGTGGAAATTATATTCGTTTATATAACCCTTCCCCTGATCTTATGAATTTTATGTAATGCCTCAGTGAGCAATACACAACTACTGTATGCAGTAGAAATATATATTTATTATAGAGGTTACCTGATATGGGGACAACTGGCTTGATAATTAGCCTAATAACATGTGTACAGCCTATAACCTATCATATAAAGGTATAAATATCATCATAGTTATTAACCCTTGTCTAGCAGGGGTTTTGGGCTATTTTGGGCATATTCAGGCCCTCCTGAATGATCAATCAAGTATCTGCATGAAAAGAAATGTATTCAGCAAAAAACTAGGCGCTAAAAGCTTCAAAATGAGACCAGACCGAGCTACGTAGCACTCGTTGTTCTCACGCAGTGGTACCACTAACACGGGAGTTTAGCGTATAGCGGCATATTTTTTCCCGCTACGCTCACTACTGGCAACACTGACAGCCTCTCGAGAACAGAGGGAGGGTGAGGCAGTGGGCGGCGGTAAGCCCTGGGTGTCGGGCGTGTGGCCTGCTGCGCTCCTGGCCATTTGCACTCGATTTTAACCCTTTAAAAGCCTTAATAATGCTCCTAACTTGCTGCAAATTGGAGCCCGAATTAAGGCGGGCCCCGCCAGTTAAGGATTAAACGCACTCTTGAAAATAAATACACATGTAACAGGCAATTATATTTATTAATGATATGTGCAGAAATATGATAAGGCAAGCACTCAAGGATTCACAAAGCCTATAGTCTGTTTACTCCTAGCCTAGCCTATCCCAAAGCCTGCTGATCTAACCTAACTTAACACAAAAGTCTAGCCTAGCCTAACTTTAAATACTGTACTGTAGAATACTAGGACACAAGGCTCAGTGATCAGCAGTCTATGACTAGTACCAGTAATGCAAGATATATGGTAATCTAACCTTCTTGCCTGATACTGTAACCTAAACCAAATCACTGACCTACATGTGTACAGTAGCTTATAACAGTCCTAACTGGTTACACACTGAATAGGCTATCTTACCTGGTAATCACCCTAGGGACTTAAAAGCTCATAGGATGGTATTTGGCCCTCCAATATAGGAAAGCCCCAATCCTGCCTGCCCAAACCAAGGTGATCACCCTCACTGCTCAGCCTCCACGTGTGTAATCATGCACATAACCCCAAGCCTGCATCTCCCTTCTCCGTGAAGGAAAACACACACTAAAAAAACCCTCATGAATGTAGCAGAAATCTGCAGAATATTGTACGAAACTCGACTAGGAACATAATATGTCAACATAGGAATAAACAAATTTGGGTACTACTACATTCCTCACCAAAATATTTGATTTTACTATGCTAAAATCACCTAGGTATAAGACACACACAATCACTCATACTGTAATGTAAACCTAACCTTGTCACTGGTGTATGATGGTCACCTTTGAGTAGAAAAAATCCCTCAACATTTACGTTAAAATTTCCACTGAGAGGGGAAAAACTCCTAAGCTTGCATCTCAAGCCAGTAACAAAACCCTAGTGGAAATCCACAAAGTTACCACAAGGAAAACAAGTGGGAAAACCCACAATGACTATGGAAATCAAACTAACTGGTGACTGTAAGGTGTATCAATACATCGATAATAAATTTAGAGATAATAGAAAAGAAATCCTAGTGATCCGGGCCGGTACTGTAAAAAACCCTCTCCTCTCGAGTGCGACGTCTTAGGGTCCGTGCTCTTAAGTACGACGCCCTTGGAGTCCTCGAGTAGCAGCGCAGGCCAACAACACAACCTGTGTACAAAAAATTGGCAGAATCATACGGAACACACTATATTCTATATCTCTCCTTACAATTAGTACAGTAAATCCTCAACTACACAATTATTAAACTACGTTGCAGTTGCTTCTCGAGCAGCACTGCCTTCCTCCCCACAGATGTCTTCACCACTTACTAGTCTGGACAGAAGATCCGCTCCAACATTGTCACTACCATGTGCCCTAAGTACTGTACTTGTGACTGACCGACTTCGCATTTACTGGGCTTCACTGTCGGATTGAACTTACGCAACTTACTCAACACCTTGTCCAGTAGTTGTAAGGGCTCGCTGAATGTTGATGAATGCACCAGGACATCATCCACGAAGATCTCCACGCCTGGTATGTCCAGCAGAACCTTACGCATCATCCGGTTGAACACTGCAGGTGAGTTAGTGAGACCAAATGGCAGCAGTGTATTGGTACAAACCGTCAGGTGCTCCAAAAGCTGTGATCTTACGACTAGCAGGGTCTAATGTTATCTGGAAGAAACCCTTCGTCAGATCAAACTTTGAGAAGAAACTTGATCCTGCAAGACTGCCGAAGATGGTACGTGGGTCACACATGGGTTCAGCGTCCACCTTCGTTAACACATTCACCCTGTGATAATCCCCACCGGCCTTCTTACTTACGACTACCATGGGACTACAGTATGAGGATGACGACTTCTCGATGATGCCTGCAGCCTCCATCTCTCGTATCTCAATACAGTCTGTAGATGTCAAATCATCTTTTATTTTTGTTGGTGATGTCAATGCGCATCATCAAGAGTGGTTGAACTCGGTCTCTCCAACTAATACAAATGGTCATGCTGCATTGGATTTTGCAAACTTATCTGGTTGTGAACAGCTAATCCAAGGACCTACTCATATGTCTGGAAATTGTCTTGATCTAGTACTAACAGATATTCCTGGCGTTGTAGAAACCTCCGTTCTTGTACCTGTTGGCACTTCCGACCACAATGCCATCATGTGTAAAATTAATCTTGATTTTTCTGTTCCTGATATTACTCTCTCACGTAAAGTCTACCTTAAATCCCGGGTTAACTGGGACAACGTTTGTAATGATGTTTGTAATATTGAGTGGAATCACATACTAAGATCTCATGACCCGGTTTCAGCTCTCAACAATTCCCTTCTTGGTATCCTTCGCAAAAGAGTTCCATCAAAGACAATTAAGTCTCGTATCAGGGATAAAGCATGGTTTACTGATGACTGCAAGCGTGCATTTGATGACAAACAGGCTGCATATCGTCTATGGAGGCGTAATCAAAACCCCCTTGCATTGGGAAAAATTATGTTTTTAAAAGGGCAGCTGCGCAGAGAGTTTATGATGGTGCTGAGAGGGATTATAACTCCCATCTTCAGGATGTTCTGGCAGGAGCTACACAGCCTCATAAATGGTGGTCCGCTTTGAAATCCTCTTTATTTGGAATAGATTCCTCCATGCCTCCTCTTTGTGATTCTGATGGCTCCATCTCTTTTGATCCATTATCGAAGGCCAATATTCTATCTAATATTTTTTATTAATAAGCAGAGTAATCAGGAATTGTCTTTGCCATTGACATGTTTCCCTAGACCCAACCTCAATTCAATGGCATTCAAATCAGCTGAACTGAAAAGGTACTTGCTGGATCTTGATACCTATGGTGGCACAGACCCGGATGGGTTTTTCCCTCTCTTTTTTAAAAAGGTTGCAGTGGTCTTGGCACCTAAATTGGCTGTGGTGTTTAGGTTACTTTTGAAATCAGGTAGTTTTCCTCTTTGCTGGCGTAAGGCTATTATCACTCCTATTCCAAAGGGAAATACTGCCTCATCATCTCCTAATGACTATCGCCCTATCTCCATTACACCTATCCTATCCAAGCTCTATGAGAGGCTTTTGTTCAGACGCCTTTCCTCTTATTGTAATAGTCATCATTTGATACCAAACTCACAGTTTGGTTTTCGTAAGGGACTGGGTACATGTGATGCACTTCTGACACTCACCCATGACTTGGAATCTTCATTGGACCAGGGACATGAGTCTCGCGTCGTTGCTATTGACTTTAGTTCTGCTTTTGATTTAGTCAACCATAAAGCACTTCTGTTTAAGTTACAGCTCATTGGTATTGGTGGCAATTTTTTAAGGATCTCTGAAGATTTTTTGACGAAAAGATCTCAGTCTGTGGTCATTGATGGGTGTCATTCCCCTTCTGTTACTGTTGTTTCTGGTGTTCCACAAGGCAGTGTCCTTGGGCCTTTGCTTTTTATTATTTTTACTGCTGACCTGTGTTCCGAGCTTGAAAATAAACTAATATCCTATGCTGATGATACAACTTTATATGCGTCAATTGCATCACCAATAGATCGACACGTAATTGCTACTGCTCTGAATAGGGATTTAGCCAAAATTACATCATGGTGTGAACTTTGGGGAATGAAACTTAATGCTAGTAAAACACACTCCATTATCATCAGCAGATCTCGTACCTTGGATCCTCCCCATCCTTATCTACAAGTTTCTGGCGAGCAACTTGAGAATGTGGATACTCTGCATTTGTTAGGAGTTACTCTTGATCCCAAACTTACTTTTGAAAAGCATATTCGTTCTTTCTCCTCTTCCATTTCCCAAAAAATTGGTCTGCTTCGCAAGGTTTATAAAATATTTGCTTGTGATGCCACAGTTATCAAGTCTTTTTATGCTTTTATTTTGCCACATTTCGAGTACTGCTCACCTGTGGTTGTCAGCAGCTGACTGCCATCTCAAGTTGCTTGACAGGTCGCTAAATTCCATCAGTTTTATTCTACCTCATTCGTCTCTTGATCTGTGTCATCGACATAAAGTTGGTGCCCTTAGTCTTTTATTTAAAGTTTTTAACAACCCTCAGCATCCCTTACATGGGGTTCTGCCTGGGCCCTATGTCCGGGCTCGTGCAACTAGATTCGCAAGCAATCTTAATGATCTTGCCATGAGCCGTGTTAATTTTTCTATCTATCTATCTATCTATATGCTCAGGCCCAATCCCCATTTTGGGGGTAGCCGACTCAAGACAGAGCAAGAACAGGGAAAACACAAAAACAACATAAAACAAAAAATAAACACAGATAACAAACACAAACTCTCACACATCCAGGTCACCCAGGAGAAGACCCAGAGACCAGGGTTACCAAGGTCGCTCCAGCACTCCCCTGGCCCCTGACCACCCGGAGAGGTTCCGATCTCGGCAGGCAGACATGCAGCGGAGCCAAAGCCACAAGCCCTCCCACCACACTTCCAGGCACACCCTTCATGTTAATCGTCTCCCCGGGCCAGGCGCCTGATGGACTATTATCTAGTCCAACTTGCGCCCGACCCCTTACTCCAAATGACCACGTGTTCACTCAACTATTCATAAGCATTCTCCATTCACTCCTGTCCACCACCACTTCCCCTGCCTGATCTATAGTCATTCCTCTATCATCCAAAGCCTTTCTTACACAGTCTCTCCATCTCAATGGGGGTCTTCCTGCCCTTCTATCTCCCCTTGTACCTGACTCACATATTCTCTTTGTAAGCCTTTCATCTCCCATTCGTTCAACATGACCATACCAGCTCAGCACCCTTCTGTCCACTCTGGCTGACAAATGTTCTTGCTGCCCCACTCTCCTATGTATCTCTTCATTCCTCAATCTGTCTCTACGAGTAACTCCACACATACTCCTCAAGCAGCTCATCTCCATCACATCCAGCCCTCTTTTCTCCTTTTTCTTCAGAGCCCATGTCTCAGCCCCATACATCACTGTTGGCACAACAATTCCTTGATACAGTGCACTTTTTACTTTCACTCCGAGATTTCTCGTCTTCCACATACTTCCCATTGCTCCGAAAACCTTCCTTCCTTCACACACTCTCTGTTTTACCTCCACTCCTGCTTATCGTTCCTCCTAGATATTTAAAACATTCTACTTGTTCCAATATTTCCCCATCCAGCCTCACATCTAGATTCACCCTATGCTCTCCCCTATTACACACCATTACTTTACTTTTATTGACGTTCACCTTCAGTTTCCTCCTTCCACAAACCACACCAAACTCTTTGACTACCCGCTGCAGTTTCTCATCAGAATCCGCCACCAATGCTGTGTCATCAGCGAACAGCAACTGATTCAACTCCCAATCTCTACCATTCTTTCCTACTAAACCCAATCCTCTTCCCATAGTTCTCCTTTTCACCTCCCTCACCACACCATCCATAAACATATTAAACAGCTATGGTGACATTACACAACCCTGTCGCAAACCTACCTTTACCTCAAACCATTCACTCAACTCACCATTTCCTACTCTCACACATGCTCTGCTCCCTTCATAAAAACTCTTAACTGCTTCTAACAAATTTCCTCCTAATTAATTAGGAGTTAATTTTTCTACTATACAGTTTTCACGGTGTTTTGTGCCGGCCATGGTTGACTTGTGGAAAAAGTTGCCAAATGAGCTAGTCAATTCAGCTAATATCTCCATTTTTAAGTCTAGAGTTAATGCTTTTTTGCAGCATTAATTCTAATTTTTAAACTTATTTTATTCTATTTTATTGTATTATATTTATGCTTGATATCCTCCACTGCATAATATGTTATCTGTGTTTAATATGTGTATATGTACAGTACAGTATACAGTATATGTTTTTATTTTCATAAGTTGCCATAGTCTCTCTCCAGTGCCTCTGGGTGTTTTGTGTGGATTGATCTTGATGGTGTTTCTGCACCCTGGTTGGAGACTTCGGCATCTCATATAATAATAATAATGATCTCCTTTCTTACCCGATCCTGTAGTCGAAGAGGGATAGGGTACGGCTTGATTCTCACAGGGACTGTGCTGTTCAACTCAATGGCGTGACTCTCTACTCTAGCAATACCTGGCTTATCAGAGAACACCTCACCATACTCACCAAGGAGAGAATCCAGCTGACATCTTTCCTGGTCTGACAAACCTGAGCCACGTTGCACCTGCGTGAGACCTTCCTCCTGCTTATGTTTAGCTGTCACAGGTCCATCACCTTCACTCTCCTTGTACATAGGAAGCTTGATACGAGGCAGGACCCTCGAAGCCTCATCCGACCCATGGGACCGAGACCGAGCCTGAATCAGTTCAAGCCGACGTGCATGTTCACGTTCGGCTTCAGCTGCTGCTGCTGCTGTTGCTGCAGCTTGATGTTCAGCCATGGCTCGCTCATGATCACGCACCGCCTGTGCTTCCTCTCTTGCAAGCCTACGGTTCTCCCGTTCCTCATCTTTACGGGACTCTACATATTCCGTCAAAGACTGATTTGTCAGACCAAAATACTTGCCTTCTTCGTAGAATACCTGAATAGGAATAGTTGCCATTGCTGCAAAATTATAGTGGCAAAAGAAAATGTTATTCACTAACCTATCAGGAGAGGATGCGTAGCCTCACTCGAGAATATAAATGCACTAAAAATAAAATCACATAGAGAAATATAATACTGTACACTTATCAGGAGAGGATGCGTAGCCTCACTCGAGAATATAAATGCACTAAAAATAAAATCACATGGAGAAATATAATACTGTACACTTATCAGGAGAGGATGCGTAGCCACTCGAGAAAAAAATGCACTAAATTAAAATTACAATGAAATAAATACACTTATCACGAGAGTATGCGTAGCCTCACTCGAGAAAAAGAAATGCACTAAAAATAAAATCACGAGAGGATGATTACCCTCACTCGAGAAAACAAAAATGCACAAAATAACATGGAGAAATATAATGCACAAAAATCACATGGGAAAATAGGCCTAGCACTTGCACAAAAATACCTAAATCACATGGAAAAACAATTATTTTAGCCTAACTGCACAAAATCACAAATTAAAAGCTAGCCGTCCAGATCAGGTCCTGGTCACGGTCGCCACTTGTCACAGGGTGGAAATTATATTCGTTTATATAACCCTTCCCCTGATCTTATGAATTTTATGTAATGCCTCAGTGAGCAATACACAACTACTGTATGCAGTAGAAATATATATTTATTATAGAGGTTACCTGATATGGGGACAACTGGCTTGATAATTAGCCTAATAACATGTGTACAGCCTATAACCTATCATATAAAGGTATAAATATCATCATAGTTATTAACCCTTGTCTAGCAGGGGGTTTTGGGCTATTTTGGGCATATTCAGGCCCTCCTGAATGATCAATCAAGTATCTGCATGAAAAGAAATGTATTCAGCAAAAAACTAGGCGCTAAAAGCTTCAAAATGAGACCAGACCGAGCTACGTAGCACTCGTCGTTCTCACGCAGTGGTACCACTAACATGGGAGTTTAGCGTATAGCGGCATATTTTTTCCCGCTACGCTCACTACTGGCAACACTGACAGCCTCTCGAGAACAGAGGGAGCGTGAGGCAGTGGGCGGCGGTAAGCCCTGGGTGTCGGGCGTGTGGCCTGCTGCGCTCCTGGCCATTTGCACTCGATTTTAACCCTTTAAAAGCCTTAATAATGCTCCTAACTTGCTGCAAATTGGAGCCCGAATTAAGGCGGGCCCCGCCAGTTAAGGGTTAAACGCACTCTTGAAAATAAATACACATGTAACAGGCAATTATATTTATTAATGATATGTGCAGAAATATGATAAGGCAAGCACTCAAGGATTCACAAAGCCTATAGTCTGTTTACTCGTAGCCTAGCCTATCCCAAAGCCTGCTGATCTAACCTAACTTAACACAAAAGTCTAGCCTAGCCTAACTTTAAATACTGTACTGTAGAATACTAGGACACAAGGCTCAGTGATCAGCAGTCTATGACTAGTACCAGTAATGCAAGATATATGGTAATCTAACCTTCTTGCCTGATACTGTAACCTAAACCAAATCACTGATCTACATGTGTACAGTAGCTTATAACAGTCCTAACTGGTTACACACTGAATAGGCTATCTTACCTGGTAATCACCCTAGGGACTTAAAAGCTCATAGGATGGTATTTGGCCCTCCAATATAGGAAAGCCCCAATCCTGCCTGCCCAAACCAAGGTGATCACCCTCACTGCTCAGCCTCCACGTGTGTAATCATGCACATAACCCCAAGCCTGGATCTCCCTTCTCCGTGAAGGAAAACACACACTAAAAACCCCCTCATGAATGTAGCAGAAATCTGCAGAAGATTGTACGAAACTCAACTAGGAACATAATATGTCAACATAGGAATACAAAAATGTGGTTACTACTACAAGCAGTTGGTGCAAGGACCCGGTGTCACTTCCGGTCTCCGCATTCCACTTAGAGACAATTGGCAACCTTCGGACCTCGCTAAATTTTGCCTTCTGGACATTTACAAGGCCAAGTGGCTAGTTCAGTATGGGGACAGTGTCACTAATAAACTAATGAACCAATATACTCTATCTACCAGGAGGCAATATCAATCACATTGGAAAGCTTTCACTAACTGGATTGTTGAGTCAGGGCAATCCGATGCATCAGAAGCCCTAGTTTTCAGATACTTAGATTATTTGTTTGAGCAGAAGCGGTTTTCCGTGGTTACGTTAAAAAATCACTTGTCTGCCATCAGAACTCCCTTCTTTGATCTCACTGGTCTCTCGATACCGCAGGCGGAGGAGAAAGGGTTTATGAGGGCGTGTTTTAAGATCCGCCCACCACCACATCAGCTCATGCCCACTTGGTCGCTTGATAAAGCCTTATCTTCAATTACGTAAATACAACACTGCGCCGGATTTTGATTCATTACTTAAAAAGGCTGTGTTTTTTATGGCTTTAGCTACCGGTAATAGGGTCTCTGAGCTGGCGGCGATGAGCAATGAACCTAATTGCTTTAGGTTTGGGAGACTGCACGACAAGGTACAAATCGCGCCGTCTCCCACTTTTGTTGCAAAGAATGAGCATTCTGATCATGTTTTCTCAAAAATTTCTGTTCCGGCGTTGAAACGCGGACACACACATCATATTTTATGTCCAGTGGAGGCCTTAGTTAAATTTATGAGGGCAGCTCATCCTCGACAACCAGGCTTTCTGTGGGTAAACCAGGCAGGCAATCGTGTTACTAGGAGAAAATTGGCTTCTCTATTAGTAGATGTTATTAAAGAAAGTAATCCCGGCGTAGTGGGCAGGGCCCACGACATCAGGAAGTGGGCCGTCTCTCTTAGATTTTTACAACATTTTTCTATAGACGACATTGCCAACACTCAATTGTGGGCATCAAACCATACTTTCCTTACACGATACTTGTCGGTCGCTCTGGACAAGCCAAAACGTACCTGTGTAGCTTTACGTCAGAAGGTCTCGTAGGCTATGTGCAATTATGGTTTAAGGTTAAGGCGAAAAAAAAAAAGGCGGGGACGGCTGTGGTGAATAGCCCTAAGCCCCACGAAGCTCTTCCGCCGGAGATTGTGATAAATCACGAGCTGTGATCTAACTGATATGACGGTGCGAAAGTTTTATTTTATTTTAAGATATCTATCATAGTTGCAACTATATAGGATTAAGAGAATGTACAAACATATATACTCTGTGCAAATATCATTAAAAAGAGAACAATATTCCAAAGAGTTTATAGTTTTAAGTAGGGACACAAGGATGCTCCCATTTTATCATGTATAGATCTTTAAGTGAAAGATCTGGTCATGAGCAAGCAGACTTTCTTCGAAGTCACGCCCTGCTTACAATCTTTTCTATTTTTATAACTATTTATTGTTTGTATACAATAAAACTTAAAAATGTTATACGGCTTATTTTTGTCCTGAGGTTAAGGTATTGTTACGAATGTCCCCCTCCAGTCTTGGTACTCAGGCAATATCGTCAATGATGAAGGGGCCACTATTAAATTATAGGTTTGATTCCCGGAGGGAAGTAATGAAAACCTAATATTTAGTAGGGGCCCCGTAATCATTGACGATGCATGGCCCTCCCACCATCCCCTTCCCATTCGTTGATTTTCTAGTGAGTCTTGATATATCAGTGAAGAAGGAAAGATGGCCGCTAGGGGGCCTGCGCACAAGAAATCCACACATGGAAAGCCATAATATAACAGATATTAAGTTAATTTTCCTTTTTTATTTTCTATGAAGTTTTTTGTGTAGGGTACCCAATTACAAGAGACGATTCCATAAGAGAATTAAGTGTGCACTTATGAGAGTACTCCCTGACCCTTCTGCGCGGGAGGTTCAAAACTGCTGCCGCGGGTATTGAAGGGAGACTAGTATATTAATAGGCAATATCTTCAATGATTACGGGGCCCTACTAAATATTAAGTTTTCATTACTTCCCTCCGGGAATCAAACCTATAATATGGAATACTGGTAATTAAATATACATATATATATACAACATCAAAAGCTGTCCTATCACGTTCGAGGATCTGGATGGAAAGCAGGTATACAATATGTTTCTAGTTCGTTTCTTGTTTCACTCACTGAACTATTGATTAAGATTTAGCAGTCGTACCACAGAGATTACTTAGTAACTATATTCAAATTAACACTCTAAACACTGCATTGGTGCAACGGACGAGGATTTCACTAAGGAGTCGATGATGACGGACTCTATTTGTGCTAAGACACTGGCACGTAATGAATATGGTATAGAGTAATTTATTATATATACTCTAAGATATCTCCAAACCTGTGAACACTAGTGGGAATTCAAGTAGAGTCAATACTGGAGAACTCTATGAAGTAGTGCACTGTGTAAGAATTAAGTAGAGTCATTCGGTGCGGACTCTAACTTAGATATGTATACCTCGTCACTGGCATCGATTTCTTTCTATGTTTCAATATGTACTCCTATGTTAACACTTGGAGTTGGAGTAGTGGTGAGTTGAAGGAACAGCTTGGGGTCTTCTGCGTTTCCGTTGGGCCGTCCAGATTGGCCTGTCGTGTGGATCAGCTAGGTGAGTTACAGATTGATTAATGGGTATGGGGTCTTAAATGAAGTTACCTTACGTGTCATGACACTGGGCACTTCATCGGAGTAACGCGAGTAGTTTTAGCATATAGCTAGAGTTACTCGACTGTCCTGACCATTATATTAAGCGGTGGTAAAGTTCTGTTCAGTTACTCTTGAGGTGGGGTCTTTAATATACTATCTCAAATGCCATGGCATAAGGACAACATATCGGGCTAACGCGAGTAAATAATAAGGTCATGACCATTACTATATTCCTCGACTACCACTGACCGTTGTAGATTGGCCTGTCATGTGGATCAGCTAGGTGAGTTACAGATGTACTTTGTTTTTTCTATGTGAATGAGGGAGACAAAAGGCATAACTGCCTGCAGCGAGTGCCTCCCTCAGATTTCAAAGAGTGACAGGGCCGAAATCAAGGGACGTTCGAGCTAAAATGCCTGGACACACGGAGTTTGAAGCAATTTAATTAAGTCATAGGAAGAGGGAAAGACTGATTCTGGGAGAGAGTTCCAGAGCTCAGAAGTTGAATAGAAGAAAGTCT
The DNA here is from genome assembly GCA_032716605.1 of Paralithodes platypus. Taxonomy (NCBI): domain Eukaryota; kingdom Metazoa; phylum Arthropoda; class Malacostraca; order Decapoda; family Lithodidae; genus Paralithodes; species Paralithodes platypus. The sequence continues at coordinate 7,871,608 of CM064499.1, read as the reverse complement.
GAGAATAGCATTTCACTCTTGGGTTGGAGAGTTGCACAGAGTAGGGGTGGGACTGTGTTGCAAGGCGGGTACTACGCACCCTACGTAAAGGAGGTGGTATACACTGGGAAAGCTCCGAGGAACACTGATTATTGTAGTAGCGATAGAATAGCGAGAGAGATGCAACATTGCGGCGAAGAGAGAGATTGCAGAGAGTTGGTGAGTGGACGGGAGTTAATGATACGAAAGGCTTTCCTTTCTACTTTATCTAGGAGTGCGGTGTGAGAGGATCCTCCCCACACATGTGAACAATACTCAATACAAGGATGCACTGTGCCCCTGTACAGAGCAAGAAGCTGCGCAGGGGTAAAGAACCCCTTGAGGTGGTATGGGTATGGGGTCTTAAATGAAGTTGTTGTTGTTGCTGTTCCCCAAGCTGCCTGGCCGAACAGACCCAAGGCCCCGAGCAAGGCCAAGGCCATAACCAAGCGCCCCCACAGAACCCTCCCTGCCGACCACAATAAAGCCTGGGTGACCAAAGCCACTTCATGGCGGGGAGCTGAGGAGGGTGCGGAAACGCCCGGTAAACCAAAGCCCCACCCAGGGCCCTGTGCCCCTCAGCAATTAAGAAGAGAAAGTTGAGGGGCAAAGGAAAAATGTGACGCTTTGGCTTCCAATCTTGATAGATTGGGAGGTCAATCCACGGAAGAGACGCCGTCACTTGAGATCTAGAAAATATATAAGTAAAAGGAACAGTCAGAGTAAGCTATGGGTATGGCAGAGATCGCTCAGTTCTCACTCTGATAGACCAGCCCATCACCACATGACTAGAACCCAATCCTCTCAGCATCAGCTAGGAAAGGCCCTAGAAAGCCGCCTTTGGCGGGGGAATAGCTCCCCTATTTCAACCCCTTTCGGGGTTGGGCACCCGCCATCTTAAATTTATTAAGTTTCCTTACGTGTCATGACACTGGGCACTTCATCGGACTAACACGAGTAGTTTTAGCATATAGCTAGAGTTACTCGACTGTCCTGACCGTTATATTAATAGATGGTGAAGTTCTGTTCAGGTACTCTTGAGATGGGGTCTTTAACCCCTTACGGACGGGGATGTTTGTAACTTCTACTACCTGTGTGGCGGGCATATTTACCCTAAACGAGCTTCATTCCATGCTCTTTTTCATACATAAACAAGAGCCAGAGCGTAATACAATTATGTATCCGTGAAAGGGCGATAATAGAGCTTTCCAATGACACCTGAATCATTCTTGTACGACCACGGGTTCTCTTGCAACGTTTGTGCAGCACGAGGGGAAATTCCCTAAAATACGGTAATATCCTCAGATATTCCTTGTTCTCGCGAGGCCTGGGGTGTGAGATGGTACAGAGGTTACCTCAGTGGCGGGACTAGGTCCATGCAGAGCGGTCAGAGCCCGCCTATCATCCTCCCAACGCGTGGACTCTCTCTCAGAGCCGATAATGTGCTCAACATCCCACCCAGATATTGTCGGGCCCCGCTGATTTGGCCATGGTTCTCTCACTCGACATATGTCGGGACCTGCGGCTTGAGTGTTAATATGCTATCTCAAATGCCATGGCATAAGGACTAAATATCGGGCTAACGCGAGTTAATAATATGGTCATGACCATTACTAAATTCCTCGACTACCACTGACCGTTGGAAGAGGTTCAAAGAACTCGGGGCGGTGTTTAAACCTTTTAATTACAAATGTTCAACAACATGTCATTGAATCATATGTACTAAGGACTTCTATATGCAGAGTGCCTGGTTAAGGTATCTCGCAGAGCCCTGGACTATGCAAACGATCTTGACATGCCAAGTATCCTTAGATAGTTTGTGGAGGTGCGGTTTTAATAGTAAAAGTACGTTCCGGACATGTCCGAAAAGTATACTTGTACTTATTAAAGGTGCAGCCTATTAGGGACTTTAATGTTAATACAATACCATGGCATGTATAACAATAATTCCTCAATAGGGAAAAGACTCCTTCAGACCTCTCAGAATATTGGGCATGCTGTTTATCCTTACTTGAAAGGGAGGTAATTTTAGGAGTATTCACCACTAATAAGTTAGTGTTATGAAAGCCCTAGAATTGCTTGCCTTGTTCAGGTTTCGTTGGGATAGTGACGACTTTTGCTGAGATGTCCCGGGGTAGGTATGCGGGGGTCATAAGGTCTTATGTCCGGGTAGGGTGGATCTAAGGGGATTAGGAGGGCCCCTTAGAAATTCGCGGGCAGGTGAGTCGGCCTTTGGGTGGAAGTAGGGCGGAAGTCACTTGTCCTATGATGGTGATACTGGCCCTTCTGCTTCTGGCTGAATATTACTTTCCTTTTGTGTGTTTCTTGTGACGTTGTTATTAGGGGAATGTCTTTGCCTGGTGTTTTTGGAAGTTCTGGTGTAATTGTAGCAATCCTGGCATCCTGTCTGTTGTTCGTAGAGTGCGTGGAAGTAATATTAGTTGTTATATTGGTGCGGGTATTACTCGTGAATTTCTGGTGATGATCTCGTACACGTGGTTTGGCCATGCGTGCTTCTTTTATTTCTGTTGATGCTCGGAAGTCCTTATCTTCGGTCCTGGTTTGTATCTTCTGATTCTTGTTCTTCTTATTGTCGATGTTGGGTAATTTTGGAATGCTTGTCATAGTGTGTAGTTTATTCTTCCTTTCTTCCGTCTTCGGTGTTGTTGATTTTATTACAGTTTCTCCTTTGTCTTCTGCTGGGATACGTTTTCTCTGATGATTGGTGCGGCCATTTTGTATCTTTTGTGAATTATTATTTCCCCGTGGTTTTATTATTACTAATTCTGCTGCTACTTTAATCTTCTTCATGGATGACTTGGTTCCGTTCTTCCTATTCTCGTTACTCTGGTTGATGATGTGGGAGCTGGAACGTGGGGCATCTTGGTTATTTCTTTCCTTGTTCTACCTGTTTCTTTCGTCGTTGTTTTTAGTTTAGTTTCTCCTTCCTCCTGGTTCTTGGAGCGCTTTCCTACTTGTTTCATTCTGTGTTCCTCTGGGTTTTTCCTTTTCTTGATTGTGGGGGTCTTCGTTATTTGTGTTATTTTAAATATAATAGTTGACCTTGACCTTTGACCTTTATCTTGATCTTTATGATATGTGTCAAAATTATTATTTTCCTTTTTATTTAAATTGCAACTATATCACCAAATGTTGTGAAGTTTGCATGAAAAGTAAAGAAAATAGCATTTTGACCTTTTATTTCACCTTTACCTGTGACCTGGTTGTGGATAGCCAACACCTTCTTCCGACACAGAATGATACACAAGTACACATGGAAAGTGGTGAGGACGAAGAAGGATAAGACAGTGGTGGTACGAAAGTCACTGATTGATTATATATGTGTGGACGAAAGATTGAAGAAATCTGTGCTAGGGTGTATAGGGGTATTGAAGGGGGTCTGCCTGATCATCATGTAGTAGTAGCTAGGGTTAGGATACAAAAGAATTGGGTGAGGAGAGCTGGAGGGAGGCGAGAGGAAGGTGGAATGGTGAGGAGGGTGGAGAGGCTACAGGAGGAGGAAATCAGGGAAGAGTACAGGAGAGCAGTAGAAAGACGAATAAGTGGGTTCGACCTGGAAGATAATTATGGAGGAAGTGGAGGAGATAAGCAAGGTGTTTAAGGAAGAGATCTGTGCAGCATGTGAGGAGGTGTGTGGAGTGAGGAGAAGAGGGAGGGAGTGAAAGGTACAGCATGGTGGACAGAAGATGTAAAAATAGCTGTGGAAGAAAAGAAGAAAGCGTATAGAGAGTGGTTGGGTAGTAGAGGGAATGAAGATATGGAGAGGCAGAAACGAGTGAGGTATGTGGAGAGAAAGAGAGTGGTGAAGAGAGTAGTGAAGGAAAGTAAGAGAAGAGTAGATGAGGAATTTGGAAGGAATCTGAGTGTAAAATGGAGGGAGTGTAAGAAACTATTCTGGAAAGAAGTCAAGAAAGTTAGGGATGGTAGCAAGGGAAACAGTAAGGGTGTGAAAGATAAGAATGGGAGAATGCTAGCCGAGAAGCAAGAGAGAGTCGAAAGATGGAGGGAATACTTCAACGAGTTGCTAAATGTAAGGAATGAAGAGCCAGCAATCATTGTTGGATATGGTATGGGAGGGAGAAGAGGAGAAGTAGTGGAGGAGGAGGTGGGGATCAGGAGGTCAGAAGTGTGGGAAGCCATGAAAAGAGTGAAGTTGGGGAAAGCACCAGGAACAGATGGAGTGTGTGGGGAAATGTTGAGGTATGGTGGGGAGATAGTGATCGAACGGGTATGGAAAATGCAAACTAGCATGGGAGAAGGGGAATGCACCCGATGACTGGAAGACTGGCATAATAGTCCCCCTATATAAGGGCAAAGGGGAGAGAGGAGTGTGTGGTAACCACCGAGGAATATGTCTTTTTAAGCGTAGTAGGGAAGGTGTACAGTAGGGTAGTGATTGAGAGAGTGAGAGTGAGAACGGAGAAATGGATGGGCGACGAGCAGGGAGGTTTTAGGAAGGGAAGAGGATGTGTAGATCAGATTTTTACCCTGAATTGTGTTGTGGAGAAATATCTGGAAAAGCAACAAAAGGTGTATGTTGCCTTTATGGACTTGGAGAAGGCCTATGACAGAGTGGATAGAGAAGGCATGTGGAAAGTACTTAGAATATACGGAGTAGATGGCAAGTTGCTGAAAGCAGTGAAGAGCATGTATGAGGGTGCAAAGGCGGCAGTACGTGTGGAGAACGAGCAGAGCGAGATCTTTGACCTTAGTGTTGGGTTGAAACAGGGGTGTGTGATGTCCCCGTGGTTGTTTACTGTATATATGGATGGAGTCATGAAAGAAATACTAGGAAGAGCAGTGGATGTTGGTGTATCGCTGAAAAGGGAGGGACATGAGTGGAAGCTGCCTATACTGCTGTTTGCGGATGATACAGTTCTGATGAGCGATAATGAATGGGAGCTGCAGGGTTTGGTAAATGAGTTTGGAACAGTGTGCGAAAAACGGAATTTGAAGGTAAATGCGGGGAAGAGCAAGGTTATGGTCTTCGAAAGGGGTGAAGTCACAGAGTGTGAGGTGAAGTTGAACGGTCAGGCTATGGAGATCATCAGCTCTTTTAACACCTTACGAGCGGCCTATGCGGTTTATTTATGTGTACCGCACAGCGGGGTGTTTTTAGCCAAAATAGGGCTGTTTACGTGATCATTTTCATGCCTAAATAAGACCCAGAACGTAAAACAAGTACCTATCCCTGAAAGGGCATAAACAGAGCTTTCGAATGACACCATAACGATCCTTGTATGATGGATAGTTTTCTTGCAATAAGCATGCAACGCGAGTGCAAAAAGCAGGTAATTCGGTACTTTCAGTACATAATTGAGTATGTAGCGAGTGAGAGAGGGAGGAGGGAGCTGAGATTTGTGTCAGTAGGTTCGCCGCGGTGGTCTGGAGCAGTCATACGCTCGCTAGTCTCCTGCCACCACTTGTCTCTCTCTCTCAGCCACATTACGTGCTGAAATTGCCACTCGAGTTATGTCGAGCGCCGCCACATAGTCCAGCTTTATTTAACTCAACTTATGTTGCTCGCCGCTAATTAAGGGTTAAGTATCTGGGCAGTGTGTTGAGTAAAGATGGGACTATGGATGAGGAAGTGCGGGAGAGGGTACAACAGGGGAAGAGGGTTGTAGGAATGTTGAAAGCAGTAACAAGAAATAGGGTGGTCAGTATGGAAGTGAAGATGTCCTCTGCATGACAGTGTGGTAATCCCGACACTAACTTACGGAAGCGAATCATGGACGTTCGGGAAGAGACTCAGACCAAGAGTGAGAGCGGTGGAAATGAGTTACTTGAGAAGTGTGTGTGGAGTTACATGGAGGGATAGACAGACTAATGAGGAAGTAAGAAGGAGGTGTGGTGTGGAGGTAGATGTGCTGGAAAGTGTGAAAAGGAACAACTTGAGATGGTTCGGCCATATGGAACATATGGAAAGCGAGAGATTGACCAAGAGGGTGTACGAGAGCGAGGTGGAAGGGCAGAGAGGGAGAGGTGCACCGAAGGAGAGGTGGAAGGATGGAGTGAGGAAGTATATGAATGAAGGCGGTGCTGGTTGGGAGGAGGGGCGTCGACTGACTGGGGACAGAGGTGCATGGGGGCGGTTCGTTCGTGGCCACCCCTTCGGGGATTACAGCGTCAGGCAATAGATAGATAGACCTGTGACCTTGACCTTTCATATGGAATTGTATAGTTTCTTGTATGACCTTGGCCTAGGTATTCCGAATATACAGTACATGGTAAGCCTACTGAGAATCTAACAGTTAGTATAAGAAATACTAGTGGAAAACTTATTTTGACCTTTGACCTTACCCTTTAGAATATTTACCTAAAATTTGGTCAATACGATATCATGGTTAGCAGTAACTTGTATAGAGAAAATGAAGACATTTGAGTACAAACACAATATATGAAATATTAACCTTATTTTAAACCTTGACCTTTGACCTTAACTTTTAAGTTAAATGGACAAATATTTTTAGACTGACCTTTGCATTGACCAAATGGATATATCTGTGAAATTTGGTGAAAATCTATCAAACGGTCTAGGAGCTTCCGGACAGACAGACGGACGACGACGACAGACAAACTGACTGGTGGTGCACAGTATACGGGCGGGATCTGTGTGCGCGAGAGTTGATAATAATAATAAAGTAGACGTGCCGTTTTGCTCAAAATTAAAACGGCATACCCAACTCTGCGATGGGTTACCATCATCATTATCACTAGCACCATTACTATCATCAGCATTACTATTAGTATAATCATCACTACTACTCTCACCATCACTACTACTCTCATCATTACTACTACTGTCATTATCACTACAACTTTCACCATCATAAGAACATAACATAAGAAAATGGGAGTCTGCAGAAAGCCGATTGGCCTAAGCAAGGCAGATCCCTGTCCCACACAACCCCAATTACAAAGCCCAATTATAGGCTCAACACTCTAATACCCTGAGGATCATCTTACCAAAACGGTTAGAGATTAACGCAGGATTACGGGGGTCTGCAGAGCGCTGATTGGCCCAACCCTGCTGATCCCCCTTCACACCCAACCCTTCTCGTCCATATGCTTATCCAATTTTATCTTAAAGCTCCCTATCGTTTTTAATCCCACTATAGCACTTGGTGGTCCATTCCACCCATCTACAACTCTGTTACCAAACCAATATTTGCCTATATCTTTTCTGAAACGAAATTGATCTAATTTGAAACCATTGGTACGAGTTCTTTCGCTATCACTGAGCTTTAGTACATTTGTCATGTCCCCTTTGTTAATCCCACTAACCCACTTGAACACCTCTATCATATCCCCTCTAACTCTGCGTCTCTCTAACGAATGTAAGCCTAATTTCTTCAACCTTTCTTTATACGGAAGATTTCTAATATTATGGATCATTTTTGTCATTCTACGTTGTACTCTCTCCAATGAATCTATGTCCATTCTGTAATAAGGACACCAAAATTGAACAGCATAATCCATATGGGGTCTCACTAATGACAAGTAAAGTTTTAAGATAACATCAGCAGTTCTGTTACTCACACTCCTTGAGATGAACCCGAGAATCCTGTTTGCCTTGTTTCGAACGCTTATACACTGTTGTCTAGGCTTCAAATCATTGCTAACAAACACACCTAGATCTTTCTCACAATTCGAGTTTTCTAATTCCACATTAGCTAGTTTATATTTAACATTTGTATGCATCTTCCCTATCTTTAATACCTTGCATTTGTCAATGTTAAACTTCATCTGCCAATTTACTGACCATTCGTGTAAGGTATCTAGATCCCTTTGGAGGCACTCTATATCTCTATCTGAATCAATTGTTCTCCCCATTTTGGTATCGTCTGCAAATTTACTTATCCTACTAGTTATACCTAAATCAAGGTCATTTATGTATATAACAAACAACAGAGGACCTAATACAGATCCCTGGGGGACACCACTTTTGACTGCTCCCCATTCTGACTTCGTACCATTTATACTGACTCTCTGCTTCCTACCAATTAGCCATGACCTAATCCATCCCAACAACGCCCCACCTATTCCATGCGCCTCAACCTTTCTCATCAATCTCTCATGGGGGACTCTGTCGAAAGCTTTACTGAAATCTAAATATATTATATCATATGACTTGTCATTATCTACTGCTTCATATACCTCTGAGAAAAAACTAAGCAAATTAGTAAGGCAAGAACGTCCCTGAGTGAATCCATGCTGAGAAGAATTTATTAAATTAAATGTATCTAAGTGGTTTCTAATTTTACTAGCAATAATTGACTCTAGTAGCTTTCCTATGATTGATGTAAGACTAATGGGACGGTAATTGGATGCTATAAATCACTAATACTGTCACCACCATCATTACTACTGTCATCATTATCACTACAACTATCACCATCATCTTGCAATCATCATTACTGCTGTCACCATCATCACTACTATTATAACCATCATCACTACTACTAGTATACTGTCACCATCATATCTACTACTGTCATAATCATCACTACCATCATCATCACTACTGTCACAATTATCGCACAACTACAACCATCATCACTACTATCACCATCATCCCCATTATTACTACCATCACTTCTAATGTCAGCTAAACTAACTTAACCTAACAAATGCGGGGCGAGTTGTTTTCGGGGCGTCATCTCCAGTAACCATTACCAACATCACCAATACTTTCACCATCATCACTACTACTATCCCCATTATCTACTACCATCATCACTGTTACTATCACCACCAGATCTTAGAGAATTAAATCTATTTCCTTTAACCCAGCACAGATTAAGAGGCGACTTAATTCAGGTGTTCAAAATCATCAAAGGCATCGACAATATGAACTGTAGTAAGTACTTCACTATCGACCAATCTAATTACACGCGGGGAAACGGGTGCAAAATGATCGGCAAATCTTTTAACTCTCACGAATCTAAGAATTTCTTCTTTAATCGAGTTGTCAACTTTTGTGGAATGGGCTTCCCCGAGACGTTATAGACTGCAGCACCGTTGATTCATTTAAACGTCGCCTAGACAAATATCTGGCATGAAACCCGCGACTGACTGCGTTTGTAAATTAATAACTTTATTTTATCCCCCCCCCCTCAGTTACTAACCCATCTGTCCCCTACTAACTTCCTATTCCTGCCACGGACATTAGTTCCTGGGCAGTAGTTCCCTTACCCACTCTAAACCACTATTTGGACAATTGATCCTCAGTGTTTTGGAGGACAAGCAGCCTAGAAGGGTCACCAGACCTTTTGTTGCTTGATTTCCTTTGTACCACTATCACAACTACTTTCACAATCACGACTGCCCTCACTGCCATAATAACCATCATCATCACTACTTGCAATATCATAACTGCTACCATAATCGTATGGGCCAATAGGCCTTCTGCAGACTTCCATTTTTCTTATGTTTTCTTTATAATCACCACAACTATCATTACTACACTTAGACACAATATCGTCGCCACTACAGATCATCACCACCATGACATATACTATCACAATTATCAATACCATCACTACAAAATTAATACCATAATCACCATTATCATCACATGATGTGTGTTATGTGTGGCGTTCTGTGATGTGTGTGCCCCTACAGGGCAGACACACACAGAACGCCATCATTGCTGCCACAGAAGCATGTTAGAGGGAGGTATCCATCGGGTGAGGGTGGGTGTGGGGGGGTGGTCCTAAGTTGGGGGGGGGGGGGGTTGTCCGGAGGTTGGAGAGAGAGCTGGTGGGAAAACCAAATTTTTGACCTAAAATCATAACTATTGCACAAATTCAAAAAATCTGTTTTGACTGACTGTCACATTCACGCACCGAATGTTCGTGTGAAGTTTGGTGAAAATCCGTCGAACGGTCTAAGAGTTGTATTCAGACAGACAGACGGACATTTCGGCCGGCATAGTACCACTATAGGGGGGGGGTAGATACCAAACTCTGCTTATGCAGAGTTGATAATGATAATAAAGTAGACGTGCCGTTTCGCCCAAAATCAAAACGGCATACCCAACTTAGCGATCGGTCACCATCATCACTACCAGTCACTATCATCATTAATATCATCAGCACTACTACTATTATAATCATCACTACTACTCTCACCATCATCACTACTACTCTCATCATCACTACTACTCTCATCATTACTACAACTTTCACCATCATCACTACTACTTACCAACACCACTAATACTGTCACCATCATCTTACAATCATCATTACTAATGTCACCATCATGAATACTATTATGACCATCATCACTACTACTAGTACTGTCACCATCATATCTATTACTGTTATCATCACTACTGTCATCATTTTCACTAAATCTACAACCATTATCACTGCTATTGTCACCATCATCACTACTATCAGTATTATCCCCACTATTACTACCATCATTTCTAATGTCAACTAAACTAACTTAACCTATCAAATGCATTGCAAGTTTTTCTCACCCCCTGAACGCCATCATCATTCCTTGGGAACAGGTACAGGGTAAGGGGTGGGTGTCCTGTGGGGGGGGGCAAAACCATATTTTGGACCTAAAATCATAACTATTGCACATATTCAATTTTTTCTTTTATTACCGTCGCATTCACGCACCAAATTTTCGTGTGAAGTTCGGTGAAAATCCGTCGAATGGTCTAGGAGGAGTTATCGGATAGACAGACATTTCGGCCGGCATGTACCACTATACGGGGGGCGATACCACTTTGCTTACGCAGAGTTGATTAAATTTGCAATTTAACACCTTACGAGCGGCCTATGCGGTTTATTTATGTGTACCGCCCAGCGGGGTGTTTTTAGCCAAAATAGGGCTGTTTACGTGATCATTTTCATGCCTAAATAAGACCCAGAACGTAAAACAAGTACCTATCCCTGAAAGGGCATAAACAGAGCTTTCGAATGACACCATTACGATCCTTGTATGATGGATAGTTTTCTTGCAATAACCGTGCAACGCGAGTGCAAAAAGCAGGTAATTCGGTACTTTCGGTACATAATTGAGTATGTAGCGAGTGAGAGAGGGAGGAGGGAGCTGAGATTTGTGTCAGTAGGTTCGCCGCGGTGGTCTGGAGCAGTCATACGCTCGCTAGTCTCCTGCCACCACTTGTCTCTCTCTCTCAGCCACATTACGTGCTGAAATTGCCACTCGAGTTATGTCGAGCGCCGCCACATAGTCCAGCTTTATTTAACTCGACTTATGTTGCTCGCCGCTAAATAAGGGTTAACTATAAAGTAGACGTGCCGTTTCGCCCAAAATCAAAACTGCATACCCAACTCTGCGATCGGTCACCATCATCACTACCAGTCACTATCATCATTAATATTATCAGCACTACTACTATTATAATCATCACTACATGTTACATGTTGCGAATCAAAGTAAAACAAACCCGAAAGAATTCTATAGTTATATCAGAAAGAAAAAAGTAGTTACTTACAGTAGACCTTATCAACTGTTGGACCGTTAGTCGATGAAAATGAAGAATACACCAAAGATGAAGTACAAATGAGTAATGCCCTCAATACCTTCTTTGCATCAGTTTTTACAACGGAAGACCTCAGTGATATTCCTACACCATCGCCGATTCAGATTGATAATTCAGATTGATAATTCAGATGTTCTAAGCAATATCATCGTTACAGAGAGAAAAATATTGAATTGTTTAGATAAACTCAAGGTAAATAAAACGCCTGGACCTGATCAAATCTCACCTAGAGTCCTAAAGGAAGCTAAGGATGAGCTCTCCAAACCACTGACATTGCTATTTAATAAATCCTTGCAGTCTGGAAATATGCCTGATCAGTGGAAGCTAGCCAACGTAACACCGATATTAAAAAAAGGCAGCAAATCACTACCCTGTAACTATCGTCCAATTAGCTTAACCTCTGTTGTATGTAAAATGTTAGAAACACTCATAAGAGACAGACTCGTAAATCACTTAGAGGAAAATAACATACTTAAAGATACTCAACACGGCTTTCGTAAAAAACGTTCCTGTTTAACAAACCTCTTAGACTTCTTCCACGATATCCTCAACCTCTACGATGAGAGTAAAGCTGTAGATATTATATACCTTGATTTTCAAAAGGCCTTTGACAAAGTTCCCCACAAACGTTTACTGCTATAACTAAAAGCACATGGAATACAAGATGGTGTGTTGAAATAGATAGCAAATTGGCTCAGCGACAGAAAGCAAAGAGTAGTCATAAACGGTAAGGCATCTAAATGGACCAATATAAGTAGCGGGGTACCCCAGGGATCGGTACTAGGACCAATTCTCTTTCTAATTTACATCAACGACATAGATGAGGGTCTCATCTGTACAATCTCAAAATTTGCTGACGATACAAAAATTGCAAATAGCGTACTCTCAAAAGAACAAGTTGACGTTATGCAACACAATCTAGATAAGTTGTCATGTTGGGCCCAAATTTGGCAAATGAGTTTCAATGTGGATAAATGTAAAGTACTACATATCGGATACCAAAATGAGAAAGCAAACTATTTGATGAATGGCACTCGGCTTAAGAATGTAAACAGAGAAACCGATCTGGGAGTAACAATATCGAGTAACCTAAAACTGAGTCAACAATGTTCAGAAGTTGTTAAGAAGGCAAACAAAATAATTGGCTTTATAGGCAGGTCATTTGAGCATAAATCCAAAGACCTTATCCTAACCCTTTACAATTCCTTAGTCCGCCCTCTTCTTGAATACTGCGTTCAATCCTGGTGCCCTTATTACCAAAAAGATATAGACAAGCTAGAACGAGTTCAACGTAGAGTTACCAAAATAATACCTAGCCTAAAGAACAAACCATACGAGGAGCGTCTTAGAGAATTAAATCTATTTCCTTTAACCCAGCGCAGATTAAGAGGTGACTTAATTCAAGTGTTCAAAATCGTCAAAGGCATCGACAATTTGAACTGTAGTAAGTACTTCAACATCGACCAATCTAATTACACGCGGGGAAACGGTTGCAAAATTATTGGTAAATCTTTTAACTCACACGAAGCTAAGAATTTCTTCTTCAATCGAGTTGTCAACTTATGGAATGGGCTTCCCCGAGATATCATAGACTGCAGCACCGTTGATTCATTTAAACTTCGCATAGACAAATATCTCGCATCAAACCCGCGACTGACTGCGTTTGTAAATGAATAACTTTATTTTATCCTCCCCTCAGTTACTAACCCATCTGTCCCCTACTAACTTCCTAATCCTGCCACGGACATTAGTTCCAGGGCAGTAGTTCCCTTTCCAATGTTCCCTTACCCACTCTAAACCACTGTTTGGACACTTGATCCTCAGTGTTTTGGAGAACAAGCAGCCTAGAAGGGTCACTAGGACTGTTGTGGCTTGATTTCCTTTGTACTACTACTCTCACCATCATCACTACTACTCTCATCATCACTACAACTTTCACCATCACCACTACTACTTACCAACATCACTAATAATGTCACCTTCATCTTACAATTACCATTACTACTTTCACCATCATAAATACTATTATGACCATCATCACTACTACTAGTACTGTCATCATTATTACTAAATCTACAACCATCATCACTGCTATTATCACCATCATCACTACTATCAACATTATCCCCGCTAGTACTACCATCATTTCTAATGTCAACTAAACTAAAGTAGACGTGCCGTTTCGCCCAAAATTAAAACGGCATACCCAACTCTGCGAAGGGTTACCATCATATCACTAATATTACCACCATTATTACTACTACTACTATCATCATCACTACAATTGTCACCATCATCACTAATATTACAACCATCATCACTACAATTGTCACCTAATGTCAACTAAACTAACTTAAACTAACAAATGCGGGTGAGTTTTTTTTTCTCGCCCCCTGAACGATGGCGTTCTGTGTGAGTGTGCCCCTACGGGGCACACACACAGAACATCATCATCATTGCTTGGGAATAGGTAGAGAGTGGGGAGTGGGGGTTCTGAGGGGGGGGGGGGGGAGGCTGGTTGAGGGGGGGGGAGCAAAACCATATTTTGGACCTAAGATCATAACTATTGCACAAATTCAATTTTTTTTTTTTTAATTACCGTCGCATTCACGCACCGAAGGTTCGTGTGAAGTTTGGTGAAAATCCGTCAAACGGTCTAGGAGGAGTTCTCGGACAGACAGACAGACATTTCGGTTAGCATGTACCATTATACAGGGGGCGATACCACTCTGCTTACGCCGAGTTGATAAAGTAGATGTGCCGTTTATCCCAAAATCAAAACGGCATACCCAACTCTGCTATGGGTTACCATCATCACTACTAATACCATCATCAATCACAATCATCACTACTACTGCCATCACTACAACTGCCACAATCATCACGACTACTGTCATCATCACCATTACTATGATCATCATCACTACTACAATTACAATCATCACTACTACTGTCACTATTGTCACTACCATCTTAATCACTACTATCATCATTGATACTACAACTATCAACCATCATTACTACTATCATCACCACCATCTTACAATCACCATTACTACTGTCACCATCACCATTACTATGATCTTCATCATCACAACTATTGTAATCGTTACTACAACTTTCACCATCATCACTACTATACTCACCATCATCACTAATACTCACACCATCGTCACTACCATCACTAGTCATTATTATCACTACAACTATCATCATTACTTGTCACCATCATCACTACTATTATGACCATCATCACTACTACTAGTACTGTCACCATTCATATCTACTACTGTCATCATCATCACTACTATTATCACCATCATCACTACTATCACCATCAATCTCACTATTACTACCATCACTTATAATGCCATCTAAACTAACTTAACCTAGCAAATACGTAGCGAGATGTTTTCGCCCCCAGAACGCCAGCATTGCTGGGTTGGTGGGGGGGGGGGGTAAAACCATATTTTGGACTTGACCTATAAACGGCGAGCTGGGTGTATTGAACACCACTGTTCTGGGCGACGATATTAGGCTCCATTCATGCCTATAATCGTCATTTTACGATAAATATCGTTATTACTTATTCATATGCGCCTATTTTACCTTCACTATGAAGATAGTAACCTGTAACAACAATAAAACAAGTGAAAATATAATTTTTCTGGTCAAAATCGCGAATAAACATGGAGCAGCCCATTCATCAAATGTGGAGCAATGTGAGGCAACTCCTCCCCTTGCAAGGCCTCAACTCCTCAAGCTTGATTGACTCATTCACCCCACCATCTAGCCCTGCCAACACACTCGCTAGGCACATTAGCACATCCTCCAAACAGTTTGCTAATGTTAGCACAAAATATACCAACGAATTAGGGAATAACATGGAAAATAGGTGATAATTGAAGGGGGGAGGGGAAAGGGGGGAAGGAGGGGATGTGGAGGAGTGATATGAGGTATAGGGAAAACAAAATGTTTTAAGTGCTACCGGGGCCTTTTAACCCGTGGAGCCCCGGCTAGTTTTGTAATGTTTGCGCACCAGAACCTGGCCGGTTTTCAAAAAATGGTTTTATTCCAGAAACAATAGCGAATGGGTTAGGAATGAAGGAAAAACCACGAAAAACCGCTCAAAAAGCTTAAAAAATGGTCCTACAGAGCCCCCGAAAACGGATTTTATAAGAGTAAAAAATTGAAGGCAATTATCCCAAAAAAACAGGTTTTTGCGCGCTCGCGCGCACGCACGTGGACTTTGAGAGTTTTCAACCATCGGCACGGTTGCGTGGGATACGTACACAGTTCCCATACAAATCTGAGCCCTCTTGAGTGGCTACACCTGAGGTTACGGTCGGCGCAATTAGGGTGACGCGCCAGGCGCGTCTCTGGGGCTGTGCGTTACATACATCGCCGACGCGTCAGGCGCGTCGCTGGGGCTGTACGGGTTAAAGTTTTTTTTTTATGCCTTCCCTCTTAAGAGCTTTGCCGCCGTTGCCCAGGAAAACTTCTTAAGAGCTTTGCCGCCACTCCTGGGTTAAAAGCATAACAATTGCATACATTCAAGAAATCTGTTTTGACTGACCGTCGCATTCACGTACCGAATGTTCGTTAGAAGTTTGTGTGAAAATCCGTTGAACGGTCTAGGAGGAGTTTTCGGAAAGACAGACATACGTCTTACTATTATCATCACATCTGAGACATGTGTAAGATGTGTGACTTTCTGTGATGTGTGTGCCCCTACGGGGCACACACACACGGAATAGGTACAGGGTGGGCAGTGGGGGTCCTGAAGGAAGTGTGGGGGGGGGGGGGAAATAATTTTTAGGACCTAAGATCATAACTATTGCACAAATTCAATTTTTTTTTTTAATTACCGTCGAATTCACGCACCGAAGGTTCGTGTGAAGTTTGGTGAAAATCCGTCCAACGGTATAGGAGGAGTTCTCGGACGGACAGACAGACATTTTGGTTAGCATGTACCACTATACGGAGGGCGATACCACTCTGCTTACGCAGAGTTGATAATAAAGTAGACGTGCCGTTTCGCCCAAAATCAAAACGGCATACCCAACTCTGCGAAGGGTTATCATCATCACTAATATTACCACCATCATTACTACTACTATCATCATCACTTCAATTGTCACCATCATCACTACTACTACCATAATCACTAATATTACCACCATCACCACTACTACTATCATCACTGCAATTGTCACCACCATCAATACTACTATCATCATCACCATTACTATCATCACCATCATCTTACAATCATCACTACTACTCTCACCACTGTTATCATCATCACTACTGTTATCATTATCACTAAATCCACAACCATCATCACTGCTATTATCACCATCAGCACTACTATCAACATTATCCCCACTATTGCTACCATCAATTCTAATGTCAACTAAACTAACTTAACAGTATCTGGTGCAATGTCTTGGGGGTTATTTTGGTATTTTGTTTAATTATGGAGGGTTTTAATTGTGTTTGCCATTTTCGAACAATGTATTTTTAGTTTACCCCCTAGACTTTAAAAAACGCCTCTCCAGACCCCCTTCAAACTAAAAAATATCGTCCCCCAGACCCGCTTCAAGCTAAATGTGTACATTTTTCAGTAGAAAATTTTTCCGGCCAAAGGCCGGTTTCTCCCAAATTGAAGGCTCGCTATCGCTCGTCCAGGAAACATCGACATCTTATTGGGTTGAACCATCATATAATCGCCAAACTAATGAGATGAAACATCTTAAAATCTCCAAGCTAATGGAGTAAAACTGGGAGGATCTAAATTGGCCTGCCCTGCACCTAATATATAGGGTTAACCTAACAAATGCGGGCAAGATTTTTTTCACCCCCTGAACGATGGCGTTCTGTGTGAGTGTGCCCCTACGGGGCACACACACACAATGCCATCATCATTGCTTGGGAATAGGTACAGGGGGGGGGGTGGGGGTCCTGAGAGGTGGGGGGGCTGGTTGAGGGGGGGGGGGGGGCGAAACAATTTTTTGTACCTAAGATCATAACTATTGCACAAATTCAAAAAATATTTTTTTAATTACCGTCGAATTCACGCACCGAAGGTTCGTGTGAAGTTTGGTGAAAATCCGTCAAACGGTACCACTCTGCTTACGCAGAGTTGATAATTGTTATGTCAGAGTCAAAGACTTCTGGCCAACTAGCCATTATAAGAATTGCCACCTCATTATTGAACCGACCTACCAACTTAATGATGATCAACATCAACGCAAGACCTCCACTGCCTGAGCTCCCACCTACACTGCCATTCATTGCACCTCTTACCTGACGCCCCAGACAAGAAAGGAAACAATTATGGCAGCAACAACACAGTCTACCATCCTGCACAACAGAAAATGAGGACCTTCTACCTGTACTACCAGCCCAGCTGCCATTAATTACCCCTTTACCTTACACCCAGAGAAGTTGGGGCACAAGTCCAATCAGGTGATCAGGGTACCTGTAGCCCCTCTTCCCTGGAAACCCACCCCCAGCAAGAGATACCGTAAAAATATAAAGGACAAGATTGAGTGATTGTTCAGGTAATTTACCAAGTGCTTTGAGAAGTCCTACTTCCAAAGCACACTAGCTGCATCCGCCGAACAGGATACCAGTGCTCCCACTGACTGAAGAAACATTGCATCTGACAAATGGTTGTGGGTTACTGCGTCCGCTGGGTGTCCACAAAGAATTCTGTCCGTCGAGCTCCCGAGAATTGTGTTCGCCGAATTCTCCACCAGCATACTCACCTAGTGAGGAACCAGGGCATATTTTTATGCATGGTAAAGTACCCCCTTCGCCGAGTGTACCGAGAGCCCAGATGAGTAAGTCCAAGACCACCAAAAGGCAATGACATCATAGCTGAATCCCAGAGAAGACGAAGCAGGCAAAGAAGAAGAGAAGCCAGGGCCCTCCCCTGCCCGAGACCCCTATCTTTCCAAGTTATGATGAAGGCACAATATTAAATATTGTTGTTCTCGATATAATTATGAGATCCCTTGTCATAATTAAACTTTAACAATCCACACTCTATCTCTTGCCTTATTAACTAAGCATAATTATATTTATGTATTATGCTCTATAGACATTTCCGTCTATATTGCTAAGTGTATCTTGTCTGGACTGTGGGAACAAGAGCTATATATATAGGAAATAGGAAATAATCTCCTTGAAAATAAAGTAGACGTGCCGTTTCGCCCAAAATCAAAACGGCATACCCAACTCTGCGATCGATCGGTCACCATCATCACTACCAGTCACTATCATCATTAATATCATCAGCACTACTACTATTATAATCATCAATACTACTCCCACCATAATCACTACTACTCTCATCGTCACTACAACTTTCACCATCATCACTACTGCTTACCAACATCACTAATACTGTCACCTTCATCTTACAATCATCATTACTACTGTCACCATCATAAATACTATTATGACCATCATCACTACTACTAGTACTGTCACCATCATATCTACTACTGTTATCATCATCACTACCATCAATCACTACTGTCATCATTATCACTAAATCTACAACCATCATCACTGCTATAATCACCATCATCACTACTATCAACATTATCCCCACTATTACTACCATCACTTCTAATGTCAACTAAACTAAATTAGACGTGCCGTTTCGCCCAAAATCAAAACGGCATACCCAACTATGCGAAGGGTTACCATCATCACTAATATTACCACCATTATTACTACTACTATCATCATCACTACAATTGTCACCATCATCACTAATATTACCACCATCATCACTACTACTATCATTATCACTACAATTGTCACCTTCTAATGTCAACTTAACAAATGCGGGCGAGTTTTTTTCTCGCCCCCTTAACGATGACGTTCTGTGTGAGTGTGCCCCTACCGGGCACACACACACAGAACGCCATAATCATTGCTTGGAAATAGGTACAGGGTGGGGGGTCAAAACATGTTTTTGAACCTAAGATCATAACTATTGCACAAATTCATTTTTTTTTTTAAAATTACCATCGCATTCACACACCGAAGGTTCGTGTGAAGTTTGGTGAAAATCCGTCAAACGGTCTAGGAGGAGTTCTCGGACGGACAGACAGACAGACAGACATTTCGGTTAGCATGTACAGTAAAAGTCCGTTAATCCGACGACCGATGATTCGAATCTCCCAATAGTCCGAATTTTTCAATTTGAGGCCAAATCCGAATTCACCCGATGGTCCGAATTTCAAGAAGTCCCAAAGTCCCCTTTTTGAGGCATTAGGCCACTCAAATGACACATAATGGAGCACACACATATCATATGTTCATGAATTCACTTTAAAAGTTTACCATTGTCATTGTAGCCTATTATCTACTTCAAAACATTCAGATTAATGGTCAAAGGAAGCTACTGATATAATCGTAAACACCTTCGTCTTCTTCTTCTTCCACATCGTCTGCTAGAGAGTTTGTTTTGCTCTTGAACGCATCCTTGGGACGCTCCGATGCGCTACTGGCTTGCACCGCATTTTCTGCAAGCGCATTCAGTCTTGAGCTTGAAAACGCACCTTTGGACGTATTAGTCTTGAGCTTGAAAACGCACCTTTGGATGTTCCGATACGCTACTATTTATAGTTCAGTGATCGGAGCATCCCAAGGGTGCTTTCAAGACAACAAGACAAGGGTGCTTTCAATACAATATAATATAACAGAGCACGTCACAAAAGGAAAATCACAAAAGGAAAATTACAAGAACCTCTCAGGGAAGTGCCGTTGTTAAGGCATTACTTCCCGAACCACATCTGATCTTCATGAGCAAGACAAACTCACTAGTAGACGGAAGAAGAAGAAGACGTTTATATCAGCAGATTCCTTTGACCATTAATCTGAATGTTTTGAAGTAGGTAATAGGCTACAATGACAATGGTAAACTTTTGAAGTGATTTCATGAACATATGATATGTGTGTGTGCACCATTGGTGTCATTTGGGTGGCCTAATGTCTCAATGTTTTCGTCATACACAGGTTCATAGGGGTAAAGTCCGATAATCCGAAAAATCCACTAATCCGAACGAGAGCCGGTCCGCTGCCCTTCGGATTAACGGAAGTTTACTGTACCACTATACGGGGGGCGATACCACTCTTCTTATGCAGAGTTGATAAAGTAGACGTGCCGTTTTGCCCAAAATCAAAATGGCATACCCAACTCTGCGAAGGGTTATCATCATCACTAATATTACCACCATCATCACTACTACTATCATCATCACTACAATTGTCACCATCATCACAACTACCATAATCACTAATATTACCACCATCATCACTACTACTATCATCACTGCAATTGTCACCATCATCACAACTACTACCATAATCACTAATATTACGACCATCATCACTACTACTTTCATCACTGCAATTGTCACCATCATCAATACTACTATCATCATCATTACTATAATCCCCATCATCTTACAATCATCACTACTACTCTCACCACAGTTATCATCATCACTAATCTACAACCATTATCACTGCTATTATCACCATCATCACTACTATCAACATTATCCCCACTATTGCTACCATCAATTCTAATGTCAACTAAGCTAACTTAACACTATCTGGATAATCTGGTGCAATGTCTTGGGGGTTATTTTGGTATTTTGTTTAATTATGGAGGGTTTTAATTGTGTTTGCCATTTTCGAACAATGTATTTTTAGTTTACCCCCTAGACTTTAAAAAACGCCTCTCCAGACCCCCTTCAAACTAAAAAATATTGTCCCCTAGACCCGCTTTAAGCTAAATGTGTACATTTTTTGGTAGAAAAATGTTCCGGCAAAGGCAGGTTTCTCCCAAATTGAAGGCTCGCTATCGCTCGCCCAGGAAACATCGACACCTTATTGGGTTGAACCATCATCAGGAAGATAGAGATGTTACCCGCTTTCTTCGGTTCGGCGACATTAGCGACTCTGAAAGTCCAATCATAATATACCGTTTTCGGGTTGTACTCTTTGGGGCCACGTGCTCGCAGTTTTTGTTAAATGCCACAATCAGAAAACATCTAGCTGACACTCATGAGGACACAAGTAAACTATCTCGCGGATTATACATTGACAATTTGCAGGGTACTAGCGATAGTCAGGATGATTTGTTATATGCATACTGGCAAGCACGAAGATTGTTTGCGGATGCACATCTATTTCTCCGCGAGTGGGTTACTAATAGTAAAGATCTTCAGAGTTTAATACAGGTGGACGGTACGGCATCTCTTAACCAGGAAAAGTCCAGAAATTTGGGGATGATCTGGCAACCTAAACATGACATACTAACTTTTCAAACAAGGTCTTTTGCTCAGCAGACAGGAGCGCACACCAAAAGAAGTCTGTTGAGCAAAGTTGCGCAATTTTTTGATCCTTTGGGTCTAGCATTACCCGTTACCATAAGAGCTAGGATTCTAATGCAGGAAGTTTGGAGACGTAAAATCAGATGGGATGACAGTTTGCCCGAGGACCTGATTGACCAAGGGACATTGTTGTTGAATGAATATGCCATCCTATGTACTAAACCTATACCTCGTAAAGTGGCGGCGTTCGGTGACGTTACGTTACACACGTTTTGCGATGCTAGCGCCACGGCATACGGGGTAGCCATATATGTTGTTACTTCATTTGGGGCACATTTAGTTACAGCCCGGGCCAAAGTAGCCCCGGTTAAAAAGGTAACTATCCCTAAAATGGAATTGACTGCCATGCTGCTATTAGGACATCTGGTGCAACATGTACGCACAGCATTCGAGAGCGAATTAAATATTGAAATCGTTCACGTATGGTGCGATAGTCAGGTCGCACTTAACTGGATACATAGCAAGAAGTCTCTGCCAGTTTATGTGCGGAATAGGGTAGATGAGATTAGAGCCCTTTTGCCAGACGTTGCTTATCATTATGTAAATACAAAAGAAAACCCTAGTGATCTCATAACTAGGGGTATAACGGCTAGCCAGCTAATGAAGTCCGAATTGTGGTGGCATGGTCCAAAGTGGCTGCTCCATGAAAGTAAATGGACGATATGGCATGCTGTTGGTGAGGGACTTCTGCCACTGGAAACAGTGGCAGTTACAGCCCAACCAAATGAGCCACCGGGTCCTATCATAGAGTGGGCAAGATTCGGTGACTATAATAAACTAGTCAGAGTTGTAGCTGGGGTGTTGCGATATGTATCCAATCTCAAGCTTCAAGTAACGGGCCAACTCTGCAACAGGGGTCACAACATTGATGCTCGTGAATTTAAAGCAGCTGGAGTAACTTTGATCAAATGGGTTCAAGTAGAAACCTTTTCCAATGAATTAGAATCCTTGAAAAGCTCGAATAAGACATTAATGCCTAATATAGTGCGTCAACTAAGGTTGCACCTAGACAATGGCCTCATCAGGTGTGAGGGTCGCCTGAAGTGGTCGGGTGTACCAGACGGCACAAACCGCCCTATACTTATGCCAACAAGACATCACGTTACTGATCTATTGATCATATGTGCACATAGGGAAGTAAAACACTACGGGGTATGTCATATTATATCAAATTTACGTCTCACATGGTGGATACCCAGAGTTCGACAAGTAGCTCGACGCGTAGTAAGAAAGTGTGTAATATGCCAGAGACTAAAGGGTAAACCATATGCAACTGGACCAGCTCCACCTCTACCTGAATGCCGTGTAAAGCAGGTAGAACCTTTCCAAGCGGTAGGATTAGATTACACAGGGGCATTGAAGACGAGGGAGCATGAGAAGGTTTATATAATATTGTTTACCTGTGCGACGTCTCGAGCGGTACACCTAGAACTATGTGATAATATGTCTAGCAAAGAATTTATGCTGGCGTTCAGACGGTTTTGTGCCCGTCGTTCATTCCCTCAACTCATTTTTAGCGACAATGCTCCCACTTATGTCCAAGCATCAAAATATCTAAAGGATATGAGTAGTGATCCTACTATCATCACTTTTTTGGGAGAGAAGAAGTGCGAATGGAGGTTCATTCCAGTTAAGGCACCTTGGTTTGGTGGAGTGTGGGAACGATGTGTCGGCATAGTAAAGTCAGGACTCAGAGCGGTTGTAGGACGTGCTCTATTAAAGAAGAGTGAGTTGACGACAGTCCTCACAGAGATAGAGGCAGTCGTGAATGATCGCCCGCTTACATATGTGTACACCGACCTGCAAGAACCACTACCATTAACGCCAGCTCACTTGCTATATGGAAAACCATTGACTGCGTTTCCATCTGATTTTCAGTCCATAGTAGAGTTAGAGGATCCCTCATTGCACTCTGAGGTAGTGGTGTCTAAGAGATACCAGTATATATCCAGGATAATCGAGGATTTTAGGAAACGATGGATTAGCGAATATCTGCTAGCATTGAGGGAAAGGAGTGTTACTCCCTCTGGTCGACCAACGGCACCTACAGTTGGTGACGTTGTTTTAATTAAGGAAGATAGTCCTCGTTTATACTGGAAATTGGGCCGCGTGTTGGAGGTATACAAGGGGGCAGACTCTGTAGAGCGGGTGGCGCTAATGAAGACAGCCACTGGAACTACTGTTCGTCCTATCTCACGTTTGTACGCTTTGGAGCTCGATTCCGCATTGCAATCTGATGCTCCACCTGTTATTGCTGGGTCCGAGGATTCTCAAAGGAACAACTCACCTCTTACTGATGGTGATCATTCTCGGACCGGGACGCGTCCCAGACGCGCTGCTGCTGGCGCCATTGACTTGTGGCGTCAGAAGATAGCCTCTGGGCAACTTTAGGTTTTAGGTAGGGTTCAGGTCTTTTTTTGTGGGGGGAGTGTATCGTATAAATACGATAGAATATGACTATTTTGTGATCTCGTATGTCTCTGTGACGTCACGATCGCTCCTATAGCACGACGTAGGATGAGTAGATCGTATATTATAAGATTGTAAATAAGTTAAGTTATAAAAGGCCTAATATGCTATTAAGCAATATTGCCATGGTCTTATGTAGTATATATGAATTTATCGTATATATTAATATAATTTATCGTATAGAGCAACCTAGATGCGGTACGATCATTTGGGCTCCTGGCGGTTTGCCAAGGCAGCAAGGAGTGCTTTCGAGGAACGCCAGAGCCTTCACGAACACTAACCAGTTAACATCTAAATTTCCGCCCTCAGTTGATCGTGCTTTTATGCCTCTAATCACAATACACATACAGCAATACACTCAGCTACACCATCACGACGCTCTCATCGACACCATGACTGACTGATAGATAAGCATAATAATCATGTCCATTCCCATGTAATAATTTATTCTTTCTTTAACTTGACTCGAGTCTCGGGACCGAAGTCTCGATCCCCATTGTCTACCGCCATATTGGGTAAAACGTTCTCCCTTGCCTCATTGCCATGTGGAACTATTGGTGAGTTAATTCCTGGCTAATATTAACCCTTATAACCTTACCCTATATATAAATTTATTATGTGAGACCTTTGGATATAAATTAGCTTGTTTCAGATTGAATTCAATTTAGATATGGAATAGTTTTCATTTAGATTGATTTATTTGATTCATTATAGCTTAGTAATATTTAACTTCCATTGATAGTTTACCACAGATATTTTGAGTTAGAACCTCAACCATTTCCATGAATGACATCCAGTATTCTGCTTGTGGGGCACCCTCAAAGTCCTTGAACTGAAAAGTGAGAATGCTGAACAGCTCAGCATTCTCACTTTTCAACTCTATAGCATGAGCACGTAGACAGGATGATCACCAACAATTATTGCAAAAGGCATCTTTTTTTCTTCGATTGATTTTGCAAGCTTACGCATCAACGAGGTCCTTCAGCTCAGCATTTCTCTCTAGCTCTGCATGTTCATCTGCAAGTTCCTGTGCATCAATCGGATGTCGAAGCTTGGCAAGGGATGCCTTTACTTCTTCAGATAGAGGGGAATCTTCCAAACGTTTGTCTATGACATGGTGGACCAGAGTCTCGTAGAATAGTCGCAAGCAGCGAACCCCACGCTTAACATGTTTTCCACGAAGGGCCTGATCAACAGACCCGTCTGCTATAACACCAGCTGCCACCAACACATCTGAGATGCCAGATCCCTTAAACCTCTTGTGTATTAGGGAAGGTGTGGTGGAGTGGTCTTGCCACTGGCCTGGTAATCCAAAGGTCCTGGGTTCAAATCCCGATGTATCAATGGGAAGATATTATTGGGATGGAATTTGTGCTGTACCTAGTATCAGTGCATTACCACAAGCCCACCGAAACGTCAATAAAATACCCTCATTGTTCCCTGATTAAATAGCACTGTATGAATATTCCCATATTCAAAATATGCTATAGGGGTGCAATGCCTGTGAGTTATCTGCTCAACAGGTGGCGTTGTGTGTGTGTAAGTGTGAGAGTCCGAGTGTAGGGAGTGAGAGAGTGAAGCACGGGAATGAGGTGGCTTCAGAGATGGGGTCGTTTCGGGCCATGAGTGAGCACCGTGCCTCATGTGAAGGCAAGTTGGCAGGTGCTCGTTGTACTCTACGTGCTTCACATGTCTCACTCCCTAGACTGGAACAAGACCTCACAGGCTTCACTGTTCATTGTAAAGTGGTGAATGTTAAGGCTCTCAGCCTATGCCCGAGAGGAAGTAAGTTGGAATATAGAAAAAAAAAAAAAAAAAAAAAAAAAAAAAAAAAAACGACATATGGATGTGGAAGGGTGCCATGAATGGTAAGATTTTGCTGAACAGCTCAGCATTCTCACTTTTCAACTCTATAGCATGAGCACGTAGACAGGATGATCACCAACAATTATTGCAAAAGGCATCTTTTTTTCTTCGATTGATTTTGCAAGCTTAC